>CM072511.1:73866118-74281118 GCA_036898135.1 Oncomelania hupensis | reverse complement strand
AGAAAAAGATTGTTTGTAAATTGTTTGGAAATGGTAGTTAGAAATAGTTGATATTGTTATGAATATTTGATTATTCAGGCTGCTATAGGATTTTTGTAATAGTTTGTTTTAGTTTAGCTTAATATGGAAGTTTCGAGACCTAAATGGATGGAACTCTTTCTCTTCGGAACCGCAGCGCAAGACTACAATGATGAAATCTCACGTGACTTAACAACAGGGCTGGAAAAACTTGCAGTTTCTATGCAAGAGAAACAGAAGACTACACACCATTGGCGGAAATAAGGAAGATGCCTTGTGAATGGACGTCGTTTGGATAATGTGGATAATGGACAAATGGCGCTATGGAAACGGAGCGTAGAAACTACGGCCATAAAAGCAGCGAAGCATCGTCGGCGCGGGGGGAACGAAAACTAAGGACGAAAACTGAGGGAAAACTGAGGAGGACACATCCATCTGAGCTGGACTTTAAAGATTTGATCGAAATTATGATGTAATCATCAGATTACATCAGGAACATAAAGATTTGACGAAAAACCCAGGAAAAATAACAAGATTTGAATCGAAATTAGTACAAAACAATCAGCAGCCTTTTTCTTTGACCCTTTGTAATTTTTTTCGGCAATGGATATATTTTCTAAAAACGAACTCACTTGGATGAAAAACACAAAAACTTGAATAAATTCTCAAAACGTAATTTCCGGATATTTTGGCAATTCTTTCATTAATAGTTAGATAATTGTTTTCATTTCTCTCTGACTTTGCTTTTGGAAAATCTCTCTCTCTGTCGCCATCCTGACGTTACAAATATAAGCCTATGTGCATGTGAGTCTTATGTTTTTGATTGAAATGTATTAAGTTAGATTATTAAAAGTATATAAAAGTGGAAACAAATTGTAGTTCAGGGTCATATTTGTGAGCGCATGACGATACCTTTGGACGGCAGTGAGACTTGTTCTGTTTTGTGTGTCTTACATGCTGTGATTTGGTAAGTTGTGCCCGATCCCCGTACAAGTAGAAAAGTAGGTTAGTTAGGTTAACTCTCACATAGATAACGCAAATAGGGGCGCGTTACACATCTCTCGAAAGAAACTGCCTATACGCCGAAGCTCAAGAAAGGATACACGACAGATGGTACTGATAAGTGACTCACAAATAACATAAGAAAGTGTATGTATCTAGAAACTTAGTTGTCACTAATTCCTTTGCCTGCAGAAGTATTTAGCTGCAGGCCCTAAAGAAGATGAAGAAGGAGACGAGGAGGACGAAGAAGAAGAAGAGGAAAGAAGAATCAAGAAGAAGAATAAAGAGGAAGAAGACCAGGAGGAAGGGGAAGAGGTCGAAGAGGACGAAGAAGAAGAAGACGGCGGAGGGAAGGAGAACGAGGAGGGGAGAAGGAGACTGAGGAGAGAAGGAGACTGAGGAGAGGAGGATGAGGAGGATCAAAGAAGAGGAGGAGAGACAGAGTAGGCAGAAAGAGACGGACAGTGAGTGTGTGGAGGCAGATGACGCAGACGATGTAAAGTAACAGAGAAGAGACTAATGATCGAGTTATTTATTTATTTATTTATTTATATAGGGTGGACCAATAAAATGTTACCCCTTTTTAATCATAAATAAGTTCTTTTTTTTAATGAGAACCTTTTCGAAAATAGTATTCCCAGAAATGTCCAAATTATCATTTTACCAAATCTAATCAATGTTTTCATTGAATTTCCTCAAACAATTCTTTCCTTGAGATAGGCTTATATCATGGCGCACAGACAACTCATGGCCTGCCCACTCCCTCGATCTTTTCCCCGCAGACTACTTCCTATGAGGATACATGAAGGAGAGAGTGTACTACAACAACCCACAGACCAATATCCGTCATGAAATTCGGAGAATCCCACTTAAGATGTGTAGCAATATCATCAAAGTATTATCATCATAAACATCATCATAACTTCAAAGTGTGTGTTGCAACTGTAATCCAGAGAAGAAGAGCGTGGATTGAGCAAATCATCACTTATTAAACTGTGTACAGAACGAGTGAAAAAGTGGGAAAAACCTTTGGGAACAAATAATAATGTGGGGCTTCCGTGACATTTCTGTGAAGAAAATTGTCAAAAACGTTTTCATTGTAAAAACGTGTACAATTAAACGGTGGTAACATTTTATTGGCCCACCCTGTGTATATATAAAGACTTTCTCTATGCCTCCAACGTAAAACCAAACATAACGCAAATCGAGTGAGGTCATGATGTCGACTCCATGAAATATATATCTTTATCCTGAACTTTTGGGTCTGTGTGATAAACGAAGAGATTAAAAAAGAAAAAGAACACCTCACAAGGAGCTGATGTCTACCGAAAAATCAACAATGACATCCGAAAAGGCATGTGCACAGCAAAGGAGAAATGGATAGAAGATCAATGCCAATAAATAGAGAACAGTCTGAACAAGAACAACAGCAAGAAGGACTACCAGACTGTGAAGCGGCTGACAAGTGTTAAACAGCCCAAAGTCTCCATGATCCAAAGCAAGTCTGGCATATGCCTTACAGAAGAACAAGAAGTCTTGGACAGATGGACAGAGTACTGCTCTGACCTTTACAACCATACACCAAATGGAAACCCATCAGTTCTAGCATGTCCCAAGAACAAAGAAGAAGAAGAAATCCTCCCAATTCTCCAGGAAGAAGTTGAGGCAGCAGTGCAATCACTGAAGAAAGGGAAGTCAGTGGGAGTGGACAACAAATCCGCGGAACTGCTACAAGCAGGAGGAGAAGAGATGATTGATGCCCTCACCATTATCTGTATCTGGCAGAGTGGGGACCTATTTTTTTATATTTTTTATTGAGACAAAGGTAAAGGCCTACACCATGGACCAAGTCGCTTGACATCACTCTTCCCAAAAAAGTTAACCTTCAGGAGTGTGAAAATTACCGCACCATCAGCCTCATCAGCCATCCCAGCAAGGTCCTCCTGAAAATAATACTCAACAGGTTGAAACCCCAAGCTGAACAAATCATAGCTGAAGAGCAAGCAGGATTCAGGGCAGGGCGAAGTACCACTGAACAGATTTTCAACCTCAGAATAATTTGTGAGAAATACCTACAGCCCCAACAAAATCTATATCATGTGTTCATAGACTTCAAGAAGGCGTTTGACCGAGTCTGGCGTGCAGCTCTATGGGAAACAATGAAGGTGTACAACATAAGCCCTAAAATTATTGAAGTCATCAAAAGCCTGTGTGACAAGGCTACCAGTGCAGTCCTCCACAACAGCGTCATCGGGAACTGGTTCAGAACAACAATCGGTGTGCGTCAAGGATGCCTACTCTCTCCAACACTCTTCAACATCTTCCTAGAGCGAATCATGTCAGATGCAGATCAAGAAGGCACAGTCAGCATAGGGGGTAGAGCAATCTCAAATCTTCGTTCTGCGGATGACATTGATGGATTGGCTGGAGAGTAACAAGAACTTGAACAGCTGGTACAGAGGCTTGACACCACCTCCAGAGCTTATGGAATGGAAATAAGTGCAGAGAAGACCAAAATGATGACCAACAACACCAATGGCATCAACACGGACATCAAAGTCCAAGGCCAATCCCTCAACACAGTGCATAGCTTCAAATATTTAGGAGCTATTGTATCAGACAATGGGTCCCGACAGAAAGTCCTCTCCAGGATCGCACAAACAACTGCTGCCCTGACAAGGTTGAAGCCCATTTGGAAAGACATGACCATCAGTCTACATTCCAAAGTAAGGCTGCTGCGCTCTCTTGTCATCTCCATCTTCTTATATGCTTGCGAAGCATGGACACTCAGCAGATCTACAACGAAGAATACAAAGCATGGAGAAGCTACAGAAGACTTCTGGGCATTTCCTATACCCAACACATCACCAACGACGAAGTCCGACAGACCATCACACAAGCCATTGGACAACACGATGACCTGCTCACAGTGGGGAAGAAACGGAAACTCCGATGGTATGGCCACCTCACCAGATCATCAGACCTTGCAAAGACCATTCTGCAAGGCACAGTGCAAGGAGGTAGAAGAAGAGGGAGACCGAAAAAGAGGTGGGAGGACAACATTCGAGAATGGACTGGTTTGACACTGGATCTGCCTCTGTGAGGTCTTTTTCTTGTTCATCTCTCTCTTCGTTTATCACACAGGTCCAAAAGTTCAGGTGTGATCCACGGCTTCGTCTTTGGCAAGTGCTTGCCAAGGATCTTAGTGGCGGCATCTGTCACCTCTGATGGTTGAAGGTGGTGGTCATGGTGTTGACATCTACTTCACCAGCTCCAAAAATGAGCAGTGGTGCAAATTTCTCTCCAATTGAGGCCTGAAATATTTCTGCCACCTCCTTTGTCCAGGTCGAATTTCAGTCTAGTGCACTTTGCTGTGTTTACTCTCTTCAAGTGGAGCTGGAAAGACATCATCACGAGATCGTGGTCACTTCAGATGTCTGCTCCTGAAAAGTGCGTGTCCTGCCAATGTTGATGCTTGACCTGAAGCGTTTCTTGACCACGATGTAGTCGATCTGGTTGTGATGCTCCCTGTCCATTGTCTGTATTTTTTGTGGAGACCAAGCGTGTTTGCCAGTATCAGATTGTTGCATCTGGCAAACTCCAAGAGTCTGAGACCCATGTCATTTGTCTCGTTGTGCAGTGGGGTCCACATGTTTTGGTGCGCATCTTGGCCAACCTTGGCATTCCAGTCGCCTTGCACTATGACTATGTCCTTCTTCGGCGCTTGGTCAAGGATAGCCTCAAGATTTTTGCACTTGCTAGGGTCCAACACGTTTTAATAAAACGACTTTGACCTTCAAGATGAACGCAAAAAGCTTCGAATATATGAAAGATCATGCTATAATCTCTATATACAACTAGTTTAGACTTTTAATTTTTCACAGGTTAGGGCCAAGGTCGCCTTGACTTTGGAACGAAGTTGACCAATGGTGCTTGGTAGAGAGACGAAGAGGCGAGTGAGAGAGAGAGAGAGAGAGAGAGAGAGAGAGAGAGAGAGAGAGAGAGAGAGAGAGAGAGAGAGAGAGAGAGAGAGAGAGAGAGAAGAAAGAGAGAGAGAGACAGACAGAGAGAGACAGATTGCTAATTCGTCAATAGTTCAATACCTTGTTTCATCAACCTCTTACAACTGGCTCGATTGACTGACAAATGTAAAAAATAGCGTAACGATAGAATACCGATAAAACTTTCGATTAATTGACGCTTCGACTTTTTGTCCAATCGATATTTTCGTCCACTCGATATTTGCATTATCCGATGTATTGACGCTTACATCACTTGCTGTTCCATATATTGACAATTCGATTTTAAGATGTTTCAATATGTTGGTTTGATTTAAAGACGTGTGGATCATATGTAGTTTCGATTTTATGGTTTCTATCTTTTATGTTTCGAAATGTGGGCCCATCAATGACGAAGTCCGAAAGACCATCACACAAGCCATTGGAAAATACGATGACCTGCTTACAGTGGTGAAGAAACGGAAACTCCGATGGTATGGCCACGTCACCATATCATCAGGCCTTGCTAAAACCATCCTGCAAGGCACAGTGCAAGGAGGTAAAAGATGAGAGAGACCGAAAAAAAAGAGTTGGGAGGACAACATTCGAGAATAGGCTGGCTTGATTGAGCGAAGCCATCAGGGTTGCTGAGGACAGAGAAAGATGGAGTACAGGGCTGAGATTTAGCAAGCCAGGCTAAGGAGCCAGCCGGGCTCCTAACCTGGGAAGTTGAAGTTGCCAAAATATTTCTCAGGTTGCCAGACCCCTTGATTGAAAGCACGGTCATTTTTTTTAAACTGTATAACTATTGCAGCTAATAAACAAGATAAATTTCAACAACACTGTTTCATTTTTTAAAACAAGCACTGTATAATGTATTCATCATCGACATCCTCCTCCTGAATGTTCCAAAACTTGAAGGAGCTTGGGTGTGCCTTCTTCAGCTGTTTTTTTTTCTTCTTCGGACTTCATTTTTTTTGCTGGAGGCTCCGAGACACCGCTTAAAAAGCGCCACATCGTTCGAGATTGACAAAAGACTGAGAATGGGGAATATCGAAAGTATGGCAAGTCTCGCGTGACTCATCAAGGAAGTCAGAGACTCGTTCCGATACACGCAAGGAAGCAAGAAGGCTAGGATCTCGCAGGGCAGTAGCGTTTCGCGGCGAGGGAAAGAAAAAAGTCTCGCGAGAAAAGGCTATTTTTACTTCGCAAATCCCTCGCTTTGCTAGCGTTACCTAACTTCCTAGCATGCATCGGAACGGGTCTCCGGTGCTGACTGCAGAAGCGGTTGGCGCGTGTTTTGTTTTACATTGCAAGTCAAAAGTCCGTGTACAGGTACAGAATCTCTACCACTGGCGGTATTTTCAAGTCGCCAGCCGGGCGAATGGTACCCCAAATCGAGCTCGCCACACACTATTTTTAGGGGCAATTGGCGAGTTGGCGAACGTTAAAGCTCAGCCCTGGAGTATGCTGGTAAAACGATCATCTGTGGTGCCCCAACGACCTCAGAGGTACGGGATAGGATAGGATAGGAAAAGAGCAAAAAAAACCCTTCAATATCAATAATAGGGAAAATGTTAACTTAGGGAAAATTTGTAATTTTTTTTACTAACATTTGTTGACCTTGTGACTATGACCCTGAAGTAATTCATTCACTGCTCATTTTCAAGGTCTATCGTACCCTTTGGTTGTGAACGATTAAATAAATTGCGAGTATTTAGCTTCAAAGTTTTTCACAGCCGGACAGACGGACGGACGGACAATTTTTTCAAAAATAAAATCCTTTTTTGAGAATTTAGTACTCGTCTCGCACAGATTTGCACTCTAGAAAAAACAAAACTAGGGTGAGTCTCACATTGCTGCACACGTCAGTAAAAAATCTTGGCCAAAAAAATAGAAAGTTGTCGTTGTACAGTAAATCAATCCTGATTGTAATTCCCCATACATGATTTGCTTGTATTTATTCAATCTTTTTGTGAGACTTTGCTGTTACCTGAGTTTGTTGATATTCTGATGGGTGAGATTATGCTTGATACCCAGAATTGTACTGATTTCCTCATACAGTTTCTCTTGCACATCTTCGTGCCGACAGAGGTAGTAGACACTCCACGTTAGCACTGTGACAGACAATCGTGAACACAATTAAATCAGCTGGTGAGAATGGTGTTGTAACTGATGATGCTAATGACGACGACGACGATGATGATGATGATGTAGTTGAGGTTGATGATGACGATGATGATGTTGGTCATGGATAGTGATGATGGTGATGCATCCTATTTCACGCGGAGAAAAAGATGTTCCTAGATCACTGAGGTTTCAGAATGAATGATAATAAAGATGGCATTGATGGTAAAGAGGATGAAGATGATGATGATCATTATAATGAATCCTGTTTCACGCAGAGGGCAAAATTTTCCCGGTACATACACACACACACACACCCACACACACCCACACGCACACACACACACACGCACCTACACACACAGAGCCGAAAAATAAGCATTTTTAAAAGGGTTAATTTGGGGGGCGATGTTGTGACTCGGATTTTTTTTCTGGTTGAGCTGTCAGTTTTAGGGTAAGCTAATACATGTATCGTGCACTCTGTGTGTAACAGTAATAAGCTTATGCTCAACGCGAACAAAACAGAGACAATGGCAGTCGGTACTTCCTCGCGCGTCTGACTGATAGAGGGTGACTCCCTGGACATTGATGGTAGCACCATTCATCTCCAAAGCTCGGTGAAATTTCTTGGAGTCAAAATTGACCGAACTTTGTCGAAGCAAAATCAGATTGGAAGCATTTGTCATGGTGCTTTCCTTGAATTGAGACGTATTGCTTCCATTCGGCTTGCGCGAAATTTTATCACATTACGTCTGGATTTTTGTCAACTTAATTCGGTATTGCTGGGTCTACCACCAGAACAGATAAATCGCCTCCAATGCGTACAAAACAGCGCAGCACGGCTCGTTTTGAAAAAGATAAAGAGAGACTATATCACATCGTTGCTTCAGAAACTTCACTGGCTGCCTGTAAAATTCTGCCTCCAGTATAAGATCTGTGTTTTTGCCTTCCGTTTCTTTGAAGGAACTCTCCCAGCTTATCTTTCCAACTCACTTGTAGTCTACCGGACAGCCCGCATTTCCAATCTTTTGCAGAAAAGCTGTTGAAATGCGTGTGTGTAACAAAGAGAGAGAAAGAGATAGAGAGATGTTGCTAAATATAAAACATTCTGCCATTGTCCAACACGATTCCGATTGTTGTATCTATTACATGTCAATTGGCAAAATAAACTCCTGTTATCCTGTAGCTAAGATCTGGCACCAGCGACTTTGGCCTTTGAGGTAGCGCAAATATGGCACGTGAGGCTAGCCACTAACGTAGGCTAATATTCCTATGAAGTTTTGTCAAAATCCGTTCAGTCATTCCTGAGGTATGGTGTGCAAAGAACTGACACAGACATGTGGCTCGTTCTAATTCCCGACCTATTTCGACTAGTTCCAGATAATCTGGAGATACAAAAAACGGTCAAATCATTTTGATACTGCAAAAATTGTGTGCCAGAAGAAGCTTTGTATAATGTTGATAATTTTCATTGATCGATATTGTTGAGAATTTTGTGGAATTCACTTCACTTCACTTTACTTTATTTATTTATATAGCGCTTTACCAACTCATGCTCAAAGCGCTTGTCGATACAGGATCTAACTCAAACCGTCCGAGACGCCCACCCGCAGCCTTTGGGCGCATGGTCTGACGCCTGGACAACTGAGCACAATCCTGGGAAGCCATGGATGGGGGAGAAGGACTAAGTGTATGCTGGGTGTGTTCTTGTTACCGGCACTCACCCGTCTAGGACATGAGCGTCAGGATCTTTAAAGTCCGTTATGATGGAATGTATGCGACACACAGACTAGACCTCTGTTTATACTCTCATCCGAGGAGGAATTACTTACTTGTTTATTATCGATCGAATGTTTTCCAGACCTAAAGGGTAACAGCCGGTCAAATCATGTGGATTCGTAAAACATGTGACGTAAGACAGGGCATAGTTCCGGTGACGAGTTTTATTTTGATTGGGTGTTATTGCGTCATGCATGCTGGAATGTTCGAAGTTTTCCTCGATTCGAGGGAGGCTATATAAGTAATGCACTGCTTGAAGAGTGATATTGTCCCCTATACACAATGTGTCCGGGGACGTTAATTCACCCAACCAAACCAAACCAAGAGTGATTTTTGATGATCTTTGTAGTGATTTTGGGAAAGCAATCTTGTATGCAGTTGTTGATTTTGCTGAATAAATTTGGAAAACTTTATACGACGACTCCTGCCTTGTTGCTGAGTGAACAGGCTGCGAGGATATTCGAGTTACATATATCAAGATTTAAGCCTCGGGGCTGAATCGACTATTTATAAAAACTAACAAACAAACAAAAACGTATAACATTGTGCTTTTAACAAAAAAGTTAAATTCGGGATGACCAACCGACCAACAGCCGAACTGCCGCTGAATGACTGACTATGAGTTAAAGTACCTGAATACCAACAAGATAAAATATCTATATCTATCTATCTATATCTATCTATCTATCTATCTATCTATCTATCTATCTATCTATCTATCTATCTATCTATCTATCTATCTATCTATCTATCTATCTATCTATCTATCTATCTATCTATCTCTCTATATATATATATATATATATATATATATATATATATATATATATATATATATATATATATATATATATATATATATATATTATATATATATAAATTCAGATCTATTTCCAGACACTTGCACACATAGCTGACAATCAGCATTTTCAAAGGTGGCTTTATCCTAAAGAAGAAAAATGAAAGCATGGAATGAAGGGTCATTATCTGTAACTGAAATGAAATTGGTGATGAATTCCACTATCTTTTTTCTTGTAATCATCTGTGGTTAAATTAACCGTTATTAAATTAACAGTAAAGTCATACTACAAACTTATTATACTTTTAACTCATGCAATGACCAGATGAACATGAGAACTTCTTCACCGCAAGCAAAATCATTATCAAAATCGGTTCAGTAAATTTTAAGATAAACCGCAAATCTTTTTTTTTAATATAATTGACGACATTGAGAAAGAGCAATGGTCAAGGAAATAAAACGCTAAGTGGTGGTTCGATCGTTCATCTGCATAGGAAAAATAAAGGAAATAGGTCCAGTCATTTTGGATAAGGCAAAAATGTGTTTATAAATAAAGTGAAATTCGGAGCTATGAACAGACCAACAAACCGATTGACCGACAACCAGGCTGGCTCTGAATGGTTGATCATGATTTAAACATGTAAGCTTACCTGTATACCAACAATTAAACAAAAATAAGTTCAGCCGTTTTTTTAACAAGATGAGTTTAGCAACAAAGTAACTCCAACTACCTTGACCTTTGTCGTATGGTAAATATGATGACACGGTAGGCTGGCTAATAACGTAGTTAAGATTCCTATGAAGTTTACTAAAACTCCATTCAGTGGTTCTTGCGATACGGCGTGTGATGTGATCTGAACCAAAAACAATCAATATTCAGAGCGACAGACCGACCGACCTATGGCTAGTTTTGATTCCAGAGTCTTTCAAAGTATCTCCAAATATTGTCTGAAAACAAAAACAACAACAAACACCATGTTCTGTTCACGGTGGTAAGTCTACTGACAGCACGCTGTAGTATGGAATCCCTGGAAGGCGTAGGTCAGTGCGTCCGCAAGACGGCGCTCGTCGTCGCTATGGTGAGCAATTATGGCGTCGATCAAGAGCGTGTCGGTCTCAGCCTTTCCTTCTGTCACTCTGTCCTCGAGGGCGTGCAGGATCATCTGCCGTAGCTTCAGGTTGGCTGGATAACCACAGAGGAAAGCAAGTCATTTTTAGTCAACAATTATACTTTTACAACCTCGATGAGACGATTTTTCAGTATGATTTTCTAGAGTACGAAGTCTTTATATTGCGAGATCCGGACACTTAGGTTACTTCATAAAACAGACAAAGTAGGTCATCAAGACACAAAATGTTGATTTTCTCAAAGCTATCTTGCTTTGCCATCACTCGGCCATGGTAACACATTGTACTGTTTACATACGTATAAGAACGTTCAAAAGGATTTTACACTTGTTAACAAGGCAACTATAACTGTGTAAGATACTAACTGCTATTAAAAACAATTAGGTAGTTTAAACACAGCAGCTGATTACCCGTTCAAAAACACCCCTTCTCTCCCCCATGCACGCTCTCTCTCTCTCTCTTTCTCTCTCTCCCCTACCCGTGGCAACCACCCTTTCCCTTAAATTCCTACTATCCATGGTACACCTCCACGCGTACACTTTTTTTTTTAACAGCAGACGACATCTACGTGTTTTGGCAGACGGTAATAACCATATCAGCGAAGAGGGTTAAAGTCTACATCAACCACCAGAGTAATTATAACATTATAATGGACACTGGCTACAACGGGATTTGAACCTGGGTCATCGGTGTTCCAGGCGCTCTGCCACTGAGTTACAGCGGTAGGGGCAGAAGCTTATATTTCAATCTTAGATGTAGTGTACCTAGTGTAACAAAATATGCAACATACTGTCTCGCCAAAGGAAACGAAATATACATCAGTGGAGCGGTGAATTTATATGAAATTTATGTGCAAGACTCTAGTCTTACCTTTTCCTTTCGTAATTCAGTTCAATGAATGAAAGTGACGCAGATTGCAGATAACGCTCAATACTACAATGTAGTATTGAGCGTACAATGTAGTATTGAGCGTTATCTGCAATCTGCGTCACTTTCATTTGTTTATAATTATATATACACTCTTAATATTTATACTTTTTCATGTTCCTTTCTTGACTACTGCACAAAACGGTGTCCCCAAACTGATTGTTTTTAATTTCCCCTCCCCATTCATCCTCCTCCTCTATGTGAGAGGCCTGTCTTAGGGTACGTTCATGCTAAACCCGGCAATTTGACGTCGGCTGCCGCCGGCAACTGGTTGGAATCTGTGGTAATGCCCTTTTCTTCTTTCCCACCATGAAAGCCGGCGATGCACGTTCACGCTGCCAGCCAGTTGCCGTCGGCTGCCGTCAGCCAGCAAAATGCTTTGTCGCTTGTCACAAAAAAAAACGGCTGGCTGGTCGAAGGGAAGGAATTTTTCACCATACCGACAGAGTGAATGCACTTGATTCGCGGCAAAATGTGTGCGTGTGTGTGTGTATGTTCATGCATGTGTTGGATTGACATATAACCCTTCTCTCTCCCCCCTCCCTCCCTCTCTCTCTCTCTCTCTCTCTCTCTCTCTCTCTCTCTCTCTCTCTCTCGTTGCAATGTTCCCAGATCTAACCAGTTTTAGATCTTGTCTGAGTCTAAACAGTTTTAGATCTAGTCAGTCTAAACAGGTTTAGATGATTTAGTCAGATATGTCTTTCTCGCATTCATGTAACTGTTATATACAGCTAAATACTTTACCTCAGTGTTACAATCAAGCGCTCCGCTGGCGAAATAGGCATTTGAAAAATTGTATACTGTTTTGTCAAATCTTCACGGTGTAACGTGCCGAAAGCGTCCCTGGCCCAATTTAACTCCCGGGAGTAAAACCAGGCCGTCCCAGATTTACTCCCGGGAGTTATTCTGGTCCTGGACCAGATTGACCCCCAGCCTGTTCCAAAATCACTCTCTGGGGAATGAAGATTACATAGGAACAATTGATGTTATGCACTCTACTGTGTTCCAGATCAGCCTCCCGGGAGTTAGTTTGGCCCACATTTTTCAGTACCAGAATGACTCCCGGGAGTTAAAGTGGGTCTGTCCTAACACAGCCCCCCTTGCAACAGAGAGTAAGTCTGGGACTGGCCCAGATGCACTCCCGGGAGTCATTCTAGGACAATTTTAGATGTGCCAAAACGGCCCCTGGGGGGCTAATCTAGAACCGATGAGAGTCGGATTGGGTCAGGCCCAGACTGGCCCCCTCTAGCCTATTAAAAGGAGCAATTGAAGACTGCGTCAGTAATCTCATCAGACAAAATAATGGGAGTAAAACGGGGACAAGACCAAAACAGGTCCCCTTACAAAATGCATGTCAAATACAATATAAGGGGAGTCAAATGGGGACAGGACCAAAACCGCCCCCCTATCCATCATATGCAAAAAACACTGCACAGGAGAGTCAAACGGGGACAGGACCAAAACCGCAGCCCTACTCATCATGCAGCATACACTGAACCGGGGAGTCAAACGGGGACGGGACCAAAACCGCCCCCCCCCCCCCCAACCCATCAGATGCAGCAATTACTGCATAGGGGAGTCAAACGGGGACAGGACCAAAATCGACCCCTCCCCATCCCATCTGATGCAGCAAATATTGCACAGGGGAGTCAAAAGGGACAGGACCAAATCCGCCCCCCTACCCACTACATGCAGCAAACACTGAACAGGGGAGTCAAACGGGGACAGGTCCAAAACCGCCCCCCCTCCCTTACCCATCAGATACTACATGCAGCAAACACTGAACAGGGGAGTCAAACGGGGACAGGTCCAAAACCGCCCCCCCCCTCCCTTACCCATCAGATGCAGCAAATAATACACAGGGGAGTCAAACGGGGACAGGACCAAAACCTCCCCCGCCCCCTCCTTTACCCACCAGATGCAGAAAACACTGCACAGGGGAGTCAAACGGGGACAGGACCAAAACCGCCCCTCCTACACAATTAGTTGTAACTACAAAACACTGCACAGGGGAGTCAAACGGGGACAGGACCAAAACCGCCCCCCCCCCCCTCTACCCATCACATGCAGCAAACACTGCACAGGGGAGTCAAACGGGGACAGGACCAAAACCGCCCCCCCTACCATCACATGCAGCAAACACTGCACAGGGGAGTAAAACGGGGACAGGACCAAGCCCCCCCCCCCCTACCAATCACATGCAGCAAACAATGCACAGGGGAGTCAAACGGGGACAGGACCAAAACCGCCCCCCCTACCCACCACATGCAGCAAACACTGAACAGGGGAGTCAAACGGGGACAGGACCAAAACCGCCCTCCCTCCCTTACCCATCAGATTCAGCAAACAATACACAGGGGTGTCAAACGGGGACAGGACCAAAACCGCCCCCACCCCCTCCTTTACCCACCAGATGCAGAAAACACTGCACAGGGGAGTCAAACGGGGACAGGACCAAAACCGCCCCTCCTACACAATTAGTTGTAACTACAAAACACTGCACAGGGGAGTCAAACGGGGACAGGACCAAAACCGCCCCCCCCCCCTACCCATCACATGCAGCAAACACTGCCCAGGGAGTAAAACGGGGACAGGACCAAGCCCCCCCCTACCAATCACATGCAGCAAACACTGCACAGGGGAGTCAAACGGGGACAGGACCAAAACCGCCCCCCTACCCACCACATGCAGCAAAAACTGAACAGGGGAGTCAAACGGGAACAGGACCAAAATCGCCCCCCCTCCCTTACCCATCAGATGCAGCAAACAATACACAGGGGAGTCAAACGGGGACAGGACCAAAACCGCCCCATCCCCTCCTTTACCCACCAGATGCAGAAAACACTGCACAGGGGAGTCAAACGGGGACAGGACCAAAACCGCCCCCCCCCCCTCTACCCATCACATGCAGCAAACACTGCACAGGGGAGTCAAACGGGGACAGGACCAAAACCGCCCCCCCCTACCAATCACATGCAGCAAACACTGCACAGGGAGTAAAACGGGGACAGGACCAAGCCCCCCCCCTACCAATCACATGCAGCAAACAATGCACAGGGGAGTCAAACGGGGACAGGACCAAAACCGCCCCCCTACCCACCACATGCAGCAAACACTGAACAGGGGAGTCAAACGGGGACAGGACCAAAACCGCCCTCCCTCCCTTACCCATCAGATGCAGCAAACAATACACAGGGGAGTCAAACGGGGACAGGACCAAAACCGCCCCCACCCCCTCCTTTACCCACCAGATGCAGAAAACACTGCACAGGGGAGTCAAACGGGGACAGGACCAAAACCGCCCCTCCTACACAATTAGTTGTAACTACAAAACACTGCACAGGGGAGTCAAACGGGGACAGGACCAAAACCGCCCCCCCCCCTACCCATCACATGCAGCAAACACTGCCCAGGGAGTCAAACGGGGACAGGACCAAGCCCCCCCCCCCCCCTACCAATCACATGCAGCAAACACTGCACAGGGGAGTCAAACGGGGACAGGACCAAAACCGCCCCCCTACCCACCACATGCAGCAAAAACTGAACAGGGGAGTCAAACGGGGACAGGTCCAAAACCGCCCCCCTCCCTTACCCATCAGATGCAGCAAACAATACACAGGGGAGTCAAACGGGGACAGGACCAAAAAATTTTTATTTTTTTTTTTTTCTTTTTATTTTTATTTATTTTTTTTTTATTTATTTTTTTTTTTTTTTTTGAAATTTTTTTTTCTTTTTTTTTATTTTTATTATTTTCTTTTTTTTTTTTAATTTTTTTTTTTTTTTTTCTTAAGGGGAGTCAAACGGGGACAGGACCAAAACCGCCCCCCCCCCCCCTCTACCCATCACATGCAGCAAACACTGCACAGGGGAGTCAAACGGGGACAGGACCAAAACCGCCCCCCCTACCCATTACATGCAGCAAACACTGCACAGGGGAGTCAAACGGGGACAGGACCAAGCCCCCCCCCCCTTACCAATCACATGCAGCAAACACTGCACAGGGGAGTCAAACGGGGACAGGACCGAAACCGCCCCCCTACCCACCACATGCAGCAAACACTGAACAGGGGAGTCAAACGGGAACAGGACCAAAATCGCCCCCCTCCCTTACCCATCAGATGCAGAAAACACTGCACAGGGGAGTCAAACGTGGACTGGACCAAAACCGCCCCTTCCACCTACCCATCACATGCAGCAAACACTACACAGGGGAGTCAAACGGGGACAGGACCAAAACCGCCCCCCTACCCACCACATGCAGCAAACACTGCACAGGGGAGTCAAACGGGGACAGGACCAAAACCGCCCCCCCCTACCCATCACATGCAGCAAACACTTCACAGGAAGTAAAACGGGGACAGGACCAAGCCCCCCCCCCCCTACCAATCACATGCAGCAAACACTGCACAGGGGAGTCAAACGGGGACTGGACCAAAACCGCCCCTTCCACCTACCCATCACATGCAGCAAACACTACACAGGGGAGTCAAATGGGGACAGGACCAAAACCGCCCCCCCCACCCACCACATGCAGCAAACACTGAACAGGGGAGTCAAACGGGGACAGGACCAAAACCGCCCCCCTCCCTTACCCATCAGATGCAGCAAAACACTGCACAGGGGAGTCAAACGGGGACAGGACCAAAACCGCCCCCCCCCCTACCCATCACATGCAGCAAACACTTCACAGGGAGTAAAACGGGGACAGGACCAACTCCCCCCCTACCCATCACATGCAGCAAACACTGCACAGGGGAGTAAAACGGGGATAGGACCAAAACCGCCACCCTCGCTATCACAAGAAGCAAACACTACATAGGGAAGTCGAACGATGTCAGGACCAAAACCGCCCCCCCCCCTCCTCTACCCATCACATGCAGCAAACACTGCACAAGGGAGGCAAACGGGGACAGGACCAAAACCGCCCCTCCTACACAATTAGTTGTAACTACAAAACACTGTACAGGGGAGTCAAACGGGGACAGGACCAAAACCGCCCCTCCTCCTCCTACCCACCACATGCAGCAAACACTGAACAGGGTAGTCAAACGGGGACAGGACCAAAACCGCCCCCCCCCCCAACCCATCAGATGCAGCAAATACTGCATAGGGGAGTCAAACGGGGACAGGACCAAAACCGCCCCCCTACCCACCACATGCAGCAAACACTGAACAGGGGAGTCAAACGGGAACAGGACCAAAATCGCCCCCCCTCCCTTACCCATCAGATGCAGAAAACACTGCACAGGGGAGTCAAACGTGGACTGGACCAAAACCGCCCCTTCCACCTACCCATCACATGCAGCAAACACTACACAGGGGAGTCAAACGGGAACAGGACCAAAACCGCCCCCCTACCCACCACATGCAGCCTGGTCCTGATTTGGCTCGGAAGAGTCCGCTGGACCTAAAGCAATAACCTTGTATGTATGTATGTATGTACCACATGCAGCAAACACTGCACAGGGGAGTCAAACGGGGACAGGACCAAAACCGCCCTCCCCCTACCCATCACATGCAGCAAACACTTCACAGGGAGTAAAACGGGGACAGGACCAAGCCCCCCCCTACCAATCACATGCAGCAAACACTGCACAGGGGAGTCAAACGGGGACTGGACCAAAACCGCCCCTTCCACCTACCCATCACATGCAGCAAACACTACACAGGGGAGTTAAACGGGGACAGGACCAAAACCGCCCCCCCACCCACCACATGCAGCAAACACTGAACAGGGGAGTCAAACGGGGACAGGACCAAAACCGCCCCCCCTCCCTTACCCATCAGATGCACAAAACACTGCACAGGGGAGTCAAACGGGGACAGGACCAAAACCGCCCCCCCTACCCATCACATGCAGCAAACACTTCACAGGGAGTAAAACGGGGACAGGACCAACTCCCCCCCCTACCCATCACATGCAGCAAACACTGCACAGGGGAGTAAAACGGGGATAGGACCAAAACCGCCCCCCTCGCTATCACAAGAAGCAAACACTACATAGGGGAGTCGAACGATGTCAGGACCAAAACCGCCCCCCCCCCTCCTCGTACCCATCACATGCAGCAAACACTGCACAAGGGAGTCAAACGGGGACAGGACCAAAACCGCCCCTCCTACACAATTAGTTGTAACTACAAAACACTGTACAGGGGAGTCAAACGGGGACAGGACCAAAACCGCCCTCCTCCTCCTACCCACCACATGCAGCAAACACTGAACAGGGGAGTCAAACGGGGACGGGACCAAAACCGCCCCCCCCCCCCAACCCATCAGATGCAGCAAATACTGCATAGGGGAGTCAAACGGGGACAGGACCAAAACCGCCCTCTCCCCCCTACCCACCAGATGCAGAAAACACTGCACAGGGGAGTTAAACGGGGACAGGACCAAAACCGCCTTTCCTACACAGTTAGTTGTAAATACAAAACACTGCACATGGGAGTCAAACGAAGACAGACCAAAACCGCACCCCTACCCACCACATAAAAGAAACATTAAACAGGGGAGTCAAACGGGGACAGGACCAAAACCGCCCCTCCTACACAATTAGTTGTAACTACAAAACACTGCACAGGGGAGTCAAACGGGGACAGGATAAAACCGCCCCCCACCCTACCCATCACATGCAGCAAACAATGCACAGGGGAGTAAAACGGGGACAGGACCAACCCCCCTACCCATCACATGCAGCAAACACTGCACAGGGGAGTAAAACGGGAACAGGACCAAAACCGCCCCCCCCTCCCTATCACAAGAAGCAAATACTATATATAGGGGAACGATTTCAGCCCTGTGCCAATTTAATCTCTCCTGTTCAGTCATTGTTCCATCTGAAGAAGTAGGGGGACGGTTTTTTTCCGTGCCCCCGTTTAACTCCAGGGCCAAGATTTTGTATTCATTTTGTTACGGAAGCGATTTTTGTCCTGTCCCCGCTTGACTCCCCAGTGCACTGTTTTATGCATCGGATGGGTAGGAGGGAGATGGGTGGCGGGGTTTTTGTCCGGTCCCCGTTTGACTCCCCTATGCCGTGTTTTCTGCATCTGATGGGTAGGGGTCGGTTTTGGTCCTGTCCCCGTTTGACGCCCCTATGCAGTGTTTTCTGCATCTGATGTGTAAGGGGGGCGGGTTTTGGTCCTGTCCCCGTTTGACTCCCCTATGCAGTGTTCTCTGCATCTGATGTGTAAGGGGGGCGGTTTTGGTCCTGTCCCCGTTTGACTCCCCTATGCAGTGTTCTCTGCATCTGATGTGTAAGGGGGGCGGTTTTGGTCCTGTCCCCGTTTGACTCCCCTATGCAGTGTTTTCTGCATCTGATATGTAAGGAATGTGTGGGGGGGGGGGGGCGGTTTTGGTCCTGTCCCCGTTTAACTCCCCTGTGCAGTGTTTGGTTCTTCTGATGAATAGGGGGGGGGGGGCGGTTTTAGTCCTGTCCCCGTTTGACTCCCCTATTCAGTGTTTTCTGCATCTGATGTGTAAAAGGGGCGGTTTTGGTCCTGTCCTCGTATAACTCTCATATGCAGTGTTTTCTGCATCTGATGTGTAAGGGGGGGGGGGCGGTTTTGGTCCTGTCCCCGTTTGACTCCCCTATGCAGTGTTTTCTGCATCTAATGTGTAAGAGGGAAGGGGGGCGGTTTTGGTCCTGTCCCCGTTTGACTCTCATGTGCAGTGTTTTGTAGTTACAACTAATGTGTAGAAGGGGCGGTTTTGGTCCTGTCCCCGTTTGACTCCCCTATGCAGTGTTTTCTGCATCTGATGTGTAAGGGGGGCGGTTTTGGTCCTGTCCCCGTTTGACTCCCCTATGCAGTGTTTTCTGCATGTGATGAATAAATGTGTAAGGGGCGGTTTTGGTCCTGTCCCCGTTTGACTCCCCTATGCAGTGTTTTCTGCATCTGATGTGTAAGGGGGGCGGTTTTGGTCCTGTCCCCGTTTGACTCCCCTATGCAGTGTTTTCTGCATCTGATGTGTAAGGGGCTGGGTGCGGTTTTGGTCCTGTCATCGTTTGACTCCCCTATGCAGTGTTTTCTGCATCTGATGTGTAAGGTGGGCGGTTTTGGTCCTGTCCCGTTTGACTCCCCTATGCAGTGTTTTCTGCATCTGATGGGGGGGGGGGGGGCGGTTTTGGTCCTGTCCCCGTTTGACTCCCCTATGCAGTGTTTTCTGCATCTGATGTGTAAGGTGGGGGCGGTTTTGGTCCTGTCCCCGTTTGACTCCCCTATGCAGTGTTTTCTGCATCTGATGTGTAAGGGGGGCGGTTTTGGTCCTGTCCCCGTTTGACTCCCCTATGCAATGTTTTCTGCATCTGATATGTAGGGGGGCGGTTTTGGTCCTGTCCCCGTTTGACTCCCCTATTGAATGTTTTCTGCATCTGATGTGTAAAGGGGGGCGGTTTTGGTCCTGGTCCCCGTTTCACTCCCCTATGCAATGTTTTCTGCATCTGATGTGTAAGGGGCGGTTTTGGTCCTGTCCCCGTTTCACTCCCCTATGCAGTGTTTTCTGCATCTGATGTGTAAGAGGTGGGTGGGGCGGTTTTGGTAATGTCCCCGTTTCACTCCCCTATGCAGTGAGTTCTGCATCTGATGTGTAAGGGGGGCGGTTTTGGTCCTGTCCCCGTTTCACTCCCTATGCAGTGTTTTCTGCATCTGATGTGTAAGGGGGGCGGTTTTGGTCCTGTCCCCGTTTGACTCCCCTATGCAGTGTTCTGCATCTGATGTGTAAGGGGGGCGTTTTTGGTCCTGTCCATGTTTAACTCCCTTGTGCAGTGTTTTATGCACCTGATCGGTAAGGGGTCGGTTTTGGTCCTGTCCCCGTTTGACTCCCCTGTGCAGCGTTTAGTAGTTACAACTAATTGTGTAGTAGGGGCGGTTTTGGTCCTGTCCCTGTTTGACTCTCTGTGCAGTGTTTGCTTCTTCTGATGAATAAGGAGATAGGGGGGGGGGCGGTTTTGGTCCTGTCCCCGTTTGACTCCCCTATGCAGTGTTTTCTGCATCTGATGTGTAAGGGGGGCGGTTTTGGTCTTGTCCCCGTTTGACTCCCCTATGCAGTGTTTTCTGCATCTGATGTGTAAGGGGGGCGTTTTTGGTCCTGTCCCCGTTTAACTCCCTTGTGCAGAATTTGATGCACCTGATCGGTAGGGGTCGGTTTTGGTCCTGTCCCCGTTTGACTCCCCTACTTACGTTGATTAGCTGAGGGGGCGATGTTGGGCCTGTCCGTTTTTAACTCCCATATTAAAAACTAAGAATACATTGAAAAGACAAGAGAAGTTGGGGGGCTGTTTTGGTCCTGTGATCCAGTTTTACTCCCGGGAGTCATTTCGGAACAGGCTGGGGGTCAATCTGGTCCAGGACCAGAATAACTCCCGGGAGTAAATCTGGGACGGCCTGGTTTTACTCCCGGGAGTTAATTTGGGCCAGGGACGCTTTCGGCACGTTACAACGGCATTCGCTAAGCAGATCTTCAAAAGTCTATGTTCGCATCCTTTTGTATTTTACACATTTCTGGGTATAATTCATCACTTGCGGAATCAAATGACGGTATTCTCCATGCACTCTACGATTGCGGTGAATTGGGTGCACATTATATTTGCGAGAATTCCGTTTTAATAATCGATACATCACAGGAGTATGCGCCTCTTCCGCCTGGAAAGCGCGATCTTTGTATACAAAGTAGTGTGGCAGCAATTAGCAGGACAGCAACTTCGGGCTCTACCGTGAACACTGGTGACGGCAATTTGCAGACGGCAACTGGCTGATGGCAACTTGCCGGGCTTAGCATGAACGTAGCCTTAATTGGAATGCTTGTAAAGAATCACGAACTTTTTTTTTTATGTTCTCTCGAACCTAGGTTTCTGAATCTTTTCTTCTTCTTTTTTTAAGTGGGATGGGGGTTTGGGGGGGGGGGGGGGGGGTAGGGACAAAAAGTTCAAAACCCTAGGTTCGGGATATGCAGGCTTCTTTTTTTTTTTTTTTTTTGTTGGTCTTCTGTGTTTTATAACCCGCGTGAAAATAAATCTCTTCTTCAAACACCCCTTCTTCAAGCTATGAGCTTACAGAAACTCGGGAAGATAATCTTTTGCAAGCTACGGCCAAGACAAGAAAGTGACGAAAAAATGCGGGAGGAAGAAGAATTGAGTGACGTAGAAACAGATAAAACGAATGAACATTTAAAATATTACAAGAACATGGTAGCTCAACTTACTCCTATACAAGAATGTGGAAATGCCAGACATTTAACAAGATTTAACTTTTGTCTAAGTAATTAATATTGAACATGATTCTTTGAAGCATAATAGATATCAATGCGAGACACATACTATGCAAATTTGGTCAGCCTCACTCCAAGGTCTCTCTCTATAGCTGTCCAAAATCTGTTAGTATAGGTACTTTGAAGTGATCTTGACCCTAAAATGAGAGATATAAAGTCCAAACTTCTGGTATTTAGCGAGCATTTATTGATTTTTCATATATGTTCCGTTTTTGCGTTGATCTTTGAGGTTAATGTCATTTAAGGCCTTGCAAAAACATCTTAAAAATATGTAATCGTACAGTAGAGTGGCTCTATTTAACCCATAGTATGTAACTGTTAAACTGTTGTTGTTTTCTTATCAGTTGTTGATTCAGCCCCGATGCTTGAATCTTGATAAGTGTAACGCAGATTCGTTTATCCACGCAACCTGTTCACTCAGCAACAAGGCAGGAGTATGAAGTTTTCCAACTTTATTCAGCATACATCAGCAACTGTATACAAGATCGCTCAATCACTGTTTCACTCCTTAAAACAGTGCGTCACGTATATAGTCTCTATACTCTAGAGAAAGTTCGAACATTCCAGCGTGACGCAATTACAGCCAAACAGAATAAAATTCGTCACGAACTATGCACTGTCTTACGTCATATAACGTTAATTAGGTTTAGAAGAATCAAGTAGCTACCACTAAATTTAGCTACATGCTTCGATCGATAGTAAACAAGTAATTCTAGAAAATTCTCCAATAATTTCGACCAACGAAAATTATCAACATTATACTAAGCTTCTTCTAAAAACCACGCAAAATGAAATCAAAAATAAATACACTCTGTTATTGCAAGCTTTGCAAAACAAAACGATCGGATCTATCGTGTGCGTCTCAAACGTAACATAACCTCCTACACAAGAAGAAATTTACTGAACTTCTTTGAATAACGTTGAGACGCAATGCACAAAGAAAGTCTTTCCACGTACAGCTTAAGGAGGTTGGCGTGGTATATCTTGGAATGCTGGCCGATCTTCACCTTGTATTCGTTGATCCCCACCACAGTCTCCATTTCGTAAGGGCCTTTCCATTGCATCAGCAACTTATTGTGGTCGGTAGGTAGCAGCACCAGCACTTTGTTGCCAGGTTTGACCTTCCTGTTCACAGCCCTACGATCATAGTAGTGCTTTCCACAGTCCTGGGACTTCTTCAGATTTTCTCTGGCTATCTCGAGAGTCTGCTCCAGCTTCTCCCGTAGCTCAAACACGTACTGGTGCTGTTCTTCACCTTTGGGGAGTCTACTTGCTTCGTCCACAGTTCTTTCAGGATGTGCAATGGCCCTCGGATGGTTCATCCGTACAACAGCTCGAACGGAGACAAGCCGGTGGACTCCTGTGGTACTTCTCTGTAGGCGAACAGTAGTACTAAGGCGTTGATGTAGCGATGCCATTGTCTGGGCTGCTCGCTGTATAGTTTCTTCAGGGTGGACTTCAGAGTAGCATTGAACTTTTCGACGATCCCGTTGCACATTGGACGGTAGGGTGTCGTAGTCAAATGCCGGATGCTCAGCAGTCTGTTGACCTCCTTCATGCAGTCAGAGATGAACTGTGCCCCGGATCTGTCATGTTCACCAGCGCCTCTGCCACAGTTTCAGTGTCAATCTTCTTCAGTGGCACTGCTTCTGGGTACCGAGTCGAATAGTCCACTAAAGTCAGTACCCACCGATGACCTTCTTCACTCGGAGGTTTTAGTTTACCTATTAAGTCTAAGGCCACTTTCTTGAAAGATCAAGGTAATCCTCTGCATAGGCACTTTAGGGACCCTCCCTCGAGGTAGGGTCTTCTGGCCAATGTCACATGATCGGCAGAAACTGTTGACGTCCGCATGAAGTCCTGGCCAGTAGAACACCGCCTGGATTCTGTCCGACATCTTCTTGATGCCCAGGTGACCTCCCATGATGGAGTCGTGAGCTACTTCCATCACTTGGCGCCTTAGGGGTAACGGTACCAAGACGTACGACTTGACGTAGTGGTTTCCCTCCGTTGACCCTCGGATGCAGGAAGATTCTGTACAAGATCTTGGCCTTCACCTCGAAATATACCGTGCAACTGCGTTTGGTCACGTGGTTTTGGCGGTTCCTGTACTTGGTTAGAGTACTATCAGCTTCCTGGAGCTGGATCAGCTTATCTCTGTCCACGATGGCGGCTTTGGAGTTGTCGACGACCTTCAGTGGCGTAGACGTCTTGTCTCTCCTGGCCTGGGCCCTGGTAGTAACAGCACATGACGATCTCTGGTCGGCAGGGCTGAGCCGGAGTAGCCACATTGTCCCGTAGCAGCTCTGTAAGGTCTCCATCGGGAAATGGCAATGGATCTTCCTCCGCAACCTCGACATGTTGGGTTGAAGCAGGACTCCGCTCTGGATCGGGGTCGTCGGGTCGTCTCGCACCGTCAATATTCCCGATCATTAAATTGTATAGCGGCTTATTCAGGCAAACCGCTTCTACTTAGAAAGGGAAAGGGTGCTGACTTGAATCTTCGCAACTGGCGCTTTCACACATTTGCTGTCGGCCATGAGTGTCCATTTAAAATCGCAAGTGAACTGTTCTTAGCGATTAGATCTTCTCTGACGATGACCCCACTGCAGCCTGAGTCTCTTAAGACCGTTACTTCGTGATTTCCGACGCGTACCTTGGCATGCTCTGGACGGTCACGGCTGCGCTGGCGACGACGGGGATGGATTTTCCGTTGGCAAGGAGAAGTTGGCTATCGGTCATGCAGTCTTGCAGGAGTAGCTGTGCGCTCGGTCTCACTCGGAAGAATGACGCTTCCGCCGCACACTTAATGGTCGGAGCTTCTGGTTTGCCGTCGATTGAAGAAACGCCTCTGTCGGTTGCCCGCCGCTGCATTGTCCGTATTGATGTGCCGTCCGTTACTTTTGTTTTGAGGACAGTTAGCAGCTCTGTGGTCTGTAGCGTTCCAGGTGAAACAGCCTCTTGAATGCCCTTCCCTGGGAGGTGGCGTGGAGTCCGTCTTGCTCTGGCTCGTCTGACTTCCCTGGATCTGGTTCCCATGGTTTCCAGTCTTCTGAAAATCTTTCGTCGCCTTGGGTGGCCCCATGGTCTTCCCGTGAGCGATGAGATATCTTTCAGCAGCCTCAGACACATCTTTAAGCGTGTGCAGCTTTTGTAATTCTAAGTGGATCGCGAGGTCCTTAGGGCAGGCGTTGAGTAATTGCTACCTAACGATCAGATCATGGAGACTCTCGTAAGTCTTCCCTTTGCCTGATAATTCCACCCACTTGAGTAGATATGACGACGGGCGCTCCACAAACTGCTTTGGCGTCTCGTCTGACAAAGGCCGGCATTCACGGAAGCGTTTACGGTAGCCCTTCTCCGTGAAGCTGTAGCAATGCAATTGGGCCTCTTTTTAGACGTCATAGTTTTTGGCGCCATCGTTCGACAGTCTGGTGCAAACTTCGAGTGCTTGCCCCGTCAGAAGTGCACTGAGTCGAATCGCCCAATCTTGAGGTTGCCAGTTAGAGATTTCAGCGAACCTTTCAAATTTCGCCAGATAACTGTCGATCTGGTCCTTCCCGTCGACGAACGCTGGTAATTTTGGAACCTTGTGGTCGCTGATAACGTGTGGCGCTTGCTGATTGTTTTTGATACTCGCCAACTCTAGCTGGTACTGGCGCTCAGCCTCTAATCGTCTCTTTTCGATCTCGTCACGCCGACGCTGTCCTTCTCTTTCTTCGCGCCTGCGCTGGTCTTCTAATTCTCTTTCTTTGCACCTGAGCTGGTCTTCTCTTTCTTCACGCCTGCGCTAGTCTTCTAATTCTCTTTCTTCACGCCTGCGCTGGTCTTCCCTTTCTTCACGCTGCTCTTGTAAATCTCGTTCTTGTAATCTCTTCTGGGACTTGACGTACTCCGTCAGCTGTTTGCCTTTTAGATTCTGTTCAATCCCTTTCTGTCATAAGTAAGCCATTTTGATGCTTTTCTGGAAAGTTCTTGACTATCCTGCACCTCTATAGACTGTTCTAGAACAGCACGCTTTCTGCAGTAGCGCTGATGCTTATCACTAGTCGCCTTCGCTGACGCAGGCCCCTCCGTCCTCGTCGTATGCGACGCTGCACCACGCTGTTGATGAATACGCTCCTGTGCTGAAGTAGACGCGACGTCCGCTCGTCGCTTTTCGTAATACTAGCGATGTAGCTCCAAGACTGTCCCTCGAAGTAGTCTTGCGACAGCCACGTAGTCCCGGTCTGTTGTTCGCTCACGAAGCAACTCTTCGGCGACTACACGCCTTTGCAGTCAACCCGAATCTATCGGGGATGTAGTCCCAGTATGTTGGCCCCTCTAGAACAACTCGTTGGCGGCTACCCTCGATGACTGCCTCTCGGAACGTTGACTCACTTGTTGTCGCAGTTGAATCCTTGGCTATGGCGTAGATCCCGGCTTGGCCCCCAACATGTTACACTGTTGTTATTTTCTTATCAGTTGTTGATTCTGCCCCCCCTCAACCGCCCCCCCCCCCCCCCCCCCCACCCCCCCCCCCCCCCCCCCCCCCCCCCACCCCCCCCCCCCCCAACAAAAAAAAATTACTCTGTTGTTGTTTTTATCAATTTTTGAATCAGCCCCCATTCTTGAATCTTGATAAGTGTAACTCAGCTTCGTTTATCCACGCAACCTGTTCACTCAGCAACAAGGCAGGAGTCGTCATATGAAGTTTTCCAACTGTATTTGGCATACATCAACAACTGCATACAAGATTGCTCAATCACTTTTTTTACTCCTTGAAACAGTGCGTAAAACCTATATAATCTCTCCATACTCTAGAAAAAGTTCGAACATTCCAGCGTGACGCAATTACAGCCAAACAGAATTAAATTCGTCACCGGAACTATGCACTGTCTTACGTCATTTAACTTTATTTAGGTTAGAAGAATCTGTAGCTACAGTGAACTTCGGATATAGTAAAGTGCCCTGGGACCAAATAAATCTATAGTATAACCGAATATTTAATACAACCGAAAATCCGTTTACAGTAAAGTTTTTAAATTTTACTTTACTTTAACCGAAACTTCGTTTATAATACAGTTTTAGAGGTTTACTTGACTATAACCGACTTCGTTTATAATAACGATTTTAGAGGGTTAATTTAGCATAACCGAAACTTTGTTTTTGTTTTAATTTAACGTTTACTAATCCGACACTCTCATTATAAAGAGATAGAAAACGCTGGTCTAAAGTGTATGTGGGTGCACAGGGCCGGATCAATCCATTTTCGAGGGAGGGGGTGGGGTGGGGTGCTAGTCTAGTTCTTTTTAAAATGTATGGTACAGAGTGGTGAAACACCACAAGTAAAACTCGTGGCGCAGTGGATAAGTCGCCGGTTTCCTATGCCGAAGGTCGCGGGTTCGATTGCCGCAAGGGGCGAACGTATGTGACTTAGGTACGAGACTATTGAGGTCACCGAGGGTTTTCTCCGGGCACTCCGGTTTCCTCCCTTCCTTCAATAATGGTACAGGATGCAGTCAATATAAAAATTTCAAAAATAAAAATTCGATTTTCTTCCGTCTTCTAATAGCGATCTCCCTGTCTGTACACCACCTGTTTGAGTGATGTATGTGTATTTGGTGTGTGTGAGGGTAAAATGAGACAGGTGAGCGTGTATGTTGGTATAGATCGCCGCGCTTTTAGCCTTGGGTAAAGGCGCGTACATAGCATAGCATCCTGTCCTGTCCTGTAACTAACTGCCTTACATAACGTATTTCCAGTTGAACAAAAACGTCCATCTTCTACTTTCTTTATTTTATTTTATTTATTTATTTATTTATTTTTTGTTGTTGCCAAGGGGTGGGGGTGGGGGATGCTGCAGCACTCCTAGCACCCCCCCCCCTACCTCCTTGATCCGGCCCTGGTACAAGTAAAGAAGAAGAAAAGCAAAACAAATCAGTGAACAAAATAATGACTTCTCGAATTTCCATCTTTTACCAGGATTTCTGCAGACTGTAATCGTCTGTGTGTCTATTTGTCTGTGTGTTCACGTAACTCAACATCGTTCTAAATTGAGCTGACATTTGGCGCGTTATATACATGTACGTTGGAATTGGATCCCATTAATTGATTAGATTCACATAGTTGAACAGTTAAAATAAGACAGTGCAAATCGAACGAATCGCTTTCGTTATTACATATTTTAATTTAGATTAATATTTCTGTGTTGGTTTGTTGTCCCTTGCTGAATTCCACACGAAAACTATGTTTTCCTATTTTAAAAAACACCCCCACCCTCCCCAGCTCCAGCCCTACACCCCCGGACAGCCCCGGTCACACAGCCCTTTACGGCTGAATCACGGCCAAAGCGCGTCCAAAATTTGTTACCCGTGGAGTGGACGTTGTTGTTCGCGTTGATGTCGAGGTTAAGACGAGCTACGGTCGAGGTATAGACGTGGCAGGACGCGGGGAGAAATCTGAACGGCATCGGACGCGGCAAAAAGTTTTGAACTGCTCAAAATTTTAAGCCCCGGTCACACAGCCCTTTACGGCTGAATCACGGCCAAAGCGCGTCCAAAATTTGTTACCCGTGGAGTGGACGTTGTTGTTCGCGTTGATGTCGAGGTTAAGACGAGCTACGGTCGAGGTATTTACGTGGCAGGACGCGGGGAGAAATCTGAACGGCATCGGACGCGGCAAAAAGTTTTGAACTGCTCAAAATTTTAGCCCGCGGCACAACCACGGGTAAAACACGCGGTAAAGATGTGCAACACACGTGAAACACGCGTGGTAATCACGGCCAAAGCGCGGTCCAAAATTTGTTACCCGTGGAGTGGACGTTGTTGTTCGCGTTGATGTCGAGGTTAAGACGAGCTACGGTCGATATCACTGACAAATGGATTTTTCCATGTACATAGCACTACCTACAAACTTTTTGTCGCGTCCGATGCCGTTCAGATTTCTCCCCGCGCCCTGCCACGTCTATACCTCGACCGTAGCTCGTCTTAACCTCGACATCAACGCGAACAACAACGTCCACTCCACGGGTAACAAATTTTGGACGCGCTTTGGCCGTGATTCAGCCGTAAAGGGCTGTGTGACCGGGGCTTAAGTCGTCGTGGAGACGTTTGTCTTACCAGAGTTGCCAAGAACAAAATTCAAAGTATTTATTTGAGTGGTTGGACAAGCAAGCTCTCTCTCTCTCTCTCTCTCTCTCTCTCTCTCTCTCTCTCTCTCTCTCTCTCTCTCTCTCTCTCTCTCTCTCTTTCTCTCTCTCTCTCTCTTTGTCGAACATGGCCTTTTCAAAATTTAGATTTTCTTCTTATTTGTGTTTCCCTTCCCCCCCCACCCACCCTCAATGGGTATTACCTATTGCTATCGTAATTACAGGTAAATAGCAATTACGTTACTTGAGTGAACATTATGAATATGCACTCATCGTCAAGATCTATTGTTTCTGGACACAGCCACATGACAACAAGTGATATTTCACGAAAGTGAAAAGGTCCTTTTAGCCTTTCGTATGAAGCCACCAGAAATCCACGGGAAATAGCTGAAAAAGATACTTTTTTTTAATGAACACTTGCAGTAGGTCCATTGTCCCTTATTGGATTCCATTACGCTCACATATGTTGATTGATTATTTTTGTTTATTAACTCTTCAAGAATACCTCTCTTATAACCCAGTTTGTGTATATTGAATGAAATGTTACAGTATTATTTGTTTATGTCCGTGTGTGTAAGTTCACGTGTGTGTGAGTGTGTGTGTGTGAGAGAGAGAGAGAGAGGGGGTAAGAGAAAGAAAGAGAGAGAGAGAGAGAGAGAGAGAGAGAGAGAGTGTTCATTACCGATAAGAGATAACATGTGAGCCTTCGTGTCCTAATTATTTCAAACCAACCCTTTAATCGGAAGGATAAATCATAAAAGTAGATCATGAATTGTACATGTTGTACTATCGTCATTGTGGAAAAACAAAAAGCTCACAAAATTAAAGCAAACAATGACATGGACAAAACCTAAACAATATGGTGGATTTAAAAAAAAGATGGTTTCACTCTCCTTCATAATCACTGTTACTGTTGATGCGGAAATTCCAAATTGTTCAGCAATTTCTTTTTTTTTTTCATCTTCAAGTGCGTGAATTAGATCTATTTTATGCTTCAGGGTAAGGTGACGTGACGATGTTGCGTCATTATGAATGTCAGTAACTCTCATGAAACTTTAATACAGTAATCTCCCTTGAAACTTTATTATAAGCAGCAGCAAAACTCGCCAGGGGCCTTAGAAAACACTTTATTATAAGCGGACTTTACTATATTTTTTTTATTATATCCGATTTTTAAAAACAGAGACAAAGAAGAGTTTTGTTCGGGACCAAGACTGGACTTTACTAAAACCGAATATTTACTTTATCCGGCCTTTATTATATCCGGAGTTCACTGTACAGTGAACTTCGGATATAGTAAAGTGCCCTGGGACCAAATAAATCTTTAGTATAACCGAATATTTAATACAACCGAAAATCCGTTTACAGTAAAGTTTTTAAAGTTTACTTTACTATAACCGAAACTTCGTTTATAATACAGTTTTAGAGGTTTACTTGACTATAACCGACTTCGTTTATAATAACGATTTTAGAGGGTTAATTTAGCATAACCGAAACTTTGTTTTTGTTTTAATTTAATGTTTACTAATCCGACACTCTCATTATAAAGAGATAGAAAACGCTGATCTAAAGTGTATGTGGGTGCACAGAGCTGGATCAATCCATTTTCGAGGGAGTGGGTGGGGTGGGGTGCTAGTCTAGTTCTTTTTAAAAGAAACACCACAAGTAAAACTCGTGGCGCAGTGGATAAGTCGCCGGTTTCCTATGCCGAAGGTCGCGGGTTCGATTGCCGCAAGGGGCGAACGTATGTGACTTAGGTACGAGACTATTGAGGTCACTGAGGGTTTTCTCCGGGGACTCCGGTTTCCTCCCTCCCTTCAATAATGGTACAGGATGCAGTCAATATAAAAATTTCAAAAATAAAAATTCGATTTTCTTCCGTCTTCTAATAGCGATCTCCCTGCCTGTGCACCACCTGTTTGAGTGACCACCTGTTTGAGTGATGTATGTGTATTTGGTGTGTGTGAGGGTAAAATGAGACAGGTGAGCGTGTATGTTGGTATAGATCGCCGCGCTTTGAGCCTTGGGGAAAGGCGCGTACATAGCATAGCATCCTGTCCTGTCCTGTAACTAACTGCCTTACATAACGTATTTCCAGTTGAACAAAAACTTTCATCTTCTACTTTCTTTATTTTATTTATTTATTTATTTTTTTTGTTGTTGCCAAGGGGTGGGGTGGGGGATGCTGCAGCACTCCTAGCACCCCCCCCCTACCCACTGGATCCGGCCCTGGTGCAAGTAAAGAAGAAGAAAAGCAAAACAAATCAGTGAACAAAATAATGACTTCTCGAATTTCCATCTTTTACCAGGATTTCTGCAGACTGTAATCGTCTGTGTGTCTATTTGTCTGTGTGTTCACGTAACTCAACATCGTTCTAAATTGAGCTGACATTTGGCGCGTTATATACATGTACATTGGAATTGGATCCCATTAATTGATTAGATTCACATAGTTGAACAGTTAAAATAAGACAGTGCAAATCGAACGAATCGCTTTCGTTATTACATATTTTAATTTAGATTAATATTTCTGTGTTGGTTTGTTGTCCCTTGCTGAATTCCACACGAAAACTATGTTTTCCCATTTTAAAAAACACCCCACCCTCCCCAGCTCCAGCCCCACACCCCCGGACAGCCGTCTATAAGTCGTCGTGGAGACGTTTAGAGTTGCCAAGAACAAAATTCAAAGTATTTATTTGAGTGGTTTGGACAAGCAAGCTCTCTCTCTCATCTCTCTCTCTACTCCTCTCTCCTCTCCTCTCTCTCTCTCCTCTCTCTCATCTCTCACTCTCCGCTCTCCTCTCTCTCTCTCCCTCTCTACCTCTCTCTCTCACTCACTCTCTCTCGCTCATCACTCTCTCTCAACTCTCCTCTCGCTCTCTCTCTCTCATCTCTCTCCTCTCCTCTCTCTCTCACACACCTCTCTCACTCTCTCTCTCTCTCTCTCTCGATCCTCTCCTCCACCCCTTCCCTCTCTCTCTCTCTCCTCCCCTCTCTCTCCTCTCTCTCATCTCTCATCTCTCTCTCTCTCTCTCTTTGTCGTACATGGCCTTTTCAAAATTTAGATTTTCTTCTTCTTTGTGGTTTTCCTCCCCCCCCCCCACCAACCCCCAATGGGTATTACCTAATGCTACGTAATTTACAGTACAGGTAAATAGCAATTACGTTACTTGAGTGAACATTATGAATATGCCACTCTTTTTTTTATTGAACACTTGCAGTAGGTCCATTGTCCCTTATTGGATTCCATTACGCTCACATATGTTGATTGATTATTTTTGTTTATTAACTCGGTATTATAAACTCTTCAAGAATACCTCTCTTATAACCCAGTTTGTGTATATTGATTGAAATGTTACAGTATTATTTGTTGATGTCCGTGTGTGTAAGTTCACGTGTGTGTGAGTGTGTGTGAGAGAGAGAGATAGAGAGAGAGAGGGTAAGAGAAAGAGAGAGAGATAGAGAGAGCGAGAGAGAGTCCATTACCGATAAGAGATAACATGTGAGCCTTCGTGTCCTAATTATTTCAAACCAACCCTTTAATCGGAAGGATAAATCATAAAAGTAGATCATGAATTGTACATGTTGTACTATCGTCATTGTGGAAAAACAAAAAGCTCACAAAATTAAAGCAAACAAAGACATGAACCAAAACCTAAACAATATGGTGGATTTAAAAAAAAGATGGTTTGTCTTGCAAAGCCATGCAACAGCTTAGGAATAAATCTCTTCTTTACTTCTCATTTGAAAGTGCAGTCCAGTCAAAACGTTGGTTTCCCAGTTCTCCATTGATTCGGATTCATCTCAGTACAAAAGGTATAATTATAATGTGTTCAACTTATAACAGCCTTATTTAGTCATAAACGCATTTCATCATGTTTAGCGAAAGTGAAGTCTAATTTGCTTTGTAAGTTTCTAAGCTAGGTACTCTTTTTCTGCCAAACAGTTAAATCTCTCCTTCAGTTTTTTCACTCTCCTTCATAATCACTGTTACTGTTGATGCGGAAATTCCAAATTGTTCAGCAATTTCTTTTTTTTTTCTTTTTTTTTTCATCTTTTCATCTTTAAGTGCGTGAATTAGATCTATTTTAGGCTTCAGGGTAAGCGTGACATGACGATGTTGCGTCATTATGAATGTCAGTAACTCTTATGAAACTTTAATACAGTAATCTCCCTTGAAACTTTATTATAAGCAGCAGCAAAACTCGCTAGGGGCCTTAGAAAACACTTTATTATAAGCGGACCTTACTACATTTTTTTATTATATCCGATTTTTAAAAACAGAGACAAAGAAGAGTTTTGATCGGGACCAAGACTGGACTTTACTAAAACCGAACATTTACTTTATCCGGCCTTTATTATATCCGGAGTTCACTGTACCACTAGATTTAGCTACATGCTTCGATCGATAGTAAACAAGTAATTCTAGAAAATTCTCCAATAATATCGACCAACGAAAATTATCAACATTATACTAAGCTTCTTCTAACAACCACGCAAAATCAAATCAAAGATAAATACACTCTGTTATTGCATGCTTTGCAAAACGATCGAATATATCGTGCGCGTCTCAAACATAACAGTAAAAGCATTGGTTATTTGATCATACATGAGCATAAGAGGTCATGTCAAGGTCATCTCGAGGTCAAGTCAATGAAGGTCAAGGTCATCCCAAGGTCACAGTTTTTTGGACATATTAAGATCACAGTCGATTTTACTTTGCATTTTAATGCACTAATTTTCATGTTAAATATTGCGTTAAATAAGGAGTATGTGAGTCATATGAGCTTTGCCCTTCTAGTGTAAAGTTAAAAGATGACGTCACCATGTTTCCGTCACTCGGTTTGCATAAGTTTGGTTTTATGTTGGAGGCACAGAGTCTAAATACATACTATAATTAAACCATAGGTCTCCAGTAGTTTAAAGAAAAACCCAGTATATACACCCACCTTTTCTAAACTGCTGAATTCTGGCACTGTTCTCTTTGGGGAGGATAGGATTACTGAGTCGTTGCTCCATCTCTTCTATAACGACGTCGTAGTTGTGCTTGAACTTGAACGCTTTCTTGTCCTCATTAAAGTTGTCCCCTAGCAGGCACACTAGCACAGCTTTGGCTGCATACAGAAACATGTTGTCCCGCAGAGGGAAGTGGTCGTCCGCCTCGGCCCGCTCCCATTTGTGCACCACTTCGTCTGCTATCTGATTGTACACAAAAGAGAATTTTTATTTATTTTTCAAACTTATTTTATTTATTATTTAGACGAGTATCAGAACGACTTTAAATGTTTCAACAGCAAATGAATCAACGTTCTGATTGTAGCTGTTCCTATCCTATCCCATTATATACATTAACTCGGTCGTTGGGGCACAACAGCTGATCGTTTAACCAGCTTACTCCATCTTTATCTGTCCTCAGCAACCCTCATGGCTTCGCTCAGTGTCAAGCCAGTACATTCTCGAATGTTGTCTTCCCACCTCTTTTTTCGTCTCCCTCTTCTTTTGCCTCCTTGCACCGTGCCTTGCAGGATGGTCTTTGCAAAGGTCTGATGCTCTGGTAACCGGCCATACCATCGGAGTTTCAGTTTCTTCACCACTGTGAGCATGTCATCGTGTTGTCCAATGGCTTGTTTGGTGGTCTGTCGGACTTCGTTGTTGGTGATGTGCTGGGTATAGGAAATGCCCAGAAGTCTTCTGTAGCACCTCATCTCCATGCTTTGTATTCTTTGTTGTAGATCTGCTGTGAAAGTCCATGTTTCGCAAGCGCATAAGAAGATGGAGATGACAAGATAGCGCAGCAGGCTCACCTTGGAATGTAGACTGATGGGCCTGTCTTTCCAAATGGGCTTCAACCTTGTCAGGGCAGCAGTTGTTTGTGTGATCCTGGAGAGCATTTCATGTCGGAAACCATTGTCTGATACAATGGCTCATAAATATTTGAATCTATGCACTGTGATGAGGAATTGGCCTTTGATTTTGATGTCGTTGGTGTTGTTGGTCATCATTTTGGTCTTCTCTGCACTTATTTCCATTCCATAGGCTCTGGAGGTGGTGGTGTCAGGCCTCTGTACCAGCTGTTCGTTCTTCTTTCTCTCCAGCCAATCCATCAATGTCATCCGCAAAGCGTAGGTTGGAAATCGCCCTACCTTTTGTGCTGACTGTGCCTTCGTGATCTGCAAGGGCATCTGACATGATGCGCTCTAGGAAGATGTTGAAGAGTGTTGGGGAGAGTAGGCATCCTTGACGCACACCAATTGTTGTTCTGACCCAGTTCACGATGGCGTTGTTGTGGAGGACTGCACTGATAAACTTGTTATACAGGGTTTTGATGATTTCAATAATTTGAGGGCTGATGTTGTACACTCTCATTGTTGTCCACAGAGCTGCATGCCAGATTCGGTCAAAAACGCTTTCTTGAAATCTACAAACACATGATATAAATGTTGTTGGTGATGTAAGTGTTTCTCGCAGATTACTCTGACGTTGAAAATCTGTTCAGTAATACTTCGTCCTGCCATGAATCCTGCTTATTCTTCAGCTATGATTTGTTCAGCTTGGGGTTTGAGCCTGCTGAGTTTTATTTTCAGGAGGACCTTGCTGGGATGGCTGATGAGGCTGATGGTGCGGTACTTTTCACAATCCTGAAGGTTACCCTTTTCGGGAAGAGTGATGACAAACGACTGGGTCTATGGTGTAGGCCACTCCCCACTCTACCAGACTTTGTTACAAATAATGGTGAGGGCGTCAATCATCATTTCTCCTCCTGCTTGAAGCAATTCCGCGGGTATGTTGTCCACTCCCGCTGACTCGACTTCCCCTTCTTCAGTGATTGCACTGCTATCTCAACTTCTTGTCGGAGAATTGGGAGGATTTTTTCCTCTTCTCTGTTCTGGGTACATGCTAGAACTGATGGGTCTCCGTTTGGTGGGTGGTTGTAAATGTCAGAGCAGTACTCTGTCCATCTATCCAAGACTTCTTGTTCTTCTGTAAGGCATAACCCATACTTGCTTTGTATCGTGGAGACCTCGGGCTGTTTAACACTTGTCAGCCGCTTCAGTCTGGTAGTCCTTCTTGCTATTGTTCTTGTTCATATTGTTATCTATTTCCTGGCATTGCCCTTATATCAAGTTCTCCTTTGCTTTGCGCGTGCCTTTTCGGATGTCATTGTTGATTTTTCGGTAGGCATAAGCGCCCTGTGCGGTGTTCTTTTTCTTCTTCATTCTTCGTTTACCACATAGGTCCAAAAGTTCAGGTGTGATCCACGGCTTCGTCTTTGGGCGGTGCTTGCCAAGGATCTCAGTGGCGGCATCTGTCACAGCTGAGTTGACAACTACTTCACCAGCTCCCAAAATGAGCAGTGGTGCAAATTTCCCTCCAATTATGACTTGAAATATTTCTGCCACCTCCGGGTCTTGCAGTTTGTTCAGGTCGAAATTCAGTTTGGTGCAGTTTGTTGTGTTTACTCTCTTCAAAGTGGACATCATCACGAGATCGCGATCTGCTCCTGGAAAAGTTGATGCTTGATCTGAAGTGTCTTGATCATGATGTAGTCAATATGGTTGTGATGCTCCTCGCTGGGGCTGTGCCTTGTCCATGGTCAGTTTTTTTTGGTGGAGACCAAGCGTGTTTGCCAATATCAGATTGTTGTATCTGGCACACTCCAAGAGACTCAGACCCCTGTCATTTGTCTCGTTGTTGCATGGGGTCCACATGTGTGGTGCGCATCTTGGCCAAACTTGGCATTCCAGTCGCCTTGCACTATGACTATGTCCTTTTTAGGCACTTATTTAAGGATGTTCATACAAATCCTCGACTTCGCTGTCGTCATAGTCTGATGTTGGGGCATAGGTCTGGATAATGGTGATGTTGAAAGGGGATGCTCTCAGAGGGATGGTAATGAATATACTGGAGATTGGGCGGCAAACTATGTTCCGGTTCCTATGACGATGTTGCTTCTCGTGCGGATCCTGCTAAGTGGTCCACCAGTAGCACACTTTTCACCCCCGTCCTGGTGGTCAACGGAAGGCCCGGTTCTTGGTGACCCGGGCGACGACCGATCCGGTATGGAATGAGTGGTTCTTTTTATCATGCAGTGTATCTTAGGCAAGAAAGACATCATATCCTATCCTATCCTATCCTGTCCCGTAACCCGAAGGTCGTAGGGGCACCACAGATGATCTTTTAACCAGCATACTCCATCTTTCTCTGTCCTCAGCAGCCCTGATGGCTTCGCTCAGTGTCAAACCAGTCCATTCTCGAATGTTGTCCTCCCACCTCTTTTCGGTCTCCCTCTTTGCACTGTGCCTTGCAGAATAGTCTTTGTAAGGCCTGAGGATCTGGTGACGTGGCCATACCATCGGAGTTTCCGTTTCTTCACCACTGTGAGCAGGTCATCGTGTTGTCCAATGGCTTGTGTGATGGTCTGTCGGACTTCGTCGTTGGTGATGTGTTGGGTATAGGAAATGCCCAGAAGTCTTCTGTAGCACCTCATCTCCATGCTTTGTATTCTTCGTTGGAGATCTGCTGTGAGTGTCCATGCTTCGCAAGCATATAGGAAGATGGAGATGACAAGGGAGCGCAGCAGTCTTACTTTGGAATGTAGACTGATGGTCCTGTCTTTCCAAATGGGCTTCAACCTTGTCGGGACAGCAGTTGTTTGTGCGATCCTGGAGAGGACTTCCTGTCGGGACCCATTGTCTGATACAATGGCTCCTAAATATTTGAAGCTATGCACTGTGTTGAGGGATTGGCCTTGGACTTTGATGTCCGTGTTGATGCCATTGGTGTTGTTGGTCATCATTTTGGTCTTCTCTGCACTTATTTCCATTCCATAGGCTCTGGAGGTGGTGTCAAGCCTCTGTACCAGCTGTTCAAGTTCTTGTTCCTCTCGAGCCAATTCATCAATGTCATCTGCATGAAAGACATGGCAGGGCCCAATCCTCTCCAGGCTATTGGCCACAGCCAAAATCCATGAGTACTGTGTGTCTCGCCTTGGCTCCGAGCATGTGGTCGTTGAACCTGTAGTAACGTGAGGTTCTTCCGTCCTGGCCGGTGACGTCTGTTTAGAAGACTTTCGCCCAGTGAGGCCGTGCTGACATCACCCTTGTTAGTCGCCATTTTACGATACGCCTGGAAACGTTGGGTCTATTCTATTCAGTGCCCGAAGCTGTTTACCGTGACAAACAAAAAGAGGAAGAAAGAGGAGAAGGAGAAGGGCAAAAGTGTCTTAACCTTCTGCAGTTTGTCGTAATAAATGCCCAGGGAGTCGAATTCAAATACTTTGTCAAACGCAATACGTCTGGCCTTTCCATCTGCACCGTTTGTGTACTGCAGACTGTATGGTGTCAGAATAGGCTCGAACACGCGAAACAGATCAGCTGCAACAACATCAGAACTATCATTAGCAAGCCGTACCATCATGTCGTCGTCAAGTCAACCAATCTTTATTACCCACAATGGAGAATTCATACAGCACATTGCATCTCAAAGAATAAGAAAAGAAGAACATAAAAAACTGTAAAAACAAATAGAATAATACATAAAATTATTATAACACGCAATCTCTTTCCGTTCTTTACTAAGGCACATTCACCCACGTAACAAATTTACAGTTAATTTCCTTTGGTTGACAGAACAAATCAATAACGCACATACAATTGAGATAACGTTCCATTCGTTATGATAGTTTGATGGTATAAACATAATATATATTTAGTAAATTACTCATAGGAGAAGCTACGACCACTACGAGCAATCATATCCTAGGCCAGCTGTTTTATTTATGGAAACAGTTATCATAGTCAAGGGAAGCAATGGTAGTCATAACACAATTCTAGTACATGTGTACTATCAATAATAAAGTCAAAGTCAAAGTCAAAAGCGCTTTATTCCATAAAACCCCATGGGGCACGTGGATACAACAAAAAAGAATAAAAAATAAACCTAGAATAACATGAAAATCATAAAATACAATATAAAATACATATGTATATATATTACAAAAATAAAAGTTAATCTTTCACGCTCGCGTTCTAATAATAAACATTTACAAAATACACATTTATTATTATCACACAATACAAGCATACTACATAAAACTTATGTCCACACAATCTGATCACAAATCGCACGCACTCTCTCGCAAGATTGGGTGATAAAGAAGGGGAGAAGGGGGGTACAAACTGGTATTGAGTATTTAAATTGTCATTATTGATTAAAAGTAATCACTATTATTACTATCATTAATATTACAAATTATTCTATTACGTTCTGAAGCAATCCATTATTATTTTCATAAACCTAGCCAGTTTCAGCAGAATAGTCTTATTTTTCGTTGAAAATAAATTAGAAAATTTAATTTAATAGCATTGTGTCGCACATAGAAAAACCTTTTAAGCAGCTGTTTTCTATCATCGTCGAAATGTGGACATATAAAAATAAAATAAAATTCATCCCCTAGCTCATTAAAAGTACATTTATTACAGATTCTGTCACATCTCTGGATTCCAAGAAACCGTCCCTTTTGCACTGGTAGTTTATGGTTTAAGGTTCTAAATTTTATGACAACAGCAACTAGGCTGGCTGGCAAAACTGTCAAATATTCTTCAAATTCAAAATTTTCTTTAAACATTCTATAATTATAATATAAATCATTTGTGTTAATTTCTGAGTGCCAGTTTTGTACATGTTGATCCTGTAGCCTTTTCTTTATCTCTTCTTTAAACCCTTTGGCAGAAAAATTCGAGCCTTGAGACTGATCATACCAAACATTTCCTAACCCTAGTTTTTCCAGAGAATTCATGACACAGTCTAAATAATCATGTTTGTACAAGTTCAGTTCGTACATCTTCAGCAGAAACCTGTAAACCACACAAGACAATTTAGTACTATTTCTTTTAAAAGCAAGCTTACACCAAAAATTTAACATAGGCATTTTGCTAAAATATATATAGGGAACTGACCTACGTCTCCCAAAACCATACATGTCGGCGTACTTTTACGAAGCTTTAATATAAACTTATAAAAACGTAGTTGCAATTTGTTTACCAGGTCAGTCAAATGAGGACACCATACTTCCGAACCATACAATAATATAGGTATAAGTTTTGTCAAAGAGTTCAATTTGCATGTCAATAGGTAAAGCCAATTTTCTAACTTTGCGGAGTAAAGCAAACATCGCATTGGTGGCTCGGTCATATAGGTTTTTCTGAGCTGGCTTAAAGCTTCCATTGTAATTGATTTTTATTCCCAGATATTGAAAATCGTACGTAACCTCACTTTGCTCACCATTGTACATAAAAATTGGTACATTTCTTACTTTACCTCTGAAAAAAAATCATAACCTTTGTTTTTGCTACATTAACTTTAAGTTTCCAGAGCTGACAATAATCAAACATTGAATCAAGGGCTGTCTGTCTCAGGCGATTCAGCAAAAATAACATCGTCTGCATATAGTAAAATAAATAACTTGTACAAAATATCAATATCTATTTGACCTAATTGTGCATCATGTGATGCTACATTCAAAGTTTCAAGTTTGGATCCAGAATTACAAATAAAAGATTTTCAATCATTCAGATACACTGAGAACAACAAAGGTGATAGATTTTCTCCCTGGCGGACCCCGGTAAAACAACAAAAATAATCAGAAACTTAGGAGTTACACTTTACACATGATTTTGCTTTACTTGGATAACAATTAACAACCTTCCTTTTGCACCAGAGTGCCAAAGCATAGCTCGACTGACAAGATCAAAAGCCTTTTCATAATCAACAAAAACAGAATACAATCTTTTTCTTTTGAACAGAAAGAAATCAATTATAGCTTGTAACGTAAAAATATGGTCCATCACGTTATGTCCTGATGTAAACCCTGCTTGTTCACTCCTTATTGTATGTCTTAAATTAGAAAAAGGTAGTAAAACTATTATTAAGTAAAGTAGAAAAAAATTACTGAAACAACTCAAGATTGTAATACCTCTATAATTGTTTGGATCGCCGTCATCACATTTGTTCTTGTAAAGCGGTTTAATTATACCTATTGTTCATTCTTCTGGAACCTTACCAGACACTAAAATTAAGTTAAAGAATTTAGTGAATAGGGGAAGAAGCAGCCTTTAATAATTCATTAGTTAAACTATCTAATCCACATACTTTATTATTATGTAGACCTTTAAGTACATATTTGACTTCCTCTTCAGTAAACCGGCCATTTAAGTAATTCATGCTGATCATCTAACTCATTAGGAGGAGAGTGGTCAGGGCCATCATTATTAACATCGGTCACTAAGCTTTTAAAAATGTTGTAGAAAAACCTCGCAGGAGATTTTAGAAGTTACTTCCGCCTTTTCACTAACACATCCGTTGATGATTTTCCAAAATACCTTAGGATCAGAACTCTTTAAATTACGGATTCTCTTTATAAATTTAGTCTTATATTTTTTTGAAGGATAATCGAAGTTGTTTTTTTATATTTTCTACTAGCTTCTTTTTGTTGCTCTTTATAATAGTTTGACCGAAATCTTCTCGTTAATGTTTTAGCTTTGAACAATTCTTTTCTTCTTTTCTCACACTGTGCATCGAACCAAAGGAAATTCTCATTACTTCGATTTGTACTCTTATGTGTGGGCGTTGTCCTAAACAGGCCTATTTCTGAAGCAGTTTTTTTTAATAATATTACTTAACTGAGTACATATCAAGTGTATTATGGATTGAGGGGCCTCGTCTCCACTGGCAACTAATTCATTTAAACTTGTATGTAATGTATTGATTTCCTGCTCGTAGTCATTCAATTTATCACAATATTTACTATGACTATCGTTAAACCACTTAGGCCTAGAACAAAAACTACGGTTATTAATAGGAACATGCGTTATTTACATCGGCATTCTTGAGTATGTTCAATGCAAAATCAAAAGAAATCGGACAGTGGATATCAGAATACAGATCATTAAATTCGTGTACAGGAAAATCGGAAACAATATCAAACAAAGATAAAGATACAATAACATAGTCAACCGCGCTGCTTTCTTTAGATGTAAAATTTTCACTGTTACCCCGGATGCCCAAGGCGACCGTTTACAATACAGACTTGCATTGTTTTACAAAAGTCAATTAAAGATAAACCAAGACTATTGGTCACATTATCATCAGAACAGCGATCAGGCAAAACAAAATTATTCTCATTCGCTTCAAAGGTTTCATTTTCATTAGTTGTATTAGAATCCCAATCCCTCGAGTTTGCCGTTCTGGCATTAAAGTCAAAAGGATTCTGCATTCAAATTAACCATATCATTTTCTGTGCTGCAAATGCATTTCCATCAAAACAGTCGGACCCTGCCGGTGGAAAATAAACACAGCCAAATAATATATCCCTACCTGCGATCTAGTTTAAAATATAACACATTATTACATAACTCGTGATCAACAAACTTATATTTACTTGCTAAAAGGGGATCAATACATGCCTTTCGATCACATGATTCAATAATGGTGATATGGTTACATAATTCATTCTTAACACACAGCAGGATGCCACCAGACTTTCTTTTAAATTTAGTGCGATTTTTGTAAATTACAGTAAAGCCAGGTAAGACGATTCTGTCAAGTTCATCCAATTTACTCTCAGAAACTGCTAATATATCGTAATTATCCAAAAACTCTGCAAGATCGGGACAACAATTTGCTCCGAATTCCACCGACGTTAAGTGCGACACATTTAAGGCGAAATTCATTAGGTAATAACATGTTGCTAGAATTATTGTGTTTTGAACAGAACCATCATCATCAGCATCATCATCATCAGCATCTTCATCGTCACCATCATCCGTGTGGTTTCTTTCACTGACATTGTCAGAAATATGAATTACTATCAGAAATAATAACAATAATAACAATAAAGTCTTAAATATAGAATTGCCGTATTATAGCCTACAACACACACACACAAACACCAACACACCTACACACACACCCCCACACCCACACACACACACACACACAAAACATCAAAAATATGTAATCAATATGTAATCAATTAAACCGAACTACTGAAGAATCAATCAAAGCTTTTGCTAATACACCAAAACTTCTGTTATCAACAGAACCCCCCAAATAGCACACATGATTGTCACAACCTTGCAAACTTGGCGATTCATTTACATTGCACTGCAAGCAAACGCCAATGAATTCCCCACGTAATGTCGTAAAGAACGCGCGCGGCGAGTCTTATTACATTGGCACACAACGTGACGCCAATCTTGTCGGACGAAATCGCAAATCACGACGCGTTGCTTCCCCTTGTGCGACAGCCCGGAACACCTGCAATTCTTTGTGTTTTTTTCTCTCTCCTTGAAGCCGAAAATTAAAGTAAGTATACGATGTTCTTTATTTACATTTTAGGGTAAACAGTTTAAAGATTAAATGATGTTTTTCATAACCTTACTATTTTACTGAAGTATAGTTTATTTACTGCGTACTAAGTCAACCGCAATTTCGATCAAAATCGAGCGCGGTAATTAAACCAAAGAGGTTGTATACTATAGTATTATAGGCTCTTTGATTAAACCTTGCCACAAGTATATCAACTAACAAGTTAGTATCTCGTATTGACCCCAGTCGACGTGCGGTGGTCCCGTTTAGCCACAAGCTGAGACGGGATTTCCCAAACCTAAAAATAGAATAGAGAATTCTGGGAAATCTGTTCTCGCGAAGATGTGCTCGCTGAAATGAAACGAAAGTTGGGAGAGGAACTGCATATTTCTGGTAGTGAACAAAGGCAGAAACTTGTCAGCAGTATTATCAGCGATGGAGTTATAATGGACGAAGTGCTCCAAACCTATGAGGTTGCCTTTGCTCGAGCAAAGAAACTAAAGAAGGATTTGGCCGACGTCATTTCAGAAAAGGATTTCTCTACCCATAATTCCCCTGGGTTTTGAAGTTTCTAAAAAGTTATTTCAGGCCGACGACGCTCTATGGGGCGCAAAGCATGTAAAGGGAAGCAACCGGTTGTACGCGCACGTCGACAGAGACATAGAAGAGAGATACCAACTTGTTAGTTGATATACTTGTGACCTTGCCCATACGAGTACCTATGCTTTGCCTGCAGCGTTTCCTGTGGCTGAGAAAGCAAACCAGTCGTCTGCTGAAGAATGAAGATAATGAGATTGCAAGTGTTGAAAGGCAATTTTTTCCAACGTCATCACTGCCGATAGTAGAGAAGTAAAACTATTCTTGAGACAAGATTGATAATGAGATTAGTGTGAGCAACTGTTCATGAACACTTTTGTCATAGAAATATCGGATTTTGAAAATTATAAATTAAGGCTCAAACAATGAAGCATTGGAGGTTGACAGTCTGCAGATTAGATTACTAACTTAGGCAACAATCTGAAGTTGGGTGTCCACAACAATGAACGTACACCAATAAAGTGTAATTGTCACTTTGCTTAGAAAGTTACAATGTATGTGATGGAATATCTTTGATCTTTTCACTCCACAACTGTTCAGTGTGCTGTTTGTAAAAAAGTAAAAACAGGAGCAGCATAAATGTGTTCAATAATATAATGAATAGGGACGGTGTAAGGTCACTTTGTAAATTAGCTTTTTTATTATTTTCCAGATATTGTGAGGAAACATTTTGAAGATGTTTCCACCAAAGATCTGGACAAGGGTACAAGAGACTGGCTGTCTACTAATTCAGGGGCGTTTTGCAATTTGAGTGTCTGATTATTTTTCCTCATCAATCTAAGGTATATAATGTACGTTTTTCGACTAAATAGAGCTGTAGGTAATTTCTATTTGTACTTGATTTTGGATTTTAGTGACATTTAAATTTTGGAGAGTTTGTTCTCTTGCACAATGGAAAACTGTACGAAAGTTACAGAAAGATTTTTTTTTTTAATTTAGGAGCTGGCTCCAGTTCTAATGCAGTCTTTCCCATATGATAACCAGTGAATTGCAGGCCGCGTTTCCTGTGGATAATCAAGCAAACCAGTCGTCTGCTGAAGAATGTATGATGAAGTTGAGGAGAATTCAAGTTTTGAAAGGCCGTCTTTTACCACATCATCACTGCTGATAGTAGAATGGAGACTATTCTTGAGACAAGATTGATAATGAAAGATCTGTGAGCAACCGTACATGAACACTTCTGTCATGGATATATCATTCTGAAATAAATGAAGACTCAGATGATGAGGCTTTATTAGAGAATGACAGTCTGCAGGATAGATTACAAACTTGGGCAACAACCTGAAGTTGGGTGTCCACAACAAAGAACTGGCACCATTAAAGTGTTTGTAATTGTCACTTTGATTAGAAACTTACAATGTATGTGATAAAATATCTTTGATTTTTCACCCCAAAACTGGTCAATGTGCTGCCTGTCAAAACGTAAACAGAAGGAACATGGAATGTGTTCAATAGGGTCACTTAGTAAATCTTTTTCAGTATTTTCCAGATGCCGTGAGGAAACATTTTGAGGTGTTTCCACCCAAGACCTGTACAAGGCTACATGGGACTGGCTGTCTTCTAATTTTGGGGCAATTTGCACAACTGCTCATTTTGGGAGCTAGTGAAGTAGATGTCAACACCATGACCACCACCTTCAGCTGTGACGGATGCCGCCAATGAGACGGCAATGAGTCATGCACAACCCAAAGAAGAAACAAAATCTCACCTGAACGTTTGGACCTGTGTGACAAAAGAAGAGAGATAAAAAAGAAAAAGAACACCTTGCAGGGAATTGATGCATACCAAAAAATTAACAATGACATCCAAAAAGGCATGCACTCAGCAAAAAAGAAATCGATAGAAGATCAGTGCCAGGAAATAGAGAACAGTCGGAACAAGAACAATAGCAAGACAGATTGTGAAGCGTCTGACAAGTGTTAAACAGCCCAAGGTCTCCACGATCTAACATTAGCCAAGTTACAGAAGAACAATATGTCTTGGATAGATGGATAGAGTACTGCTCTGACCTTTACAACCACACACCAAACGGAGACCCATCAGTTCTAACATGTCCCCAGAACAAAGAAGAAGAAGAAGTCCTCCCAATTCTCCGAGAAGTTAAGGCAGCAGTGCAATCGCTGAGGAATGAGAAGTCAGCGGGAGTGGACAACATACCTGCAGAATTGCTTCAAGCTGGAGGAGAATCGACGACTGATGGCCATTATCTGTAACAAAATCTGGCAGAGTGAGGAGTGGCCTACACCATAGACCCAGTCGCTTGTCATCACTCTTCCCAAAAAGGTTAACTTTCAGGAGTGTGAAAATGACCGCAACATCAGCCATCCTAGCAAGGTCCTCCTGAAAAAAATAACAGGTTGAAACCCCAAGCTGAACAAATCATAATTGAAGAACAAGCAGGATTCAGGGCAGGACACAGTACCACTGAACAGATTTTCAACCTCAGGATAATCTGCGAGAAATACATACATCACCAACGACATCTATATTATGTGTTTGTAGATTTCAAGAAAGCCTTATTGAAGTCATCAAAAGCCTGTATGACAAGGTTACCAGTGCAGTCATCCACAAAAGCGCCATCGGGATAGATAGATAGATAAATAAATTGGTAGGTAGGTGGGTAGGTAGGTAGGTTGGTAGGTAGGTAGGTGTTCAGTGTTTATTGGGTCCTTTGGACTGCCAAAAGTTGAATCAGGACCAAACAAAACTAAGCAAAATGAGACTAAACTGCTAAGATTTAAATGTTAAAAGTTGTAAATAAAACCAGTCTTACTAATAAAATGTAACCAAGAATATAAACAAGACGATATGACCTATATGCGATAAAACAAATCAACATCATGTAAAAAAAGAAACAGGTGTTTACTATTGCAAGTTTTAAAAATCTCATTAATAGGTATCGAACCAAAATATCTTTCTTTAATCAACCAGATCAGCACATTCAAACATAAAATGGCGACGGAAAAAGGGTTTGTCATATGCAACGCACCACGGTGGTTCTGTTTTAAAAGGAAACTATGTGTGTCATAAGTATGCCCAATATGAAGGCGAGCCAAAAAAGATTCTTCTTTGTGGGTGAACGCAAAGTTAGGCAAAGAAGCAGACAAATCTGGAAGAATTTGAAATAATTTGTTATTGATTTGATTAGACCATTTGGTGACAGATGCCGCATCTGAGATCCTTGGCAAGCACCGGCCAAAGAAGAAGCCGTGGATCACACCTGGACTTTTGGACCTGTGTGATAAACGAAGAGAGATGAAAAATAAAAAGAATACCGCACAGGGAGCTGATGCCTAACAAAAAATCAACAATGACATCCAAAAAGGCAAGCGCTTAGCAAAGGAGAACTGGATAGAAGATCAATGCCAAGAAATAGAGAACATTCTGAACAAGAGCAACAGCAAGAAGGCCTACCAGACTTTGAAGCAGCTGACAAGTGTTAAACAGCCCAAGGTCTCCAAGATCCAAAGCAAGTCTGGCATATGCCTTACAGAAGAACAAGAAGTCCTGGATGGACAGAGTACTGCTCTGACCTTTACAACCACACACCAAACGGAGACCCATCAGTTCTAGCATGTCCCGAGAACAGTGAAGAAGAAGAAATCCTCCCAATTCTCTGAGAAGTTGAGGCAGCAGTGCAATGGCTGAAGAAAGGGAAGTCAGCGGGAGTGGACAACATACCCACGGAACTGCTTCAAACAGGAGGAGAAGCGATGATTGACGCCCTCACCATTATCTGTAACAAGATCTGGCAGAGTGGGGAGCAGGCTGGAGAACTCTCCTCGGATCCGCGATTTTCCTAGAAAAGTTACGTCACTCCCGAGAAAATTAAATAGAGGTCCGAGAAAAAAAATCGCTCTGAGGAAAAAAAAAATCACAAACCGCAATCTATCCAAGTCCAAGTATCGATCCATGTCCGTGTCCAGCTTTTTTTTCTCGTCACTAAAAGTGCCGCCCGCACCCTCTATTGTTACATCGAATTCACTGCCCAATAAGGCTTACTAGCATCACTTGACTACAGCGGGCGAAGGCGATGTTGAACGTTTGGCGGGTCACGTGAAGTTCAGTCCTTTGTTACTGTCCGCCATTGTTAGTTTATAATCACTATACTATCATGGTCAAGTCGTGTGTTTCACGTATTATTAACCGCGGAGACCCTTTTGAAGAAGGGGAAATCAACAACAAGTGGAAATGGGAAGGGCTTGAAAAGATGCCGAAAGTGTAACTGCACTCCATGTCATGCGTAACTACTACTACTACTTATACTACTACTAATGATAATGTCCTTATGAACACATGGTGACATGATGAATATTATGAAAAACATCCACGTTTATCTCTCACAAAAAGCATTCTTTTTGGGTGTATATGCTATGAAACGTTCAGCTTCTGGGGGGCTTCCCCAGAACCCCCCACCAGGGCTTCGCCCCTGGACCTGACCAGGGGCCTTACGGCAGCCTCTGGACCCCGACCGGATTTAAGAGATTTTTGCTTTCGACTGTTCCCCAGCCTGGGGGAGTGGCTTACACCATGGACCCAGTCGCTTGTCATCACTCTTCCCAAAAAAAGTAACCAGGAGTGTGAAAATTACCGCACCATCAGCCTCATCAGCCATCCCAGCAAGGTCCTCCTGAAAATAATACTCAACAGGTTGAAACCCCAAGCAGAACAACTCATAGCTGAAGAACAAGCATGATTCAATGCAGGGCGAAGTACCACTGTACAGATTTTCAACCTCAGAATAATCTGTGAAAAATACCTACAGCACCAACAACATCTATATTATGTGTTCTAGACTTCAAGAAGGCGTTTGATCAAGTCTGGCATGGAGCTCTGTGGACAACGATGAGAGTGTACAACATCGGCCCTCAAATTATTGAAGTCATCAAAAGCCTGTATGACAAGGCTACCAGTGCAGTCCTCCATAACAGTGCCATCGGAAACTGGTTCAGAACAACAATCAGTGTGCGTCAAGGATGCCTACTCTCTCCAACACTCTTCAACATCTTCCTAGAGCCACCCTCGCACTCACGCGAGCTCATACACAAGCCTAGCCTCGGCATGTGTTTGGCTGTGGTATGTCACGGAAATGTGCGGGTCGATATTCTGGGATGATGAAAATTAATTGTTCTAGAACGTCTATAGAAATGCGACGCTGTCTAGAGGTCTTCTAGATCCATTCGCGGCGTTGCTATTGTTGTGTGATGATGTGTATTAAATAGTAGTTATAAAAGTGAACAAGGTATGTTAAATTCTTTGTAAATATTAAATATTGATGATGATTATGAACAATCTATTTCAATGCAATAAGAAGATTCTATTACAGAAGATAGTCAAAATATTTATATTGTTACTAATGAAGAAATGACTTTGTCAGACGAGAGCCATGATAATTCTGTTTTATTAGCTTCAAGTTTAACTTCAAGATATACCAATACACAACTTAACATTATTAAAGAACATAAAAAGTACCACCAAGACATAGCATATTATTTGGAATGTGTAGAAAATTAAGAGGATGTTTGTAAACTCCAAAAACCCAAGCCTTGCCTTTTTAAAAAAAATAAAATAAACAGGATAAAGTGAGCATTGAGACAGTTGATCAAATGGATAGGTTTCTTCAAGCACACTTAACAGAACCCAAAGAAAATAACCTCAACTATGAACAGCTTCTAAAAGAAACTAAATCGGCAAATAAAATGGTCATGTTTGTTAAAATAGCCATTTCTGAACAGAAGAATGCAAAATTGAAAAATTTAAGTCATTCTCTTTATGTAGGAAAATACCTTAATATGTTACATGAACAAGTTCAGAAAGAAAAAAATTACCTGGAAACAGTACTTAAGGCAAAATGATCTTTTAAATTATTCACAAGCCTATTTACTGAAAAAATTATCTAAACATTTTTGTCAATGTAAAAAATTTAATTGTTTAAATATATCAATAACTGAGTTGGAAAAGAAATCTGATCTCGTTATAAAATATATGAAGGAAGATTCAACTTTTGCAGAGAAGTGGAAAACTTAATTAAATATATTGAGGGGAGCTGCGTGTGTGGAGAATTTTCTTGCCCGCCACCCCCCCCCCCCCCCCCCCCAATAATTAAAAAAAATATAGTTAAAAAAACAAAAAACATTGCATGCTATGGGTTAAATTTTTTTTTACTTAAAACGAGTTCTTAAAACCCATTTGTTCAGCCTGTACTTTAATTGACGCCTGCATCTTCATTGGGTATGCAGGCTAGGCGTGCGGATAATATATGTGTGTTTTTGGTATGTGTGTTAATAAATGTTGGGGATGGGGATTCATGTTGGCTATTTGTTTCAGATTTGAGTTTTCTTCAGAGGTAATATATTATTTTGCCTGTTGGCTTACTCTATTTGTGGTTTCAATTCCTCGTATATGTATATATTTATTTATTTCATTTTTGTTATTCATGATTGGCCCGTCGTAGTTGCCGACGGCGGGGGCAACATTTTCCTCTATTTGACGGACTGCAAAATTTGCTTTTCGTTGTCATTTTATGCTTTATTTCTTTGTAACTACAGTTCTTTTTTTTACATTTTGTTAAAATCGTGTAATCTTTTTTGTTTTAAAATTTCTCTGTTTGCAGCTGTACAACGTTTTTAATCATGCTTTATTGCTTTTTTTTACAACCAGCCAACTGACCTGGTTTGTCGAAGAGGTCTTGCTGTTGCTTGAAGAGTTCTGGGGAAGAGATGCTAACTGTGTGTTGTGTGCCCCACCAGAAGGAGGCGATGGGACCAAACTCTTTGTGGAGACTCACCAGGAACTCGTGAAGACTTCCCGCCTTTCCAATGTCGTTGATATTGCCGTTCCTGCAAGCGAAACACGCGGGATTGAAACATTAAATGTGTGAATTAATGTCATGTTTAACTGACACCTCAGAGTGGTTATTAAACAGTGGCCAGATATCGCAATTGATAATAGCTAGCTTTCTATGCCAAGGTTCGAGTTTTTTCTCCGGCAACTCAGATTTTCTCCCATCTCTTTAAAAAGGTATTGGGTGCGGTCAGTTTAATATTAGCAGCTAGGCTATATGCCTTTATACCACACATCTATATGATTTGTCGATGTGTAAGACTGCGAGTGTGGAAGAGTATGCGTAACGCGTGAGTCTGTAAGGACCGGGACGCCGCTCCCAGAGCTTTATAAAGGAAATGGTGCGTGCATAGCATCCATGATGATCATAATGACAATGATTAGCGTTGATTTTGTTGCTATTGTTAAGCTTCATGTTTTTCATGAAACACTATGAATTTGTTATATTACATGCCTGGAATAATGATTTTTTTTTTAAAAGGTAGAATCTCAAAAGTTAACGTTATTTTTTTGTCTCGTTCGATTGAATTGAGATTTGTCCCGTTTTCTCGTAAATCTCGCGTCCCCCCTCACTCCCCTCTTCACCCCATCTCCCTCTTACCCCAAAATAAAATAAATAATAATAATAATAGTATTATTAATCATCATAATCATCATCATCACCATCATAATAATCATATAATCATAATAATAATTGGTGTTATTGGATCTTAACGCGCAGTCTAAGCAGGAAATTTAATAACAACTCACCAAGATTCAGATTCAGATTCCATATTTTATTACCATAAGAAAATGAATTTAGCATTAATAATTTGATAATCTTCTCTCAGTCTTTCCAAAAGAACATAGCTGCATGTTGTCGAGGCCCAGCAAGGCTACGGAAAATTATAAACACTTCAATAAAAGTAAAACAGCACACGATTCAAAAGACGACTTTTTTGGTGTATGGCACCTATGGAATGGAGGTAAGCTCATAAAAAAAAAAACAACCAGACACTTGTCCGATTTTTTTGTCGTACAATGCGTCGTGGCAAGGCGTGCCATTTTGGTGGTATGCAGCGTGAAGACTAGTTCGCGTCCTGTACACTCGTAATTTGCGCCCTGTCTACCAAAAGCGCGCCCAAAACTGGCATGCATTGATACGCAATGGCACGGCTTGTCATACAGGCTTTTGTTCATGCGCAGATGGTTCGTAACGTGCGCGAACTATGGGTGAGCTGGGCGTGCCATGATCACGTGAACAACTCGTGACAAAGCCCTAACGAACACACGACCACTCTGCGACATGCTCGAATGCGTGAATGCGGCGCGAACTGGTGCGCCCATAACGTGGACAGTTCGTGAACAATGCGTGGCATGGCGTGTCGGCGCGTGCAGTGGATTATCATGGCACGCACTGACACGCCCCGTCGGCAGTGGTCGCTCAGTGTTCACTCATGGATCACGCACGTGGCACAAAACATTAATGCGTGCCGAATTTTTGAACATTTCAAAATTCTTTCGACGACATGGCACGCTCATCCGCACCAATCACACAACTCCTCACGCTCATTCCCGAATACTTTTAATCATATCATTGACATGTTGAAGTGCGTGGCATTGCGGGAATAAAAATCGGGCAAGTGCGCTGGAAGAGGGGAAATAACTTGGCTCCCTATAAACAACAAGATAGCAGTGCTAGAAGAAAAGTTGGAACAAAATTACTCAGGTTTCTGAAATTAAGAGCTGCCTAAGCATGCTGCAAATCGCCAATGGTATATGACCACAAAACCAACGAATATGTCAAGAACCTTGCTATTGTGAGGAGAAAGTTGGCGTAGTTTTGTCACGTCATGCGGCATATTTGCAAAAAACAGTGGAAGGAGGCAGGCACAGAGGAAGGCGAAGAAGAGCTGGACCTATCCTCCTATCCTGTCCCGTAACTCGGAGGTCGTAGGAGCACCACAGATGATCGTTTAACCAGCATACTCCATCTTTCTCTGCCCTCAGCAGCCCTGATGGCTTCGCTCAGTGTCAAACCAGTCCATTCTCGAATGTTGTCCTCCCACCTCTTTTTCGGTCTCCCTCTTCTTCTACCTCCTTGCACTGTGCCTTGCAGAATGGTCTTTGCAAGGCCTGATGATCTGGTGACGTGGCCATACCATCGGAGTTTCCGTTGTATATATATATATATATATATATATATATATATATATATATATATATATATATTGACGTCATCATTGTGACGTCATACTTTGTTGCGCTTTTTAAAATATATTTTAATCCTATTTTTTCACATACTTCTGAACGGATTTGCTTCAAGTTTGGTACGCAGTGATACTAACTGTACTTCCAAGGTAAAACCAAATGTATGCAAATCGAGTGATGTAATCATCGTGACATTTTAACAGAAAATTGTTATACATTTTGTGTTTGTTTACACTTCTTTAGTAATTAGAGCGTACAGATGCCTTGAATCTTAAAGGAAAATATAGTATATTAAGTGACGTCATCATGGTGAGGTCGTAATTGGCTTTGTTTTCTTTTAAATCCTATTTTTATTATTTACAGATGCCTCCAACATAAAACCAGACTTATGCAAATCGAGTGGTAATCATAATGACTTTGTATGTAATTAGAGTGTATAGATGCGTGGAGCCTTAATCAAATCTTATGTATATTGAGTGACGTCAATGTGGTGATCCGGCGTCCGTCCGGCCTCCGTCTGAAGGTGAAAATTGCGCACTTTTCTCTGAAACTAAGGGACAATTTTTTTAAAATTTAATATTTATTTCGGGAACAGTAAATCCTACGAGATGACAAAAAATATGCATATCAGGTGACGTCATCTGGTGACGTCATAATTTGATATATTGTATAATCCTCTTTTCTCCTAATCGACTGGATGAATTTGGTTTAAGTTTGGTATATACTTAGACTTTCCCTATGCCTCCAACGTAAAACCAAACTTATGCAAATCAAGTGACGTAATCATGATGACGTCAACCGTTTTGTTTTAACCTTCCCTTTAAACTTTGCATGTAATAACAGTGCACAGATACTTTGAGCTTTAGTCATACCTTATGTATATTGAGTGATGTCATCGTAGTGACGTAATAGTGTGTGTATTTGTGTGTGAATGTGAAAGACAGCACGTGAGGGAATTCTGCACTCTGCCTCCTTTTTTTTAGAGTACAGGGCTTGTTATTATTTATTATTGTCCAAAAACCGGTTGCTATAGTGGTGACTTTATAAAATGACAAAGTCTGAAATGACAATGACTTGAAAGTTTGTCACAAAGTGAAAATATATGAAAAATAGGTTGATTATCCAACTTGGCCCGGGAATACTAGAGACACTTCTAATAAAAATAGTTTTAAATAATTGTTGGAATTAAAATTCAAACCAAAACTTATATATATATATATATATATATATATATATATATATATATATATATATATATATATATATATATATATATATATATATATATATATATATATATATATATAACCTAATAAATAAAGCATGCTTTGCCTCTCTCTCTCTCTCTCTCTCTCCACACCCATACACTTACACCCACACACAAACACACACACACACAGCATTATATTCAAATATAGGTGTAAAACTCTAACAAAAGTGTGAAACTCTTGTAACCAGTAGTAACAATATTTATAACAACTAAAATGACTTAATGCTCCTTATGGAAAATGCAATATGTAAAAAAAAAATGACTGGCCGGAAAAAAACACAGTGGCAATAAAATGCAAAGTACACTCGACTTTGATTAAGTGCTCTTGACCTTGAGATGATCTTGACCTCTGGTTCCAAATACACTCATGTAATAGCAAATAAAAAACAGAAAAATTTTAGTTATGACCCCCCAAAAAAACCCAGTGAACTAGGATGACTTTGACCTTCAGTGACCTTGACTTGGATTACCTTGACCTTTCATGCTCATGTACGATCAAATAACCAAATGTTGTTACGTACTATGGGTTCTAGAGCCATTCCACTGTACAATGAATTTTTGTTGTTTTGCATGGTCTAAAATGACCTTGACCTTCAAGATCAACGCAAAAACGGAACCTATAAGAAAGTGTGAAACTCTTGTAACCAGTAGTAACAATATTTATAACAACTAAAATGACTTAATGCTCCTTATGGAAAATGCAATATGTAAAAAAAATGACTGGCCGGAAAAAACCACAGTGGCAATAAAATGCAAAGTACACTCGACTTTGATTAAGTGCTCTTGACCTTGAGATGATCTTGACCTCTGGTTCCAAATACACTCATGTAATAGCAAATAAAAAACAGAAAAATTTTAGTTATGACCCCCCCAAAAAAAACCCAGTGAACTAGGATGACTTTGACCTTCAGTGACCTTGACTTGGATTACCTTGACCTTTCATGCTCATGTACGATCAAATAACCAAATGTTGTTACGTACTATGGGTTCTAGAGCCATTCCACTGTACAATGAATTTTTGTTGTTTTGCATGGTCTAAAATGACCTTGACCTTCAAGATCAACGCAAAAACGGAACCTATAAGAAAGATCAATCCATCATCTCTAAATACAACATGTTTGAACTTTATATCTCTCATCACTTAGAGTCAAGGTCACTTCAAAGTACATAAAGTAACTGATTTTGGACAGCTCCAGTGACCTTGACCTTATAGAGAGGTTGAACAAATGTGCATAGGATGTGTCTCTTATTGATATCTATCATGCATCAAAGAATCAAAGTTCAATATTATGTTTAAAAAAAATTTAAAAAGTGAAATTTTGTGAACATTTTTCATTTTGTTACTAACATTTATTGACCTTGTGACCTTGAAATTGAAATTAAGTCACTCATTTACTGATCATTTATGAGGTCTCAAAGCCTCTTACCATTTTTTGTTGTGATAGTTGAAATAGGTTCTGAGATATTAATCCACTTGCAAGTTTTGCACATCCAGACGTTGCACGGCGGGCGCCGGTCGACGACCCGCAGACGGCGGACAGACAAACGGACGGACGGGGAAGTGGGAGGAGGGAGCATGGAGGGAGGGGGGGAGGAGGCTGAGTACGTAGACACACATTGCTATGCATGTGAGTAAAAAATTCTTATTTTTCATAGGGCAAATCAGAATTATAGTTTCCCGCAAAAAAAGGATTCTATATCCTCTAATATTTACTAAAGGTCATATTATTTGATTGTGGAGTTCAGATTGTCTGATCTTCGACCTCTACGCTATCATGTTATCGATTTTCTGATAAAAATCCTACCTATTTTTAGGTTCAGATTAATTAAAGTTCACGCTTACGGAAAGTGATTTTTGTTTCACTTCATGCACTTAAGGTCATAGTACTTAAAAATTTAGAGGTTTAAATTCTTGATCTTTGAACTCTGTGCTATTCTGACTAATTTTTAATAAAATTCCTATTCAGTTCAGTTCCAGTTGAATAAAATCACTCACGCTTGCGTTACCAGCGCTACAGTTGATTTTGTTGGCTCAGTTCATTTAAAGGTCATATTCCTTGAATGTGTGGGGTTCAACTTCTGACCTTTGATCTCTATGCAATAATAATCCATATATAATAATCCTACATATTTTCAGATTCAGATTAACACAAACTCTCACGCTTACGGTACGAACGCTAAAATTGATTTTGTTCATTTCATGCACTAAAGGTCATTGTAAGCTTACTTGAAAATTGTAGGGATCAAATTGTTTGACTTTTGACTATGCTACCATGATATATAATTTTATCATAACATATTACATATAACATATTTCACCTATTTTCTGAAAGCACTCAGAAACAGTGAACTGATTGACTTTCTTCGGACATCAGAACAAATAATGTCCACTTTCATTTAGAGTTTTTTTCAGTTTCTATTTAACACGAAGGTCAAGTAGTATAATAAAGACATTGCCATTTCGTTCATTTTTAAAATTTCTGATGTAATGACATGTATGAATACAGTTATTATACAAAAAAAAAAAAAGTAATATCACCGTAAATTAGATTGGCGTCAATGCCGGCATAATATTTTACAATGCCGATGGCTCTTGTGACAATACTGACAGATATTCTGACAATACCGACAGACTCTCGGACAACAACGAAAGCTAAAGACCCTCTACTCGCATTAACGGACCTTCGGTGAGGGATAGTGTGTTCAGGTCCGTCCAATTGCAGCGTAGCCTGAATACTGTTTTCCCCGCTGATGCGCACATTGGCGTGCACGGGCTCATCCATGCCTTCAATATCCAGCACAATGCTGCACGTCCCGTCCTCACTGTCGTCAAAACTGAATGGTTTAATTATATTTAATCACAGTGTGTAGTGACTGAGCAGTTACATTTTATTAATCAGATACAGGTTTTTAGTTGCAGTGAACTATTCTTGCAAGCGCACCAAAGAAAGAATGTATAATGGCCGCAACTGCCTAGTTCGATAACTGATAATCTTTTTTTCCTCACTAATCTAAACAATGGATGACTTGGATGACTCCTTGTAACCCAAATGGAAGAACTGTTTGCATTTGTAGGCGGTGTTTCCAGTAGTAGTAGCAGTGATGAAGATAGAGCTGTTTGGACGCCTAAAGCAACGACACCTTATCAGAATGAACCGTATGCTTCGGAGATGAGGGGTGGGTGGGTGGGTGATGAAGAAGCGCGAGATCTTGAAGAGGATGACCGAGTGGGAAATTCGAACTGGTGAGCGAATGCCTAGGCTGTACGTGAATGTACAAAACTAAATAGTCCTCTCGGGAACCACCCTTTTTTTTTCTTTTTTTTAAAGTTTTTTTTTTTTTAAAGTTTTTTTTTTTAAAGTTTTTTTTTTGCGTTTTTTTGGGCCAAAAAGGCGAAGTGGAAAATCCGTCGGCCCCCGACGAGAATAGTCTTGGAATCGCTCAGTCTCAAGGAACGAAACCGGTTAATCAGCTGTTTTAGATCTATGTTCTAACTTCCAGTCTATCCTATCCTATCCTATCCTATCCCGTAACTCGGAGGTCGTAGGTGCACCACAAATGATCGTTTAACCAGCATACTCCATCTTTCCCTGTCCTCAGAAACCCTGTGTTTCGCTCAGTGTCAAACCGGTCCATTCTCGAATGTCGTCCTCCCACCTCTTTTTTTGGTCTCCCTCTTCTTCTACCTCCTTGCGCTGTGCCTTGCAGGATGGCCTTGCAGGATGGTCTTTGCAAGACGTGGCCATACCATCGGAGTTTCCGTTTCTTCACCACTGTGAGCAGGTCATCGTGTTGTCCAATGGCTTGTGTGATGGTCTTTCGGACTTCGTCGTTGGTGATGTGTTAAGTATAGGAAATGCCCAGAAGTCTTCTGTAGCACCTCATCTCCATGCTCTGTATTCTTCGTTGCAGATCTGCTGTGAGGGTCCATGTTTCGCAAGCATATAGGAAGATGGAGATGACAAGGGAGCGCAGCAGTCTTACCTTGGAATGTAGGCTGATGGTCCTGTCTTTCCAAATTGGCTTCAACCTCGCCAGGGCAGCAGTTGTTTGTGCGATCCTGGAGAGGACTTCCTGTGGGGACCCATTGTCTGATACAATGGCTCATAAATATTTGAAGCTATGCACTGTGTTGAGGATTGGTCTCCTACTTCCAGTCTAGCAGCAAATATCTGAGCCGCTGAGTTTCCGACAGCGACGCTTCCTTTGATGGTCCGAAAATCGAACGTCGTAAACGTCACTTTTGGGGGACATTTGTTGACCGTGCTCCTTGACGACTTCGTACAACAGGCTCCTACCTTCTTTCTTGTTGACTCTTTGCACAAGAAACTGTGCTATAAAGCTGTATATTAGGAATAGGGCCTTGTAAGGCGCTCATCTTTGGTTTAATCCCAGCTGCCGCTAACGATTCAGAGTGCAGTCCTGGAAAATCTATAGGTGCTTTTTGTGCTCCAAAACTATTTGTGTACGTCATCAACTGCGTGATAGCTATTGTTTTTAAAGGTCGACTAGGGTACCACCAAAAATATTAACTACACTCTGTTTCAGAATTTTCACTTATAGCATATTTGACAGTATCTCTGACAAACATTTCATCAATCAGACGGAAGTATATTAGTTTGTTCACAGGGCCACTTCCGTAACCTTCCCCTCTCTTTTCTGTTTTCAAAAAATCTAAGTGTGTATTTTTGATAAATACATCCGTAGAAGAAAATATGATTTGAATCGTCAAACTGTTGCATAATTATGCTCCTATTTTCAGCACCTCTACTCGTGATTAAAACATCGTTTCGCGTGGAACTAGACTTTTAAGAGACTTGTACAGGAAGAGAGGCGTTCAAGAACGGTGACTACGATGAAAATGAAGGCAGTCCAGAGGCAGATCAAGAAGATTAAAGAAGAGAAACGCCACCACATCCAAGCTTAAAAACAACTTCCGGGAGGGCAAAGCCAGGCAGTACTGGAAGGACATCGGGACCATCACCGGCCACAAGAAGCAGAAGTCCTCGATCCAGACCCTTGACGAAGCCAAGCTGGCTGGAGAGCTGAACTCTTGCTATGCCAGGTTTACCCGGCATGACTTCAGCGGAGAACAGCAATGAGTCATGGAGGAGGTTCTTGACCGACCTCCTCTACCAGTCGTGATACGGGAGGACAGGCAGTCCTTTCAGACTGTGAAGGTGCGCAGTCCGACAGCATCAGCGGCAGACTCTTGAGGGAGTGTGGCGATGCGCTGGCTCCAGTCTCCTGTGACTTTTTCCAGAGGTCCCTTGACGAAGGCTACATCCCAACAATCTGGAAGAGCTCCATCATCGTGCCTGTGGCAAGAAGAGTTCCCCAAGTACACTGAAAGACTACTTGCCCGTGCCTCTGACATCTATTCTTCAAGTACACTGAGAGGATCTTCCTGCGCAGACTGAGGTTAGAGACAGAAAAGCATCAGGATCCGTTTGTTTGCCTATGCCCGTAACCGGAGTACTAAAGATGCATTGCTGCCTCTTCTGTACAACGTCTAGCAGCACCTCGAGAAGCCTTCCGTTTATGCCAGGATTATTTTCCTCGACTTCAGCAGCGCCTAACCCTTCAACACCATCCAGCCTCGCCTCACGTCATGAACTCAAAGCTTCTGAGGATCGACATCAGGTGAATTTTCAGCTTCCTGACCCAAAAGACAACGGGTTTGTGTTGGGCGTGCTCCTTTTGACGCGGTCCCCACCAACACCAGCACTCCTCAAGGTTGCGTGCTCTCCCCAGCTCTCTTCACACTGTGCACTGCAGACTGCAGTGCCTGCGTCGAAAACAGTGCTTGTAAAGTTTGTAGACGATACGTCGCTTTCTGGCCTTATTCTAAAAGGCGACGAAACGGTGTACAAGGCAAGCTGTGGAGGAGCTGATGGAGTGGTGCGACACAAAAAAATTTCCTTGAACTGAATGGGTCCAAGACCAGGGAGCTCGTTGCAGACTTCAAAAGGACAAAGTCCTGCATTGACCCGATTGTCATCAAGGACGAGTCGGTGTAGATGGTGGACACTTACAATTACCTGGGCACGCTCATCTACAATTAGGTATTCTGGTCCCCCAACATCGACGCAGGACGGCAAATCAGAGGATGTATTTCCTGAGGAAGCTGAGCCGGTTCCAAGTCTGCCCTCTTCTTCCAAAGATCCATCCAGAGCATCCTGACTTTCAACCAAATGTGTTGTCATAGCAGTACCATGACGGCTGCTGTGGATCGACTGGAGAAGATTGTCACCAGAGCAACCTCCGTCATCGGAGAAGATGTGGAGCCTCTCAGTGCCTCGTTCTCGAGCGTGGCTTTTAGGAAGTTTCCAACATCCGCTCTGACAACCGGCATCTTCTCCAACAGGTAACTAGTGGCATGCGGGTCCAGGCGGGAGTCATCAAGTCGGCTGTGTCCCTCCGTGCTCGAAACAACCGTATGAAAGACGATTTTTCTTGCCGATCTGTTATCCCTCCTGCCAAGTCCTTCATGAACTGCCTCACTATTGTGCGTGTGTGTGTATGTTCGTGTGCTTGCGTGCTTAGCTTAAAGTGAGCGAAAGACAGAGTATGTGTGTGTGTGTGTGTGTGTGTGTGTATGTATGCGTGTGTGTTGTGTTATGTGTGAGAGAAAGAGAAAGGGGGTAGAAGGTGGGGAGGGCGGAGGTGGGAGGTGGGGAGAAGGTCGCAGCTGGAATAAATGCTACACGATTGTCAAGAGGTTGAGTATTTTGCCTGTATTTTTTGTACATTGAGTATGATATAAATATTTTTATTCTTTCATTGTTGTCAATTTAATAATTAATTATCTTACACTGTTTTTGAACTGATTAAATTTTATACTGTTTCTCTAAAGTTTTATTGAACCTGCACTTGTTTTTGCTTTACACTAATAATTTTAGATATATCTGAATGAAATATTTACCGTCTGCTTATTTTGAATTAGTGTCATAAAGGAAATGTTATTTAAATCTTATTCCACCCCCACACCCCCCTCCTCCCGCTTACATATTTAAGGGTTAAAATTCATATTTAGTCATGCCTTAATTTGGTCGCATGCTATTTATATCACTACATATTTTATTGTCGCAATAATTTTATTTATTAATAGTTCGATTGCTGTTATGCTTGAGAACGTGTATGTAAATGAATGGCGTTGTGATCTGTGATGTTTTATTCATTGACTATGATAATATCCTTGTAATGTTTTTGCTTGTGTGTTGCCCACATGTCAAATGTCCTTGTGTAAAAATGGGGACAATAAATCATCTTGTATCTTGTAGTACTCAGTAACACAATTATTATCATTTGTGATAATTTAATGTTACACCTGTATACCTAATAGACTTGGTCGAATGCTTTATCTATTCTTTTTTGAAAAACAGTTTTGAGTGTTATGGTGTTTTATTTACGAAGCATGGTTTGTTTTTGTATAACACAACACATCTCCTGCTGTGTTCATGGGAGGAATGATAGATGAGAAGTACATTTTAGCATGTGGAAAGCATTCATGGAGAATCTTTTTGTTTTGAGTACCGTCCACACTAACTGTAGCCACATTTTGATAACGGCTGTTGTTGTCAATCTGTATGACAATCTGCAAATTCAACATCATCAATTGTAACCAGGGATGCAGACCTTTGGAAATTACTGGTATTTGGAAATGTTCACGTGTGTAAGAGAGAGAGAGAGAGAGAGAGAGAGAGAGAGAGAGAGAGAGAGAGAGAGAGAGAGAGAGAGAAAGGGTGAGGGGTGGGTGGGTTTCCACTTTTAACAGGATAATAGCATTAGATCCTATAGACTTGTCTTAAAGATTGTCCTTAATAAACAATTCAGAACAAACAAATGAATTAACATAAAATTAATTCAAAACTTACACCTTATGGTAAAAAGTAACTAAGAATATTAATTCACCTACACCGCGTTTAGCGAGTTCACATCTCTAAAATGGCTACTTACGTTGCACGTTTCTCCCCCTAATCAAGTAAAAATCCGTCATTTTCATTTCCAGTGATATGTCCTATAGGCTTACATTACAAATACAACAGTATTTGCCAGAAATGTAGAAAAATGGCTTACCTATGTTAGTCTCGCTAAACGGATCCGAAAAATATCTAACTACTAGAAAATGCACTTCAAAGTTAAGACACGACGTGTTGTTTATATAGGATAATTACAATGACCTTGATATTTGGACGCTGGGGTTATCGGGTGATGCCGGATGCCAGTATCAAAGATCCCTTTGCTAGAATCGCTCCGTGACGTTATCAAGGAGCCCAATGTCTTTTTAAGATGTTTACACGCCCACCAGAGAGCTTTCCAGCAGTAATTTGGATTTTTACTCTTCTATAATTATACTATCTTGAATAAAATTTTACCTCAGTTTTACCTGAATTAAAATCGCTTGGTAGATACTTACCAATTGGATGATGGTTCCATCCCAGGAACTGTCGTACGTCTACTTTCATCCTGAAACAAATATCGTCGTTGTCAAATCAAAACCTCGTATCTTATTTTTTGCTGTTTTTAGAAAATCTAAATAAATTGTTTCAACCAGTCAGATAACGCCAAACAAGCGACTTTAAATAAACTATGAAATGTCTGGAAATTTGTCAGTACGGGATAAACAGTCGAAGAAGTGTTTTCCGTTGAGGACTAGAAACAAATGAAAAGTTTGGTTACGAGGTTTTTGAATAAAACAACAGAACATGGTACAACACAAAATCAATGGAAAATGTTCTCAAATATTGCAGGAAAGGCATATTTATTAGTGTAACAATTGCCAAAACGTCAAACACAAAAGTACCGTACGTTCCGGCACTTACAATAACAGAGAAAAAGAACAAAAACACAACATTACTTCAAATAATATCAAATTCAATCTTTAAGATTCAAAATTTAAGCTAGAAAGGTTACAGTAAACACTGGATATAGTGGCCGCTCAAGGAAGACGGTTTGGATGGCCGGTATAACCAGTGGCCATTACATGTATATCCGAAAAATCGGTTATACTGGTCACCGATACCAAAGTGGCTGGTATTTCCGATTTCTCTGGATACAGCGGCGACTGGCCGGAATATCCGATTTGTTGTTGTTGTTGTTTTTTTTTTACTGCAAGCATTATTATATAAATATAACCTCTGTTTTGTTTGTGTTGTACTCCCAACCACTATCTAATGTAATCACGGCTTGCAACTGCGTGTTCCACAAATACGCAGATGATACAGAACTGTCAAAGAGTGGTCAGGCTGATGACTTCCCTTCTGTTTTGTCCAAAGTAGAAACATGTATTGACAGTGTCCAAGCTTGGATGAATAGCAACAGGTTGATGCTTAACCTTGACAAGACCGAGGTTATACCTGTTGGCGCACCTTCCCGTCTTAGGGTAGTCAGCAGCGATTCTGCAAACATTGGCGGCAGCACCATCCCATTTAGTAATATTGTTCGCTAATTGGGTGTCAAGCTAGATAGTTCTTTGTCCATGCATGACTACATCAGTACCATCTGTTGTTTGTCCTTTCTTGAGCTCCGGCGTATTGCGTCCTTGAGGCAGTTTCTTTCGAGGGATGCATGCACACATTTGGTCAGCGCTTTGTGACATCCAGACTTGATTATTGTAATTAAGTTCTAGCTGGTCTCCCCATTGATGAAGTTAGCCGACTGCAGCGTGTACAGAACTGCGCAGCTCGGCCTGTGCTTAATAAAGGACGCGTGATCATGTCACACCTCGTTTAAAGGAGCTTCACTGGCGCAGCTCCCTGTTAAATTCCGCATTGAATACAAAATTGCTGTCCTAGCTTTCCGCCACTTTGACCAGTCACTTCCAACATATCTGTCTGAGGTACTCACTACCTACACTACAACTCGTTCTTTGCGTTCATCAGATGAAAAACTTTTGAAAACGCCCAAACGTCGGCTTAAAACGAACGGTCTTTTATTTTTCAAGCACCCAAGGTTTGGAATGCGCTGCCTGCCGGTTTAAGACATTGTACAGACCTTGTTTCCTTCAAGTGCTGCTTAAAAACGCACTTGATCCGCAAGGCGTATTCTGTGTAAATAGTTAGAACATTAATAACACTTTCTGACTGATGCTGGACATAATGTAGTGCGAATGTTGTGATGACGCGTAGACTACGAATGATGTGTGTAAGCGCATTGAGTTGTTATTCTAATAAAAAATGCGATGTATAAATGCAATTTATTATTATTATTATTATTATTATTATTATTATTATTATTATTATTATTATTATTATTATGATACAATGTTGTTGTGTACTGCTCTAAAATATATACGCGTGTGGCTGTGGTATTTTGGGTTTGTACGTTCGTGCCTGCGGGGTGGGTGCGTGCATGCATTCTTTTTTATTTTTTAAATTTAATAATTGCTTAACATGTGGTTTTGTATATATGTACCTGAAAAATGTCAACATTAATGTAATTGTACAGTGCAATTTCTTGATGTCTTTAATGTTTGCGCAAACTTTATTTTAATTTTCAGTGGCCTTTGGAAGAGTGAGGGAGACAGAAAGAGAGAGAAGAGGATGGAGAGAGAGAGAGAGAGAGAGAGAGAGAGAGAGAGAGAGAGAGAGAGAGAGAGAGAGAGAGAGAGAAACGGGAGGAAGGGAGGGGGGAAAGAACGGGGTAGGAAGGAGATAAGAAGAGAGCGATAAAGAGCGGTTTTAGAACAGTTTAGGACAGGTCAATTCGGTTGTGTCTCTGAGAGAGAGAGGGAGGGAGAAGAAAAAACGAGGATGGAGAGAGAGGGAGGGGAGAGAGAAAGAACGGTGGAGGAAGGGGAGTAGTGGGAGAGAGCGGTTTTAAATCCGGTCAATTCAAGTTTGATGGTGTCTGAGGGAGGGAGGGAGAGAGAGAGAGAGAGAGAGAGAGAGAGAGAGAGAGAGAGAGAGAGAGAGAGAGAGAGATAGGGGTATGTAGGGAGGAATAGAGAGAAAGAGAGAAGAGGTTTTAGAACTAGTCAAGTCAAGTTTGATTGCGTCTGATGATAAGGTAAGAAAACAATTTTATTTTCCACGGGTAAGCGCTGGGTGCACTTTTTTACATCCTGCCCTTGTAACAATAACAATAAATTAGAAAAATAACGTTATAACAATAAACATCTTAATCTAACACAAACAAGGTAGCTCATAAAGTAAATAATAATAATAATAATAATAATAATAATAATAATAATAATAATAATAATAATAATAATAATAATAATAATAATAATTTTGAAAATTGAGGCACAAACACACACATACTCAAAAAAAAATTATAGAGGAGAGTCCACAAATAGACCAGCGACAAATGTGGACCACCTAGTTTTCCACAAAGAGTTGTTGTTGTTGTTGTTGTTGCATCAATTTTTATTCATCAGATTAACATAAGTTGTACTGATAAAGAAAGAGAGAGCACTGGTGAACGATTTGAGCTTTAGATTATTTTCCCTGGATCATCCAACAAGAAAATGGCGTCAACCGTGGCTGTATTCTTCTTCTTCTTCTTCTTCTTCTTCTTCTTCTTCTTCTTCTTCTTCTTCTTCTTCTTCTTCTTCTTCTTCTTCTTCTTCTTCTTCAGAGTTGCCAAGAACAAAATTCAAAGTATTTATTTGAGTGGTTGGACAAGCAAGCTCTCTCTCTCTCTCTCTCTCTCTCTCTCTCTCTCTCTCTCTCTCTCTCTCTCTCTCTCTCTCTCTCTCTCTCTCTCTCTCTCTCTCTCTCTCTCTCTTTTGTACATGGCCTTTTCAAAATTTAGATTTTCTTCTTCTTTGTGTTTCCCTTCCCCCCCCCCCACACCCAATGGGTATTACCTATTGCTATCGTAATTACAGGTAAATAGCAATTACGTTACTTGAGTGAACATTATGAATATGCACTCATCGTCAAGATCTATTGTTTCTGGACACAGCCACATGATAACAAGTGATATTTCACGAAAGTGAAAAGGTCCTTTTAGCCTTTCGTATGAAGCCACCAGAAATCCACGGGAAATAGCTCTCTCTCTCTCTCTCTCTCTCTCTCTCTCTATCTCTCTCACACACACTCACACACACGTGAACTTACACACACGGACATAAACAAATAATACTGTAACATGTCAATCAATATACACAAACTGGGTTGTAAGAGAGGTATTCTTGAAGAGTTTATAATACCCGAGTTAATAAACAAAAATAACCAATCAACATATGTGAGCGTAATGGAATCCAATAAGGGACAATGGACCTACTGCAAGTGTTCATAAAAAAAATCTTTTTCAGCTATTTCCCGTGGATTTCTGGTGGCTTCATACGAAAGGCTAAAAGGACCTTTTCACTTTCGTGAAATATCACTTGTTATCATGTGGCTGTGTCCAGAAACAATAGATCTTGACGATGAGTGCATATTCATAATGTTCACTCAAGTAACGTAATTGCTATTTACCTGTAATTACGATAGCAATAGGTAATACCCATTGGGGGTGGTTGGGGGGGGGGGGAAGGGAAACACAAAGAAGAAGAAAATCTAAATTTTGAAAAGGCCATGTTCGACACAGAGAGAGAGAGAGAGAGAGAGAGAGAGAGAGAGAGAGAGAGAGAGAGAGAGAGAGAGAGAGAGAGAGAGAGAGAGAGAGAGAGAGAGAGAGGGAGAGAGAGAGAGAGAGAGAGAGAGAGAGAGAGAGAGAGCTTGCTTGTCCAACCACTCAAATAAATACTTTGAATTTTGTTCTTGGCAACTCTGGTAAGACAAACGTCTCCACGACGACTTATAGACGGCTGTCCGGGGGTGTGGGGCTGGAGCTGGGGAGGGTGGGGGTGTTTTTTAAAATAGGAAAACATAGTTTTCGTGTGGAATTCAGCAAGGGACAACAAACCAACACAGAAATATTAATCTAAATTAAAATATGTAATAACGAAAGCGATTCGTTCGATTTGCACTGTCTTATTTTAACTGTTCAACTATGTGAATCTAATCAATTAATGAGATCTAATTCCAATGTACATGTATATAACGCGCCAAATGTCAGCTCAATTTAGAACGATGTTGAGTTACGTGAACACACAGACAAATAGACACACAGACGATTACAGTCTGCAGAAATCCTGGTAAAAGATGGAAATTCGAGAAGTCATTATTTTGTTCACTGCTTGTTTTGCTTTTCTTCTTCTTTACTTGCACCAGGGCCGGATCAAGGAGGTAGGGGGGGGGGTGCTAGGAGTGCTGCAGCATCCCCCACCCCCACCCCTTGGCAACAACAAAAAAATAAATAAATAAATAAAATAAATAAAATAAAGAAAGTAGAAGATGGAAGTTTTTGTTCAACTGGAAATACGTTATGTTACAGGACAGGACAGGATGCTATGCTATGTACGCGCCTTTCCCCAAGGCACAAAGCGCGGCGATCTATACCAACATACACGCTCACCTGTCTCATTTTACCCTCACACACACCAAAAACACATACATCACTCAAACAGGTGGTGTACAGGCAGGGAGATCGTTATTAGAAGAAGGAAGAAAATTGAATTTTTATTTTTGAAATTTTTATATTGACTGCATCCTGTACCATTATTGAAGGGAGGGAGGAAACCGGAGTGCCCGGAGAAAACCCTCGGTGACCTCAATAGTCTCGTACCTAAGGCACATACGTTCGCCCCTTGCGGCAATCGAACCCGCGACCTTCGGCATAGGAAACCGGCGACTTATCCACTGCGCCACGAGTTTTACTTGTGGTGTTTCACCACTCTGTACCATACATTTTAAAAAGAACTAGACTAGCACCCCACCCCACCCCCTCTCTCGAAAATGGATTGATCCGGCCCTGTGCACCCACATACACTTTAGACCAGCGTTTTCTATCTCTTTATAATGAGAGTGTCGGATTAGTAAACGTTAAATTAAAGCAAAAACAAATTTCGGTTATGCTAAATTAACCCTCTAAAATCGTTATTATAAACGAAGTCAGTTATAGTCAAGTAAACCTCTAAAACTGTATTATAAACGAAGTTTCGGTTATAGTAAATTAAACTTTAAAAACTTTACTGTAAACAGATTTTCGGTTGTATTAAATATTCGGTTATACTAAAGATTTATTTGGTCCCAGGGCACTTTACTATATCCGAAGTTCACTGTATATCCGATTTTTAAAAACAGAGACAAAGAAGAGTTTTGGTCGGGACCAAGACTGGACTTTACTAAAACCGAATATTTACTTTATCCAGCCTTTATTATATCCGGAGTTCACTGTATATCTTTGTCAGTTCCAAAAACACATTTATCTACCTTTACCCCAACTATATTATCGCAGTACGTTCACAGGTGTTACACATTTAGCAAAACAATTTTATTTTACCAAAAGTAGAACCTCATCCGAATTTCTGCCTTTGTGAGAAAGATAAACTTTGTGTTGGAGCTTCGTAGCAGGTGCAGCAAATTAAAAAAAAAAGAAGTAAAAATTTCATTACATTCAAAATCTTTATCAGCCCAAAAACAAAACTGATACTTGAAACGTAACTTACGAAAGCGGCATCACTTAACTTTACTGTCAAGTTTTCCACATTAAAGGTAAGGAATGTAAGATTGTGTTCATGACGATCCTGCCTGGCATCCATGGACCGATGCCCTGTCGTTCTTTGCTGCCCATCTGCCTTGCTCTGCCAGCCACGCCGCCCCTCACTGCCATCGCCGCCGTTGCCACCAGTAGCGCTAGCTGTAGTAGCGCGGTCACCCACAATCCCACCGCCAACAACGTCAAATATGTCGCCTCCAATGCCATTACTACCAGCACCAACGTCTGCAACGCCACCACCAGTAGTGCCAACTTCTGAAACGCCATCACCACTGAAAGCTAAGAACCGTGATTCAATGCCTTTCCATATATTCAATGTCTAATTGTGAAGGAAAAATCAAACAACTCAAAGTGTTATGTGTGCTCTGTAATTACCAATTTTCGTCCGAACTCCAAACTGCACAAAGGACTAACAACTCGCTGTCAGTCACAAGCCTTTAGCGGTAACAATGAACAGGTCTGACACTCCAAAACAAAATCTAGTCATAATAAATTTCATATGCCTATCTATATTCGACTGCAGATAAACTGGTTTAGGCTTATAATGCAGAGAAATACTTAACATTCTATAAAGGCAAATCTATCACCTTTACTATGTTCATTTCAGTTCTGCCACCTACAATAAATCAAGCTTCCTTTAAACGCTCGTAGAAATTCTACCAACACTTTGGTTCATCCATACATAGCCCAAACTATTCTCACAAAGACGTGATCGTACCTTAGAAACCTCAGGCGTCTAAATTATACAGCATTAAAAAAGCTTTCCTTGGAATTCTATGCGTTTCCATCTGTGTTAATCCTAACCAATAACGAACACAATTAACCACAGAATTCACAGATATAGGGTATATGTTTAGTTCTCCGTATACAAGGTCATTAGGTGTAAGCATATCTACAGCCAACAACTTATTTTAATGTAAACAAGTAAACCTTTTCACAATGTTGTGCTGCTTTATCCAATCCACAAATTTCAGATCCATATTGCATAGTAGGCTGCATTTGAACATCAAAACGCTTCAAAAACAATTCCACTGAATTATTGTTATCTGCATTTAGTTTCTGTATAACACAAATACATGTTTTATTGTTTGTATATTCAATTTGTGTGTTTGTTTGCTTGTTTTTAAGCACTTCTAGCTAGATATTTACATGCTGCTGTGAAGCTAAGTCTTGTAGAAAAATAAATACCCAAAGATTTGTAAGCATTTACACCAGAAGTAATATTACCGTCAAACGTCCACCTTTCTTTTGCAACTAAATATCCGCCTTTCATAAATACAATAATGTCACTTTTGTCAGCATTTACTTTTAAGTCCTAATGAAACTGATGCGCGTTGTAAATTATTCAACTCGTTCTGCAGCCCTTCAACCGTTTCTGCCAAAAGAACAACATAATCTACTAGCGGGAGAATAAACAGTTCAAAAGCATCAATCCCCAAATTTACTCCCCATTGATAATTCATTAATACATCATGAAATTAAAATCGGGCTGCAGACATCGCCTTGCCAGCTGAACAAGTTAATATAATCTGTAAGCTTAGCACCTTGTCTCACTCTCGCATTAACACTACTGTCCTATCCTATTGTTACGTTGAAACGCGAAGGATAGCATGTCTGAAACGCGCACGATAGATCTAATAGTTTCGATTTGCAAAGTATTCAATAATAGAGATTAATTACATTTGATTTGAGTTTGCGTTGTGGTTAGAAGAAGCTTTGTATAACGTTGATAATTTTCGTTAGTCCTAACCAATATTGGAGAATTCTCTAGATTCGCGTGTTTACTGTCGATAGAAATTTCCCGATAAATGTCGAAGTTTGAGAACGTTCTTGGAATTTGAAGAAAGATGTATGACGTAAGTCAGTGATGACGAACTTTAATTTGATTGGTGGTAAAGCGTCATCGGGAACATTCTGACGTTATCTCGATCGAGAGAAAATCTATAAAATGGATGCTCTGTGTGTGGGGAGGTTGTTGATAGTGAGTTGGAAAGTAAAAGTTGAGAGTGGACAAGCGATTGAGCGATTGTATGCAGTTGTTGATGTGTGCTGAATAAAAGTGGAAAACTTCATACGTCGACTCTGTGACTTGTATGCTGATTGAACGGGTTGCGTGGATAAACGAATCAGAGTTTACACCTATCAGGAGAATTCAAGCATTGGGGCTGAATCAACTACTGATAGAAAAACACCAACATCGAATGAGTGTAACATTTTGGGGGTCAAGCCGCGATCTACGCCATAGCCAAGGGTTCAACTGCTACAACAAGCGAGTCAACGTTACGAGAGGCAGTCATCGAGGGTAGCCGCCAAGAAGTTGCGTCAGGAGGGGCCAACATACTGGGACTACATCACCGATAGTTTCGGGTTGACTGCAAGGGCGTGTAGTCGCTGAAGAGTCGCTTCGTGAGCGAACAACAGATCGGGACTACGTGGCTGCCGCAAGACTACGTCGAGGGACAGTCTCGGAGCTACATCGCCAGTTTTATAGGGAGCGACGAGTGGACGTCGCGTCTACTTCAGCACAGGAGCGTGTACATCAACACCAGCGTGGTGCAGCGTCGCATACGACGAGGACAGCGGGGCCTGCGTCAGCGAAGGCGACTAGTGACAAGCATCAGCGCTACTGCAGAAAGCGTGCTGTTCTAGAACAGTCTAGAAAGGTACAGCACAGTCAAGAACTTTCCAGAAAAGAACTTTCCAGAAAAGCATCAAGATGGCTGACTTCTGGCAGAAAGGGGTTGAACTGAATCTAAAAGGCAAACAGCTGACGGAGTACGTCAAGTCTCAAGAGAGAATATGGCGTGAAGAAAGGGAAATAGAATTAGAACAGAAGCAACGTCGTCGAGAAGAAAGAGAAGTAGAAGAACAACGACGCCGAGAAGAAAGAGAGCTCGAAGCGCAGCGTCGCCAAGAAGAAAGAGAGGAAAGAGAGGCTGAGCGTCAGTACCAGCTAGAGTTGGCGCGTATCCAAAACAATCAGCATGCGCCACAAGTTATCAGCGACAACAAGGCTCCAAAATTGCCAGCGTTCGTCGACGGGAAGGACCAGATCGACAGTTATCTGGCGAGATTCGAAAGGTTCGCTGAAAGCTCTAACTGGCAACCTCAAGACTGGGCGATTCGACTAAGTGCACTTTTGACAGGGCAAGCACTCGAAGTTTACACCAGACTGTCGAACAATGACGCCAAAAACTACGACGTCTTGAAAGAGGCCCTATTGCATTGCTACAGCTTCACAGAAAAGGGATACCGTAAACGCTTCCGCGAATGCCGACCTCTGTCAGACGAGACACCAAAGCAATTTGTGGAACGCCTGTGGTCATACTTACACAAGTGGGTGGAACTATCAGGAAAAGGGAAGTCTTACGATAGTCTCCATGACCTGATTGTGAAGGAGCAGTTCCTCAATGCCTGTCACAAGGACCTGGCGACCCACTTAGAATTACAGAAGCTGCAGACGCTTAATGATGTGACCGAGGTTGCTGAAAGATATCTCCTCGCTCACGAAAAATCGTTGGGGCCACCCAAGGCGACGAAACCATTTCAGAAGACTGGAAACCATGGGAACCAGATCCAGGGGGGCCAGGCGAGCCAGAGACAGACGGACTCCACGCCACCTCCCAGGGAAGGGCATTCACGAGGCTGTTTTACCTGCAACGCTACAGACCACAGAGCGGTTAACTGTCCTCAAAACAAAAGTAGCGGACAGCGGGGCAGTACGGACAATGTAGCGGCGGGCAACCGGCAGAGGCGGTTCTCCAATCTACGGCAAACCAGTAGATCTGACCATCAAGTGTGCGGCGGGAGCGTCATTCTTCCCAGTGAGACCGAGCGCACAGCTACTCCTGCAGACGTGCAAGAGTGCATGACCGATGGCCAACTTCTCCTTGCCAACGGAAAATCCATCCCCGTTGTCGCCAGCGCAGCTGTGACCGTACAGAACATGCCTGTTTCCAAGGGACGCGTCGGAAATCATGAAGTGACTGTTTTAAGAGACTCTGCCTGCAGTGGGGTCATCGTCAGAGAAGACCTAATCGCTAAAGAACAGTTCACTGGCGATTCAAAATGGACACTCATGGCCGACAGCAAATGTGTGAAAGCGCCAGTTGCGAAAGTTCAAGTCAGCACCCCTTTCTACATAGGCGAAGTCGAAGCGGTTTGCCTGAAGAAGCCGCTGTATGATTTGATGATCGGGAATATCGACGGCGCGAGACGACCCGACGACCCCGATCCAGAGTGGAGTCCTGCCTCAACCCAACGCGTCGAAGTTGTGGAGGAGGATCCATTGCCATTTCCCGATGGAGACCTTACAGAGCTGCTACGGGACAATGTGGCTACTCCGGCTCAGCCCTGCCGACTAGAGATCGTCGGTGCTGTTACTACCAGGGCCCAGGCCAAGAGAGACAAGACGTCTACGCCACTGAAGGTCGCCGACAACTCTAAAGCTGCCATCGTGGACAGAGATAAGCTGATCCAGCTCCAGGAAGCTGATAGTACTTTAAACAAGTACAGGAACCGCCAAGACCACGTGACCAAAGGCAGTGGTACGGTCTATTTTGAGGTGAAGGCCAAGATCCTGTATCGAATCTTCCAGCACCCGAGGGTCAACGGAGGGAAACCACTACGTCAAGTATTGGTACCGTTACCCCTAAGGCGCCAGGTGATGGAAGTAGCACATGACTCAATCATGGGAGGTCACCTGGGTATCAAGAAGACGTCGGATAGAATCCAGGCGGTGTTCTACTGGCCAGGACTTCATGCGGACGTTAGCCGTTTCTGCCGATCATGTGACATTTGCCAGAAGACCATACATCGAAAAAGGGTTCCTAAAGTGCCTATGCAGAGGATGCCCCTGATCGACCGACCTTTCCAGAGGGTGGCCTTAGACTTAATCGGCGAAATAAGACCTCCGAGTGAAGAAGGTCATCGATGGGTACTGACCTTAGTGGACTATGCGACTCGGTACCCAGAAGCAGTGCCTCTAAAGAAGATTGACACTGAAACTGTTGCAGAGGCGCTGGTGGACATGTTCAGTAGACTTGGAGTGCCTGAAGAAATTCTGACAGACCTCGGGACGCAGTTCGTCTCTGACTGCATGAAGGAGGTCAACAGACTGCTGAGCATCCGGCATTTAACTACGACACCCTACCATCCAATTTGTAACGGGCTTGTCGAAAAGTTCAATGCTACGCTGAAGTCCACCCTGAAGAAACTGTGCAGCGAGCAGCGCAGACAATGGCATCGCTACATCAACGCCTTACTTTTCGCCTACAGAGAAGTACCGCATGAGTCCACCGGCTTTTCTCCGTTCGAGCTGCTGTACGGAAGAACCATCCGAGGGCCGATGCACATCCTGAAAGAACTGTGGACGAAGGAAGTGGACACCCCAGAGGTGAAGAACAGTTACCAGTACGTGTTTGAGCTACGAGAGAAGCTGGAGCAGACTATCGAGATAGCCAGAGAAAACCTGAAGAAGTCCCAGGACTGTGGAAAGCACTACTACGATCGTAGGGCTGTGAACAGGAAGTTCAAACCTGGCAACAAAGTTGCTGATGCAGTGGAAAGGCCCGTACGAAGTGGAGGCCGTGGTGGGGATCAACGACTATAAGGTGAAGGTCGGCCAGCATTCCAAGATATACCACGCCAACCTCCTTAAGCTGTGTGTGGAAAGGCCATCAGAGACTGTGCATGCAGCAACAGCAGCTGAGATCGACAACAGCTTTGACAGCGAGGAACTGTTGGAACTTGGAGACTTCCACAGCAAAGAAGGCATCGATGATGTTAAGCTAGGACCACGCTTGACGGAAGGTCAAAAGATGGAGCTCAAGGACCTTATGGGTGAGTTTCCCCATAGCTTCAGCGATGTCCCAGGCTCTACGACTTTGGTCGAACATGAAGTCCAAATATTCCCGTTCGATCAAAACCCTTCCCGATCCCTTTCAAGGCCCTCGAATCCTTGAAGAAAGACATCGATGAGATGCTGAAGATGGGCATCATCAGGGAGTCCAGTTCCCCCTACGCGTCCCCTGTCGTGGTCGTGAAGAAGAAGACGGGAGCAACAGAGTATGCATCGACTACAGGAAGGTTAATAAGATCACCGTCTTCGACCCTGAGCCGATGCCTACTGCAGCAGACCTCTTCCGCCAATTATCGGGGAGTAGAATCTTTTCAAAGATTGACCTCAGCAAGGGTTATTGGCAAGTCCCCGTGCGTCAACAGGACATACCAAAGACTGCTTTTATAACTCCTGATGGGACATACGAGTGCCTTAGGATGCCCTTTGGCATGGTCAACAGCGGAGCTACCCTGAAGAGAGGAATGAGGAAGATGCTCAATGGGATGGACAACGTCGTGTGTTACTGGGACGACCTGCTAGTCCACACTCGCACCTGGGAAGAGCATCTGCAGACCTTGAGGGAGCTGTTTCACCGTCTCACAGAAGCCAACTTGACCGTGAGACCCAGTAAGTGCATTCTGGGAGCTGACAACGTCGACTGCGTCGGACATCCGACGGAAGAAGGAGACAACGGAAGATGCACTGACCCCAGGAAAGCCCACGTGATCATCATCTTTGACCCTGGGCCGATGACAACTGTAAAGGACGAGGGCGTCGTTTCCTTACATATGAAAAAAACATTGACTCTTGACTCTATGTAGACAAAGTGTGAACATTGACAATATCCAGATAGACTTGCGGATGGAAGAACATTGACTCTGTGTGAATGAATTGAGAATAATAATGACAGTATTCAGAAAGTCCAGACTTAAAACTTTGTTTGTGCATTACGTTTCAACGTTGTTGAAAGAAATTGGGTAAATTTCTTCTTGAGTGGGGGGTTATGTTACGTTGAAACGCGAATGATAGCATGTCTGAAACGCGCACGATAGATCTAATCGTTTCGATTTGCAAAGTATTCAATAATAGAGTTTAATTACCTTTGATTTGAGTTTGCGTTGTGGTTAGAAGAAGCTTTGTATAACGTTGATAATTTTCGTTAGTCGATATTATTGGAGAATTCTCTAGATTCGCGTGTTTACTGTCGATAGAAATTTCCCGATAAATGTCGAAGTTTGAGAACGTTCTTGGAATTTGAAGAAAGATGTATGACGTAAGTCAGTGATGACGAACTTTAATTTGATTGGTGGTAAAGCGTCATCGGGAACATTCTGACGTTATTTCGATCGAGAGAAAATCTATAAAATGGATGCTCTGTGTGTGGGGAGGTTGTTGATAGTGAGTTGGAAAGTAAAAGTTGAGGGTGGAAAAGCGATTGAGCGATTGTATGCAGTTGTTGATGTGTGCTGAATAAAAGTGGAAAACTTCATACGAAGACTCAGCGACTTGTATGCTGATTGAACGGGTTACGTGGATAATCGAATCCGAGCTTACACTCATCAGGAGCATTCACGCATTGGGGCTGAATCTACTACTGATTGAAAACACTACCATCAAACGGAGTGTAACACCTATCCTATCCCGTAACTCGGAAGTCGTTGGGACACCACAGATAATCGTTTAACCAGCATACATCTTTCTCTATCTTCAACAAATCTCATGGCTTCGCTCAGTGTCAAGCCAGTCCATTCTCGAATGTTGTCCTCCCACCTCTCTTTCCTGTCTCCCTCTTCTTCTGCCTCCTTGCACCGTGCCTTGCAGGATGGTCTTTGCAAGGCCTGATGCTCTGGTGACGTGGCCATACCATCGGAGTTTCTGTTTCTTCACCACTATGAGCATGTCATCGTTTTGTCCAACGGCTGATGTGATGGTCTGTCGGACTTCGTCGGTAATATGCTAGTTCTAGGAAATGCCCAAGAGTCTTCTGCAGCACCTCATCTCCATGCTATGTATTCTTCGTTGCAGATCTGCTGTGAGGGTCCATGTTTCGCAAGCATATAGGAAGATATAGATGGAGACGACAAGGGAGCGCAGCAACCTTACCTTGGAATGTAGACTGAGGGTCCTGTCTTTTCAAATGGGCTTCAACCTCGCCAGGGCAGCAGTTGTTTGTGCGATCCTGGAGAGGACTTCCTGTTGGGACCCATTGTCTAATACAATGGCTCCTAAATATTTGAAGCTATGCACTGTTTTGAGGGACTGGCCTTGGACTTTGATTTCCGTGTTCATGCCATTGGTGTTCTTGGTTCAGAACAACAATCGGCATGCATCAAGGATGCCTACTCTCTACAACATTCTTCAACATCTTCCCGGAGCGCATCATGTCAGACGCCCTTGCAGATAACGAAGGCACAGTCAACATAGGTGGTAGAGCAATCTCTAACCTCCGTTTTGCGGATGACATTGATGGATTGGCTGGAGAGGAACAAGAAAGTGTACAGAGCTGGTACAGAGGCTTGACACCACCAGACCCTTTGGAATGGAAATAAGTGCAGAGAAGACCAAAATGATGACCCAAAACACTACTATACATACTTCTAATGCACTGGAACAATTCCCCTATATGCCATTTTTTAAAAATAACACCGGCCAAAGTAAATTTCGGCTAGTGGAATCAAAACATTTTTCAAAGTCAATGAAGGCAACATAAAGCTTACGATTAGAATTAAACTGTTCTGTACAGAATTAAACTGTTTCTGTACACATGCCAAAAGTGAGAACAAATGGTCTACCGTTCAATATCCCCTTTTAAAGCCAGTCACCGGTAAGTTTATTTTCTTCTGCTCACAACTGCAGTCTTCTGTTAATAATTGTAATGGGTACTTTACTACTAATATCAGAGGCTAATACCACAGTAATTTCCCCTTTCTTAAATAGTGGCAAAATAGTAGATTCAGTCCAGTTATCAGAAAATATTCCCTTATCAAATAAAACATTGAAAACTTAACAAAGAACGGCAAAATAAATTGTACAACATTTTAAAAAGCTCTCCAATTATCCCATCAGGTCCAACCGCATTTTTAGAATTTTAATTTACGCACAGCAAACAACACGTCTTCGCCTGAAACAGGCCTATTAAACTCAGACTCATCATCCTAATCCTTTCATCTTTCGCCAACATCGTTTTGAAGCAGCGCCTTGAAGGTACAAACCATTCACCCACAGTAATTTGATTTCTAGTGCTTTTTCTCTTTGGCATAATATTATGGACCGTGTCCCAAAATTCATGTTGTTTATTAACTGACTTCAGTGTCATGTCCTTATTGTACCTATCCTATCCTATCCTGTCCCATAACCCGAAGGTCGTAGGGGCACCACAGATGATCGCTTAACCAGCATACTCCATCTTTCTCTGTCCTCAGCAGCCCTCATGGCTTCGCTCAGTGTCAAACCAGTCCATTCTCGAATGTTGTCCTCCCACCTCTTTTTCGGTCTCCCCCTTCTTCTACCTCCTTGCACTGTGCCTTGCAGAATGGTCTTTGCAAGGCCTGATGATCTGGTGACGTGGCCATACCATCGGAGTTTCCGTTTCTTCACCACTGTGAGCAGGTCATCGTGTTGTCCAATGGCTTGTGTGATGGTCTGTCGGACTTCAACGTTGGTGATGTGTTGGGTATAGGAAATGCACAGAAGTCTTCTGTAGCACCTCATCTCCATGCTTTGTATTCTTCGTTGGAGATCTGCTGTGAGGGTCCATGCTTCGCAAGCATATAGGAAGATGGAGATGACCAGAGATCGCAGCAGTCTTACTTTGGAATGTAGACTGATGGTTCTGTCTTTCCAAATGGGCTTCAACCTTGTCAGGGCAGCAGTTGTTTGTGCGATCCTGGAGAGGACTTCCTGTCGAGACCCATTGTCTGACACAATGGCTCCTAAATATTTGAAGCTGTGCACTGTGTTGAGGGATTGGCCTTGTACTTTGATGTCCGTGTTGATGCCATTGGTGTTGTTGGTCATCATTTTGGTCTTCTCTGCACTTATTTCCATTCCATAAGCTCTGGAGGTGGTGTCAAGCCTCTGTACAAGCTGTTCAAGTTCTTGTTCCTCTCCAGCCAATCCATCAATATCATCCGCAAAACGAAGATTGGAGATTGCTCTGCCCCCTATGCTGACTGTGCCTTCGTGATCTGCAAGAGCATCTGACATGATGCGCTCTAGGAAGATGTTGAAGAGTGTTGGAGAGAGTAGGCATCCTTGACGCACACCGATTGTTGTTCTGAACCAGTTCCCGATGACGCTGTTATGGAGGACTGCACTGGTAGCCTTGTCATACAGGCTTTTGATGACTTCTATGATTTTAGGGCTGATGTTGTACACTTTCATGGTTGCCCATAGAGCTGCATGCCAGACTCGGTCAAATGCCTTCTTGAAGTCTATGAACACATGATATAGATGTTGTTGGTGCTGTAGGTATTTCTCACAGATTATTCTGAGGTTGAAAATCTGTTCAGTGGTACTTCGCCCTGCCATGAATCCTGCTTGTTCTTCAGCTATGATTTGTTCAGCTTGTGGTTTCAACCTGTTGAGTATTATTTTCAGGAGGACCTTGCTGGGATGGCTGATGAGGCTGATGGTGCGGTAATTTTCACACTCCTGAAGGTTACCTTTTTTAGGAAGAGTGATGACAAGCGACTGGGTCCATGGTGTAGGCCATTCCCCACTCTGCCAGATCTTGTTACAGATAGTGGTGAGAGCATCAGTCATCGCTTCTCCTCCTGCTTGTAGCAGTTCCGCTGGTATGTTGTCCACTCCCGCTGACTTCCCTTTCTTCAGCGATTGCACTGCTGCCTCAACTTCTTCCCGGAGAATTGGGAGGATTTCTTCTTCTTCTCTGCTCTCGGGACATGCTAGAACTGATGGGTCTCCATTTGGTGTATGGTTGTAAAGGTCAGAGCAGTACTCTGTCCATCTGTCCAAGACTTCTTGTTCTTCTGTAAGGCAAATGCCAGACTTGCTTTGGATAGTGGAGACTTTGGGCTGTTTAACACTTGTCAGCCGCTTCACAGTCTGGTAGGCCTTCTTGCTGTTGTTCTTGTTCAGATTGTTCTCTATTTCCTGGCATTGATCTTCTATCCAGTTCTCCTTTGCTGTGCGCATGCCTTTTCGGATGTCATTGTTGATTTTTCGGTAGACATCAGCTCCCTGTGAGGTGTTCTTTTTCTTTTTTAACTCTCTTCGTTTATCACACAGATCCAAAAGTTCAGGTGTGATCCACGGCTTCTTCTTTGGTCGGTGCTTGCCAAGGATCTCAGTGGCGGCATCTGTTACAGCTGAGTTGAAGGTATTGGTCATGGTGTTGACATCTACTTCGCCTGCCCCCAAAATAAGCAGTGGTGCAAATTTCCCTCCAATTGTGGCCTGAAATATTTTTGCCACCTCCGGGTCTTGCAGTTTGTCCAGGTCGAACTTCAGCCTAGTGCACTTTGCTGTATTTACTCTCTTCAAATGGAGCCGGAAAGACATCATCACGAGATCGTGGTCACTTCCAATGTCTGCTCCTGGAAAAGTGCGTGTCCTGCCAATGTTGATGCTTGATCTGAAGCGTTTCTTGACCATGATGTAGTCGATCTGGTTATGATGTTCCCCGCCGGGACTGTGCCATGTCCATCGTCTGGATTTTTTGTGGAGACCAAGCGTGTTTGCCAGTACCAGATTGTTGTATCTGGCAAACTCCAATAGCCTCAGACCCCTGTCATTTGTCTCGTTGTTGCAGTGGGGTCCGCATGTGTCTCCCCAGTTGCGGTGCGCATCTTGGCCAACCTTGGCATTCCAGTCGCCTTGCACTATGACTATGTCCTTCTTCGGCACTTGGTCAAGGACCGCCTGTATATTTTCATAAAAATCCTCCACTTCGCTGTCTTCATAGTCTGAAGTTGGGGCATAGGCCTGGATGATGGTAATGTTGAAAGGGGTTGCTCTCAGACGGATGGTAATGAGTCTACTGGAGACTGGGCGGCAACCCATGACAGTGGCTAGAATGTTCTTGTGGACCAAGAATCCAACGCCGTGTTCGTGCCTGTCATCTCTACCGCTGAAATAGAGCTTGTGGCCTTTGTCAGTCGTTGTTTCACCTAGACCTTTCCAGCGCAGTTCGCTGATACCTAGAACGTTCCATCGATAGTGGTCCAGCTCGTGGGCCAGTTCTTCTAATTTTCCTTCCGCAGTTAGGGTCCTGACGTTCCAGGTTCCTATGACGATGTTGTTTCTCGTGCGGATCTTGCTATATTGTCCAGGTGCTTGTGTTGCATTGGCAGCTCTGAAATTAATGTGCTCGTAGATCTGAATTCGAGTTGGTGGATTGTTCTTGTTTTGTTTGTTGGTGGCAACTTCTTGAATCAAGGCATGATTGTGTATATAGTGGATTTTTTGGAAAAATTAATGCTGTTAATCACGTAGCCTTGTGGATAAATTAGCTTTGAGGTCACTGCGGAGTAGAGCAGATCTCCTTTGTTCATATTGGAGACCGTGTTGTCGTCTGATCTGATTTTGTGTTTTTAAGTGAACGAGACAGTTTTATCCATCACGATGAACGTGTGTCTCTTTTAAGCGATGAACGTTGAAGGTCTCTTTTAAGCGGACATCATAAAAGTGTGTTTTTAATACAGTAAATTGCTTGAAAGCAGAAATCTGGAACATCATGACATAATTAACCGTGGAGTATGTGCGTCAAAAATGACGTACATTCTTGGGGTAATTAGAATGACATAGCTTGTTTACTTCCGTGTTTCCCATTTTGTTCTTTCACGTGAGAGATCAAACTTTTACTCAGCTTCACCTTATGAACACATGAAGGTGTGAAACTTTTCATAAGTGTTTGCTCGTCAGGCAGCATGTTTTAAACTTTAATGTCCCTTTTTTTCATTTTTTCAAATCATGCCTCCAAAGTCAAAAACTGAAAAAGCAAAAAATGCTACGCCGCTCAGCTGGACGAAAGATATGAATTTTTCGACGGTGGAATGATTGCCATATGTCAATATATCGTTACAGAGGGCCTGACTAAAAATCTTATAGTTTTTGGAAGAAGCCAAAATAGCAATGGAATCCAGTTAATCCTGTTATCATTGGTGATGATGAAGAAATTATTAATAGAAATACTACTGAAGAAACTGTTCCCAAATCAAAATACTATGAGCAGTTCAAGTCCTGATAAGAACACAATAATTCAACACTTGAGCCAGAGCTGATAATTTATCCTTTTATGAAAAGCAACTACAAATAGCGTCTATCATGATTTTCTGAAAACCACCACAATTCATCATACCGTAGCATCTAAACCTCATCAGCATCAGTTTCGTAAAGACAAACGTTGCTCTCATCAAATCAAGTGTTTAAAAAGAATAAAATGCATCTTGTCTCTGAGATTGTTCATATACGGTCCCCTATTCACAACTTTCCGGCACCTCTCATAAAAACTCGTGGGTATCGCCATTATAAATTAAAACGAGGTTAGAATGAAACCACGTTCCGGTCTGGCTTGTTTTGCTTTTATCAAAGCTTGATGCGTGACTTTTAAATATGGCAAATTGCCGAAAACGACGATTGTTAGAGCCAGAAAACGAGTGGGATAAGTATAAAAACGGTGGAGGAAGTACATGCTCAGTGAAAGGATGCAAAAAACAATCGTAGAGGCCTGTATTTGTGGCGACTTCGGAGGTGCGTCGATCATCGACAGAAAGTGAAACAGGACCTGAAGACTCTTGTAGTTTTCCATAGCTTCGCCGTCGCAACCTTCACAAAACACGAAGTAGTTGACTATGTTAGGCTAAGTGGGCTAAGGCGGGACTAACTTGCCTTGTCCACAAGCCAGAAACCAGATGTGGGTTCGAGCCCACTGAACTAAATAGATCCAGCATCTGGGCGTTATGTTTCTCCGAATATTTTTCAAAAATTCACAAATAATGTTAGGTAGATAGGATTTAGGCGCGCCACTGGCGATAGAAAGGGATAATAAACTGCAGCAAAAAAAAAAAAAAAAAAAGTGAGGGTACGATACTGGTGGCCAGTAACACATGTTATTATTCTTGAATATTTGGAAATAACTCACTAAAACACACGGAGAAAGAAACCGGAAGTATGTTTCTTTGAGGGGATTCCCGTTGGTGCATAGGATAGCAGAAAATGTGTCCGAAGACGTAAATTTTACTCAAAAAAAAAAAGAAAAAGATTGTTCTTTATGAGCTGTTCCAAGATGCAGTCAACGGTGCCGTGAAAGAAATGTTTGCTGTTTGATAAGTCTACAAAGAAAATCAAATTAAAAATGAAAGAAGAAACTGAGCAACCCATGAATACTGTACTCTATGCCTATGCTGAAATTCATACATTATCATAGCTTGTTGGTGACCAAAAGAAACCGCTGCGTGATGTGATCATCATCAAAACTGAATTGAAAAATTAAACAGAAAAATTGAAATCAAGAGTCTCGGAGAAAAGTAATACTATTATGGGGCTTCGAAAGGATCTTTCCTATTGCAGCGTTTTTTCAGTTCCTCATCGTGTTATGTCATCATCATCTCCACAGCCCTTACTGAAAACTTCCTTTGACTCTATAGCTGAATCAACTCTATCTTCATCTACTCACACTACAATCTCTTTCCGTTCATCGGCTTCCTACAAACCCAGTTATCTGGAAGTAGCTGCTGCACATAGCCCAATTCATGAGAAAGTAAAAGTCTCATAAAAGAATACGCTGATTTCAGAACTTCAATACAAACACACGCCATTGCCATCAATGTCGCCTACTTTAGTTGATAGTACTGTTATACCTATGCCACCACAATCATGCCATTGAACGATCTAAATCTGACTTGAGGTCAGTTGTGCAAGGGCCCTGCTCATCGATTTCTACCAAAGAGCTTATGACGGAAAGAGGGGGAACTTCCATTATGTCATATACAAAAATGCGAGACGCTCTCACGGATTATTTCCCTTTGCTCGGGCTGGCTATATTTCATCATCTGCTATATGAATGATCTGTGCGTGGTAACTTATTGAGCCTATGCCATTGCAAAAGAACATTTTTATGGCAACGTTTGCAAAAACCAAACTTTTAAACATCATTATTATTAACATTCCGCTACTGCTGTCTTTTTTTTTGGGGGGGTTATGTTTACTTATTGACATTTATTAGGTGCTTTTATGCTGCGTATGTGTGTATGTCATATGTTCGTTTTCTGCCCTGGAATTTATTATTTTTTAATCAACGACAGATATTTTAAAATTAAAATATGCATGACAGACTGTTTCATTTATCCGAAACTGTGTAAATCCGTAATCGTGAGAGAGAGAGAGAGAGAGAGAGAGGGGGGGGGGGTTGGGTTAAGAGAGAGCTCTGTCATTCAATCAATTAATCACAATAAAGCACAATAACAAAATGTTTCACTAATAGTGTGAATTTAATTTATAGCAGGTGTCCCCAACCCCCCAACCCTCTCACCTCCCACATCACTGGCTTAATAACATCAGTCACTTCATGGAAAATAATTAATTAATCAGACAGAACAATCAGAACCTAGACTACAACATTCCACGCAATATAGATCTAATGCGCAGAAATTCACAGATCAAAACAAGGACTGAGTTTCTACATTACATTTTTTTCCGTTTACACTCAAACGAAAAGGGATTATAACAGATCAAGGACCATTTTCGTGCCTAGGTAAGGGGTTAACTTGCACAGTATATGATCACGAGGAGAAAACAGATTTAGTCTAATTTAACTTGTTAACATAAGCAGTTTGATGAAGCCAAACTGGCCAATCTGACATCTACTTTTGAAATATAAGCACAAATATAGTCAAACAACCTAGCAATAACGTAAACAGTGAGCGACCTGTTGAACGTAAACTGTCAGCAAGCAAACTGTTTTGGATTTAGCACATAGGTATAACATGAATCATTCAAGCCGCTCTCCGATTGTTTTAACACTAACAGCACTGCAGCGGTCTTAGTTTAGGCCTACATAAACACAAAAAAATGAAGTTTTTCAATTGCAATTTACCTTTCTTTGTCTCTTGGAAATTGGAAAAAGGACTTGCCAACACAACTTTTCTTGTATCTGGCATTATGGCAATTGATGGCTGTGCAAAAGTCACCGCCCTGTTTCACTCAGTCGCCTTTTGACTTTCTGCCACGAGCCATTTTCAGCATGCTGACAAGGGCGCATAACTCGTACCTTTCGTCTCGCGGTTCTGTACCAAGTTCCCCCTCTTTCTATTATTAAGCTCTTTGGTACTACGCATTATCACAACATTGATATACTTGTGGATTATCATATACTTTGTTTGTGTGCTCTAAGTTTACTAAAGGTTTTGCCTTGAATGGTTGATACGGGGCTGCATTAGTTGGTTATTGCGTATTGTCGTTCAAATGAATTTGTTGTCTTCCCATTACCTCCATTTCCCTTGTCAGCTAAAAAGCCCCTGGGACTGAGAGCCTAAATAAACCTTTTTTGACAATTTTTATTTTTTCTTTATCAAAGGTCAAAATCATTGTGTTTCACCATGTTCTAAATACGTTTTGCGCTGATTCTAAAAACTGGCGTAGCGGATTTTAATATTTTCGCTGCAGATAGTCCAGATTGTGGTCTCATTCCATGTTTTCATTTTCCTTCGTCAAGATAAGCAAAATCACACATCCGCCAGGAAAATTAACATTTTTCTAAAATGATTATTTTTTTTACGTGTGAATGTCTGGAAATACATTTGAATGGCTTCTTATCTTGTTGTATTTTGTGCATCTAAACCTTACAAAGGACAGCAGATGCTCAAAACATACCAAAGAACTGATCGTGTTTTCTTTAAGGATGTAAACTCTAATATATATATTTTTTAATTATTATTTATTATTATTATTATTGAGGATTTTTATAACGCACTTATTTCGCCGTACTTGACCAGGCTCTAGGCGCTGGCCGATACAGGATCGAACTCAAACCGCCCGAGACGCCCACCCGCAGCCTTTGGGCGCATGGTCTGACGCCCGGACAACTGAGCACTATCCTGGCCAGCCAGGGATGGGGGAGAAGGACCAAGTGCATGCTGGGTGTGTTCTTTTTACCGGCACTCACCCGTCTAGGACATGCCTTCCTATCCTATCCTGTCCCATAACCCGAAGGTCGTAGGGGCACCACAGATGATCGCTTAACCAGCATACTCCATCTTTCTCTGTCCCCAGCAGCCCTCATGGCTTCGCTCAGTGTCAAACCAGTCCATTCTCGAATGTTGTCCTCCCACCTCTTTTTCGGTCTCCCCCTTCTTCTACCTCCTTGCACTGTGCCTTGCAGAATGGTCTTTGCAAGGCCTGATGATCTGGTGACGTGGCCATACCATCGGAGTTTCCGTTTCTTCACCACTGTGAGCAGGTCATCATGTTGTCCAATGGCTTGTGTGATGGTCTGTCGGACTTCAACGTTGGTGATGTGTTGGGTATAGGAAATGCACAGAAGTCTTCTGTAGCACCTCATCTCCATGCTTTGTATTCTTCGTTGGAGATCTGCTGTGAGGGTCCATGCTTCGCAAGCATATAGGAAGATGGAGATGACCAGAGATCGCAGCAGTCTTACTTTGGAATGTAGACTGATGGTTCTGTCTTTCCAAATGGGCTTCAACCTTGTCAGGGCAGCAGTTGTTTGTGCGATCCTGGAGAGGACTTCCTGTCGAGACCCATTGTCTGACACAATGGCTCCTAAATATTTGAAGCTGTGCACTGTGTTGAGGGATTGGCCTTGTACTTTGATGTCCGTGTTGATGCCATTGGTGTTGTTGGTCATCATTTTGGTCTTCTCTGCACTTATTTCCATTCCATAAGCTCTGGAGGTGGTGTCAAGCCTCTGTACAAGCTGTTCAAGTTCTTGTTCCTCTCCAGCCAATCCATCAATATCATCCGCAAAACGAAGATTGGAGATTGCTCTGCCCCCTATGCTGACTGTGCCTTCGTGATCTGCAAGAGCATCTGACATGATGCGCTCTAGGAAGATGTTGAAGAGTGTTGGAGAGAGTAGGCATCCTTGACGCACACCGATTGTTGTTCTGAACCAGTTCCCGATGACGCTGTTATGGAGGACTGCACTGGTAGCCTTGTCATACAGGCTTTTGATGACTTCTATGATTTTAGGGCTGATGTTGTACACTTTCATGGTTGCCCATAGAGCTGCATGCCAGACTCGGTCAAATGCCTTCTTGAAGTCTATGAACACATGATATAGATGTTGTTGGTGCTGTAGGTATTTCTCACAGATTATTCTGAGGTTGAAAATCTGTTCAGTGGTACTTCGCCCTGCCATGAATCCTGCTTGTTCTTCAGCTATGATTTGTTCAGCTTGTGGTTTCAACCTGTTGAGTATTATTTTCAGGAGGACCTTGCTGGGATGGCTGATGAGGCTGATGGTGCGGTAATTTTCACACTCCTGAAGGTTACCTTTTTTAGGAAGAGTGATGACAAGCGACTGGGTCCATGGTGTAGGCCATTCCCCATTCTGCCAGATCTTGTTACAGATAGTGGTGAGAGCATCAGTCATCGCTTCTCCTCCTGCTTGTAGCAGTTCCGCTGGTATGTTGTCCACTCCCGCTGACTTCCCTTTCTTCAGCGATTGCACTGCTGCCTCAACTTCTTCCCGGAGAATTGGGAGGATTTCTTCTTCTTCTCTGCTCTCGGGACATGCTAGAACTGATGGGTCTCCATTTGGTGTATGGTTGTAAAGGTCAGAGCAGTACTCTGTCCATCTGTCCAAGACTTCTTGTTCTTCTGTAAGGCAAATGCCAGACTTGCTTTGGATAGTGGAGACTTTGGGCTGTTTAACACTTGTCAGCCGCTTCACAGTCTGGTAGGCCTTCTTGCTGTTGTTCTTGTTCAGATTGTTCTCTATTTCCTGGCATTGATCTTCTATCCAGTTCTCCTTTGCTGTGCGCATGCCTTTTCGGATGTCATTGTTGATTTTTCGGTAGACATCAGCTCCCTGTGAGGTGTTCTTTTTCTTTTTTAACTCTCTTCGTTTATCACACAGATCCAAAAGTTCAGGTGTGATCCACGGCTTCTTCTTTGGTCGGTGCTTGCCAAGGATCTCAGTGGCGGCATCTGTTACAGCTGAGTTGAAGGTATTGGTCATGGTGTTGACATCTACTTCGCCTGCCCCCAAAATAAGCAGTGGTGCAAATTTCCCTCCAATTGTGGCCTGAAATATTTTTGCCACCTCCGGGTCTTGCAGTTTGTCCAGGTCGAACTTCAGCCTAGTGCACTTTGCTGTATTTACTCTCTTCAAATGGAGCCGGAAAGACATCATCACGAGATCGTGGTCACTTCCAATGTCTGCTCCTGGAAAAGTGCGTGTCCTGCCAATGTTGATGCTTGATCTGAAGCGTTTCTTGACCATGATGTAGTCGATCTGGTTGTGATGTTCCCCGCCGGGACTGTGCCATGTCCATCGTCTGGATTTTTTGTGGAGACCAAGCGTGTTTGCCAGTACCAGATTGTTGTATCTGGCAAACTCCAATAGCCTCAGACCCCTGTCATTTGTCTCGTTGTTGCAGTGGGGTCCGCATGTGTCTCCCCAGTTGCGGTGCGCATCTTGGCCAACCTTGGCATTCCAGTCGCCTTGCACTATGACTATGTCCTTCTTCGGCACTTGGTCAAGGACCGCCTGTATATTTTCATAAAAATCCTCCACTTCGCTGTCTTCATAGTCTGATGTTGGGGCATAGGCCTGGATGATGGTAATGTTGAAAGGGGTTGCTCTCAGACGGATGGTAATGAGTCTACTGGAGACTGGGCGGCAACCCATGACAGTGTCCTAGGACATGAGCGTCAGGATTTCTAAAGTCCGTTATGATGGAATGTATGTGACACACAGAATAGACCTCAGTTTATACTCTCATCCAAAGGAGTAGGAAACGGGAGTAAAGTGTCTTTCCCAGGGACAACACAATGGCCCGTACAGGGCTCGAACCCGGGACCTTCAGATCCGCAATCCAAAGCACTACCATTAGACCACCGTGCCTCTCATCTCATTTTACATAAACTTTATTTGCTTTATTAGCTAACGCTTGCAATCCAAGCGCCATAATGAAGGCAAAAAAGACACCGCAATTATTTACAAGATTGCCTTAAACATTGCTCATTTTGCTACATTTTATTTATTTATTTATTTATTTATTGTTTATAGGGTCCTATCAACAGCTTAGGTAGGTTACATCAGGACCACTACAAAATTAATAATCGAAGTAAACGAAGTTTCAATTGTTAAAAACAAGGTATAAAAGACATGTACAATATAAAATCAACAATATAGATGAATTATTCAAATAGCACGGTCAGATATTTGAGATAAAACCAACAATCCTTAAGAATTCCAAAATATTGAAAAAAGAAACAGTTTCAAATAATTCTTTTAATGATAAAAAACACTGCCCAATATAGTACAAAATGTATAATGACATAATAATTTGTAGAATAGACATTGATCGTTGTAGTAGAAAATGAATAATGAGATAATAATTTTAAATGGTACACATGCTTTTCATCATTACAATAAAAAATGTCCAGTAGAGTACGAGTTAACTTGTCTTGCTATTTCTGAGTCTAAAGGTAAAAAGTACCGAATACTACGCCACTAAATAATGAAACTTAAAAAGAAAATCATCAATATTCATTATTAAGTAAGTCTAGGTCGCAGTTAGAACTATTATGCTTCTTTTTTTTTTATTGTAATAGAAAATAATAGTTTTAAAACATTATTACTTGAACCTAGATTTTGTATTTTCAGACATACTGCATTTGGAAATACTTTGCTATAGTTTTCCTGTTTAGCGTCAGTTATACCAACACCCAGCAAGCACTAGGTCTCTCCCTCATTCCCCTTCCCCTCACCCCTTCCCCTCCCCCAGTGGCACAGGATTTTACTCAGTTGTCTGGGTTGTTATACGATACAAGCCGGACGAGGCACCAAATTGCTGCCATAAAGGCAGCAATTTGGTGCCTCGTGCTGCTTGTATCGGCCAGCGCCTTTAGCAGTTCTTGAGCTGGAAAGCACTATATGAAAGCGTTAAAATAAATAAATGAAAAAAAAAATAAAATCTGGAATTATAACAAACAAAATGTCGGGCTTTCCGTCGGTCCGTCGCGCGTCATATCTCAAGAACAAGTGGGCAGATCATATTCAAACTTCATAGGGCCATTACCATTTGCCTTATCTCAAATGTCGAGGTCTCTAGGGTTAATCCTTTGCTTCTTTGTATTATTTGTTGTATCCCAAAAACGGATGAACCAATTTCAACGATTTTTTTTATAAGGGTGTATATCGATGGGAGAACCGACCGACATTTTGCTCATTCTGATTCCCGAAAATTTGAAAATCTAGCTGGTCTGGTCAGCAAATCGCTGAGAACGTCTGAGCTCACCTTTTGTTTAAACTTGGGGCATAATCCTAGACGTAAGCCTTGCTTGCACTTCGACCTCTTAGGCTTGAAGATGGCTTCTGCGAATCGTTCATCATTGAAAGGATCTATTTCGCCTTGAATCTAAACGCATACACATCACACAAAGTGATAATCAAAGAATTTACTTCTAAAAGGTACTGATAAAATCACAAGTGCATTAACCAAGTAGAATGGATCCGCGATAGCAAAATGAAAGTTGATATTCGATTTCGCAGCGGTAGATAACACAACCATTTTGTATTTTAAATAGGAATGGTAGGACCAGATGAGTCTTTGAGAAATCGGCCGCTCTAACGGTTTATTCTCAAACCTCGCAATAATGAACATGTAATCTTCCATTTAATCGAAACGATATAAATTATAAGCTAGGTGAAAGTTCGGCATATTAAAAAAAACAGGTCTACATCAATGTCCTCCCAGTTATAGGACTGGACTTTTCGATGTAAATGAAGGTATTATAGGTTCGTTTGGGAATAAACCCTTTGAGCGGCCGATCCGTTTCGCCAGAGACGCAGTATGATCCAACTCTTCTACAGTGTATCTACGATACATGTGCTGCACGCTATTACTGCTACAGCTATGCTACAGAGGATCCACTTTCTTTTTGCTATCGCGGATCCATTCTACGTGGTTAATGTCCCTGTGATGAAATCGACGAATATTATGCAGTTCTAAGAAATCCTTTAGCAATTTAGCAAGATCCGCACGAGAAACAACATCGTCATAGGAACCTGGAATGTCAGGACCCTAACTGCGGAAGGAAAATTAGAATAACTGGCCCACGAGCTGGACCACTATCGATGGAACGTTCTAGGTATCAGCGAACAGCGCTGGAAAGGCCTAGGTGAAACAACGACCGACAAAGGCCACAAGCTCTATTTCAGCGGTAGAGATGACAGGCACGAACATGGCGTTGGATTCTTTGTCCACAAGAACATTCTAGCCAATGTCATGGGTTGCCGGCCAGTCTCCAGTAGACTCATTACCATCCGTCTGAGAGCAGCCCCTTTCAACGTCACCATCATCCAGGCCTATGCCACGAACATCAGACTATGACGACAGCGAAGTGGGGGATTTTTATGAAAATCTACAGGGGGTCCTTGACCAAGTGCCGAAGAAGGACATAGTCATAGTGCAAGGCGACGGTAATGCCAAGGTTGGCCAAAATGCGCACCACAACTGGGGAGACACATGTGGGCCCCACTGCAACAACGAGACAAATGACAGGGGTCTGAGACTCTTGGAGTTTGCCAGATACAACAATCTGGTATGGGCAAACACGCTTGGTCTCCACTAAAAATCCAGACGATGGACATGGCACAGTCCCGGCGGGGAGCATCACAACCAGATAGACTACATCAAGGTCAAGAAACGCTTCAGATCAAGCATCAACATTGACAGGACACGCACTTTTCCAGGAGCAGACATCGGAAGTGACCACGATCTCGTGATGATGTCCTTCCGGCTCCACTTGAAGAGAGTAAATACAGAAAAGTGCACTAGACTGAAGTTCGACCTGGACAAACTGCAAGACCCGGAGTGGCAGAACTATTTCAGGCCACAATTGGAGGGAAATTTGCACTACTACTCATTTTGGGGGCTGGTGAAGTAGATGTCAACACCATGACCACCACCTTCAACTCAGCTGTGACAGATGCCGCCACTGAGATCCTTGGCAAGCACCGACCAAGGAAGAAGCCGTGGATCACACCTGAACTTTTGGATCTGTGTGATAAACGACGAGAGATTTAAAAAAAAAGAAAATGAACACCTCACAGGGAGCTGACGTCTACCGAAAAATCAACAATGACATCCGAAAAAGCATGCGCACAGCAAAGGAGAACTGGATAGTAGGTAGCCAGGAAATAGAGAACAGTCTGAACAAGAACAACAGCAAGAAGGCCTACCAGACTGTGAAGCGGCTGACAAGTGTTAAACAGCCCAAAGTCTCCACGATCCAAAGCAAGTCTGGCATATGCCTTACAGAAGAACAAGAAGTCTTGGATAGATGGACAGAGTACTGCTCTGACCTTTACAACCATACACCAAACGGAGACTCATCAGTTCTAGCATGTCCCGAGAACAGAGAAGAAGAAGAAATCCTCCCAGTTCTCTGAGAAGTTGAAGCAGCAGTGCAATCGCTGAAGAAAGGGAAGTCAGCGGGAGTGGACAACATACCCACGGAACTGCTTCAAACAGGAGGAGAAGCGATGATTGACGCCCTCACCATTATCTGTAACAAGATCTGGCAGAGTGGGGACTGGGAGTGGCCTACACCATGGACCCAGTCGCTTGTCATAACTCTTCCAAAAAAAGGTAACCAGGAGTGTGAAAATTACCGCACCAACAGCCTCATCAGCCATCCCAGCAAGGTCCTCCTGAAAATAATACTCAACAGGTTGAAATCCCAAGCTGAACAAATCATCCCTGAAGAGCAAGCAGGATTCATGGCAGGGCGAAGTACCATTGAACAGATTTTCAACCTCAGAATAATCTGTGAGAAATACCTACAGCACCAACAACATCTATACCATGTGTTCATAGACTTCAAGAAGGCGTTTGACAGAGTCTGGCATGCAGCTCTATGGGCAACAATGAAAGTGTACAACATCAACCCTAAAATTCTTGAAGTCATCAAAAACCTGTATGACAAGGCTACCAGTGCAGTCCTCCATAACAGCGTCATTGGGAACTGGTTCAGAACAACAATCGGTGTGCGTCAAGGATGCCTACTCTCTCCAACACTCTTCTGTATCTTCCTAGAGCGCATCACGTCAGATGCTCTTGCAGATCACGAAGGCACAGTCAGCATAGGGGGTAGAGCAATCTCCAATCTTCGTTTTGCGGATGACATTGATGGATTGGCTGGATTAGAGAGGAACAAGAACTTGAACAGCTGGTACAGAGGCTTGACACCACCTCAAGAGCTTATGGAATGGAAATATGTGCAGGGAAGACCATAATGATGACCAACAACACCAATGGCATCAACACGGACATCAAAGTCCAAGGCCAATCCCTCAACACAGTGCATAGCTTCAAATATTTAGGATCCATTGTATCAGACAATGGGCCCCGACAGGAAGTCCTCTCCAGGATCGCACAAACAACTGCTGCCCTTACAAGGTTGAAGCCCATTTGGAACGACAGGACCGTCAGTCTACATTCCAAAGTAAGACGGCTGCGCTCCCTTGTCATCTCCATCTTCCTATATGCTTGCGAAGCATGGACCCTCACAGCAGATCTATAACGAAGAATACAAAGCATGGAGATGAGGTGCTACAGAGGACTTCTGGGCATTTCCTATACCCAACACATCACCAACGACGAAGTCCGACAGACCGTCACACAAGCCAATGGACAACACGATGACCTGCTCACAGTGGTGAAGAAACGGAAACTCCGATGGTACGGCCACGTCACCAGATCATCAAGCCTTGCAAAGACCATTCTGCAAGGCACAGTGCAAGGTGGTAGAAAAAGAGGGAGAGAAAAAGAGGTGGGAGGACAACATTCGAGAATGGACTGGTTTGACACTGAGTGAAGCCATCAGGACTGCTGAGGACAGGGAAAGATGAAGTATGCTGGTTAAACGATCATCTGTGGTGCCCCTACGACCTACGGGTTACGGGACAGAAGAAATCCTACACCACAGGCGCCCTGAATCTGGATACGTCTCTCTATATTGTGCGCCCCTCTATTATACTAGTACTATAAAGTGTAACACTTTTCGAGCCACAAGTGTTGCTCCTTTAGTCAAGCATGTTAGCTAACCAGTAGTCTTCTACCAATAGAAAGCAATTCAATCGATACAACAGAGACTCGTGGAATCATCACAAGTCATAAATATATGCAGTCTATTTTCTGACCCGTTTAATTTGTATGAAATAGAAAAGGAAAAAATTAAATAAAAAAGATAATCACCAAGCACGACAGAAGTAACCGTAAAGTAAAGTGAGTCTGAGGTCATATTTTCAAACATAAACTATATAGCATGACCAAAGAAGATTTTGTAACATTATAGAGTTTTAAATGCTCTCAAATAAGTTTAGTTTAGTTTTATAGATTAACGTCCCCGGACACATAAGCGTATAGGGGACGAAAGTTACCTAGCGGGTACGCGGATTAAAAATACACTAGGGCCCAATTATGACGTCATTTATCGAGTTCCCATGAAATCAATATGCGTCAAACGCTACAACAGGTTAAGAACAAATTCGCATAGAGACAATCAAAGCAAAAGCGCTAATTTGCATAAAGATGGGTGCGATATACTATATTAATAAAGTCTGTTCTCATATGTCGTTTAGATACCATTTGCATAAAGATGATGATCTAATATAATTTATTAAGGCAACAAAAAATAATAGTGCTGTTTACGGTAACATAGAAAAAAAAAAGGTCAGTAGGTCTGCTCCAATTTTTTTTTTAAATTAAATCTTTTTCACCTTGGGTGCGATTTTTGTGTGTGGCTTTTTTCAATTTTTTTTCAAGACGATCCCAAATATTTTAGGGTCGTGCCCAAAAATTAAGGTCGGTCGGGATAACGTATACAGACATTTGTGTGTGTGTGTGGCCTAGTAAGTTTATTTCAAACTAAGGCTAAAAATTCCATGTATTTTTACTACAAATGCCAATCAATCCTAAAGGGAGCTTGACACTATCCGATCTTTAATTACATAAAAACCGTAATGTCGGTTTTTTTTGTTTGTTTTTTATAGAATAGATCCAAAAATACCAAAGCAAAAATTTACTATAAATCTATCCAAACCTACCAGTGCGAAAATATTAGATCTACTTGCTTTCGTGATGGACGAAATTCGAAAACAAAACTCGCCTCTTCCATTCTGCTGACCTTATAAGACAGCAAAAACTTCTCCGACTTCTCATGTTTGACCGGAACGGGTTTTGTATGGTCGCCCTAAAAGACAGACAAAAGAGATTGGAGAGGAAAAAAATCAGGATGACACGCATTCAAAAGAGTTCCAAACTTCGGGCAAAATGTAGGCAAAACCGTCATTACCCATGGAAAATTAATGATAGACTTTGACTATAATCAATAGTCCATTAAATGGACTATAATGTGGAAAATGTTAAGCGTGAAAACATTATAAGCAGAAATTCTTCACCCTTCTTTTTTGACCCAGCTTCTCTGCAAAAAACCCAAACCCAACCCAATATCAATTACCTGGGTGTTACGTTGAAACGCGCATGATGGTGCGTGTGAAATGCGCACGATATTATGTGTGAAGCGCGCGCGATAGATCTGTTCGTTTTATTTTGCAACGCATGCAGTAATAGAGTGTATTTATCTTTGATTTGATTTTGCGTTGTTATTAGAAGAAGCTTTGTGTAACGTTGGTGTTTTTAGTTCGTCGATATTATTTGAGAATTTTCGAGAATTGGTTGTTTACTATCGATCGAAGCGTATGGATTGTTCTGTTGGTTACCATGGAAGCTTCCATTCCAAATAGGGTTGTGTCACGTGAGAAAGTAATGATGAAATTGATTTTGATTGATTGTGGTGTTTCATGTAGGATATTCTCGTTTGTTCCCGAGTATGTAGAGACTATATAAGTGCCGCACTGTTTCAAAATAGGTGTGTGTGTTGTTGTTGATAGTGAGTTGGAAAGTAAAAGTTGAGAGTGGAAAAGCCATTGAGCGATTGTATGCAGTTGTTGATGTGTGCTGAATAAAAGTGGAAAACTTCATACGTCGACTCCTGACTTGTTGATGAGTGAGCAAGCTGCGTGGATAAACGAACCTGAGTTACACTTTATCAGGTTTCAAGCATCGGGGCTAAATCAACTGATAAAAAAAAAACAACTCGAGTGTAACATTTTGGGGGCCAAGCCTGTGATCTACGCCATAGCCAAGGGTTCAACTGCTACAACAAGCGAGTCAACGTTACTAGAGGCAGTCATCGAGGGTAGCCGCCAACGAGTTGCGTCGAGAGGGGCCAACATACTGGGACTACATCCGATAGATTCGGGTTGACTGCAAGGGCGTGTAGTCGCTGAAGAGTTGTTTCGTGAGCGAACAACAGATCGGGACTACGTGGCTGCCGCAAGACTACGTCGAGGGACAGTCTCGGAGCTACATCGCCAGTATTAGAGAGAGCGACGAGCGGACGTTGCGTCTACTTCAGCACAGGAGCGTATTCATCAACACCAGCGTGGTGCAGCGTCGCATACGACGAGGACAGCGGGGCCTGCGTCAGCGAAGGCGACTAGTGACAAGCATCAGCGCTACTGCAGAAAGCGTGCTGTTCTAGAACAGTCTAGAAAGGTACAGCACAGTCAAGAACTTTCTAGAAAAGAACTTTCCAGAAAAGCATCAAGATGGCTGACTTCTGGCATAAAGGGATTGCACTGAATCTGAAAGGCAAACAGCTGACGGAGTACGTCAAGTCTCAGGAGAGAATACAAGAAAGAGAAGAACAACGTCAGCGTGAAGAAAGTTGTTGTTGTTGCACCAATTTTTATTCATCAGATTAACATAAGTTGTACTGATACTGTGAAGAAAGAGAAGATGAGCGACGGCGTGAAGAAAGAGAATCTGAATTGAAGCGTCTGGAAATTGAACAGCAGCGGCAAGAAAGAGATCGTCAGTACCAGCTAGAGTTGGCGCGTATCCAAAACAATCAGCATGCGCCACAAGTCACCAACGACCATACGGCTCCAAAATTGCCAGCTTTCGTCGACGGGAAGGACCAGATTGACAGTTATCTGGCGAGATTCGAAAGGTTCGCTGAAAGCTCTAACTGGCAACCTCAAGACTGGGCAATTCGACTGAGTGCACTTCTGACGGGGCAAGCACTCGAAGTTTACACCAGACTGTCGAACAATGACGCCAAAAACTACGATGTCTTGAAAGAGGCCCTATTGCATTGCTACAGCTTCACAGAGAAGGGTTACCGTAAACGCTTCCGTGATTGCCGGCCTTTGTCAGACGAGACACCAAAGCAATTTGTGGAGCGCCTGTCGTCATACTTACCCAAGTGGGTGGAACTATCAGGCAAAGAAAAGTCTTACGATAGTCTCCATGACCTGATCGTGAAGGAGCAATTCCTCAATGCCTGTCACAAGGACCTGGCGACCCACTTAGAATTACAGAAGCTGCAGACGCTTAATGACGTAACCGAGGTTGCTGAAAGATATCTCCTCGCTCACGGAAAAACGCTGGGGCCACCCAAGGCGACGAAACCATTTCAGAAAACTGCAAGCCATTGGAACCAGATCCAGGGGAGTCAGACGAGCCAGAGACACACGGACTCCACGCCAACTCCCAGGGAAGGGCATTCAAGAGGCTGTTTCACTTGCAACGCTACAGACCACAGAGCGGCTAACTGTCCTCAAAACAAAAGTAGCGGACAGCGGGGCAGTACGGACAATGCAGCGGCGGGCAACCGGCAGAGGCGGTTCTCCAATCAACGGCAAACCAGTAAATCTGACCATCAAGTGTGCGGCGGGAGCGTCATTCTTCCGAGTGAGACCGAGCGCACAGCTACTCCAGCGGACGTGCAAGAGTGCATGACCGATGGCCAACTTCTCCTTGCCAACGGAAAATCCATCCCCGTTGTCGCCAGCGCAGCTGTGACCGTACAGAACATGCCTATTTCCAAGGGACGCGTCGGAAATCATGAAGTGACTGTTTTAAGAGACTCTGGCTGCAGTGGGGTCATCGTCAGAGAAGACCTAATCGCTAAAGAACAGTTCACTGGCGATTCAAAATGGACACTTATGGCCGACAGCAAATGTGTGAAAGCGCCAGTTGCGAAAGTTCAAGTCAGCACCCCTTTCTACATAGGCGAAGTCGAAGCGGTTTGCCTGAAGAAGCCGCTGTATGATTTGATGATCGGGAATATCGACGGCGCGAGACGACCCGACGACCCCGATCCAGAGTGGAGTCCTGCCTCAACTCAACACGTCGAAGTTATGGAGGAGGATCCATTGCCATTTCCCGATGGAGACCTTACAGAGCTGCTACGGGACAATGTGGCTACTCCGGCTCAGCCCTGCCGACCAGAGATCGTCGGTGCTGTTACTACCAGGGCCCAGGCCAAGAGAGACAAGACCTCTACGCCACTGAAGGTCGCCGACAACTCTAAAGCTGCCATCGTGGACAGAGATAAGCTAATCCAGCACCAGGAAGCTGCTAGTACTTTAAACAAGTACAGGAACCGCCAAGACCACGTGACCAAAGGCAGTGGTACGGTCTATTTTGAGGTGAAGGCCAAGATCCTGTATCGAATCTTCCAGCACCCGAGGGTCAACGGAGGGAAACCACTACGTCAAGTATTGGTACCGTTACCCCTAAGGCGCCAGGTGATGGAAGTAGCGCATGACTCAATCATGGGAGGTCACCTGGGTATCAAGAAGACGTCAGACAGAATCCAGGCGGTGTTCTACTGGCCAGGACTTCATGCGGACGTTAGCCGTTTTTGCCGATCATGTGACATTTGCCAGAAGACCATACCTCGAGGAAGGGTCCCGAAAGTACCTATGCAGATGATGCCTTTGATCGACCGACCTTTCAAGAGGGTGGCCTTAGACTTAATCGGCGAAATAAGACCTCCGAGTGAAGAAGGTCATCGGTGGGTACTGACTTTAGTGGACTATGCGACTCGGTACCCAGAAGCAGTGCCTCTGAAGAAGATAGACACTGAGACTGTTGCAGAGGCGCTGGTGGACATGTTCAGCAGACTCGGAGTGCCTGAAGAAATTCTGACAGACCTCGGGACGCAGTTCGTCTCTGACTGCATGAAGGAGGTTAACAGACTGTTGAGCATCCGGCATTTGACTACGACACCCTACCATCCAATGTGCAACGGGCTCGTCGAGAAGTTCAATGCTACGCTGAAGTCCACCCTGAAGAAACTATGCAGCGAGCAGCCCAGACAATGGCATCGATTAATCAATGCATTACTTTTCGCCTACAGAGAAGTACCGCAGGAGTCCACCGGCTTTTCTCCGTTCGAGCTGCTGTACGGGAGAACCATCCGAGGGCCGATGCACATCCTAAAAGAACTGTGGACGAAAGAAGTAGAGACCCCAGAGGTGAAGAATAGCTACCAGTACGTGTTTGAGCTACGGGAGAAGCTGGAGCAGACTCTCGAGATAGCCAGAGAAAACCTGAAGAAGTCCCAGGACTGTGGAAAGCACTACCATGATCGTAGGGCTGTGAACAGGAAGTTTAAACCTGGCAACAAAGTGCTGGTGCTGCTACCTACTGATCATAATAAGTTGCAGATGCAGTGGAAAAGCCCGTACGAAGTGGAGACCGTGGTGGGAATCAACGAATACAAGGTGAAGGTCGGCCAGCATTCCAAGATATACCACGCCAACCTCCTTAAGCTGTACAAGGAGAGGCCGTCAGAGACTGAACACGCAGCAACAGCAGCTGTGATCGACGACAGCTTTGACAGCGAGGAACTGTTGGAACTGGGAGACTTCCACAGCAAAGAAAGCATCGATGATGTTAAGCTAGGACCGAGCTTGACGGAAGGTCAAAAGATGGAACTCAAGGACCTTATGGGCGAGTTTCCCCATAGCTTCAGTGATGTCCCAGGCTCTACGACTTTGGTCGAACATGAAGTCCACCTCACTTCAAATGTCCCCGTTCGATCCAAACCCTTCCCGATCCCTTTCAAGGCCCGCGAATCCTTGAAAAAAGACATCGATGAGATGCTGAAGATGGGCATCATCAGGGAGTCCAGTTCCCCCTACGCGTCCCCTGTCGTGGTCGTGAAGAAGAAGGACGGGAGCAACAGAGTGTGCATCGACTACAGGAAGGTTAATAAGATCACCGTCTTCGACCCTGAGCCGATGCCTACCGCAGCAGACCTCTTCCGCCAATTATCGGGGAGTAAAATCTTCTCAAAGATTGACCTCAGCAAAGGTTATTGGCAAGTCCCCGTGCGTCAACAGGACATATCAAAGACTGCTTTTATAACTCCTGATGGGACGTACGAGTGCCTGAGGATGCCCTTTGGCATGGTCAACAGCGGAGCTACCCTGAAGAGAGGAATGAGGAAGATGCTCAAGGGGATGGACAACGTCGTGTGTTACTGGGACGACCTGCTAGTCCACACTCGCACCTGGGAAGAGCATCTGCAGACCTTGAGGGAGCTGTTTCACCGTCTAACAGAAGCTAACCTGACCGTGAGACCCAGTAAGTGCATTCTGGGAACTGACAACGTAGACTTTATTGGCCATTCGCTGAAAGGACAAAAGGGGCTTCTGCTAGAAAACGTCACCAAGATTCTGAACGCTCCACGTCCCCAAACAAAGAAGCAGGTGCGATCTTTCCTGGGATTGGCTGGGTATTATAGGGAGTTCGTACCGAACTACTCAGCCATCACAGCACCTCTGTCGGACCTGGTGCGGAAAGGCTGTCCGAACCAAGTGCAGTGGGGACCGTCTCAGGAGAAGGCATACCAGACTGTGCGCGACTCCTTTCGAAGGATCCGGTGCTACGACTGCCTGACACTTCCAAGGAATTCGTCTTAAGAACAGACGCAGCGGACGAAGGCATCGGCGCCATACTGATGCAAGAACACGAAGGGAAACTATTTCCGGTCAGTTACGCCAGCAAGAAGCTGTCCAGGGCTGAGAAGAATTACTCGACCATGGAGAAAGAGTGCCTTGCCATCATATGGGGAATCCGGAAGTTCGAACTGTACCTTCAAGGAGTGAAGTTCGTGCTGCAGACTGATCACAAGCCGTTAACTTACTTGAACTCTGCCAAGTTTGTGAACAGTCGTATCATGAGATGGGCTATGTACTTGCAGAACTTTAACATGCGAGTAGAATCTATTAAAGGATCAGACAATGTTGGTGCGGACTTTCTCAGCAGAGTGTGTGAGTAAGGAACATTGATTGTGTGGATGAACTGAGAACATTGGCAATATCCAAACAGACTTGAAGATGAAAACCATTGACTCTGTGTGGATGGACTGGGCACATTGACAGTGTTCAGACAGACTGAAATAAGTTTTAATTTCTGATTTTGTTTGTACATTGCGTATCAACGTTGTATAAAAAAATTAAGTAAATTTCTTCTTGAGTGGGGGGTTATGTTACGTTGAAACGCGCATGATGGTGCGTGTGAAATGCGCACGATATTATGTGTGAAGCGCGCGCGATAGATCTGTTCGTTTTATTTTGCAATGCATGCAGTAATAGAATGTATTTATCTTTGATTTGATTTTGCGTTGTTATTAGAAGAAGCTTTGTGTAACGTTGGTGTTTTTAGTTCGTCGATATTATTTGAGAATTTTCGAGAATTGGTTGTTTACTATCGATTGAAGCGTATGGATTGTTCTGTTGGTTACCATGGAAGCTTCCATTCCAAATAGGGTTGTGTCACGTGAGAAAGTAATGATGAAATTAATTTTGATTGGTTGTGGTGTTTCATGTAGGATATTCTCGTTTGTTCCCGAGTATGTAGAGACTATATAAGTGCCGCACTGTTTCAAAATAGGTGTGTGTGTTGTTGTTGATAGTGAGTTGGAAAGTAAAAGTTGAGAGTGGAAAAGCCATTGAGCGATTGTATGCAGTTGTTGATGTGTGCTGAATAAAAGTGGAAAACTTCATACGTCGACTCCTGACTTGATGAGTGAGCAGGCTGCGTGGATAAACGAACCTGAGTTACACTTTATCAGGTTTCAAGCATCGGGGCTGAATTAACTGATAAAAAAAACAACTCGAGTGTAACACTGGGTTTGAAAATCAACTGAGCGATTTCAAATACACAGCCTAATTAATAGCGCCCAAACACAGAGTTACCAGTATCACGAAATAATTAAAATTAACACGTGTTATGTGTAATTTACACAGATACCGGTAATCCAGTGTTAATTCATAAATAACAGTAGGCTTATTTGCCAAGCTTTCCTAGCGCCAAAACCTGATAATTACAATTTTTGCGTAATACTAACAATTATCGTGAGATATTTACAATTATTATGAGATAATTACAACTATCACTAAAAATTATAACTATCTTGGCGTGTTGACGTTTAATTTTAAATTTTCGTTTTTGGCGCATTTCCACACGGATTGTGTGGAAATGGGCCAAACCCGAAAATTTTAATATTCACCTGATAATTACAATTTTTACGAGTGAATTTTAATGTGTTCCACGGATATGTTTGTTTTGGTCTCAACCGTGCTACATAGACTAATGCGCAATTATAGTGACCAATTAGCGTAGACTTCCGAACACCCGCTATTTCAACACGCTGCAAATGTGTGTTCATGAAAATGGTAAGCAAAATTATATGCTTCGTGTCTGCTTTAGTATATATTTATTTACATCAATAATACTTTTAACCCTATTTACTATTCTTAAGCATCCACCATCGCATGCTGATGCGCATATGCGGTTCGATGCGCATGCGCAGGCACTGTTCACAGCAAATCTTAAATTGTAAGAATTTTAAAAAATGTGTTCATTTTAAGTATCTCGTGATACTGGTAACTCTGGGTTTGGGCCAAAACTAAAAATTAGTAATTAACGCTGTGAATTACCGGCATCTCTGTGAATTATACAGAACACATGTTAATTACCATTATCACTGATACCATGGATGGAGTACGCTGGTTAAACGATCATCTGTGATGCCCCAACGACTTCCGAGTTACGGTATAGGGTAGGATAGGATATGATTGGATAGAAAGAGATAGAGAAAAGAGAGAGGACTGCGACACGAGTTGCGCAAGGCGCCAAAGACCTCAATAATACCTCTCTCTACGCACGCAAATCACACACCAACCTTTCTTTAAAAATGTACTTTCACAACCCTTCTTTTATTAAATAAACAACACACTGCATTATGGTTGTAACATTAAACATTGATGTGTAACACTTTCTTAAACCTTAAATAAGTTAGAAAATTACTGCAATGATGCAGCATTATTTACTTTCGGTTTGGGAAGCTGTGGGAAACGCCCAACGGTGTAGCAGACGACTCGGGCCTAGTGCCACGTCATTGTTCCATAGCAACAGCCAAACTTCAGCTACCTACACCATTCAAATAATATTCGTTACTTCTAAACACAATCATGCATGCACGCGCACGCATATGCACTCGCGCACGCGTGCTCACGCATGCACATGCACAAACACACACACATGCACACGCACACATGCGTACGAACGCGCATGCATATGTTGTTGTTGTGTTTTTTTTTAATTAACAATTCCCTAATTACTGAGTAGCATAAGTCACTGGTTCTAGAGCTATTTACAAAACGCGTGATGGCATTGTTAACCAATAATAAAAGCAGTTACATACTGATGAAACCCAAGGTTAGATAGAAGGGAGGCCGCATTCAGTTGTTCAAGTAGATTAACGTCCCCAGACACATCAGCGTATAGGGGACTTCGTGGAGGCCGCATTGCGCTCTTTCTCTTACTTATCGATTTGAAGCCAGTGGGCGGAGCTTATCCGCCATGTTGGTTAACCCTGTTACACTCCGTTTGATGGTGGTGTTTTCAATCAGTAGTAGATTCAGCCCCAATGCGTGAATGCTCCTGATGAGTGTAAGCTCGGATTCGATTATCCACGTAACCCGTTCAATCAGCATACAAGTCACTGAGTCTTTGTATGAAATTTTCCACTTTTATTCAGCACACATCAACATCTGCATACAATTCTCAACTCAACTCGACTACTACTCAAAACAGTGCGGCACATATATAGCCTCTTTCTTCTCCCGAACACCCTGGATTAATCGAGTATGACGCAATTTAACCAATCCTTCTAACTTCGTCATCACTGACTTACGTCATACATCTTTCTATACATTCCAAGAACGTTCTCAAACTTCGACATTTATCAGGAAGTTTTTATCGACAGTAAACACGCGAATCTAGAGAATTCTCTAATAATATCGATTAACAAAAATTACCAACGTTATACAAAGCTTCTTCTAACAACAACGCAAACTCAAATCAAAGGTAAATACACTCTATTATTGAATACTTTGCAAAACGAAACGATTAGATCTATCGTGCGCGTTTCAGACATACTACCATTCGCGTTTCAACGTAACAAACCCAAAACAATGCTCTCTCTGTTCTTCTTTTTCTTTTTGCTGTAGTGATCTGCGTTTTTTACCTCGATATACCATTTTTTAGGTTACTGACTTTGTTAACTGTGTTTTCTTACTAGTTCTATGTTCTTGACCTAGCACAATCATTGTTTGTTAACGAAGCTCAAGAAATAGCAATGAAAGAACTGATTGGTTTGTCCTTTTAACACATAATAATTAACTTTGAAGCAAGAATGTATTCACTCATCATCAATTATAAACGCCCAAAGTAGTAGCACGTTGCTAATTGTTTTTTTTCTTTTCTTTTCCCCCAAAAAGAAGAGAATGACGGTGTTTACGTACATCTATGACAAAGTAGATACAAAACCTAACAAGATAAATCATGCAAACACGCACACTGTGACACGTAGCACCATTCTATTTTCTCCATTTTGCATTTTTAAAATTTAACAGATTATCTTGTCTGCTTTCCAGGTGTTTTTTTCTTTGCTATTGAATACAACATTCTGCATCAATACAGTACATAATCAATAATCATAATCAATAATATTAATAACAATCAACAATCGGTACAACTTATGTTAATCTGATGAATACAATTTGATACATCATCACAGCATCAAGTTTTGTTATTATTCTCAGCCACCACAAACCCGTTCTCCTCCACTGGCCACACCCTCTCCCTCTCCCATATTCAATTATATATATATATCATCGCATCATTCATTTAGAACACGTCTCTTAAAACACATTAAAAATAAAATAAACTATATTTGTTGTTAAAATTAACAACAATTATTTGATTAAATTTTTTTTATTCAATTATTGTTTATTTGTTATTACATTCATTGTTGTATTTAATAGTTCTTGTTACAAGCCCCAAAGGCAAGATGTAAAAAAGCGCATCCAGCGCTTACTCTTTTACCCTTGCAAAATAAAATTGTTATCTTATTTTATCTTATCTTATCTCCCTCTCTCTCATGGTACTGTATCAAAAGCTGAATCCTTTGAAAAACTGCTGGAGTGAAAACAGATCTCAGATATAAATTAGTCAACGCATCAGTTGAAAGTACTGACCTGAAAATAAAACAAGATTGTTTGCAGCTTGTCTGCTTTTACATTTGAGGTTTTGTTTCAGCTCTAAGACTGGTGTACTTTCTGCCAGCATAATAGTATCTCACTTGCAAGTATTTTTTCACAGTAGCTATCATAAGCAATACAACATGATTACTCAAGGAATCCTGATCAAACATATGTGACTACAGCGAACTGAACAAGTCTTTGGCAAGCAATGAGTCAAGTGTGGCATGCACAAAGCTTGTGACACCGCACATTGGAAATGCACTTTGAGCCTTGGTGCAGTGAAACAAAGCGTATGAAAAAATTTTCTGCCATAAGGCAAATAGTAACAACATTGTCAGACGGAGTAACCAGAGTGCTTTTCTCATTAATTAAAGAATGTACAGATCTCTTCAGCGTGTGTACCTCAGTTAACGCACCAACACACGTTTCACAACTAATAGTCTGTTTCAGTTTATGCACAACAAAGCCTGCAATGTAGGCAACAATTTTCTCAGAGCACTCGGACACCTGAAAAGCAGGAGACACATAAGTGTGATCACTGCAGTCAGAGTCACCATCCAATATTATGAGCTTTTGGTTGGACCTGTTTATGGCTTTCACAGACTGTGACGGTGGGTCTATGGTTACTCACTCGTCTTTGTCTGCGGGGATCGGCTAGTGTAATCATCCTGTGACTAATCTTAATACATTTATATGTTTAGCGGACAGGGTTACAGAGATAGGGAGAAAATGGTAATAGCTTCACTGACACACAAGCTCTCACACGGCTATGAAACATAGGTAGTCCAGCCATTTGTTAACAGTAAATATCACACATTTATTTCCTCTACTCTATGCAAAATCTTCTAATCTCTACACTAACTTAAATGTCCAAATTTCACTTCGAGTAGTTCGCTCCTTACACACATTTATTTTCTCTAATCTATACAAAATCTTCTAATCTCTACACTAACTTAAATATCCAAATTTCACTTCGAGTAGTTCGCTCCTTGATGGGTCTATGCAGCTACTGTTCTTGATATTTGTTACTGTCTTATCATTGGGCTATGAGTTCTGTCAGTCCCATTATTCGGTTTTCTGGATGAGTAGAATATCGCAGATCAGTGTTTGTGCACGGTTTCAGAGGACTTAACTTTATTGTCGATGTGCAGTGTTGTTGTCTCTTCTTCTTGGTAGATGACTACGGAGTTAGGGGAGCCCAATGTTCTCGCTGCTCAAGGTTGCAAGCCACGTGTCAGGGGTGCCTTTCTGTGGGATTTCTTCCCTGCCGTGGACAACGATGCCTGCTCGTCTTCGTGACAATGTCAGGCCCTGGCTATATTGTCGATAAATGATTTTCACCCGTCTCCTGCTGTAGTCTTTCTGAGAGAGATTTTACAACTTGCGTCCTGCCACCGTGCTGTTCAGACGAAGACTAACTATCCTCCCGCTGGGGCCTGCTATCGTGCGAAACTATGAGCATAGTAACGCCACCTAGTGGGGGTAGCGGTTGATTGGTCAGCTGGATGAGGTCACGGCTTATCCTAGTGAAACTGTAGCCTACACATGCTGAGCACAACCTAACTTCGGTCGTCTGCTAGTCAGCGACTTAACTTACATAGGTCAAAACAGGATGAACGTTGGAGGCTTGAAGCCGTAGTGCAGGATCTAAGTAGCCTCTTGTGACACAGACGGCACAGTGTCTAATTCATTACTCATGTAATTGTATCCACTAGAAACGTTCAACACAGGAACACTCTCTAATGGCAGACAGTTACCACGCATGACTTCTTGTATTTCGTTATGCATTAAAAGCTTTTTGTACGCCCATGAAAACTGTTTACAAGTTGGATTGTTATTGCGACCAAACATCCTTCTAATTCTACCAAAAAACAACTCAATGTGGTCCTGACTGAACTTGTAAGTCAGCAAAAATGTAAGATTGCGCGTCTGAATTAATATTGAGTACAGCGCACAGAGGCGGATCAGTTAGTTTTTGGTTGTTTTTTTTTCTCCAAAATTCTATAAAAGGGACTTACTCGGTAAATGTTAATGATGGTCAAGAAACGCTTCAGATCAAGCATCAACATTGGCAGGACACGCACTTTTCCAGGAGCAGACATCGGAAGTGACCACAATCTTGTGATGATGTCTTTCCGGCTTCACTTGAAGAGAGTAAACACAGCAAAGTGCACAAGACCCGGAGGTGGCAGAAATATTTCAGGCCACAATTGGAGGGAAATTTGCACCACTGCTCATTTTGGGAGCTAGTGAAGTAGATTTCAGCACCATGACCACCACCTTCAACTTAGCTGTGACAGATGCCGCAACGGAGATCCTTGGAAAGCACCGGTCAAAGAAGAAGCTGTGGATCACACCTGAACTTTTGGACGTGTAATAAACGAAGAGAGATGAAAAAGAAAAAGAACACCTCACAGGGAGCTGATGCCTACCGAAAAATCAACAATGACATCCGAAAAGGCATGCGCACAGCAAAGGAGAACTGGATAGAAGATCAATGCCAGAAAATAGAGAACAGTCTGAACAAGAACAACAGAAGGAAGGCCTACCAGACTGTGAAGCGGCTGACAAGTGTTACCCAAGGTCTCCACGGTCCAAAGCAAATCTGGCTTATGCCTTACAGAAGAATAAGAAGTCTTGGACAGATGGACAGAGTACTGCTCTGACCTTTACAACCACAAACCAAACGGAGACCCATCAGTTCTAGCATGTACCGAGAACAGAGAAGAAGAAATCCTCCCAATTCTCCGAGAAGTTGAGGCAGCAGTGCAGTCGCTGAAGAAGGGGAAGTCAGCGGGAGTGGACAACATACCCGCGGAACTGCTTCAAGCAGGAGGACAAGCGATGATCGACGCACTCACCATTATCTGTAAGAAGATCCGGCATAGTGGGGAGTGGCCTACACCATGGACCCAGTCACTTGCCATCACTCTTCCCAAGAAAGGTAACCTTCAGGAATGTGAAAATTACCGCACCATCAGCCTCATCAGCCATCCCAGCAAGGTCCTCCTGAAAATAATACTCAACAGGTTGAAACCCCAAGCTGGACAAATCATAGCCACAGAGCAAGCAGGATTTAGGGCAGGGCGAAGTACCCCTGAACAGATTTTCAACCTCAGAAAAATCTGTGAGAAATACCTACAGCACCAACAACATCTATAGCAAGTGTTCGTAGACTTCAAGAAGGCGTTTGACCGAGTCTGGCATGCAGCTCTGTGGGCAACCATGAGTGTGTACAACATCAGCCCTACAATTATTGAAGTCATTAAAAGCCTCTATGACAAGTCTACCTACCAGTGCAGTCCTCCACAACAGCGCCATCGGAAACTGGTTCAGAACAACAATCGGTGTGCATCATGGATGCCTACTCTCTCCAACACTCTTCAACATCTTCCTAGAGAGCATCATGTCAGATGCCCTTGCAGACCAAGAAGGCACAGTCAGCATAGGGGGAAGAGCAATCTCCAACCTTCGTTTTACGGATGACATTGATGGATTGACTGGAGAGGAACAAGAACTTGAACAGCTGGTACAGAGGCTTGACACCACCTCCAGAGCCTATGGAATGGAAATTAGTGCAGAGAAGACCAAAATGATGACCAACAACACCCTGGCATCAACACGGACATCAAAGTCCAAGGCCAATCTCTCAACACAGTGAATAGCTTCAAATATTTAGGAGCCATTGTATCACACAATGGATCCCGACAGGAAGTCCTCTCCAGGATCGCACAAACAACTGTTGCCTTGGCGAGGTTGAAGCCAGTTTGGAAAGACAGGACCATCAATGTACATTCCAAGGTAAGGCTGCTGCGCTCCCTTGTCATCTCCATCTTCCTATATGCTCGCAAAACATGGACCCTCACAGCAGATCTCCAACGAAGAATTCAAAGCATGGAGATGAGGTGCTACAGAAGACTTCTGGGCATTTCCTATACCCAGTACATCATCAACGACGAAGTCCGACAGACCATCACACAAGCCATTGGACAACACGATGACCTGCTCACAGTGGTGAAAAAACAGAAACTCCGATGGTATGGCCAGATCATCAGGTCTTGCAAAGACCATCCTGCAAGGCACAGTGCAAGGAGGTATAAGAAGAGGGAACCCGAAAAAGAGGTGGGAGGACAACATTCGAGAATGGACTGGTTTGACACTGAGCGAAACAATCAGGGTTGCTGAGGACAGGGAAAGATGGAGTACGCTAGTTAAACGATCATCCCTACGACCTCCGAGTTATGGGATAGGATAGGATAGGATAGGATAGGATACGTTATTTTCTTGCTAAGCTTTGATTTGTCCAGCTTGGGGTTTCAACCTGTTGAGTATTATTTTCAGGAGGACCTTGCTGGGATGACTGATGAGGCTGATGGTATATAAGATTAAATTATCAAAATAATAATTACCTCCTTTGCTCCCAAAATATGTACTGAGCTTTGCAACACCTTTCGAATCGGAGGGCCTCAACGACGTTTTTCAGCATGCGAGCTACTTTTAAAATGACCAAGCCAAAATGAACCAAGCCAAAATGATCTACCTACCACCAAAATGCAAAACATATATATAGCCATATAATAGGTTGAGGTCAATTTTTTTTTACTGCTATGTGATCTACTCAGTCACACTGCCTTCGCGATGGACCGGTCGATCGCGATCGACGTATTGGGTACTCCTGTCGTAATCCATTATATTATCCATTAGGAATATCGTTTTCTTTCTGTATTTCTTCCGCTCGTGGCGCCCCCCCCCACCTACCCCCCTTTAAAAAAAAAGTATATATATATACACACATACATATATGGGAATGGAGGTTATAAGATTAAATTATCAAAATAATAATTACCTTCTTAGCTCCCAAAATATGTACTGAGCTTTGCCACACCTTTCGAATCGGAGGGCTTCAACGACGCGTTCGCGGCATTTTGAAGCGCTGGCGCGAGTCGGAATAAGCAAGCAAAGGGACGGAACGGAACTTTGACTATTTGTCTTTTTGCTAAAACGTCAACGTAAGCCAGGGTTGCCCACACTATGACTTTTTCAGCATGCGAGCTACTTTTAAAATGACCAAGCCAAAATGATCTACCTACAACCAAAATGCAAAACCTATATTTAAAAAAAAAAAATATATATATATATCTATATCTATATATATATATATATATATATATATGTGTGTGTGTGTGTGTGTGTGTGTGTGTGTGAGATAGTTTCTGGTCTTAATTAATCTGCAGAATATGTGAAATATTAGCCAGCAGAAATTCGTAGTCATGTAAATCGATCGAAATTGAATACACAGATTTCAAATTTATGTCATAAATCATTACCCAATATAAAAAAACGAAATTTCAGTCAGATAATTTCACAAATGACAAGCATATACACACATTTAAAAAAAAATCGCGATAATATCTAAGAATATTTCAAGGCCAGAATGCAATTTTTTGTTTGTTTATTTTACAAAGAATAATTATTGTACGGTTACAAATGTATAGGAATACTCACAGGAAAGAGCCATAAGATGAGGAAGACCAGGGAGAGAAAGACCACTGCGATGCCCAACCCAATCGCCACTCCAAGCCAGCTCATTGTGTCGCATGCGTCTTGCCAAACTAGATGTCTGATTTTACTAAAAGAAAATGTCGTCTGCTTCAGTCAAATCCGTAATCATTGTCAGTTTCTCTCTAAATTATAATTGCAATACTCATACTCACTATAATCTGTATCTCAACAAACGTCGTTTAATTTGTTTTCATTCAGAGAATTAAATTATTATTGATATTGCAGTAGCCGTCACGTGGTATTGCACTATTCCGACGCTTGTAGTTGCAAAAGTGGCGACAGAAGCCGCTAGAGTGCACGCATAAATATGTACATTAGTGATGACGACAACATTCTGCCGGGACGGACGGAAACTGAAATGTCGGTGATCCGACGAATACATCAATTTACAATTAATAATACAGAAAACTGATAGTTCTCTAGTCTTCAGGTTTGATACGTGGAGCGGTCCTAAATACGTTCTTCTGGACTTATATTGAGAATGCTTTTGTCCCAAGACTTCTATCTATGCATTGAAATACCAGTCTGTTTTCACTCCAAATCCCCAGCTACACATAATGGAGACTGATGATGATAGAACAGGAAAAGAAAAAAACAACAAACAAGCCCTTCAAATGTATTTTTAGATGCTAACAGACGACCGAAAAATAGGAATTTAAAAAGTGTTATTTTTCTTGGCGGTGTTTTAAATTTTCTTGGAACTTAACTATCATCAAAATATGCTAAGCCAATGTTTAGAAGCCGCACAAAACATGTTTAGAACATGGTGAAGCACAATGAACTTGACCTTTGAGAAAGTTCAAATATGAATGCTCTAACGTGCGGAAGTATCCGCAAAGTAAAAATGGTGAATTTTTGTTAAGTTTTTCTTAAGAAGCTTAATGCAAAAGTAGTGTTTTGAACAAAAGGTTAAATTCGAGGCGATGGGTCGACAGATTGACCGACGATCGGATTGCTACTGAAGGAGAAGTATGGCCAATGATTTGATGTAGCTGTATACCAAAACTCAACAAAATCTGACTTTGGCCTCTGGCTGAACATGAACACTCATGTATGGTAAAATAAACTGCAGCAGAAGTTCTATTATGTCAAAACCAACAGTGACCTTGCAATGACCTTGATCTTGTCATGAACTGACCTACCTGATCCACAATGTAGGTCAAATATAGAATCATTCCACTGTGCGACAACAAATGTTGACATTTTTCTTCAAGCCTGAAATGATGTTTTTGAAGAAAAACGCAAAAATGGAATATATATATAAAAAATCAGTCTTTGATCTCTACATTTCTTTTCAAAGTACCCATACGAATAGACTTCGGACAGCTCCTTGACTTCGGAGTTTTGTGCAGACGGACAGGCAGACGGACATTTTTGGATATAATTTTTGGACTATTTATAGGACCCAACTCGCGCAGATTAGCAAAAATATTTTGTAAATCTACTTTTGTGTAAGTACATATACTGCTGAATGCATGTGAATCAAAACATCAACCAAAACAAAACAAGAAACAACATTCAAATGTATTTCCAGACACTCTACACACAACGGAAAACCAGCATTTTATCGTGATTTCGTGCTGCTGTTCTGTCTCCGATTTATTAAGACCAAAGACCAACACTGTCCTCGGACTATCGATCTAATAATTGCGCCAGCATTGTCGCAGCTGACGTGTCGCTACAGCAGGCCGCCAGCTCACAAGCTCTGGGTGGAGGTCCGGGTATCTTCAGTAATAGTATTAGAGACTGTCAATCAAAAATTTCTAAAGTAAAATGTGATTTCCTTTCCACATTCTAATAGCGAGCTCCGTGCCTGTAAACCACAGCCATGTTTACATAAGTGTATGCTATATGTGAGCGTGTATTTTGGTACAGATCTCCGCGCTTTGCCTGATTAGTAGTTTAGGGAAACGTCTATTTAGCATCCAATATTACTATTATTGTAGCCTATTTCAATCGGGAATCAGAACAAGACACAAGTCTATCTGTAAGTCTGTCGGTCCGATGCACGCCATATCTTAGGAACCACTGAACGGATTTTGACCAAACTTCGTGGCCAGCCTTCAGTGCCATAACTTTTGCTATATAAAGGTAGCTGAAGTCACATTTTTGCTAACGTTTTGCTTACTATCTCAATCACGGCTGAACCGATTTTGACGATTTTTAGTATGCAGGTATTTAAATAGTTAAAATCATGGCCACTTATACAGTAACAGTCCGGTTGTACGTCGGTTCGTCGGCCGAATGTAACTTTCGCTCAAAACACATTTTGCCTTTCTACAAGAATGGACTAATTTTGATTATTTTTAAAAGGAAGATAGTTACTTTAACTACCTCTGAGCCTTTTATACTTTGACATTTCTCAAAGGTCAAGGTCGCTGAAGTCAATTATGTTATAAAAACGTTTTGCGCGTTATCAAAATTGGCTGAATCGATTCTGATATTTGTTTTTGCCTGATAGTATAGATAATGACTATCATGGGTGGCCTCAGTGGATTAGTCGACGGTTTCCTATGCCAAAGGTCGCGGGTTCGATTCCCGCAAGGGGCGAACGTATGTGACTATCAGGTACGAGGTTATCGAGGTCACCGATGGTTTTCTCCGGGTATTCCGGTTTCTCCATTTTTAAAAAAAGTCAGTCATATATTATACACATTTCAAAATAAAAAATTCGATTTCGTTTCTTTTGTCTAATAGCGATCTCCCTGCCTTTACACCACATGTTTTAGTGATATATGTGTGTTTGTTGTGTGTATGAGCGGGTGATACATGTAAGCGTGTATGTTGGTAGAAATCGCCGCGTTTTCAGCCTGATTGGTTATTTGGGGAAAAGCGCGTACATAACACCCGGTATTATTATTATTATTATTATTATTATTATTATTATTATTATTATTATTATTATTATTATTATTATTATTATTATTTTTCATCATTACCATCATCATCATCGTTCTAAGCTAGGATAAAGCCGAGTCGCAACATCGCCACGAAAATTAACACTTTTGAACATGCAGATTTTCAGCTACGTCAGTGAGTGTCTGGAAATACATTTGAATGGCTATTTTGTTGTTGTTATTATTATTAATATTTTTTTCTTTTTTTTTTTTTTGAGAGGGTAGGGGGGGGGGGGGTAACAGGCTACTAACATAAAAGTACAAGTTGAAGTCAGAAAATAACAAGATGACAGGCCATTCAAATTTCAGGCACCCACACACAATTTGCAATATTTTAAAAATAAATTTGTATTGTGTTGTGTTTTAGTCTTACAGCCGCGAAATTACTGCAACCCCACTCCCATCCACCATCCCCAATCGAAACTAGGACTTCGGAAAGGGTTCATGTTTGTGGAGCTGCAGTATCTCAGTTTCATCCTAAAGAAGCAAAGTGCAAACACTGAACGATGGGTTACACTTTAAATGGACCCACTTTGACCAAACCCACTCGACAGATCCCTTTAACATTCAAAGTGAGTTTTGCCCCACTTAAAAAATCAGCTTACAACAAAAAAGAACTCTTTCAAAAGTACACTTAAGTTTTAAATAAATAAATTCGAAAGTTGTTTTTTGTTTTGTTTTGTTTGTTTTTCCTTTCTTTTTGTTTTTGTTTTTTTAGTTCAACCTGAAACGAAAAACCTTACCAGCAATTGCTTTTATTTCTTCTATCTCTCACCGGTTTTGGTAGATGCTATTTTTAGCTCCAAAATGTTGTCCCCCTCCCCCCCTTCCCTACAAATGTACTTTCAGACACCCACACATAATTTGCAACATTTTTAAAAATAAATTTTTATTGTGTTGTGTTTTAGTCTTACAGCTGCGAAATTACTGCAACCCCACTCCCATCCTGGATCCACCATCCCCAATCAATCCCCTTTAACATTCACAGTGAGTTTTGCCCCACTTAAAAAATAAGCTTACAACCAAAAAGAACTCTTTCAAAATTACACTTAATTTTTAAATAAATAAATTCGAAAGTTGTTTTTGTTTTGTTTGTTTTTCTTTTCTTTTTTTTTTGGGGGGGGGTGGGGGGTGGGTGGGGGATAGGGTGTGGGTGGGTGGTAGTGGGGTGGTGGAAAGGGGACAACATTTTGGAGCTAAAAATAGCACCTACCAAAACCGATGAGAGATAGAACCAACAAAAGCAATTGCTTGTAAGGTTTTTCGTTTCAGGTTGATAAACTAGACCCTACCCCAGACACCAAAGACTCGCACAAACCGTTCTCTCAGAAACAGGGACAAAGATCACACGGCTGTACCGTAATTGGTCAAGTCTAAGAGAATTCAGAATCGAGCAGAGAGCAGATTTGTTAGAAACAGATATCATTGATCATATAGACTTCAACATAGAGTTTGTAGAGGCCACTTTAGCAAAACTCGGTTTGTTCGGACTACATGGGTTGAGAAGCTCATATCGTTTTCTTGCTCCTGGAAATGAACATCTCTCTCGTGTTCTGATCTTTTGAATCTCGGCCTCCCTCATCCAAGCAGGGCAAAATTTCGACGATGCAGGATGATCTCCCTTGCAATTCAGGCATGCCTACCCGTACGGAATTTCCGTATTTTTTCCGGAAATTTGAAAACCTCGGCAAGCGCAGGGGCGGACGAGTGGGGGGGGGGGCACAGTGGGCAAGTGCCCCCCCCCCCTTCCCCCCCATGGGCGACCAAAAAAAAAAGGGGAAGAAAAAAAAGGGAAGGAAAAAAAATGAGAAGAAAAAAAAGGAAAAAAAAAACACACACACACACAAATAGTAATAATACAAAAATTTTAAAAGGTGGAAAGAAGAAAAGCGTGCCCCCCTTCCCCACTAGTCCATCCACCTGTTCAGGGTCCTCATTGGCCCTCGGGCATGCATTCAAGAACTTAACAAGCAGGCTCTGTACTTCCACTGCGCATCTCATTGCTTGAACCTTTGTGTTGTTCATGCCTGCAGAATTCTAGAAGTGAAGAACATGTTTGGAGTCCTGAAAGAAGTGTCCCTGTTCTTCTCTCTTTCTCCAAAATGACAAAGTTTGAACATGTGGTGGAGTCAGCTCAAGCAGAAAGCAAGAGGAGAAAACTGGTCGACCTGTGTAAAACACGGTGGGTCGAGAGACACTCTGCCTTTGAAACTTTCGCCGAACTCTTCCCTGTGGTCTATGACTGCCTTGGCCAGATGGTGCAGGAGATTGGGATAGTGAAACGCTCACCAAAGCTGGAGGGTTTTTGCATGCTTTCCAGTCGGGTGACTTTCTGGTTGCTTTTGTCGTCACCAAAAAATGCCTGCAAGTTCTCCGTCCACTGACTTTGAAACTTCAGCAAAAAGCAAAGGATGTTGTGGCTGCGTACGGAGAAATAAGCGCAGTGACGACAACAGTTAAGGGATTGAGGGATGACGTCATTGCAACCTCCAGCAGCTGGTTTCAGGAAGCAAGTCGGATGGCAGCAACAGCCGACTCTGATCTGTGCAGACCAAGGGGTGCAGAACGACAGACATATCGGAGTAACCTGCCAGCAGAGACAACTGAAGATTACTTCCGCAGGTCCATAGGTATCCCGTTTTTGGATCACCTAATCGCCCGGCTGGACTCTCGCTTCACCACCGGCTCTGAAATTGCTGTTGACGGGCTTGGTCTTGTACCCTCGTGCATCGTGCAAGGCAGGAACGGGCCAGTGGCAGGTTTTCGGAAGGTACCCGAGGGTATCGAGCGACTTGCCAGTCTATGGCAAGCAGATCTGCCAAGTTTTCATGAGCTGGACACCGAGTACATCCGATGGATGCACAAGTGGGAGAGCGCTGATGCAGGGGCCGTTCCTGATACTGTGGCCAAGACTCTCAGAGCATGCAATGTGGATTTTTTCCCGAACATTCACGTGCTACTGACCCTTTTGTGCACTCTTCCGATCACAACAGCTGAATGTGAAAGAACTATCAGCGGCATCAGGACGCTGAAATCCTATCTGAGATCAATGATGGGTGAGACCAGGCTCAACGGGCTCGCTCTAATGAGGGCTCACCGACACATCACAGTGGACATTGACGATGTCGTAGAACGGTTTGCGGGAAGATACCGCACCATCATGGCTCTTAAACCTCGCAATATGCTGAACGCCAGAACCTTTTTTTTTCTCTCAACTAATTTCTAATTTCACGCGAAACACGCACGTGTTGATCTCTCTCTCTCTCTCTCTCTCTCTCTCTCTCTCTCTCTCTCACACACACACACACACACACACACACACATCAAAACCCACACTCATGTCAACCTTTCTTTTACTGTGTTTGAGTGCAAGCACGAATCTGTATACCGGATAAAAAAATTTAAAAAATGGCAGTGCCCCCTCCGGGCATTTACTCTGATCCGCCCCTGAAGCGCTACGGAAAATACGGATATTGTTTCACGGTCCTGAAATTAATAAAAACAACATTGGAAAAAAATCGAACTCGTTGGCCTGTGGTAATGCACTGTGTGACGTTTTTCCGAAGACAGCCGAACCCGGTTTAATGACGCAATGCACAGTCGCAGTAGAGACACGTGGCATGGAAGTTTCCTTTAGAGGCACCGAAGTTTGCCGAACCAGTTTTTGCGCAGTCGCAGTGAAGATCGGTGCTCGTGAGACAGAGTTCAAAACGAAGCAAAGCGATTGTGAATCTGAATTTTCAAAGAAACGGCGCAAGAGGCAGACATATTTTGTTGCCTCGTATTCGGGAAAAAGTGTCCTTTCGTTATTCGCGGCAGCACTGACTCAAAAGTACGATTTGTGACAACCAATTTGGCATCTCCGCCGGTGGTATCACAGGCTGTGAAGTCCGTAGGCCTTGCCTCAATTACATACTATGTTGTGAAGTCCGTAGGCCTTGCCTCAATTACATACTATAAGGCCTACGGACTTCACAGCCTGTGGTGGTATGAACGATATCAAGCGGCAGTGGAAGGCCCTAACGGGATTCTTCGCATAATATCAAAAGCATGAGTGCAAAAGCAATAGGTAGTAAAAGTACAATACAAGGCTATTGCTTTAGGTCCAGCGGACTCTTCCGAGCCAAATCAGGACCAGTAGTAAAAGTAAATACTGAAACCGTAAATACTGAAATTTGAAAAAGCTAATACTGAAACTTCAAATTGAGGGTAGACATGCCTGTCATTGCACTGATCGCCATGGGAATCTCTCCAACACATGAAACAGGTTGATGTGTTTTTACAAGCTGCGCTACCATGACCAAACTTTTGAAAGTTGTAAAACAACGCAATGGGGAAGGCACAAAAACAGAAACACTCTTTTAGGCACGTCAGGTGTGCAAAAGGTCAAAAACAAAGTATTTGTGGAAACTCTGTTTCCGTCGTTGTCCTTTGTACTCTGTGTACCTCGGTAACAACCTGCTTTTCCAAGCCTTTTATTTCTGCCTCTGTCAGTCCTTCAAATTGAGATGACCGAACAACTCCTTTGGATGAGCTGAATGTGCGGTGACAATGTTCATGAACATCGAACACCCGGCTGCCTAGTTCTAGCTTGAAGCCATCTCTAGCTCGTAGTTGTTCTGAGTTTTTTTCCGTGGGGCAGTCCACTAGGAAACTTCCATCTCTCGGTCATTTGATATCTTTGATCAGTCTAGACACTCCCTCAAACCACTTTTCCACGACAAATGGGGACTTTTTTGGTTTTCGTTGGTCATCCTAACAAACAAAAAGCGTGGCCATGTTTTAAAGAGCCCAGATTCCTTGGCTGTACGTCTGGTTTCCATGTCGCTGTCAGAATCATGTTCATTAGTTTGGTCCAGTCAGACATAAGTTCTTTTCTGTTTTTTGGGTTTTCTTTGGGTTGTCATTTTGGCGTAGGCTCAACGATGGCAGAAATAAACGATCACCCTAGGAGAGCTACCATGCTAGGGAAGGGACAATGGATGGTCAATGACGTCCATAGGCCTGGGGTCGCCCCTCATGCATTCGCGGTTGTGAAATTTTTTAACAGGCCACAACCATCCAGCCTCTGGCCATGCCGAACCAAGTAGGCTTGCCTGTATGGGGGAGAATTTTGGGGAGAAAGAAGGGATAGAAAAACCCAGTAAGACAGAAGAAAGAAAAGGGAAAAGCTGCCAAGTTAGTGGAAAGCGTTTTAGGGTGAAGTAGAATACAGGTAAAAGGACTGGTAAGGCAGAAACAACACAAAAGGGAAAAAAAGGGTTGGACAAGCTGAGTCATTCAGCCAGAGAGAGGCTGGGGTCCACCCCCTGCATGCGAAGCCAAGCCCGTGGAGGCTTCACTGACCGGAATTTGATGGGTGGCCACACCTTATGAATTTAGTGGCCATTCTGGCTTACGTTTTAAGGCTTATCAGGCTGCAGAACTTTGAAAAAAAAATCTCTGAAGTTTGGCCGGGGTCTAGGGGCCGCCTAGCAAAGCCCTGGTGGGGGGTTGAGGAGGGCGAAGCCCCCCAAAGGAAAAGAAAAATGGCACTTTGTAAGGCCATTTTGTTGTATTTCCTGGATGGAAATACTGGAAAATGTATAGCTATGTTTTGGGGAAAAAAAGTTTTTTTGTTAGTATGAACAGGTTAAAAAAAAGTGCAAATTGCCTTAAAAATTTTTTTTTAAATCATTTATTGACACCATCAGATTTTTTCTTGAATACCTCACATCAAAATAAGTTATAGAAAAATTGGCACTTGTGACTTTTGAATTTAAAAATCTGAAAAATGTATGTTTTTGAAAAAAAAAAGTTTATATTTAAGCACAGGTGAAAAAAGTAAATTTATTTTAATTGTTTTACACTTAATAGGAAAAATAAACTGGCACTTTTAAAGGTCATTTTCTCTATCGCACAATATACATCTCATCATCCCTGCACAATCGACCTTTCGCAAAAAGGCTGAAAGCCTCTGCTCTTCACCTCCAACTTTAATTGACTTCTCCATCCATTCCCATTTGTTCTGGATGTTGCTTTCATTAAATGTCTCGCCACGATTGCCGACATTTTGAAAAAAAAGTTAATGACGCGTGTTCATCACAGAAGAAGCGGCTTAGTCTAACGCACAAAATTTCAATCACAGTTCTACAATGTCTCCGTTGATGTTCACAGACTTAGCGCATAGACTACAAGAGAAACTAAGAGAATAGCATACGCCGGCGGCACACCTTTCTTTCAGTAGGTCAACAATAGCGCGAAATGTACAGCATAAGAGGCGCCCGCTAAAGTTGTAGCCTATAACAGTGAAGCAGTATTAGCGGGCGTCGCACCTCTCTGTCAATAAGACGACATGAAAATGAGGATCGGTACTTGGAAAAAAAAATATTATCGGGATTTTTTCTCTCGGAATTTTTTTTCTCTCAGATTTTTTTTAATTTTTACTCGGAAAATCGCGGATCCGCGGAGAGTTCTGCAGCCTGGCTTATGCATTGGGTCGGAGTTAGTGGCGCCATGTTTATCACGCCCGGTTCGAAATTATAAAGGTTTATAGCTATAATTTTACTATAACAAGGCACTTTTGCATGACGATGTAATGTACTCTTTCACGATTTGATTATAATATAAAACAACTCTACTAAGATCGACACGCAACAAGTGAATTCAGCTGCTTTTAGCTCGCCAAGTCGTTGTAGAAGACAACATGTGTTGCGTGTAAACATGCGTGTGGGAAGAGTTTAGGTTGACCCAAAGAGCTTATATTCAGGGGCGGACGAGGGGGGGGTTTCCGGGGTTTCCGGAACCCCCCCCCCCAGCCCCCAAAAAAAAAGGAAAAGAAAAAAGAAGAAGGAAAGAAAGAGAGAGAGAGAATACAATTATAAAAATAAAAATAAATAAAAATAAACATAAACATAAAATAAATAAATAAATAAATACTATATATATATATATATATATATATATATATATATATATATATATATATATATATATATATCTATATATATATATCTATATATATATATATATATATATATATATATATATATATATATATATATATATAGATATATATATATTATTATTTTTTTATACGAGTATTTGACCACTCCCACAATATGCAAGCCCTCGCAATCTTCTCCCTAAAAAAAGTTCAATCATTGCAATCATTCTAAACAATCTCCAGACAAACACCGTCTTTCGTGCTCCACAAAGAGCAAAGCTGATATTTCCCGTCTTCGGCGACATTCTATTTATTTATTTATTTATTTATTTATTTATTTTATTTTTATTTATTTTTTATTTTTTATTTTTAAGGGGGGATAGCGGGGAGGGGGGAGGTTTTTTTTTCACCACTGTGAGCAGGTCATCGTGTTGTCCAATGGCTTGTGTGATGGTCTGTCGGACTTCGTCGTTGGTGATGTGCTGGGTATATAGGAAATGCACAGAAGTCTTCTGTAGCACCTCATCTCCATGCTTTGTATTCTTCGTTGGAGATCTGCTGTGAGGGTCAATGTTTCGCAAGCATATAGGAAGATGGAGATGACAAGGGAGCGCAGCAACCTTACCTTTAGGCTTAGAATGTAGACTGATGGTCCTGTCTTTCCAAATTGGCTTCAACCTCGCCAGGGCAGCAGTTGTTTGTGCGATCCTGGAGAGGACTTTCTGTCGGGACCCATTGTCTGATACAATGGCTCCTAAATATTTGAAGCTATGCACTGTGTTGAGGGATTGGCCTTGGACTTTGATGTCCGTGTTGATGCCATGGGTGTTGTTGGTCATCATTTTGGTATTCTCTGCACTTATTTCCATTCAATAGGCTCTGGAGGTGGTGTCAAGCCTCTGTATTAGCCGTTCAAGTTCTTGTTCCTCTCCAGCCAATCCATCAATGTCATCCGCAAAACGAAGGTTGGAGATTGCTCTTCCCCCTATGCTGACTGTGCCTTCGTGGTCTGCAAGGGCATCTGACATGATGCGTTCTAGGAAGATGTTGAAGAGTGTTGGAGAGAGTAGGCATCCCTGACGCACACAGATTGTTGTTCTGAACCAGTTTTCGATGGCGCTGTTGTGGAGGACTGCACTGGTAGCCTTGTCATACAGGCTTTTGATGACTTCAACAAATTTTAGGGCTGATGTTGTACACTCTCATGGTTGCCCACAGAGCTGCATGCCAGACTCGGTCAAACGCCTTTTTGATGTCTACGAACACATGATATAGATGTTGTTGGTGCTGTAGGTATTTCTCACAGATTATTCTGAGGTTGAAAGTCCGTTCAGTGGTACTTCGCCCTGCCCTAAATCCTGCTTGCTCTTCGGCTATGATTTGTTCAGCTTGGGGTTTCAACCTGTTGAGTATTATTTTCAGGTTCCTGAAGGTTACCTTTTTTTGGGAAGAGTGATACAAGCGACTGGTTCCATGGTGTAGGCCACCCCCCTACTCTGCCACATCTTTTTACACATAATGGTGAGTGCGTCGATCATCGCCTCTCCTCCTGCTTGAAGCAGTTCCGTGGGTATGTTGTCCACTCCCACTGACTTCCCCTTCTTCAGCGATTGCACTGCTGCCTCAACTTCTTCTCGGAGAATTTCTTCTTCTTCTCTGTTCTCTGGACATACTAGAACTGATGGGTCTCCGTTTGGTTTGTGGTTGTAAAGGTCAGAGCAGTACTCTGTCCATCTGTCCAAGACTTCTTGTTCTTCTGTAAGACATAAGCCACTTGCTTTGGATCGTGGAGACCTTGGGGTGTTTAACACTTGTCAGCGGCTTCACAGTCTGGTAGGCCTTCTTGCTGTTGTTCTTGTTCAGACTGTTCTCTATTTCCTGGCATTGAGCTTCTGTCCAGTTCTCCTTTGCTGTGTGCATGCCTTTTCGGATGTCATTGTTGATTTTTCGGTAGGCATCAGCTCCCTGTCAGGTGTTCCTTTTCTTTTTCATCTCTCTTCGTTTATCACACAGGTCCAAATGTTTAGGTGTGGTCCACAGCTTCTTCTTTGACCGGTGCTTTCCAAGGATCTCCGTGGCGGCATCTGTCACAGCTAAGTTGAAGGTAGTGGTCATGGTGTTGACATCTACTTCACCAGCTCCCAAAATGAGCAGTGGTGCAAATTGCCCTCCAATTTTGGCCTGCAATATTTCTGTCACCTCCGGGTCTTGCAGTTTGTCCAGGTCGAACTTCAGTCTAGTGCACTTTGCTGTGTTTACTCTCTTCAAGTGAAGCCGGAAAGACATCATCACAAGATTGTGGTCACTTCCGATGTCTGCCCCTGGAAAGGTGCGTGTCCTGCTTGATCTGAGGCGTTTCTTGACCATCATTAACATTTACCGATTAAGTCCCTTTAATAGAATTTTGGAACCCCCCCCCCCCCCCCCCCACAAAACTAACTGATCCGCCCCTGATATTGATAGTCTTTGGTTGACCTCTATACTCGTGACGTGCCACTCTCGCTTCTGATAGGTCCTTGTAAGCCCGGCTTCTGTATTTTTGTAGAATAAATCAAACATGCGCTATCCTTGTGAAATTTTACGTTAGCCAATAGGCAATGAAATAAATAATGAATTCATAAGCGTAACACAAGTGTGGCCGAATGCTACAGCAGGTCAATGTCGTCGGGCCTTTAGAGTATCTCTTTATTTGACGGAAATAAAATATGATTTCATTATGTTTTAGCGTGGTTTCTTGCCGAACCCGGTATTCGCATTTTGAAGACACATTCTCTACACAAATGTCGCCTTTGTGATGTGTGCATTGTTTGAATAAATTTGTTAACATTTTTGTAAGGCCTAAAATGACGACATTCAAGATTAAAGCAAAAACGGAACATATATAAAAGATCAATATATCATCTTTAAAGACCACAAATTTGGGCTTTATATCATAGTTTAATTTCAAGGTCACTTCAAAGTTCTTATAGGAACCGACTTTTAGGCAGCTCCAGTGACCTTGATCTTGGATTGATTGAAACTGGGTTGCTGAGGACAGGGAAAGATGGAGTACGCTGGTGCCAAACCAGTCCATTCTCGAATGTTGTCCTCCCACCTCTTTTTCGGTCTCCCTCTTCTTCTACCTCCTTGCACTGTGCCTTGCAGGATGGTCTTTGCAAGACCTGATGATCTGGTGACGTGGCCAACAACAAATGGTGACAGAATACAGTCAGAATTTATATATGCACAAAAAAAAACAACACCAGAAACTTACATGAAAATCACAATTCGTCAAAATGATAAAAATTCCGCATTAGAGAAAGCAAAGAAACTTGGTTCGTAGATCTTTTTTGTAGGAAAACCCTCCGTCTACGTAATAACTTTAGCGCGTCGGGAAAGTCACGACATCCTCATTTGCATTACGCAGAAAACTTCGCTGAGTGAAAATGCAGAATTTTTAACATTTTGACAAATTGTAATTCTCATGTAAGTTTCTGGTATTTTTTGCATATTTGCTATAAACGTAAGCTTGAATAAATTCTTTTACTGTATTCTCTCACCATTTGTTGTTGTTGACTTTGCCTAAGCATTTCTAGCAACAGCATATAGAAACGAATCAAAGTTAAATAAATGCTATACTTGCATGCTTCATAAAACAAAATATTCCTTATTATCGTGTAAATTACAAATTGGGTGAGCCGAAATAATTTTTGCTTGTTGATAGCTGAGATCGTGGCCTACCAGTCCATAATTTCTTTTTGTTTCGTTAGGATAAAGCAGCGTCACAACACCGCCAAAAAAATTATCACAACATCGCCCCCAAAAATTAACAATTGTGAAAATGCCGTTGAATGTCTGAAAATGCGTTTGAATGTCTTGCCACCTTGTTTTTGTTTTTTTTTTCATTTTCAAACTAATGTATATTTGTTGGTTGCGTCCCTCTCAATATCATGTTATTTGAGTTTTATGTGCATGTTTTAATGCCCACTGAACTTATCATTGGGGAATGTGCTTCACAAAAGTTATGTAATGTATTAATAATAGTAATAATAATAATACAGGGTGCTATCACGTGCTTTTTCTTCAATCGAACTCAAGGCGTGGCAATTTGTAGAGATCGCTATTACAGAAGTCAGAATATAAGTACATTTGTATTTTTTATTTAAAATTTTAGATTGACTGCTTTTAATAGAAGTTACAGGAAACAGATTTGAGTTTTGTATTATTGGTCATAATAAAAATAAAACGTCATTATTAATACGTAATATTAATAATGACGTCATTCCTTGTTGTGCACTTTGTGGAAGTTTGATTGTTAGATTGTTTATAGTTATTGCATTAAATAAACGGTTATTGGGTGTCAACTAAGGAAAAGGCAAAATAAAATAACAAGAACGGTGATCTGTTTCCGTGTAATGGATATTTGTTGAAATACCATTATTAAAAAGAGATTTCCAACCTCAGAATAATCTGCGAGAAATACCTACAGCACCAACAACTTCTATATCATGTGTTCGTAGACTTCAAAAGGCGTTTGACCGAGTCTGGCATGCAGCTCTGTGGGCAACCATGAGAGTGTACACCATTAGCCCTAAAATTATTGAAGTCATCAAAAGCCTGTATGACAAGGCTACCAGTGCAGTCCTCCACAACAACGCCATCGGAAACTGGTTCAGAACAACAATCGTTGTGTGTCAGGGATGCCTACTCTCTCCAACACTCTTCAACATCTTCCTAGAGCGCATCATGTCAGCTGCCCTTGCAGATCACGAAGGCACAGTCAGCATAGGGGGAAGAGCAATCTCCAACCTTCATTTTGCGGATGACAATGATGGATTGGCTGGAGAGGAACAACAACTTGGACAGCTGGTACAGAGGCTTGACACCACCTCCAGAGCCTGTGGAATGGAAATAAGTGCAGAGAAGACCAAAATGACGACAAACAACACCAATGGCATCAACACGGACATCAAAGTCCAAGGTCAATCTCTCAACACAGTGCATAGCTTCAAGTATTTAGGATCCATTGTATCAGGCAATGGGCCCCGACAGGAAGTCCTCTCCAGGATCGCATAAACAACTGCTGCCCTGGCGAGTTTGAAGCCAATTTGGAAAGACATGACCATCAGCCTACATTACAAGGTAAGACTGCTGCGCTTCCTTGTCATCTCCATCTTCCTATATGCTTGCGAAACATGGACCCTCACAGCAGATCTCCAACGAAGAATACAAAGCATGGAGATGAGGTGCTACAGAAGACTTCTGGGCATTTCCTATACCCAGAACATCACCGACGAAGTCCGACAGACCGTCACACAAGCCATTGGACAACACGATGACCTGCTCACAGTGGTGAAAAAACGTAAACTCCGATGGTATGGCCACGTCACCAGATCATCAGGTCTTGCAAAGACCATCCTGCAAGGCACAGTCCAAGAAGGTAGAAGAAGAGGGAGACCGAAAAAGAGGTGGGAGGACAACATTCGAGAATGGACTGGTATGACTGTTACGTTGGAGACGCGTGCGATGGTACATGTAGGTTTACGTGTGAAATGCGCACAATAATAGGCTTGCGTGTGTGACGCGCGCGATAGATCAGATCGTTTTATTTTGCTAAGCATGCAGTAATAGAGTGTATTCATCTTTGATTTGATTTTGCGTTGTTATTAGAAGAAGCTTTGTATAACGTTGATGATTTTAGTTGCTCGATATTATTTGAGAATTTTCTCGAGTCAGTTGTTTACTATCGATCGAAGCGTATGGATAGTTCTAGTGGTAACCATTGGAAGCTTCCATTCCAAATAGGGTTGTATGACGTGAGACAGTGATGATGAAATTACTTCTGATTGGTTGAGGTGTGTCACGTTGGGGGTATTCTCGCTCTTTCTGGAGTTTAGAGAGACTATATATATAGTGCCGCACTGTTTCAATTACAATACATTATTGTTGCTTTAGGTCCAGCGGACTCTTCCGAGCCAAATCAGGACCGAACAACCCCCAATCCGCATAAAAGATCTGCCGAAACAACCCTAGTGGTAAAACCGAAAGGTCTCCACCAGCCAGTCACTTTACAATAAAGACATCCCACGCAGGGGACGGCTGAGGCTTCACCCCAACTTATCGAACCCCTGTTTACAAAAACAAAATAGAATACAAACATACTGTTTCAAAGGGTGTTTTTTAGAGAGAGTTGAAAGTAAAAAGTTGAGAGTGGAAAAAGCGATTGTATGCAGTGTTGATGTATGCTGAATAAAAGTGGAAAACTACATACGAAGACTTTGCCTTGTTGCTGAGTGAGCAGGCTGCGTGGATAAACGAACCTGAGTTACACTTTTTCAAGCATCGGGGCTGAATGAACTGATAAAAAACAACATCGAGTGTAACATTTTGGGGGCCAAGCTGCGATTCACGCCATAGCCAAGGGTTCAACTGCTACAACAAGCGAGTCAACGTTACGAGAGGCAGTCATCGAGGATAGCCGCCAAAGAGTTGCGTCGAGAGGGGCCAACATCCTGGGACTACATCCCCGATAGATTCGGGTTGACTGCAAGGGCGTGTAGTCGCTGAAGAGTTGCTTCGTGAGCGAACAACAAAGAGGTACTACGTGGCTGCCGTAAGACTACGTCGAGGGACAGTCTCGGAGATACATCGCCAGTTTCACAGAGAGCGACGAGCGGACGTCGCGTCTACTTCAGCACAGGAGCGTGTACATCAACACCAGCGTGGTGCAGCGTCGCTTACGACGAGGACAGCGGGGCCTGCGTCAGCGAAGGTGATTAGTGTCAAGCATCAGCGCTACTGCAGAAAGCGTGCTGTTCTAGAACAGTCTAGAAAGGTACAGCACAGTCAAGAACTTTCCAGAAAAGAACTTTCCAAAAGCATTAAGATGGCTGACTTCTGGCAGAGAGGGATTGAACTGAATCTAAAAGGGAAACAGCTGACGGAGTACGTCAAGTCCCAGGAGAGAATGCAAGAGAGAGAATTAGAAGAGCAGCGTCGCCGTGAAGAACGGGAATTAGAAGAGCGGCGTCAAGAAAGAGAAGAGCAACGACGCCGAGAAGAAAAGGAAGAACAGCGTCAACGGGAAGAAAAAGAAGAACAACGTAGGCGTGAAGAAAGAGAGGAACAGCGTCGGCGTGACGAGATGGAAGAAAGACGACTAGAAGCTGATCGTCAGTACCAGCTAGAGTTGGCGCGTATCCAAAACAATCAGCATGCGCCACAAATCATCAGCGACAACAAGGCTCCAAAATTGCCAGCGTTCGTCGATGGGAAGGACCAGATTGACAATTATTTGGCGAGATTTGAAAGGTTCGCCGAAAGCTCCAACAGGCAACCTCGAGACTGGGCGATTCGACTGTGCACTTCTGACAGGGCAAGCGCTCGAAGTTTACACCAGACTGTCGAACGATGACGCCAAAAACTACGACGTCTTGAAAGAGGCCCTATTGCATTGCTACAGTTTTACAGAGAAAGGCTACCGTAAACGCTTTCGCGAATGCCGGCCTTTGTCAGACGAGACACAAAAGCAATTTGTGAAGCGCCTATTATTATACTTACACAAGTGGGTGGAACTATCAGGCAAAGGGAAGTCTTACGATAATCTCCATGACCTGATCGTGAAGGAGCAATTCCTCAATGCCTGTCACAAGGACCTGGCGACCCACTTAGAATTACAGAAGCTGCAGACGCTTAATGATGTGACCGAAGTTGCTGAAAGATATCTCCTCGCTCACGGGAAAACGCTGGGGCCACCCAAGGCGACGAAGCCATTTCAGAACACTGCAAACCATGGGAACCAGATCCAGGGGAGTCAGACAAGCCAGAGACACACGGACTCCACGCCACCTCCCAGGGAAGGGCATTCAAGAGGCTGTTTCACCTGCAACGCTACAGACCACAGAGCGGCTAACTGTCCTCAAAACAAAAGTAGTGGACAGTGGAGCAATACGGACAATGCAGCGGCGGGCAACCGGCAGAGGCGGTTCTCCAACCAACGGCATCTGATTTCTGATTATGGGGTGTACCAAGCGTAATCTCTATAGGTAAAAATCAGAAATCAGGGTAGATCTAACCATCAAGTGTGCGGCGGGAGCGTCATTCTTCCGAGTGAGACCGAGCGCACAGCTACTCCTGCGGACGTGCATGAGTGCATGACTGATGGCCAACTTCTCCTTGCCAACGGAAAATCCATCCCCGTCGTCGCCAGCGCAGCTGTGACCGTACAGAACATGCCTGTTTCCAAGGGACGCGTCGGAAATCATGAAGTGACTGTTCTAAGAGACTCTGGCTGCAGTGGGGTCATCGTCAGAGAAGATCTAATCGCTAAAGAACAGTTCACTGGCGATTCTAAATGGACACTCATGGCCAACAGCAAATATGTGAAAGCACCAGTTGCGAAAGTTCAAATCAGCACCCCTTTCTACATAGGCGAAGTCGATGCGGTTTGCCTGAAGAAGCCGCTGTATGATTTGATGATCGGGAATATCGACGGCGCGAGACGACCCGACGACCCCGATTCAGAATGGAGTCCTGCCTCAACCCAACGCGTCGAAGTTGCGGAGGAGGATCCATTGCCGTTTCCCGATGGAGACCTTACAGAGCTGCTACGGGACAATGTGGCTACTCCGGCACAGCCCTGCCGACCAGAGATCGTCGGTGCTGTCACTACCAGGGCCCAGGCCAAGAGAGACAAGACGACTATGCCACTGAAGGTCGCCGACAACTCCAAAGCTGCCATCGTGGACAGAGATAAACTGATCCAGCTCCAGGAAGCTGATAGCACTTTAAACAAGTACAGGAACCGCCAAGACCACGTGACCAAAGGCAGTGGCACGGTCTATTTTGAGGTGAAGGCCAAGATCCTGTACCGAATCTTTCAGCACCCGAGGGTCAACGAAGGGAAACCACTACGTCAAGTATTGGTACCATTACCTAAGGTGCCAGGTGATGGAAGTAGCGCATGACTCAATCATGGGAGGTCACCTGGGTATCAAGAAGACGTCGGATAGAATCCAGGCGGTGTTCTACTGGCCAGGACTTCATGCGGACGTCAGCCGTTTCTGCCGATCATGTGACATTTGCCAGAAGACCATACCTCGAGGAAGGGTTCCTAAACTGCATACGCAGAGGATGCCTCTGATCGACCGTCCTTTCAAGAGGGTGGCCTTAGATTTAATCGGCGAAATAAAACCTCCGAGTGAAGAAGGTCATCGGTGGGTACTGACTTTAGTGGACTATGCGACTCGGTACCCAGAAGCAGTGCCACTGAGTGGGGATCAACGACTACAAGGTGAAGGTCGGCCAGCATTCCAAGATATACCACGCCAACCACCTTAAGCTGTATGTGGAAAGGCCATCGGAGACTGTACATGCAGCAACAGCAGCTGAGATAGACGACAGCTTTGACAGCGAGGAACTGTTGGAACTGGGAGATTTCCATAGCAAAGAAGGCATCAATGATGTTAAGCTAGGACCAAGCTTGACGGAAGGTCATAAGATGAAGCTCAAGGACCTTATGGGCGAGTTTCCCCGTAACTTCAGCGATGTCCCAGGCTCTACAACTTTGGTCGAACATGAAGTCCACCTTACTTCAGATATCCCTGTTCGATCCAAACCCTTCCCGATCCCTTTCAAGGCCCGTGAAACCTTGAAGAAAGACATCGATGAGATTCTGAAGATGGGCATCATCAGGGAGTCCAGTTCCCCCTAAGCGTCCCCTGTCGTGGTCGTGAAAAAGAAGGACGGGAGCAACAGAGTATGCATCGACTACAGGGCCGGATCACTTACTCTTGGAGGGGGGGGGGGGGGGGGTTCCAAAAATTTTTTAAGGGGTTAGGGGTGACAAAAACGTGTCCGCTCGAGGAACGTGAGTAGAATGAGGAACGTTTTACTTACCAACAGTGTCAACTAAATTAAGAGCTTTAAAAAAAACTCCATATATATTTTTTTTTCTGACTGAGTGAGGTACATCGAATGGCCAGGGGGGGGGGGGGGGGGGGGGGTTCCGGAACCCAGGAACCCCCCCCCCCCCCTGATCCGGCCCTGGACTACAGGAAGGTTAATAAGATCACCGTCTTCGACCCCGAGCCGATGCCTACTGCAGCAGACCTCTTCCGCCAATTATCGGGGAGTAAAATATTCTCGAAGATTGACCTCGGCAAGGGTTATTGGCAAGTTCCCGTGCGTCAACAGGACATACCAAAGACTGCTTTCATAACTCCTGATGGGACGTACGAGTGCCCAAGGATGCCTTTTGGCATGGTCAACAGCGGAGCTACCCTGAAGAGAGGAATGAGGAAGATGCTCAAAGGAATGGACGTCGTGTGTTACTGGGACGACCTGCTAGTCCACACCCAGACCTGGAGGGAGCATCTGCAGACCTTGAGGAAGCTGTTTCACCGTCTTCAAGAAGCCAACCTGACCGTGAGACCCAGCAAGTGCATTCTGGGAACCGACAACGTCGACTTCGTCGGACATTCGACGGAAGTAGGAGACAACGGAGGATGCACTGACTCCAGGAAAGTCTACGAGATCACTGTCTTTGACCCTGGGCCGATGACAACCGTAACGGACGAGGGCGTCGTTTCCTTGCGGATGAAAGAGCATTGACTTTGTGTGTACGAACTGAGAATATTGACAGTATCCAGACATACTGAAATATGTTTTGGACTTTGTTTGCGCATTGCGTCTCAACGTTGTTGAAAGAAATTAAGTAAATTTCTTCTTGAGTGGGGTGGGGGGTGGGGGGTTATGTTACGTTGGAGACGCGTGCGATGGTACATGTAGGTTTACGTGTGAAATGCGCACAATAATAGGCTTGCGTGTGTGACGCGCGCAATAGATCAGATCGTTTTATTTTGCTAAGCATGCAGTAATAGAGTGTATTCATCTTTGATTTGATTTTGCGTTGTTATTAGAAGAAGCTTTGTTTTTATACGTTGATGATTTTAGTTGCTCGATATTATTTGAGAATTTTCTCGAGTCAGTTGTTTACTATCGATCGAAGCGTATGGATAGTTCTAGTGGTAACCATGGAAGCTTCCATTCCAAATAGGGTTGTATGACGTGAGACAGTGATGATGAAATTACTTCTGATTGGTTGAGGTATGTCACGTTGGGGGTATTCTCGCTCTTTCTGGAGTTTAGAGAGACTATATATATATATATAGTGCCGCACTGTTTTAAAGTTTTTTTTTTTTTTTTTTAGAGAGTTGAAAGTAAAAGGTTGAGAGTGGAAACAGCGATTGTATGCAGTGTTGATGTATGCTGAATAAAAGTGGAAAACTACATACAAAGACTTTGCCTTGTTGCTGAGTGAGCAGGCTGCGTGGATAAACGAACCTGTTACACTTTATCAGGTTTCAAGCATCGGGGCTGAATGAACTGATAAAAAACAACATCGAGTATAACAATGACACTGAGCGAAACAATCAGGGTTGCTGAGGACAGGGAAAGATGGAGTATGCTGGTTAAACGATCATCTGTGGTGCCCCTATGACCTCCAAGTTACGGGATAGGATAGGGCGAGGGCCGGGAGAAAACCCTTGATGTCCTGAAAAGTCTCGTACCTACGACCAGCACTGAGCTCCCAGCCCAGAAGAAGCGAAGAAAGAGGAAGAGAATAAGGCGGAGAATAAAAAAGACAATGTATTCAAGCGTGTTCTAGTTGTCACGAAAAATGTTTACCAAAACAAATTGGATCGCAAACAACAGAGATCAAAATACGAGCAGAATGCAACCTATACTCTCTCCCTTTGATGGCTAGAGTGTAACAAGATGATAATAAAGATTATGTCTACAAAGTTTCACGCATTCTGATTACCTCTTCTTGTAAACTGGGGTGTGATTATGGGGTGTACCAAGCGTAATCTCTATAGGTAAAAAATTAGCTCTGCAACCTATTTTTATTTTTGTGTGAATAACAATATGATAATCAGAATCAAAATAAATAACGATTGAGCCTGCAATTTTTTATGCAATGTTATCAATTATTTCATGATTTATTGTAATTTTAGTCTGTACATTACATGGTTATTGCTTTAGGTCCAGCAGACTCTTCCGAGCCAAATCAGGACCAGTTTTTTTTTTTAGTGAAAGGGGTCAAAATAGAGTGTAGCAAAGCGCGAATCAGAACATAGAACAGCATCGCTAGGCCGTTAGCCCAAAGGTTTAAACAAGCCGCCGCCATACTGGCCTCACAGTAGACTGAGTGGGGAACGTGTATGGGAGATGAAAGATTTCCACACACAATTAAGGGAAAAGTTTTAGGTTTCCATAATCCAGATAAAAGTGAAATTGATTGCCGTGCATGAATCAAAGCATGCAACCGACAACAGGAAGATCTCAACATAGGCATCTTGAAGCAGAAAAGCAAAGGCTGTCTGCAGTGGGACTACTAACTTTTAATTAATTAATTTATTTTTAAGAGATTCAACTAAGAACAGTAAACAGCATACATAATATCAGCATGTTGTCTTTCCGTATGGTTTCAGGTCGGAAATTTACATCACTTCATCAGTCTAAAGTAGGCCTACTTGAGGCTGCTGTACACAAAATCTGTATGACATACATACACATTGCTAGTTATTCCTATTAATGACTTAAAAAAAAAAATCCATCAAGTTGAAGAAAACGAATACAAAATATACACAAATTATTTCTCTTCTACATGTCAAAAGAAGAAACAAGCTCGTAGTCATAGAGAGGGACAGAGAAAAAGAGAGAGAGAGGGGAGAGAGAAAGGAAATTTACAATAAACTGAACATTTCAGGTAGGAAATTTACATCACTTCATCAGTCTAAAGTAGACATATATGAGGCTGCTGTACACAAAATCTATGTCGTGAGTTTATTGAACTGTTAATCATTTATTCTATGATAAATGAGCCTGATGAACCCTTACTCGATTCTGTTGATTGTGTAGAATTTTGTTAGAACTTTTTTTTTTCAAATGGTACTATGTTTTCTTTGCAGAAATAAAATACAAGAGAAAGTTTTTATAGATAATGTTTTCAGCAATTGATGTAAGAAATGTGTTGCATTTAGACTACTTATTGTATGTACATTATTGAATCATCAAATAATGTGAAATGTGACTTTCATTTTGTTATTGTTACTTTGATCTTGTGTTACTACATGTTTTATCTACCTGGTTGTCTTTCTTTTCAAACTTACATCATTTTCATTGTTATTTTAAGATACAATCACATATTAACTTATGCACAATACACTGACTTACTTTTTTGTATCTTCGAGTTTTCCTGAGATTCTGGCTCAAATATACTTATTTTGTCAATATAACCAGAATGGAATTTATTAGCTCCTCGGTCCAAGACAGTCTTAGATATGTTTTTATATTCACACAACATGTGACAGAATCAGGAATGTTTTGCAAAAGATCACGTGTCTTTCTTTCTCCTGCCATATTTGTCTGTCTGCGAGCAGTATAGTAGGCCTATTCATAGACTGAGTCTGAGATTTTAGTGTGAAGCCACTCGCGGACAGCCAGCGCAGCGAGCCAGCGTTGCCGCAGCAACCTCGTTGCTACACTCTATTGCATTGCTAATTCATTTAGTCTAAAAAATGTCTCATTGAAATCTAATTTTCAATAACAAGAATGTTCAAGATGTGCTTGCATACCCTTTTTCTTCTCTTGTTGATGGCTGTCATGCATTTTCCTTCCATCTATGCAGTTATGCGTGCCCGAAATAATACCCAAACTTTAAAAGTAGCACTGACCTACTTTTTGGGTGGTCATTTTATGTATTTTTACCATGCTTGCTTTCATATATACAGTGGAACCTCCGGTATCCGTCTCTCTGGTATACGACTCCATCGGTATATGACCTGAAAACTTCTGAAGGATTCACTTCCAATAATAAATGACCTCTGGTATGCGACAACCTCGTTTATGCGACCAGCAACCGTGTCTTAAGCCCTTTATACGACCGTCTTAGGCAATTTAAAAGAGATGTCAGTTAATTTATTGTCTGTACCTTTCGTTTTTTTCTGTCATGCTGTTGTCTGCTATTTCTGGTTCGCAATTAAGGGACATTACTCGACTACACTGGCTTTTCAAAATGGCGTCTCGCAAGAGGAAAGTTTTGAGTTTGGCAGAGAGAAATATTTTCCCTGTTCAAAATGTCAGAAGACACGACTGTTTTCTATTTTTGAAGTTGAGAATACAAGACAAAGCTAAAAATGAAACATGTTTTACAGTTTTCTTTGTCAGAGAATACATAGTGGTGAGTGTGAAAATTATGACTACATACCCCTCCGAGCCTGACCCTCCCACCCCTCCCCACCCCTTGTTTCCGGTATAAGACCACCTCTATTATAAGACCGTTTTTTCTCAGAATTTGGACGATCGTATACCGGAGGTTCCACTGTATATCTTTTCGATTTTGGTTTCTATTCACTTTCATTTCAGAGTAGTCCACTCCCTAACCACTTAAGCTTTAAGTCTGCACCACACTTGTGCAAGAAATTAGGGGAGTACAATGTAAAATAAATATAATATCTGAATGTAATTGTTTTCATAAAATCAGTTTTATTAAATTTCTAAAATCAGGCACCAGAAAGATTTTACTGACCTACTTTGTCTTTCCTTTCTTCCCCACTAGGGCGGCCATTACTGACACAATCACAGCAAAGAAGTCATTTGTTATGGTGTTTACAAAATAACTGCACTATAATCAACAAACAAATCTCTTGGTGCAAATCTGTCACTTAGGTGTTGTACACAAGTGTATTTGTGTGTATTTTCTTTTGATAAAACAATATATAATGTTTTGAGTCCTCATTTTCTCTCTCTCTCTCTCTCTCTCCCTCCCCTCCATCCTTCCCCTGCACTCACTTCTTGAAAGCACAGTTGGCTATTTTATTTTCCTCAACAAAAAAACTACTGATGCTAAACATTCGACATTCAAACAAAAGACATATTGTGATTTATGTTATTTGTATATTTATTTTCTTTAATACACGCTCAATGCACAATACGGTTTTCTAAATTCTTGTTCATTTTCATAATCTTCAAAGGATACACAACGTATAATAAATGTAAAAATAAGAGCTATATAAGTGTCATGAGCTTCACCTTTTCAGAAGCTTCATTATCCTCTTTATCCATGCTACATTGAATGCAGAAAACGGCTTTTTGGTTTACTGGTTGTCTCATGTGTGCATGACGTGTATTTTCAGTCCACTAGCTACAACCTACTAACCTAAGATTTGTGCTTGTGGACAGTGACCCAAATCTCCTCCATGGGCAGAGTGACTAGTCCATAGACTGGAACCACCACTTGTCCTTCCACAAGTTTCACGTCCATCTTTCGGACAAGAGAGGCCACCAGGGTACCAACTGCTAGGTAGACCCAATCTTTGGCTGGGCAATACCGCTTCCCTGCAAAGCCAAAAGGGCTAAATGCTAGGGTGTTGCGCTGTTTGCTGTTGGTGGTGTTGAAGCGATCGGGATCAAATCTGGCACAAAAAATATTTTAAAAGCATAAGTAAGATAAAAAAATATGAACTGTTTGCACTGTTTAATCTGGCAACATGAAAAACGATATTTGTAAAGATAAAACAAAAGCATGCAACAGTGCACGTGAAAACCCATTCACAGACTGTTTTCGAGTTACTGGTCAGAAACTTAGTTTTATTTTTATAATTTATAAACTACAATGTCTAAACTGTTTAATCGTGCTATTTAATACTGGAATTTACACTCGAACCCAATGGGTGCCTTATGTAGGCCAATGTCAATAATAATTTAATTTATATAGTGCAATTTTTAGATAGCAGTCTGTTCAAAATGCATGCACACACTCTGTTACACTAGGTTTGATGTTGGTGTCTTCTTTATCAGTATTTGATTCAGCCCCGATGCTGAAGTCCTGATAAGGTGTGTAACTCAGATTCGTTTATCCACGCAGCCCGCTCAATCAGCATACAAGTCACAAAGTCGACGTATGAAGTTTTCCACTTTTTATTCAGCACACATCAACAACTGCATACAATTCTCAACTCAACTCAACAACTTTCCAATTCACTATCAACAACAATCAACAGCAACTGACAAAACAGCGCGGCACATAATTTTATAACCTCTCTCTCTTCCCGAACAATTTCGAATACAGTAGAAATGACGCACTATCACCAATCAAATAAAAGATCGTCATCACTGACTTACGTCAATACATATTTAGAACGTCCTCTTGCTTCGACATGTATCGGGAAATTTCTATCGAGAGTAAACACGCAGATCCAGAAAATTCTCCAGTAATATCGACTAACGCAAATCATCAACGTTATACAAAGCCTCTCCTAACAACAATGCAAACTCAAATCAAAGGTAAATAAACTCCATTATTGAATACTTTGCAAAACGAAACGATTAGATCTATCGTGTGCGTTTCAGACATACTACCATTGGCGTTTCAACGTAACACACTCACATTCTCCCAAGTTACCATCATAATCTGAAATCATTGATTATAAACACAAGGAGAAAGACATGCATATTAAAAGAAAGATGTACACTAATTATAAAACGAAAATGGCAAAGCCCATATGACTCACATGCTCCTTATGGGACTTACAATATTTATCATGAAAATGACTGCCCAGGAAAAAAAAACACAAACAGTGGCAATAAAATGCAAAGTAATACAGACTGAACTTTCTATGCACATGACCTTGACAGGATCTTGACGTCCGACTCCAAATACACTCATGTAATATAAACAGGTTAATCTTCTAGAAACTTCAGAAAAACAGGAAAATGGTCACTCTCGCAGAGATCCGAATGGGGTTTCCAATCCAGGTCCAAAAAAAGAGAAGCGTTGGAGATAGCCAGGTCTAAATTAGAAAATGTTCCTGAAGGGCTACAATATGTTGGAGAAATTCAATTCAAAATACAATGAGATCAACAACATTCTCCAGATTTTTGCCTTGGGGATTCTGATGATCCTTCCTCAACTGGTGGGGGGGGGGGGGGGTGGTGGTGGTAGGGGTTATTTTTTTTGAGACCTCAAACAATCAGAAAGGGAATTGGGAGTTGATCTATCAAGTTTAATAAATCGGCTTTACCTATGGTTTTTGAAGGGAATAAATATCAGGAGCAGACTGTTTTAGTTTTTTTGAAAGATACTCGAGCAACAATTCCCTCTAAAAGGTGTGGCCAATGTAACTGGGCTCTATAAAACGTGTGGCCGAATGCACAAACTAGAGGGGAGAAAATCAGATGGAGCTGAATCTACATCCAGCAGGTTGCTCTCTGGATCTCCGACCAGGGGCGCCAGTGGCGGGAGAGGGGAGAAGCCCATCTGGCAGATGAAAGTTTGGGGAGAGCGTCCAGCAGAGAGAGCATGATGTCGAAATGAATAATCCTTTTGACAACCTGATAAAAGCAGGGGAGTGTAAGTGACTAAATTTATATATTATTTTTATTTCTTCCTATCATGAATTTTCTAAAACAATGGTACATTAGATGCCTTAAAGCCAAATATGAACAGTTGCTCCTGCTTCTTAAAAACCGACCAAGCATCATTATTTTGTCTGATAAAATACTACAACTGTCTGGATACTCATGCTTTCAATCCAATCGTTCTCTCATAGGTTCAGCTCCATCTGATTTTCTCCCCACCTCCCTGCTCCCTCTATTTTGAGGGCTTTGGAAAGAGGGTGGCCTTCCGCCCATCTCCCTGCTCCTGGCATAACCCTCCTCCTCACTCCTGGCATTTTCTTCCTCCCCACTCCTGGCATTTCCCTCCTCCCCACTCCTGGCATTTCCCTCCTCCCCACTCCTGGCATTTCCCTCCTCCCCACTCCTGGCATTTCCCTCCTCCCCACTCCTGGCATAACCCTCCTCCCCACTCCTGGCATAACCCTCCTCCCCACTCCTGGCATAACCCTCCTCCTCACTCCTGGCATAACTCTCCTCCCCACTCCTGGCATAACCCTCATCCTCACTCCTGGCATTTTCTTCCTCCCCACTCCTGGCATTTCCCTCCTCCCCACTCTTGGCATTTCCCTCCTCCCCACTCCTGGCATCACTCTGCTAGGACACCAAAATCTTGATGCCCCAGCGACTGTCCGATCACTAAACCCGCAGCTGAAGTAGCCATGACAGTCTCATCAGGTCTAGTGAGGGCTTTCGTTGCGGTCGTATTAATCCAGACAGATGGCGAGTGGCAGACAGTTGACAGATGGACAGACATTGTTTTTTAAATGTTAATTTTGGACCTCTTAGTACTTACCTTGCACACTTTTGGAAAAATCTGGAAATGTTTTTGTAGAAGAGTCATAGATAAGATACATAGTCATATTGCATTGCATATGAGTCAAAAAGCTGTTCTGAAAAAAAAAACTACTTGACCTTTAAGGGATTTCCTGCACATCTATATTCATTTCTGGTCCGAATGCTGTGATCATCTATAGGGTTCAGTTTCTGCTGATGTGATATGAAAACACTGCTCTTCGGGCAGGCACCTAGATCTAAATGAATGTATTTTAAACAACAAAGGGCAAAAATCTGTACTAACGAAAGGAATTAACTTACTATTTATTTCACCAAGGAAAAAATGTAAAAAATAAGGCAGTTTTTGTATTTTTACAGCATCATTTGAACTGAACCAGATGTCATGAAACACACAATGCACGGCATATTTTTTGGCAAGTTTCAAACATATTAGCCCACAAGCAAATGCTGACACATCATTATCAAGGTGAGCTATTTCATTCTAGTACTCTTAGCATCTGTGCACCAAATATAATTGGATAAAATAAGATGATGATTTTCCTTTAGTCTACTGTAACACATTTCTTCATCATTTTCTTCCTTGCTACTTACTACTAGCCTCCTGATCACAACATAATTTCATCATAAACATGATGTCAGAATTTATAGACGATGCTTTGCTTCATAACCTTTTCAGTCTCTGAATTGTAGGAGGCCTGACCTGCCGGTCATTCCTGGCTTTCATTTTCCGCCTATTTTCACCACAGGTGAAAATGACAAAATCTACGTAGCCACTTACGTACGCCTGGGACTTACGGCCACCGATCTTGGACCCGTGGACGAGGGGGAGGGTGGAGGTTTCACCTCCGTCCTTCGTCTGTCCGCGGAGGACAGCGGTACTCCCGGCCCAATTCACATACTCAATTACTATAACCCTAAAAGATGTCGAGACTTCTCCTGGCTGGCTCCGGTGGTCGCCGAGGGCAACTGGTTAGTCGTCGGCGACTTCAACCGGCGCGATGCCAGATGGGAGCATGGCTATGCCCATTACTCTAGAGATATTGGTGAGGCCCTCACCAACGCCAATCTCTCCGTCTTAAACGATGGTTCCGGCACTAGGATACCCGACTGCCCCGACCATCCCAGATCGGCCCTGGACCTCAGTCTGGCCTCCCCTGCTCTTATGCTCAGTGCCACCTGGTCCGTCTTGGATGAGCCAGGATTTTCCGACCACCTCCCAATCCTCATCCGGTTTGATAGCCGCCCCCTGTACACCTCCGACCACACTCCCAGGGTCAAGTGGGACAAAGTCGACTGGGACTTGTATGCACAACATCTTGACTCCTATTCTCTGCCCTCGGGCCTCGTCCCTGGGGAGGTCGAGATCCACCTGCGCGACGCCATGCTCTCCTCCTTGGCCATCGCTGCCCCCCCCTCTGCGGTGAGGGCTATCGGAGTCCCCAAACCGTGGTGGACGGCGGCTTGCCGAGCCGTGGTAAAAGCCAAAAAAAGAGCTTACCTTAACTACAAAACCAACAATAACCCACATAATCATCTCCTCATGCGACAAGCCAACCTCACTGCAAAGCGCACTATAGCCTCCGCCAAGCGTGACTTTGGTCTATCCAAACTCTCACCCACTCTACCTCTTGGGACCCTCTGGGATAATGTACGCAAACTCCGCGGCACATATCGCCCCCTGGACCCCAATCTCTCTGATGGTCTTCACACCTATACCACGGCCAACGAGAAGGCCAATGCCTTCCTGGAACAATTCGTCTCTGCTGGAGACGGATCTTGTCTGCCTTTGGCGGAAGTTGCCCGAAGAGATGCCTTCGAGGCCACGTTGGCCCCTGAGCCTCCGCCGGATCCTCCCGCACGGCAATTCTCCATGTGTGAACTGGCGCGGGCCCTACGTTCCTGCCCGACAAAGAAAAACGCCGGCCCCGACGGCATTCATAGTTTAATGCTATCCAAGGCTCCCGCCTCCTTCAAACAAACCCTACTCGACCACTTTAACTCTTGCTTCGCCACAGGCACCGTCCCTGACTCTTGGCGTGAGGCCATAGTTGTCCCGATACACAAAGCCGGAAAGCCCAGAAACTCGCTTGACAGCTATCGCCCAATTTCACTTACATCGCACACATGTAAGCTTTATGAACGCCTTGTTAAAACCCGCCTTGAACTCTTCTGTACCAGCAACGCCGTGATCCCGCCATCTCAGGCAGGATTCCGGCGCGGCAGAAGCATAACCGATCACCTCACTAGGCTAAATGAGCACATCCGTAGGGCCACCCAACGACGAAGGACAGTACTCGCGTGCTTTTTTGACATCTCCAGAGCATTCGACTCTGTCTGGCACGCTGGCCTTCTTTGCCGGCTCAAGTCATTGGGTGTCGACTCTCCCACTAGAGCTTTCATCGCAGAATTCCTCCATGATCGCACTCTTAGAGTGCGCTGGAGAGGTACCCTCTCCCAAGTAGGCCGTTTGACTATGGGCGTTCCCCAAGGCTCTGTAATAGCCCCGCTTCTGTTCACCATCGCTCTTTCTGGCGTTGGTCTCCGCACCCCCCATTCGTCCGTGGTGACTCTGTACGCGGATGATATCGCGCTCTGGAGAACCATGAGTAGTCGCTCCGCACTCCCAAAACATCACCTCTTCCGTAGAGACGTGGCCGCCTTTCAGGCCGACATCGACTCTATTTCTCAATCCCTTAAGGATATCGGTCTCACCCTGGCTCCGGCCAAAACTGTCTTTATACCCTTTGACTCATACTGGCACCCCATCTTCAACACCCTCTCTATCAAAGTTGCAGGCACTACCATTGGCGCATCTAAAAAAGTACGCTACCTCGGTTTCATACTCCAGCAAAACGGCAAGTACGGTGCTCATGTGGAGCGTAACTGCTCCAGTGCAGCACGTGCTATCTCACTGATTCTGGCGGTACGTGGTGAGACCTGGGGTCGCGATCCCGCGACCCTTGTGTCTCTCGTGGTCTCCCTCGTCCGCTCCCGTCTCCTCTTTGGATCAGAGCTCCTATATGACCTACCCCCTAACCTTCTGACTAAACTCGAAAGATGCGAATGCAAGGCCCTCCGAATCTCCCTCTCACTTTCCAACTCTACGCCACACAACCTGGTGTATCGGCTTTCTGGGCTCTTGCCCCTAAGATATCTAATAACTCAGACCTGCGCCGATTATGTCGTCAGAGCCGGAAGGGTAGATAACTCCACTTGCTGTGAGCTGAAACCCCAGTTCATGTGGCCCATAACAGCCCATCCCCAGATAGGTCTCGCAGACTACCTGTCTACTCAACTCGGGGGTCGGTTCTCACGCGGTCTCGCCGTGGAGAACAACCCCCCCCTCTTCCCCCCTGGGAACCTGCTCCGCCCACTCACATAGTCGGCGACGGCCTCCTATCCCGATCTGACAACCTACCCCTTCTTACAGCCATCTCACACGAGCTGGTTGAGTCACTCGCTGATTCTGTCCGTCTATACACCGATGGCTCGGTCCTCCCGGACGGCGCTGCTGGCTTCGGAGTCTCTGCCCCTGGTGGGATCTCCATAGCTGGCGGCTTGCCGCCCGGTACTTCTATACTCACTTGTGAGCTCGTGGCTATAAGGGAGGCCCTGAGGGGCGTTTCTGACGGCTCTTTGCCTCGTGCCCCTCAGGTCTCCATTCTCACTGACTCCCGAAGCGCCCTGCTATGCATAGGCGGATCCTCCTGCCGATCCAGACCCACTCTACTTCAATCTATACTAGAGCTAACCTCTTCCCTACTCAACCGAGGCACTAACACTAAATTCTTCTGGATACCCTCACACGTTGGGCTGCCCGGAAACGAGCGGGCCGATCGTGCCGCAGCCACAGGTTCCTCCGGCAACGCTCTAATGTCCTTGCGTATCCTTCCTTCGTACTCTGAACTCCACTCTTCCACCAAAGCTATCCTTCGCGACAGATGGGAGGAGGCCTACTTCCTCTGGTGTGCTGATAGGTGGGAGCTGGCTCTGCTCTCCGGGCTCCGTCCTGTCCCCCTGCACTCCCCCTGTCCTCCTCTTCTTAAACCTTACGCCCTCAGACTCTGCGCGGGCATTGCCCGTTGCCACCACTCTCTCACTCCCTGCTCCTGTGGTGACACCATCAGCATGGAACATTGCATTTTGCAATGTCCCGATCTTGGAGAGGAATTTCAGCCCGTCAGAGCCGCCTGCCGGTCCGCTTCCTTGGGCGACGGCATTTCCGACCTGGTGGCCTACGCACTCTCCACTGACATTAATCTTCTCCTTCTGACCGCGGGGTGCATGCACAGATCTAGCGTGGCTGCCTACCTTTAGTTCTAGCGCCTCTCCTGCTGTATGGCCACCGCTCTCATCCTGTCCTTTGGGCCTAGCACGCTCACCGTGCTCCCTCGCACTCCGACCATGACTCTCCTATCAAGACCTCTAATACAAGGCTCAACTCTTAGACCCCTACGGGCCCATACTCATCGGCACCTACTCTGTGACTAATTACCACAGGACTCCTGCGTAGTCGAGCCTCGTTCCTACGCACCAGTCACTACTACGAGACGCTTACCTTCTTTGATGTTTTCCCAGTCGATATTATCCTGGACGTACTATTACTATTGACTCACCTACCATCATGCCCACACCCTAGTTGACCGCTCCGGTCCTAGGTGTCTGGCCTCCCTATAGACTGACCTTTACCACTGAACTCCAACCTAGTTGATCTCTAGATCCTAGGCTCTAGTTACCATGACCAAGACACTCACAAGAAGGTACCCCAGTAGATCGTCGGTCCTGGGAGTACATACCTTTACGACTTCTTAACATTAAGCCTACCTATCGGTCCTCTCGTGGGACACACAGTTTGCTCGGAGCCTGCCTTCGCTCATACCGGCCATGCCCCTTTCTCCTTTTAACTTTGACTATCTGAATGTTTTAATGTTTCGATTGAGGGCTTAGCCCCCTCCTTGGATGTCTGCGTATGTTTTGTCCATCTAGACTTTTGGGCTTTTCCCACAAGTTTTTTAAAGTTTTGTTTTTTTCGGTCCTGAAAGGATTTTTATCATAGATGCTCATATATCAGCCATCTCATCCATCTCAGTCACCAGACCCTGCCTCATAACTTCCTGGCCTGCCCTGCTCCCTTCTGGGAACCATCATCCTGAACCCCTCCGGGGTAGCTTAAAACACAATAGATCAGTGTTGTTTCATATTTAGATAGATACTGATCCATCCGCATTAATCTACCCATTCATCTCTGTCATACCCGCTTCCTTCCCCTCCCCTTGCCCTCACGCCGGCCTCGACCTCTCCTGCCGACCAACCACTACTGGCCCCTTGTCTACCACTACTAGCTGCTCCCTCGCCGACTCACCTTATTCCAGCTGGACGTCGCAGCAGCGCCTCGCGCTCCCCCCTCAACCCTCAACCTACTCCATGACATCTTAACTACAATGGCCTCCTTACATCCAAGTCCCCTATACGCTTCTGTGTCCGGGGACGGTAATCTATTCAACTGAACTGAACTGAACTCATAACCTTGTGAAAGGTTTTAATCCAAAGCATTTGTCTGGGCAATCATGAACCCCAATTTTGGCATGTCATAATCACAAGTTTTCAGGTTGACATTTGACTAATAAATAATTCTCGAAAGAATGTTTTGTCCAATAACTTGGCACATTCAAAAAGATTTCAACACAATTTCTTCAGATTTAGACACCATGTTAAAATCTTCTGGATAATAATTTAATAGAGTGACTGTTTATGCTAAAATTTTGTTGTGCAATTCCTATTAAAAATATTAAATATTAATGCATACGTACCTTTTTATATTACATTTCTTTATCCATATTTTATTAGACATGTTTATAATTACTTTTTCTGTATAATTATATTAGTGATTAGTTTTCATTATCAAATACGGAAAACACATGGTTTAAAATATTATTTGTAGTTTTGATTGGCTGAACTAGTAGGATATGGAAAATCCTATTAACTGATTTTATTTATAATAATATAAGTTTTCTGCATTTTTCATAATTGTACAGCAGAGATTATTTTTTTAATGAACATCATTCTAAATTCTGATTTCGGATATATGGTTATAGAAGAAGCCGCCATTCTCTTACTAGCAGTTGTTGAAGTAACACCTAGCAGTTGATGTAGTGTCATCAGTAACGTAGTCAGTCAGTCAATCAGTTGTTCATGCGTATTTCAATAGCCAGTGATAGTTTAGTTACTTAGATTAGCAGTGTTTCGTGTTTGGAAGCTTGTGTTTGTTATATTCTTGGACCTGTTTCACACTGAATCAGGGCGTTGAATATTTTCTTGTTTTTGAATACTGCACTGATTGTGAACTTGCCATTAATTTTCTAGTTTTATATTGTAATGTGTGGGTTTTGCGCTAAATTAATTATTTATATATATAACTATGAATAATCCAATGAAATTAGTGTGTGCGTGTGGCTGTCTGACGTTCAGTCTAAAGGTGCATGTTCTATCTCTGTTTACTCTACTCTTCCATCCACCACCACACACGTGCTTACAAACAAGGACAAAGACTACACAGTTATCTCTCTTTGCCCTTCTGTTTCACTATTTCCTGACTCATTCATAATACAACAATATTAAATCATACAATTTGTAAACATACACGAAAGTTCAAGATAATCAATAAGTGGCATATAGGCTAATAATATACAAATCACAGCACTTATTCAATCAGTGGCTAATACGGAGGTCATTGTCTCTTTCTTGAGACGTCACTTACCTCTACACATAGTTCTGAGGTTGTCACAGTCAATAATGACACACTGGCGACTTGGCGGAGATTCCTGATCTCTCAGTATTAAATATTAATGACTTTACTCTCTGTTTCGCAGACTTTTCACTAGAATATACTATATACTAGAATGAAACACATACTAACATCCGTCCTCTAAAATCTCGTATGAAATGTCTTTGTGTAAGTTTTTTTAAAACTAAAAGAAAATATACTAGAATATAGACTGTTTCACTAGACGTGGTATTCTTGGCCGGCGCTAGGAACAGATAGCAGAGTTGCCAACCCCCCCAAAAGTTTTCAGTAGTAAAAATTCTGAATTTCAGTAGTTTTATGACATTTTCAGTAGCCATACGTCCTCGCATTTTTTTTTTAACGAAGACATGCATACATACACAGTCTGCAACGAAGGTCGTGAAGAGTGTTTCCGCACGAATTATTGAGAGATCCATATCGGGCTTGAAGAAGGTGGCTACCGACTGAACAGGGACTAACTTTTCTGGATCAGGGCAACGACTTTTGTGACGGTTGCCATTCACGTGTCACGTCACATCGTGGAAGCCGCCATGTTGAATGCTAAAATCTGCCAAGTACACTACAATACACGCTGTGTTTTGATCTCGATGACGCAGTGATGCACGGAAATTTTTCAGAATACTCTTTCCTGTACTCTTGATTTGCTGTCCTCTTCTTTTTTTCTGGGCTTTCATCGCTAGTTTTCTTTCTTTTTGGCATCATGGATTCAAAATACCCCGCACACAAACTTTTCTTCTCGCGCTATAGAACGTGACCCGGAAACGAAAGTGTCACAGAAAGGTTGAGGTTTTGTGCACCAATTGGCCGTTTGCAAAACCACTTCACGGTGATTGGTCGAATTGCCTAACATGCACTGGAAGCGTGATCTATTACACCGTGCACGTAACCCAAATGACCGAGACCTTGAGGTGCTACGGGAGGCACAGGCGCTCAATAAAACTCGTTAGAACTGTAATACTATTGTCGAAAATTGACTTTCCGTAGTAAATTTTCGATTTGTGTAGCTCCGTAGCCGCGTATTCATTTCCGGAGTAAACTACGGAAATTCCGTAGTGGTTGGCAACCCTGAGATAGCTACCCTTGGGGAACACTGCAAGTGATCCCGTAGCTTAGGTCTGGAGATTTACTTCGCCCAACATTGCTGCACATCTGCACCAGTGATGGTTGGTCGAAGGAGAGATGATGGCGTTGATCTGGCTGTCGCGTCAACATTGACCATCTACAACGCCAGGATTTTTAGAATAGACTTGTGCGAAGGGGCAGACTCAAGTCCAAGACGAGAGACCCCATATTTTCCAACAAATGACACCCGATGACGACATTTGTACCACCCAGCTGATTGGCAACACCAACGATGCGGCCATTGAGATTGAGAGCATCAAGACACCAGCTTTGTTGGACACTGGCTCTTAAGTCTCCATGGTCAGTGAGGCGTTTTACCATCAACGCCTGAAGCATCGTCATAGGAACTTGGAATGTCAGGACCCTAACTGCAGAAGGAAAATTAGAAGAACTGGCCAAACGAGATGAACCACTATCGATGGAACGTTCTAGGTATCAGCGAACTGCGCTGGAAAGGCCTAGGTGAAACAACGACCGACAAAGGCCACAAGCTCTATTTCAGCAGTAAAGATGACAGGCACGAACAATGGCATTGGATTTTTGGTCCACAAGAACATTCTAGCTACTGTCATGGGTTGCCGCCCAGTCTCCAGTAGACTCATTACCATCCGTCTGAGAGCAGCCCCTTTCAACATCACCATCATCCAGGCCTATGCCCCAACATCAGACTATGACGACAGCAAAGTGGATGATTTTTATGAAAATCTACAGGCGGTCCTTGACCAAGTGCCGAAGAAGGACATAGCCATGGTGCAAGGCGACTGGAATGCCAAGGTTGGCCAAGATGCGCACCACAACTGGGGAGACACATGTGGACCCCACTGCAACAACGAGACAAATGACAGGGGCCTGAGACTCTTGGAGTTTGCCAGATACAACAATCTGGTACTGGCAAACACGCTTGGTCTCCACAAAAACTCCAGACGATGGACATGGCACAGTCCTGGCGGGGAACATCACAACCAGATAGACTACATCATGATCAAGAAACGCTTCAGATCAAGCATCAACATTGGCAGGACACGCAATTTTCCAGGAGCAGACATCGGAAGTGACCACGATCTTGTGATGATGTCTTTCCGGCTCCACTTGAAGACAGTAAATACAGCAAAGTGCACTAGACTGAATTTCGACCTGGACAAACTGCAAGACCCGGAGGTGGCAGAATTTTTTTAGGCCACAATTGGAGGGAAATTTGCACCACTGCTCATTTTGGGGGCTGGTGAAGTGGATGTCAACACCATGACCACCACCTTCAACTCAGCTGTGACAGATGCCGCCACTGAGATCCTTGGCAAGCACCAACCAAAGAAGAAGCTGTGGATCACACCTGAACTTTTGGATCTGTGTGATAAACGAAGAGAGATAAAAAAGAAAAAGAACACCTCACAGGGAGCTGATGTCTACCGAAAAATCAACAATGACATCCGAAAAGGCATGCGCACAGCAAAGGAGAACTGGATAGAAGATCAATGCCAGGAAATAGAGAACAGTCTGAACAAGAACAACAGCAAGAACGCCTACCAAACTGTGAAGCGGCTGACAAGTGTTAAATAGCCCAAGGTCTCCATGATCCAAAGCAAGTCTGGCATATCGTCGCTGTCAGACGAAAACCTCGTAAGTCCCAAAATGGCAGTTTGGAGATTCCTTCATAGTTGTGACCCTTGGTCTCTTGCCCATGTTCTGCGCTAAGTTCAAAATTGCGTCTCGAATAGAAAGTTAATACAAATCCATGAAACCAAACCTTGTATCTCTCTACTGGTGGACCAAACCTCGTATCTCGATATACCAGTTTTTTAATGTAAAAATGCTGAATTCTTTTAAGGGACAAACCTCGTATGTTTAGATATGAGGTTTTTACCGAACGTTTTCGCGGTAGGAAGTGACAATGATGCAACATACGCGGTTTTCTTTGTCGCAAGAGTTTGGACGAAAATTGGTAAGTACAGAGCACACATAACACTTTGAGTCGTTTGATTTCCTTCACAATTAGACAATGAATGTATGGAAAGGCATTGAATCATGTAGTCGAGTTTTCAGTGGTTTTCAGTGGTGAAAGACTGATCTCTCTCTCTCTCTCTCTCTCTGTGGTTGAAGAGAAAGTGACAGTTCTGGAGGCAAAGAGAATAGATCTAGTGTGGGGAGGGTGTACATGGTGGTCACTGGTGCTGGGGGACGGATGTTAGATCAAGTATGTAGGCTTAGATTGAGTAGATCTAGGAGGCGCCTCCATATCGCTTGTTTGTGAGAGGGGCGCGTACAGCATACATTCATTTATTTAAATCGGAATAAAACACTTGAGATTGTTTATTTTAATTTATTTCAGAATCTACGTTGATGTCTGACAATGGAAATCTGTCGTCTGGGACCCTCTGCCGAAAGTGCAACCTGCCACACACCCCTTGCTCATCATCTGATGATCTTGCGGAGTGGATTTGTAAAGTCTGCAACGAACCTCCCAAAGACCCTTTGGGTTCTGGCACTAAATAGAATAGACCCAACGTTTCCTGGCGTGTCGTAAGAGGCAACTAACAGGGGTGATGTTAGCACGGCATCACTGGGCGGAAGTCTTCTACACAGAAGTCACCGGCCAGGGCGGAGGAACCTCACATTACTACAGGTTCAACGACCACGAGCTCAGGGCCAAGGCGAGCCACACTGTATTCGTGGATTTCGGCTGTGGCCAACAGCCTGGAGAGGATTGGGCACCACCAGGTCTTTTTTGCCCAAGACACACTACATGATGAAACTATCCACTAATTCCATACCGGATCGGTCGTCGCCCGGATCAACAAGGACCGCGCCTTCCGTTGGCCACCAGGATGGAGGTGATAAGTATGCTACTGATGGAGAATTTAGCTAGATCCGCACAAGAAACAACATTGTCATAGGAACCTAGAATTTCAGGACCCTAACTGCGGAAGGAAAATTAGAAGGACTGGCCCACGAGCTGGACCACTATCGATGGAACGTTTTAGCTATCGACGAACTGCGCTGGAAAGGCCTAGGTGAAACAACGACAGACAAAGGCCACAAACTCTATTTCAGCGGTAGAGATGACAGGCACGAACAATGGCATTGGATTCTTGGTCCACAAAAACATTCTAGCCACTGTCATGGGTTGCCGCCCAGTCTCCAGTAGACTCATTACCATCCGTCTGAGAGCAGCCCCTTTCAACATCACCATCATCCAGACCTATGCCCCAACATCAGACTATGACGACAGCAAAGTGGATGATTTTTATGAAAATCTACAGGCGGTCCTTGACCAAGTGCCGAAGAAGGACATAGCCATGGTGCAAGGCGACTGGAATGCCAAGGTTGGCCAAGATGCGCACCACAACTGGGGAGACACATGTGGACCCCACTGCAACAACGAGACAAATGACAGGGGCCTGAGACTCTTGGAGTTTGCCAGATACAACAATCTGGTACTGGCAAACACGCTTGGTCTCCACAAAAACTCCAGACGATGGACATGGCACAGTCCTGGCGGGGAGCATCACAACCAGATAGACTACATCATGATCAAGAAACGCTTCAGATCAAGCATCAACATTGGCAGGACACGCACTTTTCCAGGAGCGGAAGTGACCACGATCTTGTGATGATGTCTTTCCGGCTCCACTTGAAGACAGTAAATACAGCAAAGTGCACTAGACTGAAGTTCGACCTGGACAAACTGCAAGACCCGGATGTGGCAGAACTATTTCAGGCCACAATGATATCCGAAAAGGCATGCGCACAGCAAAGGAGAACTGGATAGAAGATCAATGCCAGGAAATAGAGAACAGTCTGAACAAGAACAACAGCAAGAAGGCCTACCAGACTGTGAAGCGGCTGACAAGTGTTAAACAGCCCAAAGTCTCCACGATTCAAAGCAAGTCTGGCATATGACTTACAGAAGAACAAGAAGTCTTGGACAGATGGACAGAGTACTGCTCTGACCTTTACAACCATACACCAAATGGAGACCCATCAGTTCTAGCATGTCCCGAGAACAGAGAAGAAGAAATCCTCCCAATTCCAGACCTGCCTACCCCCCAAATTTTTAGGAGTAACGACTTGGGACAAAAAGCGTAACATTTTGAGGGAAAATTGTAAAAAGCGTATTCACACCGCGATCGATCTATCGGTCTTTAAATTCATTATATTTCTACACCAAATAATACTAACAATCTTGCAACATTTGCAATTAATAGTAAATTAAACAGGCAGCAAGACAAGAAAATAGAAAGCAAACAATGAATTTACCACACAAAAAAAGTAGATAAACTGTCTGAATTTATTATTATTATTATTATTATTATTATTATTATTATTATTATTATTATTACTTTAATGTACATAGTACACTAAAATAAAAAAAAGCATAATTCATTTGTAAAAGAAAATTAAAAAGAAAAAGTTTTCATAAGGAGGTGTGGACTTGAGCACAACAATGAACTAAAAAAAAGTAGATAAACTGTCTGAATTTATTATTATGACTTTCATGTATATGAGTCAGAGAAGCATCATTCAGATGCAAAAGTAAATAGTAATATATATTTAAAAAAAAAAAAGTTTTATATTTTTTACTTCTTCAAAGATTTGTAGTAAGCACTCTTAATGCTGCTCAGTTGGTGATCACTATATTGATGCTTGTCCAATAAGTGCCCAAGTCTTGACTTCAGCACAAGGAGTGCCTCCACAGTATCCTGCCCCATTGGCCATTGAAGCTCTCTGGGGTGTGGCATTCTTTCTTACTGTTGAAAACACTCTTTCGCATGGTGCAGATGAATGAGGCTTATTATTTGCTCCATTCATGTCTGGATTTTCCATTTATGAAGTGCAAATCGATTGTAAACAACACAAATCGCCTGGTAGTAGTTCAAACGGAAGTTACAGTAGCTTAGACCCGAACAGGTCACGTGACCGTTCTCGACTAATCACAAGCCCGGTCGTAGTTCAAACGGAAGTTACCGTAGCTTAGACCCGAACAGGTCAAGTGACCGTTCTCGACTAATCACAAGCCTTCGTTTTCAGTTCCGAGTCTAGCATCTCCTTATAAGGAAGTTTTCGTACAATGTGTAGTTTTTGCGTTTGGAAAATCGTAGTAAAATTAGGGAAATCGTAAAAATCGTAGTAAGGGCTGAAAATCGTAACAAAATACGCCTAAATCGTAACGGTAGGCAGGTCTGCAATTCTCCGGGAAGAAGTTGAGGCAGCGGTGCAATCGCTGAAGAAAGGGAAGTCAGCGGGAGTGGACAACATACCCGCGGAACTGCTACAAGCAGGAGGAGAAGCGATGATTATCTGTAACAAGATCTGGCAGAGTGGGGAGTGGCCTACACCATGGACCCAGTCGCTTGTCATCACTCTTCCCAAAAAAAGGTAACCTTCAGGAGTGTGGAAATCACTGCACCATCACCCTCATCCACGGCTGAAACAGCCCTGTGTAAAACTTGACTCTTTGCCAGCATGTGCAAGCTATTTTTAGCGAAGCTTGGAGCCGAGCGCAAGCAGATCCAGAGCTGCGTTTCTTTAGCCAAGCAAATCAAGTTGAGACAAGAAAAACAAGGCAAGCGCGTTTCTTAGCGCCCGCTTGCGGCAAGCAAAACAAGAGGCTTGGCAAGCAAAGCCAAGCATATCTTCGACATACTTAATTCAAGCACAAACATGGCGACTGTTACGCATGGATCTAAGTTTGACGACGGGTCTTTCTTTAATGTAGACACGGAGGCGTCATTTTGGAAAAAACCTTCAGCACTGTAAGTTATATTTATGTCTATTCTTGAATATTGCATGCAGTTTTGTATAATTGAAGGTATATTTTATCCAGGAAAACATGCAAGTTCCTCGGAATGCTCGATCGTTTTGTTGTTGTTGTTCCAGTTTATGAGGAGGTAGAGATCTTATTTTGTTACCGTTATTTGGCTTAGTTGAACTTTTGGTACCAGTTTTCGCTGTGGCTTGATATTTTCTTCTTTTGATTGGCAGGCACCAAACAATTTGTTGAGAAACCGACGCCGTCCATCAGGTTTTTTAATTAAAAAACAACAACAAAACCACAAGGGACATGATACATTTAATTTGATCTGTACACAAAGGTGCAAATTCAATATGCACCATTACCGGGCTGATTTAACTGTGAACCTTCAAGTAGGCTACAAGCTCTTAGTAATAGATTCATAATAATTTAATAAAGTAATACTTGTGAGAGTTACAATGACATAAAGTGAGCTTTGTGACCGAGTGGTCTAAGACGGGACTAATTTTTTGCCTTGCCCACAGGCTAGAAAGAAATGGTGCCTGACAGGTGCGGGATCGATCCAGCACCTGGGCATTATGTTTCTCCGAATATTATTTACTTTTGACTCGGGTAACGTCTCTGGGGTTTTCTCCGGGTACACCGATTTGCTCCCCCAGCGACAGTCACATTTGAGAACATATTAGATAGGTTGGGTTTGGGTACGCCATAGGCTGCGACTACGCATTCCGCAGGGCAGGCCGGCCCATAATTTCCCGATAAAAATGGACAATGAAGTGTAAAAAAAAAAAACAAAAAAAAAAAACGTTTTCTTCTTCTTGGAGAAAATCTAACCTATATGGGCCTATATATTTCATTATTAATGTTATTTTATTTTTGTTGTTGACCTACATAAGAGCACTCGCATCAATGGTGAGGGATTCCATGGATCTTTAGGTAACCTACTATCACACGTTGTTTTGGCAGGACAAGAGGGGGACCTTCAGGGTTATGCTGGTGAGCTGGCCAATGTTGTGCTGGTGAAGGAAGGAGGTATGCATTTAGATGTGGCTGGTGCGCAGAAAAGCCAAATCTACAAGATCCAAGACCCTCCTGCCACCAAAGAAAAGATACCTCCCAAGTCTGAAGGTGGAGACGTGTGCGTGACTGCTGCGACTTCTTTACCACCCCTCCAGGCATAGCATGTCTGTGTGCGCGTGTGTGTATGTGTCAGTAACGGCTATTTCTCATAAAATAAAGGACGGATTTAGTTTACTCTTATTCTGTTATTATATAGAATTTTATAATAATATAAGCCTCAAACAAAGTTTATTCATTTCGGTTGACCTCATCATGTTTGTTTCAATATAGAGTTAGTACAGATGCATGGTGGCTGGTGCAAAGCAAATGATGATGCTGTTAGATACGCCTTTCGGGTGTGGTGTGTAGTGGCTGTAGCAGGGGGAGGGTTCCTACTTATTTTGTTCATTTGTATGAGCTAAACAGGCTTTATTTATATTTCACAATTTGTCTCAAGGGGCAAACAAAATGTGCCAGTCAGAACATTTTATTTTTAGTCATTTTTATGCACTGTGTATTTGTGTGTGTTGGTGTATGTGTGTGTTAGTATAGTGTACTTTGCTTGCTAAATTTTAAGTTTTGTATTATTCTCAGTTATTAGTTTATCATAATTGTCATGCAACTTATATTTGATTGTCACATGTAAAGCCGCAAGTACATGTATTGCCCGACTTAGTGAATGCATCGTTGCCAACTCAGTGTAAAACTTTTATGTTTTCACGTTGATTAAAATGACGAGGACGTCATTTTGTTGGCAGGAGCGAATGTGGTAGTCATGTCTATGAGTTGTGTGTATGTGTGTGTTGGTGTGTATACTTTTGTCAATACATGCATGTTGTTTATAAAATGTGTGTGAAGTTTGTACAATAATAAATGTTTTGGGCATTGAAATGTTGCTTCATTGTTTTCTTTTGGTAACCATCCCATCAAGTTGAAATTAAGGAAACCGTTGATGTGTGCTTTAAACATTAGTAAACATCGCTTGCATGCTCTAGTTACAGATGTCATATTGTGCTAGACATATACACAGATCAATACACCTTACACTCATTGACAACAACAAAATAATGTGATAACTATAAATTTTGCACGGGCTCCACACGACACGGTTGTTTAGTTTGCGTCTCCAAATAACTAAGCTGCCAGGCAAAATACTATCTGCACAGGCGACATGACAGTTTGTCATTATTTTCCTTCCACCTATTCAAATGAATGAAATAGATCTGCACTGCAAAATCATAGTTAGTGCGTGTGTGAGTGCTCGTGAGTGAGTATGTGTGTGTGGGTGCGTGCGTGTGTGTGTGTGTTTAGTTTGAGAGTAATTAGTTTTTGTTTATAAGCTTACTGTTAATAGTTCATGAGGTTTCTTCGTTCTGTTTTATAGTTAAAGTTGTTCTTATTCAAGTAAGCGCCTAGAGCTAGGTCTAGATTAGATTAGGCGCATAAATAATAATAATAATAATAATAATAATAATAATAATAATAATAATAATAATAATAATAATAATGACAGTTTGTGCCTGAATCCGAAGACACCTCCTCTAAAGCTATCGCCTTCACAATGCACTTCGAAATGTACGCCATTTTCAAAACAAACTTGCTTCTGCTGGTCGTTTCTTAGGCACTCTTGATACCGCTTGGCCCGCGACGAGCATGCTTGTTTGGCTCGCGGCCTAAGAAACACAGCTCTGATGCAGAAGCCGCTCTAAGCTAAGCACTGCAGTACACAGATATGAGGAGTACGCGTGGAAATGTATGGCTCATCATCCTATTTTTGTGTACTAAAAGTGATCGTTTTATGTGGAATATCCTTTGTATTGTGATAATGGTTTGCATTTAGTTACTTCCATATCTGTGTTTTGTGTTAGCATAATCGAGAACCATGAAATCGATTTGGTTTGTTTTATATTTAAGTTGATTTGACGGCACTAGCTGTCCGGTCCTGCACTGTAAGCTTACTAGCAGTGGACTGGTTTTACGTTTTCAATTGTGTATACGTAGGTAGCGGCAGTGAAATTTTTTTTGTCAGAATTTAAGTTATATGTTGGAATTTCCATAAAGAACTTTATAAATGATGAAAAATAAAAAAAAAAGTAAGTGGATATCTCTTTTCTTTTAAAAGTTATGAGTATTTAAAGATTACACTAGTTGCGCACACGTAAAAACGCTTAAAAAAAGCCAAGTTCAGAGAGCAAAAAGGAACATGAAGAATAGAGAGACACATCTTATTTTATAATATTTCATTTATTACAACCAGCTGATTGTAATTAATAGGCAACCAAAGCACAAAAACATATCATGTCGTGGCATAAAGAGGAACAAAATACAAAAAATCACTCCAGCTATTTGTTGCAATATGAACGAGAGGCCAACTTTGGCCCATTGCAACACAAACAGATTTCATGAATGACTATACATACTAGGCTAGTTAAAAGGTATTGAACAATGCAATAATGGGAAAAAAAAATTCTCTGCAGTAAATACTTGAAATTCCTCATAGGATGGGCCCAAACTTGGCAAAATGTTCAAAATCTCCATTCCGGAGGGCCGTGAACGCCACAAAACGAAAAAAAAATTGTAACTTCTTCATTTCTTGACCGATTGTGATAAAATTTGGAGGAAAGCTGTGAAATATCAACATCTTTCATAAGAAACCATCTGAAGTCATGAGCATGTTCCAGAATACAACAAATGTGATTTTGGGTGTTAAAAACATAACAAAACTTGACGATGCACAACATTATAACAATTTAAATCTCTGTTACTTCTTGCTTTCTTCACAGAGTTTACTTACATTTGGAAGAACACTTCCACATGTGAATGTGTTTCATATAAAAACACCATTAGGCATTAGTATGTTTTAGATATATGTTTAATTAACTGGTTAAATAATTTATTATAAAAAAAAAAAGTTGAATGAAGAAATCCTCAGCATCATTCTACATCTTGTTATGAGGTGGGCAGGAATGCTCCAGCTTTAAAACATGCATTTGGAGCATGTTTTTTTTTGGTGAGTTCAACACCAATCACTTTCTTTCTGGCTCTTGGGCCGAGGACAGCAAAAGATCCTCTGAGCACTGCATAAGCATCATCATCTGCAACCAAAAAACAGTAGTATACTATTATAATATTTGGCACTATTATTTTCAGGTACAGATCTTCACTGTGTGATGCGTACCGCAATTCGTTACCACCGCGTGTATGCTTTGATTGTCTTTATTGGGTTTTGTTTTTTCTTTCTTTCTATTCTTTACTTGTTAACGAAAGTAGCTCGTGCGTGCTAATGGCGGAGGTGGCAAGCAAAAGGCCCCCTATACAGCACAGATCTTTACTGTGTGATGTTACCGTGTACTGCAATTCGTTACCACCGGGTGTATGCTTTGATTGTCTTGTTTTTTCTTTCTGAATTGCTTGATCACTGTGCGTGTTATGTGACAATGACAGTTATAGTGGTGATTTATTCAGGATGGGCCATGAGATTACCTGTTATAGGTGAGTACAATACATTTTTCCCATTGTTCAAATATGTTATTAAATGTTTAATCTCTCTCTCTCTCTCTCTCTCTAAAAAAGGTTTTGTTTGCATTGCCTCATGTCTTGTAAATTGTGCTGTTTTGGATGAGGTTTTAAATGTATTCTCGTTTGTTTGGGCTCTCTTGTGTATAGTAAATAGTGGATGAGTTTTTAAAATACAGTTTCAGCAGGAATTTTTGTTAGGCATAAAATACTTATGCATAGCGAGCAAAAGTATTTTCTAATAGCGTGAGGGACAACTGTCATGTATTTCTAAAATGTATAACCAAATCGTAAGAGAGGGCGCCGGCGGTTCGTTAAGGTCTGGAGCAATGGGCTTGGATAAAATAATTATAAGCTCCACAAAGTACTAAAGGCAAGCGCCAGTTGGCTAGGCTACACCAAGGCCAGCGGCCGTCTCTGATCTGGTTATGGGCGGTTCAGTCAGCGTGAAGGAAACATAAGAGGCAGAACAAGGTGTTTTTTTTAGCCATCGTCTGACAGTACCGCTTCTAGACAGCCGTGCATCAGCCATCCCAGCAAGGTCCTCCTGAAAATAATACTCAACAGGTTGAAACCTCAAGCTGAACAAATCATAGCTGAAGAACAAGCAGGATTCAGGCAGGGCGAAGTACCACTGAACAGATTTTCAACCTCAGAATAATCTGTGAGAAATACCTACAGCACCAACAACATCTATATCACCACCTCCAAAGCTTATGGAATGGAAATAAGTGCAGAGAAGACCAAAATGATGACCAACAACACCAATGGCATCAACACGGACATCAAAGTCCAAGGCCAATCCCTCAACACAGTGCATAGCTTCAAATATTTAGGAGCCATTGTATCAGACAATGGGTCCCGACAGGAAGTCCTCTCCAGGATCGCACAAACAACTGCTGCCATGACAAGGTTGAAGCCCATTTGGAAAGACATGACCATCAGTCTACATTCCAAAGTAAGACTGCTGCACTCCCTTGGCATCTCCATCTTCCTATATGATTGCGAAGCATGGACCCTCACAGCAGATCTCCAATGAAGAATACAAAACATGGAGATGAGGTGCTACAGAAGACTTCTGGGCATTTCCTATACCCAACACATCACCAAGTCCGACAGACCATCACACAAGCCATAGGACAACACGATGACCAGCTCACAGTGGTGAAGAAACGGAAACTCTGATGGTATGGCCACGTCACCAGATCATCAGGCCTTGCAAAGACCATTCTGCAAGGCACAGTGCAAGAAGGTAGAAAAAGAGGGAGACCGAAAAAGAGGTGGGAGGACAACATTCGAGAATGGACTGGTTTTGACACTGAGCGAAGCCATCAGGGCTGCTGAGGACAGAGAAAGATGGAGTATGCTGGTTAAACGATCATCTGTGGTGCCCCTACGACCTCCGGGTTAGGATATGATAGGATTGGACCTGAAGCACCTGGACTTGAACCAGCTCCAGCAGCTACTGAAAGTAGAGTGTTCGAATGGCCAGAGTTTATCATACCTGAGCTACATCAAGGCCGATGTTGTAATGCTTGGCCAGACGACCCCCCAACAGTGCCTCCTCCTGACTAAAGCTCCTCTGTTCCGGTACTACTTGGAACGAATTTCATTACGCCGTTGCTGAGCAACTGCAGCCAAGGACTGGGCGTGAGATGCCTACAGCTGATCGCACCTCACTCCTCCTGGTTCATAGGGCGCGTCCACATGATGAGCTTCGAGTGAAGCATTGAGCTGCGCTTCAGCTGCGCTGCGAAAAATATAACTAGAATTACCGTAGAAGCGTCCACACCACGAGCGGTAGCCACGCGGTTGTTGCTAGCTTCGAGCAGCGGTAATGTTCTGGGCATTTATCGTCGCTCGAAGCTCAAGCGGTATTTTCTTTTGTCCTTGACCTTGATTGGTTTTGTACTTGTGCTTCCACGCAGACTGCTTAATCAAAACTTCTCATCGTTTGACCGGCTCACAAAGCAAAGCATTATAAACGCACTTATTTTTAGATGCTTCTAGAAGCAGATGCTTTGCTTCATGTCAGACCTCATCTTAAGTCATCATCATTCTAAATTGTAATGTATTCATTCTTTTTGTGTAAGATTTATCATGTTTGATATTATCGATAATGATAATGATGATGATGATGATGTATTTTCATCATGTAGTAAAACGTCAAGTTTATTCACCAAGTCATTTATTTATTATAACCTTCAAAAGTTTAGCCAATTTAATTATTTTATTTTTTATACATTTTGCATATAATTTATAACTGTGAACTCTAATTTTGAGTCACCGGAAGTGACCTACCGGATGTTTTGATTATTACATTATATAAACATCATGTATGTTTATAGTTCTTATATATTGTTTACAATTGATTGTGTTTAATATTTTGATTACTACTTTTATAAACATTTAAAGATTAGAGACCTATACTTATGAAACTTATTATTTGTTTACAGGGTCGCCTCTTTTCCTACCTGGCCTCTTTCCATATCTAATAAGCAGTAAAATTCCTTGCCAAACTTTCACCACACGCCTGGTCTTCGTGGACATATGAAACCCACTAGTGTGTGTGTGAATGACTCTTCCTTCTACCACCACACCCACACACCCCACTGTACAATAACTGTGACATGGTGAACTCTTGGATATAATTATGAATAAACAAAGCGACGTGCAAACTATTGTACCCAAACCCAAATTCTTTAATCATTTTAAAAAGTAAGTAAACAGATAAATTGATATGATTGTTGATTGATTGATTGTTGCGTTAGGTCCAGCGGACTCTTCCGAGCCAAATCAGGACCGGACAACCCCCGATCCGCATAAAAGATCTGCTGAAACAACCCTAGTGGGAAAATTGAATGCCCTCCACCAGCCAGTCACTTTACAATAAAGACATCCCACGCAGGGGACGGCTGAGGCTTTACCCCAACTACTCGAACCCCCGGTTACAAAACCAAAATAGAATACAAACATAATTATAAATTATCAACAAAACATATACATATAAAATGCCTATATTGCTAAATAATAACATCATAGGAAGCCCTAGTGACCACCCGGCAGAAAGCGTCCAACACTCCCAAGCTGATCCAACAGACCCCAAACACAAACAAGGAGTCTTGTCCAGGAAGAGTTTTCAAGAAAAAAGGTAGGTCATTGATCTAGCGAAGAAGAAGATAGTATAGCAGAGTGATAGGACAGAGCAGGAATGGGAAAGCGTAAATGAGGAAGACAGCGACAGTGGGAATTTAAAGCACTAAATTTCCAGAAAGTGGGGACACTATTTATACTGAAACCCCCGGCACTCCAATGGGGGTACTGTTGCCGCAGTGAATCGGTCATGCCTATAAAGGAAAGACAGGTTTTCAACTGGGGCTTTCACTTTTCCCTTTATAGGTTAGAACAATCTACAGTGGCAAGATTGCTCATGACCCCAAGGGGTAAATTGATAAAAATAATGCTATTATTTTGAATTTTGATACATAACATTTCTGTATGCCCAACCGGTTTGCATAAAAATATGGGGAGAATGAGGTAGAGCATTCCAACAATAATCATTGCTGTTAACTCAATATAATAGTCAAGAAAAATGGATCAGTACAACATATCTTAATGATTAATCTGAGGAATAAAAATTGATACAACAAGAAGTCAAGAAAAAAGAAAATTTGGTTTGGAAGATATTTTGAGTTGCCCTCAATTCAATTATAGTCTAAAAGACAAAAATATGTTCTTTTTGACTCATTCAAATAGCTGCTGATAACAAACATACTTAACTATGTCATCATTGTCAGTAAGCAATCAATCAATTAAATTAAAACAAACAAAACTCACTTGTTTGGCACTGGGTAGATCGTCTCATCTTTCATCACTACACTCAAAGCATGAATAACCGCCGTCTAAAAGAAAGAAGAAAAATAATAAAATAAAATGTAAAACAAACAAACAAAAAAAACAACGAAATATTCTGTATGATCATTTAAGCTTAGACATAATACACATTTTTGCAAAATGCAAATATTAAGTCTCATCTTCATCGTGCTTTGTGGGTCCTAGGGGACACTGAAGGGTATTACTCCGTATCTTACTAACAACCATAGACAAGTAGGGAAAGGGTTTTACCAAATGCATGCTGACCCATAGACAGTGCTTAAACAACCTAGTACTACTCCATGCCTAATGTAAATGGCTGCCATTTCACATAAACCACACAGGTTTCTATGAGTAGATACTTTGTGTAAAATGTCCTCATAAATATATTCGTACATTGTTAAAGTTTTGAGTGCCATATAATATTTTTATGTTTTATATAAACTTTTTGTCAAATATTGGAGGTGGGAGATGGGGGGGGGAGGGGCAGGGGGAAAGGGACAGTATCAGAAGGAGCCAAACCATATTTCAAAAACCTCTGTGGATTTTGATTAAATTTCATAGGAACATTAATTACAGCCTCCCATGCCATCATATGTGCTCTAATGCAAAAGGCCAAAATCATTGGAGTTATTTTGTTGTTACCCACGTTTTGCTCAATATCTCCAAATTGGCTCAATAAATTTTGTTGCATTTTAATATACAGGTGCTTCAAATCATGGACCATCCTTCAGTCGTAATCTCGTTGTCCGTTGCTCAGAATGTAACCTTTTTGTTCAAAACACCCCTTTGGCCTTATCCCAGGAATAACTGAACTTAAATTCATCATTTTTACTTTGCACTTTAGCTACCACTAAGCATGTTAGATCATTGGTGTTTTGTACTTTCTCAAAGGTCAAGGTCATTGTGCTTCACCTTTTTCTAAATATGTTTTATCCTGTATCTAAAAATTAGCTAATCCGATTTAGATAGTTCAGATCGTGGCCTATCATTTCCTGTTTCCTGTTCGCTTCATTAAGATAAAGCCAGAGTTATAAAATCTATTAAAAAAAGACACTTTTAAAAATGCTTATTTTTTGCCTATGTGTGTGAATGTCTGGAAATACATTTGAAACGAATGAGTTGCCATCTTGTTGACACTGAAGTGGGTCATGCGACTCAATTGTTTTAGCGTGTATGTGTGTGTTTTGGTGTGTGTGACTGTGAGAGCATGACCATGGTGGATAATTTTTATATGTAAATAGTGTTTCACTGCGACTGAAATACTGATTAAAAGAAATCTGAATATTATAAATTTTGCAGACATAATCTTCATTATAATCTTGTTTACATCCAAATCACATTTTTTCATCCACAACAAATCTAACATTAGACACGCACGCTTAAACATGATCATGACTCATTTGCAAAGTAAACAAGCATTTACTCACTTTTCTTTCCATCCAGCAAGTGATCACTGTTTTTGAGAGATTATTTCTTCTCTCCCACTCTTTCCAGACAATCTTATTGATTTCAATAGCACTAACAGTGTCACAGTATGAACGTTCCTTGTGGAACCCATGAACATCTTGGAGTTAGAGGGATTCAGTATCATTAGTTCATACTTTCATCATATCACATCTTCAGTGATCATCAATCCAATTCAACTGTTCAGAGTAACCGCTTCTAAAGATAGTTTCTGAATGTTAATTGTTCTGAAAGTATTGCTTAGTGGCATCAAGGACATTGTTATTGCATGCAGATAAGTAGTTTATGAGTCAATGTGTAAGTTTGAAATAAAATTTGAACGCATTGGTGAGAAATTAGTGCAGCATAAAGTGCACTGTTTTGTAAAGTTATGGTGTCTCCTGGGTAGCGGAGTTTTAGGTGTGGAAAATGTAAAAACAATTACTCAGCCTCAGGAAGCGTTTCCTCCTGTCCACCTTCCGAGGCATTACCCCAGTACCCCTTGCAATAATTTCATCTTTTTTGCTTATTTCCTATTGCCATGCCTGATGTCTGGGGACATTTATTTATTTTACAACTTGTGTGTCCTCAGAAATTTTTTCCGTTAAGTCTATAATGTAGTTCTTAATGAATCTGAATTTAGTGTACAGTTCTACATCATCTAACTTTTCGAAGGGGTGAATTCGATCATGAAAAATGTGATTTTTGGTGGATTGTCATCTGCGATTTTGCCGATACTTTTGTTTTAGTGACATAAATAGGAATAAGAGATTTATTCCAACTAAAAGAATCAGAACCAGAATCCTATCCTATCCTATCCCATAACTCGAAGGTCGTAGGGGCACCAATATGATCATTTAAGCAGTATACTCCATCTTTCTCTGTCCTCAGCAACCCTCATGGCTTTGCTCAGTGTCAAGCCAGTCCATTCTTGAATGTTGTCCTCCAACCTCTTTTCCCATCTCCCTCTTCTTCTGCCTCCTTGCACCGTGCCTTGCACAATGATCTTTGCAAGGCCTGATGCTCTGGTCATACCATGGCCATACCATTGGAGTTTCAGTTTCTTCACCACTGTGAGCATTTCATCGTGTTGTCCAATGGCTTGTGTGATGGTCTGTCGGATTTCGTAGTTGGTGATGTGCTGGGTATAGGAAATACCCATAAATCTTCTGTAGCACCTCATCTCCATGCTTTGTATTCTTCATTGTAGATCTGCTGTGAGCTTCCATGTTCTCTGGGAATCGTGAAACCGCCTCTAGTCTATCACTCTGTTGGTGATGGCTGAGAATTTTTGTTCACTTCAGTTCGGTCCTTGTTGACCCTCGTGGTTCTAAGCTTCGCGTGTGACTACCCGGTAAATGTTGGATATACCGGGGATATGGTCTATGTCATCTCCGACCAATCACCTCGTTCTCGCGACTAAGTGAATCTTTTCTCTGCCGTCTTTGTTTTCCTGTCCTGTTTCTGGGACACTATCTGTTACATCTCAACTTCATGTGTCAGGGGAGAATTGCAGGGTAGATCTAAGTGTGATAAGATTCGCATGGCAAGGTCAAGGGACACAGGTCAGATATCCGAGTGGGCTAACTTACATTCTTCCTAGTGAGTTCTGCTTGATGCTATTGGGAGTGAACGTCTCAAGGAGGTTAATTTAATAATGGCCAACATTCCTTTAGACTTAGAGGGCTGGTAAATTAAGGTCAAGTTTTGTTCAATACTATCTTGTTTATGTCTAGGATGAGTTACCACATCTTTGTCGTGAACATTTCTGATATTACAGTAAAGTTATCAAAGTCAGCACGTTTTTCAGGTCATCTATGTGCTCAACAAATAAAGTTATATTATCAGCATATAGCTGTATTTTTACTGTTCTGTTTTCACAATTTTTTGCTTGAGAGTTTATTTCCACGTATATGTTTATTATTTCTTATTTTTATCACTAATATTTTTAATGTCAAAACATAGGCCATCGGCAAGAATGGACATTGTCTCACTCCTGAATTAATATCAAAACATTTAAATATCCAGCCTAAATAGTTTATACAAGTGTTAGGTTATTCGTAAAAATTTGAATCCACTTGACAATTTTGTTTCTCCAAAATTGAACTTTTGAAACGACCAAACAAATTCTTTGGAGACTGTGTCAAAGGCAGCCTTGTAATCAAGAGCAAAGATACCTTGCTTTTGTTTTGAGTCCAAATAATGAATTGTATCATCATTTAGTCTCAATATGTTAATAATATTTCTTCCTTTCACAAATCCAACTTGATCTTCAGATACTATAGATTAAATAAGTGAGCCTAACATGATTGCTAAAACGTTTGCTAAAATTTTGTCATCTGTGTTTGTAAGGGAAATTGGCCCGCAATTTTTTAAGTCATCTCTCCTAGTGTATTAATGTTATAATTGCTATTTTCTGTGTTTTGGACTTTTCACAATTGAGAAAGGCAACATTAATTGAATTAATATACATCTTTTTAATTTACTCCCAACAAATTTTAGAAACACAGCCAATCCATCTGATCCAAAATCTTTCAACTAGAAGGGCAAAGCCCATTTGTGTCACAAAACTTACAATATTTTACATTAAAATGAGTGCCCAGAAAAACTTAAATGAAACAGTGGCATTAAAATGCACAGTAATTACACCAGCTCCAGCTCTATTTAAACAATGGTGTTCGCTTTCCCAGTGTTAGAGCTAATTATAGCTTGCTTTCATGCCAAACAAAGGCAGGCAGTGCTAGCAGACCCGCGAAAACCTCACAGTTTAACTTGGATTACCAGCAAGGTGTTGTTGCAGGTTGTTGGATATAATTGTTATTTGTTGATAAACTTCTGTTCATGAGGTGCTGAAGTTTGGTGATGTCTGTTGTTATTGTTTGAAGTATATTGGTATTTTGGTGATTCTTTTTAAAAATGTTTCATAGACTTGTACATTTGCAACCTGTTTTGTTCTGTGTTTTATTTGGGATAATCAAGTATTTGCACATGTGCATATGTTTTGTGTGAAGAAACTTTAAGATATACTTCAGGTTGACATGATTTATGAAAGGATAGAATTGTGTTTTAGTGCTTTTTTGACTGTGGTAAGATACTGACAAACTGTCTGCAATAGGTAACTGATTTCTTTATAGTTCAGTGCTGTGCCATCTTTAATTGCTATGGAAGACCTAGTTTATATTAGGTTGCAGTTAGCTTTTACTTTATTATGTGCATATATTAGTGTACATTTGAACTTTGTAAACATCTGATGGCCACTCTCGTTCCTTTTCAAGCTCAATGAGCATGACATTTTTCTGTGGATACCTGCACTATACAAGACTACTTCATCATCATCATAATCATCACCATCATAAGTGAGTAGTATTTACTCACATAAACAAGAAACGAACAAAACACCTTATTACACCCACAGAGATGCCAACCCTCATGGTTTCGCCGTATTATTTTCCGGTGGCAAATAGTTTTTTTTACAAATTTACACTAAAGTCATTTTTCTTACGGCGAGAATAATTTTTACAAGAATATATATTTGCAGCTGATGGTTATGGCAAAAGGACTTAACATTTCAGACTGATTACACTTAGGCACTGTCACAGTATAAAATAATGCAGCATATTATATAACGACCTTATAAGGTAATAAATCTATTTGATAGCTTCATAATTGAAGCTTGCTTTAGTTAACTTATTGCATATCGTAGTTCACAACCTTGTTAGCTGTGCTGAAACAGCAGCAGCAGACAAAACAATGCAAAGAAGTCAATGAGATTTAACTTTTTAAAAAAATTGTATGCCGATACACAACCTCAAAGCGATTTATTTTAATTAACTCTAACATTGTGCTGTACATGATTCTGATTCGTAGCAGGTTGATGTTAAAAAGTTTGTGAATTGACATCGATTATCTTTCTGACTTCGGTCGGGGTTCAAGTTTTACCACAGATTATTATAGAATTAGAATTCTTTTGCGGAGCTCAGTCATCTTTGATTTTTCCTATATGATTTTTAATAAGAAATCTCAATCCTGGACCTTTGCTCCCTCTTGTCTACCGACAAAATTTTAAATCTACTGACTGTTACACTCGATGTTGGTTTTTCTATCCGTAGTCGATTCAGCCCCGATGCTTGAATCCTGATAGGTGTAACTCAGATTCGTTTATCCATGCAACCCGTTCAATCATCAACAAGGCAGGAGTCGTCGTATGAAGTTTTCCACTTTTATTCAGCATACATCAACAACTGCATACAATCGTTCAATCGCTTTTTCCACTCTACAATTCTCGACTATGAACTTTCCACTTTTTACAACTTTCTCAACTCTAATACAACAACTCTCTCTACTTTCAACTCTCTATTGAAAGAATGCGGCATTATATATATATATATATATATATATATATATATATAGTCTCTCTACACTCCAGAAAGAAAATTCTCAAATAATATCGACCAACTAAAATCAGCAACGTTATACAAAGCTTCTTCTAATAACAACGCAAAATCAAATCAAAGGTAAATACACTCTATTATTGCATGCGTTGCAAAATAAAACGATCACATCTATAGCGCGCGTCACACACGCAAGCCTACCATTGCACGCGTCTCCAATGTAACACTGACAATTTATAAATTTCTCACTTACAGATTTTTTTGCAGATAGGCATCTCTGCACCCACTGTTTGTCTGTCTGTATCATTGTTCTTATTTTTCTCACATGCACATAAAATGTATTTGCATGATTTTGCTTATTATTGGTCTTTGTCGTGCACATATGGTGAAATGATTGTAAACTTTGTGTATGATTTGTTTTGTTTTCAAAAATCTAATTTTCTTTAGTCTTTGTAGTGTGTATGAATTCTGCAATTGTATCTTATCCGTTTTCTGCGCCGATTTCTTCTACTTGTAACTTTGTTATGTGTTTATCATGTTCAAGCATGCGTTGTATCATGCGCATGCTTGTTTTTCTTTCTTTATGAAAACTGTGCGTTGTACGTAACTGAATATATGTATATTAGCATGAGCATACATTTTTATGTATATCAAGTCACAATTCCTACAATTATCTTTTAACACTGTAACAGAGATAGTCAAGCTTTCCATTCATCGCTGGTAACAGGTATACATAATAATATTGTGTTTCTGTAAAACAAATTTTGTAAAACATATTTTAATACAAGCATATATTTTATATTATTCTTCTTTTCAACACCGTTTTTTTCTCATTTTTTTCTTTTCCTTCATAAAGTCTATTATTACTATCAATTAGACCTTTACTGTCAGTGGCAGGTATAGGTCGACCTGCTAGAGAAGGCTGCTGAATTACTGCTATAAAATTTCCCTCGTTCCTATGTCTGGGTCAGCGGCTTTCACCTTTTCCTTCTCCTCTCCCGTTAGGGCAGGCAAAGATATTTATAACTAGCCTGGCTGTAGGGATCAGTTTACTAGCGCGCCCTGCGCCATTGACGCATAAAAATTAAAAATGACCCATCTACAATTCTTGCCAGGGGCCGAATGGCGCTTCGATTTTTGGTACCAGTTCGCCACCACAATAACAGTGCACTGTATTGGAGGCGACAAACGTGCTTTTAAGGTGGTAAACTGAAGAATTTCAACTTCACAGCTGCTGTAGAGAGGTGGCGTGCTGAAAAGCGACGAGCTATATTCTCTTCAAAAGCACAGTAAACTGATCCCTGTTCTGGTTAGTGTTTTGTTGGTAAACATGCTTCACAACACATGCACACTCACAATAATCTATTTTGTTTAAATTTCTGTAATAATATCTCCAGGTTATCTTTTAGATGTACGTAAATTACTGCTGAAATCATGGCCCATTGAAACTTGATCTGAGGGGCCCAATGGCCCATAGCTTTTTTGTGTCAGGCTGAACCCTGTGGCTGGGTAGCCTCAAAATCTGAACAGCTTAATTTGAGTTGCTATGTAATACTGACTTAGATCGGTCAGCGGCTTTCACCTTTTCCTTCTCCTCTCCCGTTAGGGCGGGCAAAGATATTTATAACTAGCCTGGCTGGCGTAGCCTCAAAATCTGAACAGCTTCGTTTGAGTTGCTATATAATACTGACTTAGATCTTGAGATGCTCTTGACCTTGCAATGACCTTGACCTCCAGCTCCAAATGGGCACATGTACAATAAAATATACTAGCAAAAGTTGTAATATGCACAAAAAAAACAACATGGCCATGGGATATCCTTAACCATCCAATCTTGGTATGACCTTGACCTTCACTTGACCTCTGATGGCCATGTATGATCAAATGACCCTTTGTTGAGGCCAATCCCATGTCACTGCTTTTTGCATAATACAACTTACTGTAGTTTACTTGATCATACAAATGTGTCAACTTGGAGCGGGAGGTCAATGTCATCTCAAGAGCAAGATCACAAGATCAAAGTCGGTTCCATCATTGGTCAGATAATAAGAAAAATCACCCTAGTTGCTCTTTGCAAAGTATGGGTCTTGTAGGACATGTCATGGATAGTAATAATAAAAACTATAATCTGGTGAACATAGGTCTGGCTCAGGCTTTGAAGCTTGAGAGAAATAGTTCTTACCCATCCCTCCCCAAAACACATATGAGGTAAGAATTTATTCCATTCAACATTGCCATTCACAATTATTAAAGGTGAAGACTAGTTTCTAAAACAGAAGGTTGACTAAGCCTTCAAAAGAGAAATAAAAAGTTCACTTACATTGTAGAAAATAGCTTTGTATCTGTGATGATGGTAATTGTGAGAAATAAAGGAAGAATGGATTACCTGTTTGGGAATCTTGTGACCTCCGAGTTCAGTGTCAAAGTCTTGAATACGTGCGGTCCAGGGAATAACAACAGCACATCGCAAAGTTTCTTCTATCACCTGTCGCAAGTACCTGCAATATACCAAATATATTATCTAATTAATTCATGTGACTATAATTAGCATATAGACTACTTATAGTATACTAGTCATTCTAACAAAGCTGCTACTACACGGCTGAAATACCCTTGTGTAAAAGTGAACTCTCTGCCAGCAGCAAGCTATTTTTAATCACGCAAGGCCACCGCCTTGCTCAAAGCAAGCGAGCTCTCTTTTTGCTCACAGAGCAAAGAGAATGTGTCTTGCTCATGCTCTGTAATTGTACACTCAAAAAGTGATCGTTTTATGTGGAATGTCCATGTTATTGTGGTAATCTTTTGTATTTAGTTACTTTCATATCTAAGATTTGCGTTAGCACAAACTAGAATTACAAAGACAACGTAGTTTGTGCTATATTTATTTGGATTTGACCATTTGTAGCTATCCTTCCTGCACTATGAGCTGACTTGAATTGGACCGATTTTCTAGTGTGTATACATGTTCTAATTACACATGCTGATCATTTAAATCCAGCTGACAATGTTCACCATTTGAAGTCACTTAGTACAAAGTTTTAACTTTCTGGTGATGTGGTCGGAATTTATGAATACCTTCTTGTATTTGGATGCTGGTCTCTGTAATTGCAGTGAATTAACGAAACATGCATGCTAATGCTGGTCACAGGCACATCTTTGTTGCCGGCCCCCTACAGATCTTCGCCGTGTGCTGTCAAGCCCGGAATGTTACCGCACTTCCTTACCGCGTGTATGCTTTATCTTTAATATGTTTTGTTTGCTTTGTTGTGTGTTTTTTCTCTCTCTATTCTTTACTTATGTGTCATTTGTTTTTAGCTTTGTTTTGTGAAGTCCTTTTAAACTGAACTGTATTTACCCTTTGTGTGTTTACATTCAGTTTATGTGTATGTGTGTACTGTGTGTGTATTAGTTGTGTGTGTAGTGTCTCTCTCTTTCTTTATACAGTGAATGCATGTTTCCACTGAAAAAACCCAACAACTGTTGTGTTGCTATCTTGTAAATTTTTGTACTTTAAAATGTGTTTTTTTCCTTGTAAATAGTAGTATACTACTCAAAATAATTGAAGGGTCACTCTCATATTTCATTTAGTTAAATAATTTTTTGCTGCTATCAATAATATTGCTTATATTGCTTATTTCAAAACTTATCCTGTACAGTAACATTCAAGGCAATCTTATTCTGACAAGTAATCACATGTGTGAGTTTTGAACTTTCTGCACCGAGATGAAAAACAAACCCAATTTTTACCCAAAAAAAATGACCCTAATTTACTGTTGTCTTGCTAATAAAGCAAAATTTTCAACATTAAAAAGTGATTTGCACGCGAAAGGCTTGCACTTTCTGAGTTCAGTTCAACAATCGGCGCTTTTTTTATGGGTATAAATGGCAGCGCTTTTGCTGCTTTTCTAACCATGCCCCCAAGGCGACGATTGACTGATGTGGATAGAGGCAGAGCTATTGCATGGCTTCAGGAAGGGGTGGGGGTGAGAGAAGTTGGCAGGCGGCTGGGAGTGTCTCACTCCGTTGTCCAAAGGCTGCGGGAGCACTTTAACAACACTGGAAGCGTCCAAGAACCAAGAAGGTCCAGACGCCCCCGCGTTACCACTGCAAGACAAGACCATTTCATCACCCTGTCAGCTCTGAGGATGACGTCCGCTACAGCAAACACCATCAGAAGACAGCTTCACGCAGCCAGCAATATTAACGTCAGCGACCAGACAATTCGCAATCGTCTACACGAGGCAAACCTGCGATCAAGACGACAAGCAGTATGGCCTTTGCTCACCCCAGCTCACCGTGCAGTGCGTTTGGCCTGGGCTCGGCGTCATTTGGTGTGGACTAGGCAACATTGGTCAAGGGTGCTCTTTGCAGACGAGTCTCGGTTCTCCTTGTCTTTCAACGACCGTCGAGTGAATGTTTGGAGGCGTCCACGGGAGCGTTTTGCTGATGCGACGGTGCGCGAGCATGACCACTTTGGTGGTGGATCTGTCATGATGTGGGGTGGCTTCGCATTAAACTTCAGAACACCCCAGCTCCAAATTCATGGCAACTTAAACGATATTGGCTACAGTGATGACATCCTACAACCTAGGGTTCTCCCAGCTCTGCGGGCCATTGGGGAAGGTGCCATACTACAGGACGATAATGCCAGACCCCACCGAGCGCGTATCGTCAATGACTTCCTGCAGCAACAGCACATCATAAGGATGGATTGGCCGGCTCGATCACCCGATTTGAACTCCATAGAACATCTGTGGGATGTCTTGGGTCAACAGACACGGGCAAACCTCCCTCCAGGAGCTAATCTTGAAGTTCTGGCCCAAGTTCTCCAGCAAGAGTGGTTGGCCATCCCAGGAAACATCCTCCATAACCTGATACAGTCCATGAGACAACGATGCCAAGACTGCATTAATGCAAACGGTGGCCACACCCGATACTGACTCTATAGATTTTTGGTTTCTAAAGTTTTGATTTTGTAAATGGGTATGTCCAGTTAAATTGAATTCACTCGAATTTTAAGCGACTGATGTCTAAAATCTTTTTTGTTATTGATGCAGAAATTATTGCAATAAAATATGATGAACTAATAAATTGAATTCGTGTTTCTGATTTAAAGAGAGACCTATATGTCCAAGTGGCCCTTGTATTATTTTGAGTAGTATATTTTGGCATGTTGTTTTGTAAAAAAAAAAGGTTTTATTTGCATTGCCTCATGTCTTGTAACTGTGCTGTTTTGGATGAGGTTTTAAATTTATTCTTGTTTGTTTGTGCTCTCTCGTGTATAGTAAATAGTGGATGTGTTTTTAAAATACACTCAGTTTCAGCAGTAATTTTTGTTAGGCATAAAATACTTATGTAGTGAGCAAAAGTAGTTTCTAATAGCGTGCGGGACCAACTGTCATGTATTTCTAAAATGTACAACAAAATCGTAAGAGAGGGCGGTTCGTTAGTGTCTGGTTAACTTGCAGCAATGGGCTTGGCTAAAATAATTATAAGCTCCACAAACTACTAAAGGCAAGTGCCATTTGGATAGGCTACGCTATGCACAGCCAGCGTCTCGGTACTGGCTACAAGCAGTTCAGCCAGCATAACGGGACGGAACAAGGGTTATTTTTAGCCATAGCCTGAGAGTGCTGCATATGAACAGCCGTGACTACTACTATCTAATCAAAATGACTAACTGATACCGCACACTAAGGTTCCATTGTAATAAAACATACAGAAAACAACACAACTAGAAGAGCAAAGCCCACATGACACATGCTACGTATAGAACTTGCAAAATTCGACATGAAAATGAGTGCCCAGAAAAACTTAAATGAAACATCTGCCTTAAAATGCACAGTACTATGACTCTACACTTGACTTCTGGTTCAAAATGCATACCCCAGTATGATCAAATAAACTACAGTAAATGTCAGACTATAAGCTGTGACTTTTCCACCCAGCTTTTACCCTGTGGCTTAAACAATTGATTGTTACGATTCCAAGAGCATCATGCTCTTCCTCGTATATTCTTAGGTTTTGTAACTCACCACTTCATGCTTATTGTGCATGGATTTTTTTATGAGCTCCATGTTAAAGTGACGGACTAAGGTGTGTTACTGATGGACAATTTAGCAAGATCTGCACGAGAGACAACATCGTCATAGGAACCTGGAATGTCAGGACCAAAACTGCCGAGGGAAAATTAGAATAACTGGCCTATGAGCTGGACCACTATTGATGGAACATTTTAGGTATCAACAAACTGTGCTGGAAAGGACTAGGTGAAACGACTGACAAAGGCAACAAGCTTTATTTCAGTGGAAGAGATGACAGGAACGAACACTGCGTTGGATTCTTGGTCCACAAAGACATTCTAACCACTGTCATGGGTTGCCGCCCAGTCTCCAGTAGACTCATTACCATCCATCTGAGAGCAGCCCCTTTCAATATCACCATAATCCAGGCCTATGCCCCAACATCAGACTATGACGACAGTGAAGTGATGATTTCTATAAACATCTGCAGGCTGTCCTTGACCAATCGCCGAAGAAGGACATAGTCATAGTGCAAGGCGACTGGAATGCCAAATTTGCACCACTGCTCATTTTGGGAGCTGGTGAAGTAGATGTCAACACCATGATACCATGTCAACTCAGCTGTGACAGATTACGCCACTGAGATCCTTGGCAAGCACCGCCCAAAGAAGAAACCATGGATCACACCTGAACTTTTGGCCCTGTGATAAACGAAGAGAGATGAAAAAAAAAAAGAACACCTCATATGGAGCTGATGCTTACCGAAAACTCAACAATGACATCTGAAAAGCCATGCGCACAGCAAAGGAGAACTGGAAAGAAGAGCAATGCCAGTAAATAGAGAGTCTAAACAAGGATAACAGCAAGAAGGCCTATTACATTGTAGAGAACGGGATTTTCCCGGTATTTTTTAAATTAAAATTAATTAATGATTTTTTTGATTGGCTAAAAGCCTTGAGCCAATGAATGAAGAGATAGTTTGAATTAGAGGGGAAATTAGTCAGTCGAATGGTTGGTGTTATACTGTGAGGTCGAGTGTGTGTGTAGGCCAAGGATAGAAAAAAAAGTTGAAAGAAAAGAAAAGAAAAGAAAGTTAACTGAAAGAGGAAGAAAGCATTGAAACTAATCAAGGAGTATTGGTTTGTGGTCATTTCTCTCTGGAAGTGGATTGTTATTTTGTGCTGTAAAAATTACAGGTATTTATAATGTTTTACATGATTGTAAAATGGCGGATAAGTATATTTTTGTATTGAAAGGTAGTGAGCTGTTGTCCACTGAGATGGAATATTGAATTTTCATTGATGTAATAATATTATTAATTACGTAGGGCGATAGTTGTAGAGTAGTAGATAATGAAATATGAATGGAATGCGTGAGCTTGGTTAATAGTAATTTTCATTCATGAAGTGATTACCTGGATATGAATGATAGTGGTGGAGGAAGGAAAGTGGTGATCGCATACGAAACGGAATGGAACAAAGCGAGGAGCAAAGGGAGGTGAGATGGGGTGAAACTAAAGAAGAATAAATACATTATCCGAGTCAGAGAATTGACGTTTCTATATGTATGTTGAAATAGCGGCCAACTGGAGACTAGGGGCCTGTTGGGGCTAATGGCCTACTGGGAGCAGAATTGGCTCTGTCCTGTCCGAAGCGAGGACAAGGTGATCGCCAGAAGCATCGGAGGGGAATCGACTGTTTCCACACTTGATCAAGACAACGTTTTCTCCGAGCGGACTGGGGCAGTAAGCTAGTCCCTCCGCTCGTCGACGCTCATCTATCGTCGACATTCATCTATCGTCGACCCTTGTCTTGCGTCGACGTATCTTTGGCAACGTGTGCCAGATTGTGTGAAACCGTGATACTCGGAGAAAATAAGGTACTGTAAAGCTTGCGCATTTGTTGCATTGACCAGGACAAGAAATTGCCGGTCTCGATTATCCGTCCCGAGTGTTCAGGCTCGTCGACGTCACGTTCCTATGAAACATTGGGATAAGCCCAACTGTGTTAGATTAACTGTATGAAAGAATTGGAGTGAGAGTGTGATATAAAATTGTTGATTATTTATATAAATTTTTGAGAACGTGGAACGGATATCTGGTGTTGGTGTTTGTCTGTGTTGGGAAGAGTCCGTACATTTGTGGGTGTGTCAGTAAACAGAGAACGTGCACGCACGCATATTCCGCTATAGAAGTCAGATATATTTTGCACGCACTCAGATAGTATAAACAGGCATCCACACTGAAATATCCATCCATTACATACATTACATTACATTATTATTGCTTTAGGTCCAGCAGACTCTTCCGAGCCAAATCAGGACCGGACAACCCCTGATCCGCATAAGAGATCTGCTGAAACAACCCTAGTGGTGAAACTGAAAGCTCTCCACCAGCCAGTCACTTTACAATAAAGACATCCCATGCAGGGGACGCTGAGGCTGTAATCATCGAACCCCCGTTTACAAAAAAAAAATAGAATACAAACATCATTATAAATTATCAACAAAACACATACATATAAAATGCCTACATTGCTAAATAATAACATCATAGGAAGCCCTAGTGACCACCTGGCAGAAAGCATCCAATATTCCCAAGCTGATCCAACAAACCTCATACACAAATAAGGAGTCTTGTCCCGGAAGAATTTTCAAGAAAAAAGGTAGGTGACTGGTCTAGCGAAGAAGAAGATAGTATAGCAGATTGATAGAACAGAGCAGGACTGAGAAAGAGCAAATGAGAAAGACAGCAACAGTGGGAATTTAAAGCACTAAATTTCCAGAAAGTGGGGATACTATTTATACTGAAACCCCCGGCACCCCAACGGGGGTAAGAAGGCCTATTAGACTGTGAAACGGCTGACAAGTGTTCAACAGCGCAAGATTTCCATGATCCAAAGCAAGTCTGGCATATGCTTTACAGAAGAACAAGTCTTGGATATAAGGACAAAGTACTGCTCTGACCTTTACAACCACAAACTAAACGGAGACCCATCAGTTCTAGCAAGTCCCCAGAACAGAGAAGAGGGAGAAACCCTCCCAATTCTCTGAGAAGAAGCTGAGGCAGCAGTGCAATTACTAAAGAAGAGGAAGTCAGCGGGAATGGACAACACACCCGTGGAATTGCTGAAAGCTGGAGGGGAAGCGATGCTTGATGACTTCACCATTATCTGTAACAAGATCGTGCAGGGTGGGGAGTGGCCTACATCATGCACCCAGTCGCTTGTCATCACTCTTCCCAAAAAAGGTAACCTTAAGGAGTGTGAAAATTACCGCACCATCAGCCTCATCAGCCATACCAGGAAGGTCCTCCTAAAAATAATAATCAACAGTTTGAAACCCTAAACTGAACAAATCATAGCTGAAGAACAAGCAGGATTCAGGGCTGGGTAAAATACCACTGAACAGATTTTCAACCTCAGAATAATCTGCGAGAAATACATACAGCACCAACAACATCTATATTATGTGTTTGTACAAATAAGAAAGCGCTTGACCGAGTCTGGCATGCAGAGGTCAGGGGTCAAGGATTGTTCACCGTATGGTTGGAGTGATCACGAGCTCCCGTTGTGAAGTGTTGTGTTTGTGTGGTTCTAGAAACTGGTTTGTTGTGATTTTTGGCACAGTGTATCATGATGCTGGACTATCATTTGGTGGGCTTTTTATGCCCCTCCATCTTGCCGTTTGCTGTTCTGATGCATGTTATTTTCATCAAGGTTTGCAGCTTTAAATTATAATGCTTCGCCATTGTGTTCATGCTCACCCACTTCTCTACCTCTGCAACACACGTGGGAAACGACGCAGGCATGCCTCAAGAACAGTCGGTACAAGGTGAGCGAATTGAACCTGTTTGATTACGGTACGAGCATACTGAACTTTCGGAGGTGCATTGGCTTGTTTGACCCCTGACCTTGCATGTCGGTTGCGTATGTTGCAATTAGGTGTTGGGTTGCCACAGAAACGATATCGACGTAAAACGAAACTGTCGCAGTCACGTGACCTGAAGATTCTTCTTTTCAACTGTCCTTCGTGTCGTGAAAAGACTGTTGAGATCCACGATCTGATTGTCGACCAGAAAGCTGATGTGTTGATGTTAGTGGAGACCTGGCTATATGCACAGGGTGATGAGGCCTACATCACTGCAATCACCCCAGTGGGTTACCGCTTCTACAACTTTGCTCGTAATACGTCGAGAGGGGGGCGGTATTGTGTTCGTTGTTAGGGCCAGCATCGCAGATCGAGTCTCCTTCACCGCCCTTGACTTTACCACTTTCGAATGCCTTCAAATGCGTATGACTATCAACCAAGTATCTGCCGCGTGCGTCTGTCTGTACAGGCCACCACCAAGCAAGAGTAACAGGTTGATGGCGTCGACTTTTTTTTGGGAATTCCTGGACCTACTGTCACACTACACTGACTTCAACTGTGATGTTTCTATTTTTGAAGACTTTAATTTTCGCTACAACGATGATTCTGAGAGTCAAGCAAACCGCATAAGACGATGCTTAGTGACCATGGCCTGTGGCAGCAGGTGCATCAGGCCACTTGTTACGGTAACACCCTGGATTGGGTTGCAGTGCGAGCTGACAGCAGCCTCTTGTCTGTGCAGTCACTGCTTGACAGTGCCGGCCTCTCTGACCACATTATCTGCAACCTCGCTTTTCGCCAGGCCACCAACTCTCACCCACGTAGTGACGTCACGCAACCTACGCGCAGTGAATCCGGCTGATCTGCAGGAAGACGTCGCAAACCTGGCTGTGTCACTGGAGGGTTGCTGTGCTGATGACTCTGGTGTTGGCGTGAAGGCCCTCGTCGACAGCTACAACGACGGCCTGAGGAACATCCTTGATCGCCAAGCCCCGCCCGTCACGAGACGCGTACGGGATCGCGCGTCAGCGCCGTGGTTGTCTGCAGAGGTGATGGAGGCATGCCACAGGAGGAGACGTGGTGAGCGTCTATGGAGAAAGACGCACCTCACCGTACACAGGCAGATCTTCACTCAAGAGCGGGCTGCTGCCGTCCTGCCTTCTGGCTGCTAAGAGCCAGTTCTACCAGAACAGGATTGAGACGGCTGCGTCCAGTAAGCAGCTGTTTGCAGTATCCAATGAGCTGCTTGGTAAACCAAAGACAAAGGTCATGCCTTCTGATGTTCCGCGTGATGAACTGCCACAACGATTTTGTAACTTTTTCTCTGATAAGATTTCAGAGTTAAGAGACACACTAGATGCGCGATCATGTGATCCACCATCTTTCCAAATGTTTGAGGGCCCGATATTTTATTGTTTTCGGCCTGTAACAGAAAAAGAGGTTTATGAACTTGCTGTAAAGATGCCAAGTAAAACATGCATCCTTGACCCTTTTCTGACCACTATAACAAAACAGTTTCTCGCCGATCTTGTACCCACGATCAATGCTATTGTAAATTGGTCTCTTTTAACAGGCACAGTTCGAAAGCAATTGAAAGAAGCCGTTATGACTCCTGTACTGAAAAAGACTAGACTTGATAACAATGTCTTGAAAAACTACAGGCCTGTGTCCAATTTGTCTTTTATTTCAAAGATACTTGAGAGAGTTGTCTAGGCACAACTTCAGGAACATTTGTCTGTGGCCTGATGGAGATTAACCAGTCTGCCTACAGAAAGGGTCACAGCGTAGAGACAGCCATGCTGAGTGTCTTGGATGGCCTGCTGGTAAGCGACTTGTTTCTCTTCTGGCGCTCCTCAACCTCATACGGCTTTCGACATGATTGACCATTCGATACTTCTCAAAAGACTAGAAGTTACTCATGGCCTTCGGGGAATGGTTCTTGGGTGGTTTTCTTCATATGTTAGTGAGCGCTTTCAGTCTGTTGTTGATGGGATTTCATCTGCGCCTAGCCCTCTTGTGTTTGGAGTCCCTCAGGGATCAGTGTTGGGCCCAGTTTTGTTTACTTTATATTCACAGCCGCTATCTATGTAATTTCAAAACATGATTGTGATTTTCACAAATATGCCGATGACACAGAGTTGTCTAAAAGTGCACCACCTGAGGAATTTTGTATTGTTCAGTCTGAAATTCAATGGCAGTCGGTACTTCCTCGCGCCTCAGACTGGTAGAGGGTGACTCCCTGGACATTGATGGTAGCACCATTCAGCTCCAATGCTCGGTGAAATATCTTGGAGTCAAAATTGACCAAACTTTGTCGATGCAAAATCAGATTGGAAGCATTTGCCATTGTGCGTTCCTTGAATTGAGACATATTGCTTCCATTTGGCCTTTTTTATTCAAGACTGCGTGCGCAAAATTGGTTAACGCTTTTATCACATCACGTTTGAATTTTTGTTATTCGGTATTGCTGGGTCTACCAGCAGAACAGATAAATCATCTCCAATGCGTACAAAACAGCGCAGCACGGCTCATTTTGAAAAAGAGAAAGTGAGACCATATCCCGCCGTTGCTTCAGAAACTTTACTGGCTGCCTATAAAATTCCGCCTCCAGTATAAGATCTGAACTACCACACCCACAAATTCACATGTTCACACTAACACAGGCAAACATCAACACGTAATATACGTTCCACGTTCTCAATACTTTATATAAATAAACGACAATATGTTATAGCAATCTTTTGCGGCACTCTTTATACAACACACTGTCAAATGCGAACTTGGATAATCACGGCCGGCAATTTTTTGTCCTGAGCCAAAATAAGCACAAAACACGTTACCTCTATAATTGTAGGAGGGGGATGTACACAAAGGTTACAGAGTCTCGTAGACAAGTAGTTAGATGACAGTGATGTTGTAAACAGGAAGTTGAACAAGCAGTAAAGTTGTAAACAGGCAGACGGGCGCGCACCTGCCCAGTCTGTCTGAGGTAGCTAACGTGTATGGGTCAGGTCCAGGACGCACGGCCGATCACCGCTGTTCATCGATTCGCCCTTTCTCTGTTGTCCGAGACAACGCCGTGTGTCCAAGTCTATAAAGCTAACACCAGCTTCCCGTAGGCAGCTACAACAATATATATATATATACACACGTCAATGCTCTGGCTTTCCTTGCTCACCTCCCTTAGTTTCTTGCACTTTTCCAATTCCATTCCGTATGTGTTAATTTCTTTCCTTCTTCCAGTGTTATCCATTTCCCACATATTACATTACATTACATAATTGTTGCTTTAGGTCCAGCGGACTCTTCCGAGCAAAATCAGGACCGGACAACCCCCAATCCGCATAAAAGATCTGCCGAAACAACCCTAGTGGGAAACTGAATGCCCTCCACCAGCCAGTCACTTTACAATAAGGACATCCCACGCAGAGGACGCTGAGGCTTCACCCCAACTTATCGAACCCCCGTTTACAAAAACAAAATAGAATACAAACATCATTATAAATTATCAACAAAACACATACATATAAAATGCCTACATTGCTAAATAATAACATCATAGGAAGCCCTAGTGACCATTTGGCAGAAAGCGTCCAATATTCCCAAGCTGATCCAACAGACCCCATACACAAACAAGGAGTCTTGTCCCGGAAGAGTTTTCAAGAAAAAAGGTAGGAGACTGGTCTAGCGAAGAAGACGATAGTATAGCAGATTGATAGAAAAGAGCAGGAATGAGAAAGAGCAAATGAGAAAGACAGCGACAGTGGGAATTTAAAGCACTAAATTTCCAGAAAGAGGGGATACTGTTTATACTGAAACCCCCGGCACCCCAACGGGGGTTTCCCACATATAATTATTTCATGAATAACAATTACTATCAAACATGGTCACACCTGCCATTCATATTACATTATCTACTGCTCTATAACTATAGCCCAATGTAATTAATAATATTATTACATCAATGAAAACTTTATTCCATCTTAGTGGACAACAGCTCACCACCTCTCAACACAATAAATCCAATGCAAAAATATACCTCTCCAACATTTCACAATCATGAAAACATTATAAATACCTGTAATCTTTACAGCACAATATACATCCACTTTCAGAGAGAAAGTCCCATCGAACCTATACAACCTGATAAGTTCTCTGCTTTCTACCTCTTCACAATTCAAAACCATCTTTTCTTTCTTAATCTTTTTTTTTTCATGGCCTGAAACACTGACTCTACTTCATGCGACCACACAGCCTTGGGACACAATAATCGAGTGAGCGCCAATGCCCTGACTGCGAGCTATTCATTATTCCATTGGATCAACAATTTTAGCCAATGAAAATAATAACATAAGATATTCGAAAAAAATACTCACATTCTAAAAATAGGACATATTTATTAAAAACAGGCAAATTCCCGTTCTCTACATTACCCCCCTCCTCTTCTGAAAAAAAGAGACCTACCAAGGTTTCTTTTTCAACAACAGAAGTATTTCCGCAACATCTACGGCACAAACTGATCAACAGCAGAACGCGACAAAAGATCAGCAAAAATGTTTGCGAGATCCTGGAAGAGGTTCAATATGAAAAGACAAAGCCCATCGCATGATTCGTGTATTCTTGAACCTACATGTCTGCATGTAAGTGAGGGGTTTGTGATCTGTTTGCAGTGTGAATGCAACACCCCACAGGAAACAAGAGAACCTATGACTGTTCTCTATTTCTTGGCATTGCTCTTCTATCCAGTTCTCCTTTGTTGTGCGCATGCCTTTTCGGATGTCATCGTTGATTTTTCGGTAGGCATCAGTTTCCAGTGAGGTGTTCTTTTTCTTTTTCATCTCTCTTCGTTTATCACACAGGTCCAAAAGTTCAGGTTTCTTCTTTGGGTGGTGCTTGCCAAAGATCTCAATTGCATCATGTGTCACAGCTGAGTTGAAGGTGGTGGTCATGGTGTTGACATCTACTTCACCAGCTCCAAAAATGAGAAGTGTTGCAAATGTCCCTCTAATTGTGGCTTGGAATATTTCTGCAACCTCTGGGTCTTGCAGTTTGTCCAGGTCAAACTTCAGTCTGGTGCACTTTGCTGTGTTTATTTTCTGGAAGTGGAGCCGGAAGGAAATCATAGCGATATCGTGGTCACTTCCGATGTTTGTCGAAGAATCCAAACCATCCATTCTAGACACTTGCACACAAAAAATTTAAAAAAAAAAAAAAAAAAAAAGAATGCATCAAAGAGAAAACTTGTGGAAATGCAGTCGATTGTTTTCACAACAGAATAAACCAGAAGTCAATTGCCGGAAGTCTCGCAATCTTTCAAACAACGCGAGAATATAACAGTGGTTGATATGGACGCTTTTGGACGTTTTGCCTGTTTAGACCTTCGGCCGCTACACCCGGTAAAGGGTTAAAAAAAAAAGTCGGATTTTTTTTCCCGTAGCAATTTTATATTTGAGTCGTTGTGATGATATCAAGAACAGTAAGTTAGATTGTGACGAGATATATATGACTGAAGAAACTTTTGTGCCAAGACTGAAAAGAACATTTTAGTTTAGATGAGTTATATCGATGTGTGTTATTATTGTTTTAATAAAATTATTGTTGCTTAGTTTAAATTTTCTTTTATCAGTATAACTTTGTTTGTGGTGATGTAAATAAAGGAGTTCTAGTTGTTTAGTTTATTTCCATGATGTGACGATATGAGTGTCAAAAGGTCGTATGCGCTATAGTACGAAGTTCATCTTGCGTTGAAACACGTTTGGTAGCAAATAAAGGCCGTTTGTATAAATAAGTTGCATTAGGATTTAGTTTTTCATGCTTTAGACGTGAACGTCTATGTAAAATATGTCATATATATGTCTTGTTTTAATTTTAATGCACTATAAATATTTGTTTTGCTATAATATTAAATGTTTGATGTTAAAGATTAATCTAATTATGTCAATGTTCATGCCTTGTTTTAAAATTAATTGATAATGTTTTGATGTGTTTCATGGTTTTTTAATGCTCATGCTTTCTGTAATTATGAATTTTGTTTTATATGCCATTTTCTTTTAATCTTATTGTTTCAACTCCCGTCATCTAAATCCATCCCTCTAGTCAAGTGTTTATTAGGCTATTGCTGCACTGGTATTTGATAGGGTTATTATGTGAATGGAAGTTTAAACGAAATGTTTAAGGTAGCCTATCAGATATGTGACTGATTTTGTATATCAGGTGTTTTGAATAGTGTGTTTAAATGACATGTGATATTGTTTGGCTATGTTGTACCATGGACTTTGTTGTATGATGTTAGTTCACTGTTAAATACATAGCTAACTATCTAGCAAAGGCAATGCCGGGTCCGCGATAGAACTTGTTTTAGTTTTGGTCGGAATTGTACTTAGGTGCGTTTCAAAGAACTTGTTTCTCGCTTGAGAATCGCTCTTTCTGTTGTTTGGTTCTTATGTACGACGCGATTAATGGTAAATCCATGTCCGGTTGTCTTAAGATACGATGGTTTTCTCAGCGTGGACGCTGAGTTTTGAAAGAGTCGGGGTAAAATGTAGCCGGGCTGGCTACAAAGAATTTCTGACCATTACGATACTTAGGCCTCACTCTGTTCTCTGTTATGTTTAAACTAGCTGTATGCAATAATTTGATATATACTTTTCAGATCCCTTAAAGCCTATAATCGTTAGACGCAGCATTAACTTCTCTATTAGAATATATAAACTTTATTTGTGATTGATGTAGCAGTTTTAAAGGAGAGCGTGATGTTTAGAATAGCTGTGATAAAGACACCGCGTTGTAGGGTGCGAAGCCACCGCTGATACGAGCTTGGCCGGTGTCATTGATAAAGACACCGCGTTGTTGGGTGCGAAGCCACCGCTGATACGAGCTTGGCCGGTCGCATCAGCTCTTTTCGCCTTGTAGATCAACACATGATAAGAACATAATTGTCGATGATGGTGATAGCAAAGATTTTCCTGCCTTTCTTGCCTGATCATATATGCTATAAAGGACAGTGGTAGTACGAGTAAAAAATTAGTCGTGCTATTTGATCTTGTTTAAGTTAACGCAGTAAAAATGTATAATCATGCCCTAAATATATTGTTTCACTGATGGAAAAAACAAACAAACAAACAAACCAAACGTTCTTGTCACCAATGGGTGCAGAGTTTTGTCGCATGCACACACATACAAATATCAACAGCTATCCCATAAATTAAAAAAAGAGAAATCATTATAACTACAATTCCAAGTAAATTTCACAAAACACATAATTATTTTAAAAAATTAAAATCAATAATAATATTGTTTTAATTGTTAATAATAACATGTTTTCAGTTGTGTGTTTTGTGAAATCTAATTATTTAGAATTTACAGTCATTTTATTTTTCAATTTAACATGTGTACGTATGTGTGTGTGTGAACATCTGTACGTGTGTGTGTGTTTGTGTGTGTACGCGAAGGAACTCTGTTCCCTGTTAGGGTCCAGGACTTGTTAATTATTATTATTATTATTTTTATTATTATTATTATTATTATTATTATTATTATTATTATTATTATTATTATACATGTTTAACAAACACTGAATCTAAGGTATTGTTTGCAACTTACTTCAGTGTAAAGATGTTCCGAGGTTCAATATCACCCGAAGATTTGAACTCCTGCAACAGTTCTGTGTACAACTTGTTCTGGATCTCTGGATGACTAGCAAGGAAATAGAAGCACCAAACCAACACTGGAAGAGAAAAAGAAGCAAAAATAGATGGGCAAATCCTATAATTATGATTCACATGCTCCTTAGGGAATATTTGCAATTTTCTATATGCAACAAGGATAGCTATACAAAAGCTGAATCGAAAAAAAAAAAAAAAAAGTAATTTTGACTTTGACCTCGATGTCCACAAGACCACAGACAAGCATCATCAAACAAGAAAACAACTAGAATGGCAAAGGCCCATATTATTCGCATACTCTAAATGGAACGCAATATTCTAAAATGCCTTAAAAAACCCTAGTTAAATGAAATGGTGGTATAAAAATGCAAAGTAATACTGACTTTGATCTTGATATTGAGATCACCTTGGACTCCTGCTCTAAATGAACACATGCGTGGTCAACTAAACTACAGCAAAAAATATAGGGTCATTCCACAAATAAGACGACAAATGTTTAAAGTTTTTGTATGGCATAAAATGACCTTGACTTTCAAGATCAATGCAAAAATGGTATATGAAAAAGTAATCTGTTATCAGTTTTGACATTTTAACCTCTCATAATCCAGAGTTAACACTGTTTCAAAGGACCTATTTAAAATGACTTTGGACAACTCCAGTATCTTGGAACAAGGTTTACCAAATTTGCATAGTAATTAGTATGTGTACCTCACTGGTATATATCATGCACCAAACAATCATAAGTTCAATATCAATTATAGGAAAAAAGTCACATTGCGTGAAAAGTTAACTAAGATTTGATTGAGAAACACACAATAATTACAAACACGAGGTGTGCAGTGATAGCATTTGAATCTTTGATTTGGTTCTGTGTTTATGCTGGATAAAGTTGGCATGTTCTTTGGTTTCTTTGTTTTGTATTGTTGCAAGCAATATTGAGATCTTTCCGGAATTGCTTGTTTACCATCGATTAAAGATTTGAGATCTACTGCATATCTGATAGTCAAATATTGGAAATGTGTAGTACATTTATGATTACCTGTTACGAGTTTTGTTCTGATTGATTATTGATTACCTCATCCTGGGATGTTCCAATACTTTAAACATTGTAGAGAGACTATGAATGAAGCACTGTCTGTGAATTTAGATTGAGTTTTTGAATGCAGTTGTTGATGCTATTTGCGTATTTTGCTGAAAAAAGTTGGAGAACTTTATAATGAGGACTCTTGCCTTCTTATTCAGGCATGAGATTGGATGAAGTTAAAAAAAACTGAAAATGGCTGGGGTTCAGGGGCCGCCGAGGCCCCGGTGGGATCCAGGGGCAACGCCCTGGTAGGGGGTTCAGTGGGGCGAAGCCCCCCCTCTCGAGGCGAAGAAGAAAATTGCAATTTCCTAGCCATTTAGGTGGCCTCTCCTGGAAGGTGGCATCAACTTTAGTAAAATATTTCTTTTTAATAAAATCTGATTTTGAAAACAAAAATAACAATATTTTTAACATTTTAAGACAACTGCATTTTAATGCTTGTTATTCATGTGTACGTGTTTGCATCTTGGGTAAAAAAAAAGAATAGTGAAAGTGAGAAAAAGGAAAGAATATAAAAATAAAACCACATTTTTTTCTTTTTCAGTAATATTCTCAGTACACAATGCATGGTAAAATGGATTTAAAGTGATAGTTATTTCTTGAAAGAAAAAATCTGTTAAGAATTACTGTGGTGCTCTTACCTGTAAGATTACAAACCAACTGTACTGTCTGTTGAAGAATAATATGCATTAATATAAATAGCATATCCCTAATAAAAGCCACTGCATCTTTCTGTTTGATACATTATGCCTACAAAAAACAACCACTAGCATCTCACTTCAAAGTCACTACATCTTTCTGCTTGATACAGAAGTACATAAAAAACCAGCATCTCACTTCAGTCACTTCATCTTTCTGCTTGATACAGATGTACATTAAAAAAAATAGCAAATCACACTTCATCTTGGTATTTGACTAGCATCTCACTTAAAATTCACAAAACTTGCTACTTGACAAATTACACTATCATCTCAATTCAAAGTCACTACATCTTTCTGCTTGATAAGCTATGTACACTAGCATCTCACATTAAAGTCACTGCATCTTTCTGCTTGATACATTAACTTAGTACATAAAAACTAGCATTTTACTTCAAATGACTGCATCTTTGTGCTTGGTAAATTTTTGGTACATGTATAAAAAATAACATCTCCCTTCAAAGTCACTTCATCTTGCTACTTGACACATGTACATAATTTAACCAGCTCATTCTACACTCCTTTTACTCATTTTAGAAGGAGGTCCTGAAGCATTGCTGGCACGGCGCTTTTTAGCTAGCATTTGTAACTTGACAGTCATGAGCCTCCGATGAGCAATTCTTGCTCGTTTTTCTGCCTCTTGCATTGACAATTTTGCCTGCAGCTTGCTCAATGCTTCCTGAGCTCTTGTTGACAGCAGCTGTCTTTTTGCATCCTCCTCATCTTTCTTTTTTTGAAGCTGTTCTTTGTTCTTTCTGTTTGCCCCTCTCATAAGCTGGCACATATTTGTGTTCACTGGGGTGTGAAGTATATCCGGCCTCTTTAATGACTCAACGGCTGATTTGTTTCCTGCTCTCAACGCATACTTTACAGTTTGAATTGCAGAGTAGGTCTCAATGGTTGAGCGGGAAGATCTGCAATCAATCACGTCTCCCATGACATTAAAGCTCGACTTCACTGCTGGTCCATGGAAACAGGTGAGAAGACTGGTCGCCATCTTGCAAACTGTTGGGAATTTTTTTAATTCCTCCACCTTCACCCACCAGACATCAATGCGAACTTCTTGTCCACCTTCAACTGGGGAAGGCAACTGAACAGATGCCATTCGTCTCACCTCTTTGTCATATTTTTCTTGCTCTTCCTCAGTCTTGAGGACACTGGGCACCAAGCCAGGGAGAGATAACAGGCATGGATTAATCTTGAAAGTGACCATGATAGGTCATTTGACCAGTTCACAGGAAAAACAATAGGTCATTTTGGAAAGCAATAAGTCACACAGTCTCAGTACAAATGGTACAAAATAACAACGCTAAGGCATTAACCGATTTTATATTCAGCCTTTTTAAATTGTTTAAATGACATGCTGATGCACACAGTTATAAGAGGAAATTCAATCCTTTTTAATTTGTCTGCTAATTATTACTGTTTTCACTGCTTTGAAAGAGACAACAGTTTTCTTGGTTTTGCTGCTGCCTATATCTGCAGCGTTCTTTCTATATTTACAGTTCCAAGCTTTACAGAAAGCAGCAAGTGATGTGCTTCTACTGTCAGTCTGTTCCGCAATGCTGTCAGAATGTAATAGTAATATTTGTAAAAATAGTAAAACTAACAATATCAAGTTTGGCATGTTTATCATTAAGGCACACTTTACTTTGAATTTATTTATTTTTAAATCAAACAGTTACAAGTTTAGATTATCTCAAAATTCAGTTAAAATTTTTACTTGTGCTCTTTTTTCCCAAACAAGACATGTGTCACTGGTACAGAATCAGTTAAATAAGACTTGTCTTTAATGACACACCTCAGATGACACTGATTTAAAACAACATGCATTCTAAAAACGTCTCTCTCTCTCTCTCTCTCTCTCTCTCTCTCTCTCTCTCTCCCCGAGTCTCTCTCTCTCTATTGCCCCTTGGGGTCATGAGCAATCTTGCCACTGTAGATTGTTCTAACCTATAAAGGGAAAAGTGAAAGCCCCAGTTGAAAACCTGTCTTGACTTTGTAGTCATGACCAATTCACTGCGGCAACAGTACCCCCGTTGGGTTGCCGGGGGTTTCAGTATAAATAGTATCCCCACTTTCTGGAAATTTAGTGCTTTAAATTCCCACTGTCGCTGTCTTCCTCATTTACTCTTTCCCATTCCTGCTCTGTCTTATCACTCTGCTATACTATCTTCTTCTTCGCTAGATCAATGACCTACCTTTTTTCTTGAAAACTCTTCCTGGACAAGACTCATTGTTTGTGTATGAGGTCTGTTGGATCAGCTTGGGAGTGTTGGACGCTTTCTGCCGGGTGGTCACTAGGGCTTCCTATGATGTTATTATTTAGCAATATAGGCATTTTATATGTATATGTTTTGTTGATAATTTATAATGATGTTTGTATTCTATTTTGTTTTTGTAACCGGGGGTTCGAGTAGTTGGGGTAAAGCCTCAGCCGTCCCCTGCGTGGGATGTCTTTATTGTAAAGTGACTGGCCGGTGGGGGGCATTCAATTTTCCCACTAGGGTTGTTTCAGCAGATCTTTTATGCGGATCGGGAGTTGTCCGGTCCTGATTTGGCTCGGAGGAGTCCGCTGGACCTAAAGCAACAATCAATCAATCAATAAATCAATCAAACTCTCTCTCTATTTAAAATTCTGGCATCCGTGACAAATCTGAATTCTGTTTAAAACAGAAATACACATGATAAATCGAGCGATAAAGATACAGATACAGTTGTAGTAACATTAAGCGTAAGAGATCGAGAAAATAATAAATAAATATTATATACTTATAGTTATACTACTGCCAAATGAAGAATAAGCCTATAAACTAAAGTAATGGAGCCTGCGGCTGAAGCACATACTGCAGGAAGAGTTATTTTACCCTGTTTGAGTATTAAACATGGTACAATTTAACTATAAAAGAAGGAAAGAAAACAAGAACAACAGAAGACAAGTGTCGACCAGTATCGGTCTCAAAGACCTTTATCAAGGCATTTCATGATGCTGCCGACATTTTTTATGTTTCTATGGAAAAAGTACAGGTCCGCATCCATTCTTTAACCTTATTTAATTACCTCCACAAAATAAAATAAAGAAGAAATAATTATAAAAATAATACTTACTAATGAATAAAGAAATAAACACAAATAAATTAAATAAAATAATTAAATAAAAAATACATTGGTTTAACAAATCATCTACGTCATGTGTGACATCATTAGTACACATTACACAATCTGTGCCCTGTATTAAGCTGAAAGGGGAAATAATTTCGTTTCGGTAATGGTTGTGCTATAGAACTTTTAAAATGACAAATCTTCGCAAAGTTTGACCGCCCGATCGTAAAATCAATAGGTCACTTGACCAGCTGGCTGGCAAAACAATCGGTCATTTCAGATTTTTATGCGTCAATGACCGATGACCGACGCCAAGAATAAACCCTGAACAGGCGTTCAGTAACCATGTGGTGCCTCATTTGTGTAACTGGGTCAAGGGCAGACATAGCTTGCAGAAGCTCATTATTCAAAGGAAGCTTCTTCTGCAGATACAGTGCACAGTCTGTCATGCCTCTTCGAAGGCATGTGTGAAACTCTGCAGCAGTTTTGTCTGAGGGGTGGCAGCTTTTTAGGATGTTTGCAGCAGCACTGCCTGTGAACAGAAGACGGTCTGGCAGTTGATTTTTCTCGTCTGTGATGCACAGCTTCTTTTCATCTTTCAGATCTTGTGCAGTCATGGATTCATACTTTTCACTTTTCATTAACAGCCCAAGAAAGTTCTTAAAAAGTTCTTCTTGTTTGTCTGCAAGTTTGTGGACCATGGGCTGTGCACTTTCAAAGAGACATATGTACTCTTTTAGTTCTGGAAGCACTTAAGTATAGACTCCCAACAACATCCGAGTCCATTTTCGACGGACAAAAAATGAGTCAACGAGTCTCTGTCGCCGTCCTTTCCCATCCTTCGTGACTGTCTTCTTTTGAAGCTGAAGCTGAAGCTCTAAAACCCTTCTTTTTCCCTCTCTGGTCAAGTCTTTGCATGTCGAGTCCAACACCGCCTGGTAGGTGGCCTTGTGTTCTTTTTCTAAGAAAGCGAACACGTACAGCGTCAGAGCTGCCACCTGGAATCGACAGCTTTCTGCAGCATCCAGACAAGAAAGCCAACGATGGGTGGCGAAGTGGTGTGGCTTGGTGAATTTCAAACCTAGAATGTTTGTGAGTTCTTTCAGTACATCAAGGTTGGTAGCACTCCAGTGGAATTCATTAAAAACATCCATGAATATGTTTTCTAGCCACAAATTGAATGGCGCACAAAACCTTTTGGTGGCATTGTGCATATGGTGGCAAACATCGCCATCAATGTCTGCTAATAAGTATAAACCCCTCAGTAAATTTTAAAACATCAAAAAACACTTTAGGCTAAGCTTACCTGGAGTCATACTTGATAACATCTGAGCACAATCCACAGAAGGCTTCACCCGGTCGATTGATTTTGTCGATGGAATCACCCAAACGAACTGTCACGATTTTCTTCTCCTTCCCTTTGCCAACGTTTATCTCCACTTCTTCTTCTATCCATTTAAAATTCCACTTGTTCCTCACTAAGCTGTCTATTTCACCCACACGAGATTTTTCGCTAGCTTTTAGCCGCACAAACATGGTTCTGATTGCATAAGTTAAAATGTATGTTAGATGCGGAAAAAAACGGCCGAACGAAAGAGTAATAAGGTTAGCTTTAGCTGACCGGTTTCCGGTTATTCATTGCGACCATCCGTAGGCTTTCCAACACAGACAAAGTGGAGATTGAACAAAATGAGAATTAACAGTGTTGCGATGTCGGCTGAGGAGCAGACTTGCCTACCCCCCCGCACAAAAATCAGGAACAGGTTACCCCAAAATCCGGAACACTGTTAATTTTTCAGGAACATCACAAATTGAACTCGAAGTATTGCCACACGACAAAACAGCAATGGTCCATAAAAAAAAAAAAACTAATAATAATAAAAGTCTAAAATAAAATGTCTTTGTACAGTAAGTCAATGGGGACACGCGAGATCTACTTCTGTAATGATTGGTAATAACAACTCTTGAAGCTCTCCAAATCGGAGGATTTGTACTGCCTATACACAGCCTTTCCATCTCTTCCCTTGTTGACCATAAGTGCCTGAAGCAAATCATGGCCCATTCTTCCACGACAATCGGTGGCATTTTTTCTCACTTGTGAGAAGACCCGCTCACAATGAACTGAGCTGTGGGGAATAGATAAGATGGCCACCATGACTTTGGGAAGTGCTTTGAATGTGGGCTCTTGCCCCTCTCTTTCCACCATCTTTGAAATTTCCCCCCATGTTTCATCTGCCCTTTTCTTGACACAGCTCCTTATGTCTGTACTCTGGTATTCCAGGAACTCCTGCTGAAGTGAATCAGAAGAAAATCCAGGTGGTAGAATGGATGGAAACTTCTTGATAAAGTAATGTAGAGACAACAATTTGGATTGCAACTGCCTGCTTGGATCAGCTACTTCAGCATGGGACAAGATATCATCATTGAATGGCAGCTTGCTTTTTCATGTGAGGTAAAACTGCTTGGCAGATTTAAAGAAATCCTTCTTTCTGTCTTCCTGAAGATGTCCAAGGGTCTCCAATGTGCCACTGTCAATGTTGACATCAGCATCCTGCTTCATGTTATAGGCCAGATCAAGATCTACATCAACAGCCGATTTGTAGAGCAGGGCGGAGGGCTTCACAAAACGAACAAGGAGCGTTCGGTAGAATGTTTCCAGCAAGCTCTTGGTGCAGTGAATGAGTGGCTCTTCACATTGCAGCTTTGTGTTAATTTCATTGAATGGTGAAAGGGCATCCATCAGAAAGAGGCAAAAAGCCTTGTTAGTACTTGACTGGAAGAGCTTGCGAAGTCGTGCAGCTTTCTCTTTTTCAGCAGATCCTGGAACAAACACACAAATGTATTTCAGATAAATATAAAAGTAGCTTAGTCTTCAGGTCTTTTTTTCATCATTCTTCAAATAAAGTTATCTTTTAAAATTCTCTTACTCTAAGAAGTGACACGGTCACTGACAAGCAGGCGCAAAAATACAATAACCAAAATAAAAACTAAAAACACAAATGCAAGTGACAACCCATGAATATTCTAACCTTTGGCATTTTTTTCTTCCTCTCTGAAAAATCTGTGTAGTGCATCCCACCTCTCAATAACCCTTGGCAGGCAATTTTGTATGCTCAGGCACCTCGTGCTGACATGTTTGATAATTTTTTTAGCTTTTAGATCACAAAGCAGTTGCCACTGCTTATATGAGGCTTGGCGTTTGCTGGATTTGTCCAGATAGTAATAAAGGTCTACAAGCATTTGACCAACATCCAGATGTAAACAAGCTGCACCTGAAAAAAAACATTAATGTTTACCAGATGAGAGGTGGGGGCATGGGTTTCCAAGCAATTTTATTTACATGACAACTGGTTAAACACACACACACACACACACACACACCCATACCTACACACACACACAAATAAGAAGTCACCTATTATTTTGTGCAGCAATGTGAATGAGGTGGCACACACATCCTGAAAAGTATGCCTCAGGTTGAACTTTCAGGAAATTTCCATAACAGCCTTTATCTTTTCCAGACATCACTGGAGCATTGTCAGCACCCAATGCCAAGCAGTTTTTTACAGGAATGCTGTGCACATCTAATTCACTGGTGACGAGCTTGCATATTTTCTCCCCTGCAGTAAAAATAATAAATAAATAAATAAATAAACAAACAAGCGATTTTTTTAAATTTGTTATGGGTAATGTGAAAATTTGGAGGAAATTACAGAAATGAAAACTACATTACCCTGGCCTGGGAATTACATAAAATTAAAAATTCGGCAAGCCCTGTGTATGCAATAATTTGCTTGAATGCAAACTTAAATCTTATCAAAATGTGTACTAACCTGTGGCTGAACCTTCAATCTTTGGTACGGCTAGCACTTCAGATCTCACAATCAGAGTGTCTGCATCATATGTTCTAACAACCATGGGGAACAGCTTTGAGTCGCCTGCATCATTGCTGCCGTCAGTTGAAATAGTAAATGGTTGCCGTTTCAGTTTATCAGCAATGGCAATTGAAGTCTTGGCAGAAATTTCCTTCAGAATAGCTGTGCCTTTACTTCGGACGCACTGAAAATTTTTTGCAATTTTCGAGTCTGGAAACATCTTGGGAAGAGCTTTGTTGAAGGTGTCCAGGGATGACAGGGGCAAGTTTAATTCCGTTACTAAATCAACGAGCATGACTTCAGCACGAATAGATGAGTCGCCATGTTTCTTTTCTGCAGTCGATGATGGGGCTTGCACAAAAAAACCTGAAATCTTCTGACACTTGTTTTTCTCCTTCTCTTTCTTTTCATTGTCGGTGTGTTTAACCGACTCGCAATGCCTGCGACAATCATCTGCACCTCCGTGCCCCACAGAAAACTCTTTGTCACAGAATTTGCAGTAAGCATAGTTTGCTTTCTTTCCAGCCAAGAGGCAAGGATAATCACGAGTCTAATTGTCACGAAATGCTTCGATGCGCCGCTGCTTTTTATGTGTTGTCTTTGGTGGTGTCTTAAGAGCATCACTGTCACTCAACACTTCTGTGGGATTTTTCCGTTTACTAGCCATTTCTTATCACCGAGCACAAGAGTTAAATTAACAAACGTGGAAATGAGATTTCAAACTAGTAGCGACAGAGCGCATACCGGAAACTTCGAATCAGTTTGACTGCGCATGCTCGCAATGCGCTCGGAAATTGTCGGAAGTTGCTCGGAAATATGGCTGAAACCACAGACACTCCCTCTCCCCCACCCCTCTCAACAAAACAAAACAAACAAAAAATTGACTTTTTTTTTTTTCCCCGGAACGCTTATAAAGTATTTGTATTTTCCGTAACACATCCTGTTTTTGTCAATTTTCCGGAACAAAGTACGGAAAATCGGAACGGTAGGCAAGTCTGGAGGAGTGATGGCTTGCTCGCGGCGATTTCAGACCTCACCCCCCTCAAAATAATTTCTCAACGGATTTACACTGATCTCAGAAATGATGCCTGGCATGTTTAAAAAACCGGATTTCCAGTTTTAACTGGAGAAATCTCATGTCTGTTATTTGAGTGAATGAGCTGCGTAGATATGAATATGAGGAACACAAGATTCAAGCATCGGGGCTGATTTTAAATTTGGCATTTAACACATTCATTAACATTTTCAAGGTTTCATGTATACCATCCTACCACGTTTGGTTGTGATAGGTTCAAAAAATATATGCCATCCGCACTGTGATAGGTTCAGAAAAATTAGGCCACTTGCAACTTTGCATGGGCAAAGTGGAAGGATGGACAGCCAGCCAGAAACATAGACAATTTTTAATTATAAAGTTTGGACATCTCACACAGAAAAGCTGGAATGTTGTTATTATTGGTGTAAATACATAGACTCACACTGCTGCACACATGTGAGCTGCATTACATTACATGATTATTGCTTTAGGTCCAGCGGACTCTTCCAAGACACACGTGAGTAAAAGAAAAAAAAAAGCAAAAAAAAAAGCACAAACAAGAACAGTTATATAACGATGAAATGCAACCCTGACCCTGAGAGGACCTGTGATGCTATGATCCAATAAACCAATAACAATATTGTTGCATAATGTACAGACCTGCCTACCTCCCAAATTTTTAGGAGTAACGACTTGAGACAAAAAGCGTAACATTTTGAGGGAAAATTGTAAAAAGCGTATTCACACCGCGATCGATCTATCGGTCTTTAAATTCATTATATTTCTACACCAAATAATACTAACAATCTTGCAACATTTGCAATTAATAGTAAATTAAACAGGCAGCAAGACAAGAAAATAGAAAGCAAACAATGAATTTACCACACAACAAAGTAGATAAACTGTCTGAATTTATTATTATTATTATTATTATTATTATTATGACTTTCATGTACATAGTACACTAAAATTAAAAAAAAGCATCATTCATTTGTAAAAGAAAATAAAAAAAGTTTTCATAAGGAGGTGTGGACTTGAGCACAACAATGAACTAAAAAAGTAGATAAACTGTCTGAATTTATTATTATGACTTTCATGTACATGAGTCAGAAAAGCATCATTCAGATGCAAAAGTAAATAGTAATATATATATGTATATATATATATATATATATATATATATATATATATATATATATATATATATATATATATATATATATATATATATATATATATATATATTTATTTATTTATTTATTTATTTATTTTTTTTTTTTAAACACAAAAAACAGTTTTTGTATATTTTACTCCTTCAAAGAACTGTACTCTTAATGCTGCTCAGTTGGTGATCACTATATTGATGCTTGTCCAGTAAGTGCCCAGGTCTTGACTTCAGCTCAAGGAGTGCCTCCGCAGTATCCTGCCCCATTGAAGCTCTCTGGGGTGTGTCATTTTCTTACTGTTGAAAACACTCTTTCGCATGGTGCAGATGAATGAGGCTTATTATTTACTCCATTCATATCTGGATTTTCCATTTATGAAGCGCAAATCGATTGTAAACAACACAAATCGCCCGGTTGTAGTTCAAACGGAAGTTACCTTAGCTTAGACCCAAACAGGTCACGTGACCGTTCTCGACTAATCACAAGCCTTCGTTTTCAGTTCCGAGTCTAGCATCTCCTTATAAGGAAGTTTTCGTTCACGCTTAATGTGTCCGGGGACGTAAATTTTACTCAACAACAATGTGTAGTTTTTGCGTTCGGAAAATCGTAGTAAAATTAGGGAAATCGTAAAAATCGTAGTAAGGGCTGAAAATCGTAACAAAATACGCCTAAATCGTAACGGTAGGCAGGTCTGAATGTAGGTACATTATACACGGCTCTTCATTAGCGGTACTTTCAGGCTATGGCTAAAAATAACCCTTGTGCTGTCCCTTATCGCTCGCTGGGCATGGCATGGCCTGCTGGCGTGGCTAAAAATAGCTTACAGCTGGTGGCCGAAAGTTTACTTTAAGTAAAGGAAGTTTCAGCTGTGTATAGAACCCTTACACTTTACAGTGACACATATTTTATGTTTTTTGTAAAGCCTAAAATCAACATGACTTTCAAATTCGACACAAAAACACAACATATATGGAAGATCACTATGGTCTATACATACTATCAGTATGGACTTTAAATCTCTCTTAGTTTAGGGCGGTCAAGCTCACCCATACACACAAATGAACCAACTGTGGATGATTCTAGTGACAACATTCGAGCGAGGTTGAACAAACATGGATGGTAGATGCCTATTATGCACAAAACAATCATGTCTACAACCAATAACATGGAAAAGGTGAAAGTGAAACACACTTACAGCTAGTAGTGCGTGAAATGCCCGTGATGATGTAGGCAAGACACTCGCCCACAATCGAATCCATTTTATTCCTGTGAGCAGCAATGATGTGGTCAACCACGAGTTCGTTAGCTTGACCAGCACTCTCCTTCCACTCTCGCTCACGTTTTTCCACTGCCTTTCTCACCGACTTTTGTAGTTCCTGCAGGGCTGCACATACAAACACAGTAAATTGTGAAATATAACCAGGCTGGAGAATAGCTGAAAGAGAGAAACACTTAAATTAGCCGAGTTTAAGGGGTAGTTTAGTCTTATTTAGACTATAAAGCTTGGGGCTTGTGTTTGTAGACTTCAAAAAGCGTTTAACGGAGTCTGGCATGCAGCTCTGTGTGAATGTAAAACATCAGCCACAACATTACTGAAGTCATAAAAAGCCTGTATGACAAGGCTACAGGTGCAGTCCTCCACAACAGCACCATCGGAAACTGGTTCAGAACAACCATCAGCTTATGTCAATGGTGCTTACCCTTTCCTACACTCTTCAGCATCTTTCTGGAGTGCATCATGTCAGATGCCATTGCAAATCATGAAGGCACAGCATAGGGGGTGACATCCGAAAAGGCATGCGCACAGCAAAGGAGAACTGGATAGAAGATCAATGCCAAGAAATAGAGAACAATCTGAACATGAACAACAGCAAGAACCAGACTGTGAAACAGCTGACAAGTGTTAGCCCAAGGTCTCCTTGATCCAAAGCAAGTCTGGCATGTGCCTTACAGAAGAACATGGTCTTGGACAGGTGGACAGAGTATTGCTCTGACCTTTACAACTACACACCAAACGGAGACCCATCAGTTCTAGCATGTCCCTAGAACAGAGAAGAAGACGAAATCCTCCCAATTCTCAGAGAAGAAGTTGAAGCAGCAGCGCAATCGCTGATTAAAGGGAAGTCAGCTGGAGTGGACAACATACCCGCGGAACTGCTTCAAGCAGGAGGAGAATCAATGATTGACGCCCTCACCATTATTTTTAACAAGATCTGGCAGAGTGTGGAGCGGCCTACACCATGGACCCAGTCACTTGTCATCAATCTTCCCAAAAAAAGGTAACCTTCAGGAGTGTGAAAATTACCGCACCTCATCAGCCATCCCAGCAAGGTCCTCCTAAAAATAATACAACAGGTTAAAACCCCAAGCTGAACAAATCATAGTTGAAGAACAAGCAGGATTCAGGGCAGGGTGAAGTATCACTGAACAGATTTTCAATAATCTGCGAGAAATACCTACAGCACCAACAACATCTATATCATGTGACGATGATGTGTTCATAGACTTCAAGAAGGCGTTTAACCGAGTCTGGCATGCAGCTCTGTGGGCAACCATGAGAGTGTACAACATCAGCTTTAAAATTATTGAAGTCATCAAAAGCCTGTATGACAAGGCTACCAGTGCAGTCCTCCATGACAGCGCCATCGGAAAATGGTTCAGAACAACAATCGGTGCGCGTCAAGGAAGCCTACTCTTTCCAACTCTCTTCAACATCTTCCTAGAGCGCATCATGTCAGATGCCCTTGCAGATCATGAAGGCACAGTCACATACCTGTCAAGGGGATTTCGGGGTGTGGTGTATCAATTTAACAGAAAAAAACATAGCAAATGGAGGTTTGGTGTAGCACTAATATGAATCACGCGATTCGCAACAAAACTGGAAACTTATGCATCCAATATAAACAAACACATCCAATGTGTTTACAAATTTATTGTAAAATCTTGTTAATGCACAACACTTTAGCTATTACCATTATCATTATCATTATAAACATTTTCATGTACGTTTTTCAAAATAAAAGTGAAAATGCAACCAAAAAAAATATATATATATAAAACATACAGACAGAAAATAAGCTAGGCAATCATTAAAAAAAAATAAACAAAAAAATACCAAGGGAGACAATCACTGACACAGAAAAAGCAGATGAACCTTTTTCCCCCAAACAAATTTGCTTATTCACAAAACATTGAGAGGAATGAAGTTGTGTGGCATTGTTTTGTGCTGTATTGTGTTGTGTTGTATTGTGTTGTATTGTGTTGTATTGTGTTGTATTGTATGGTATTGGATTGTATTGCTGGGATGTACATCTTGTACTGTAGCTTCTGCGGAGAAACTATTATCTGTGATATATCGGGGCAGTTTACCTTTTATGACTTTTTATGACATTCACCTCTAGTTTATTGTATAATGTATTTAACCGTATGTTTTGTTATTTATTTGTTTTATTTACTATTTTTTGATTGGACTACTTCTCATGTGTATGTAATAATATTTTTAATTCTTTTTGGTAATTGTGCTGATGCTGCCATTGTAATTGCTCAGTTTGAGATGAATAAAGTTGTATTGTATTGTATTGTATTGTATTGTATTGTATTGGTTTACAATGCCAAGAAAAGAACTATTAGCATTGCACAAAAGCTTATAACAATTAATTTAATAAAAATATAACCGATGCTGTGACACGCACATCTTTCCGGCAGGCTTTACAGAATGTAAACTCTTCACTTTCTTTTGACTTCTCCACTAGGCCTTCAAAATCCTTATCGGTTTCCCATTCAGGCATGTGCCTTCCTGGCCGTTTGAGTTTTTTGAGTGGAGGCTTTGCCATTTTCTTTGTTCAACTCCGTCTGTCTCTCCCTCACAAAGACTGATAGTAGACTGAAGTTCTGAGCGAACACGTGTTGCGGAAGTGCGGGGCTAGTACTGTCTTTAAACCGGACTCCACCGGAACAGACTACTTACGCGCAAAAACCCCCTTGGTTAAAAAATATTATCGTCACTTTTGAAAAATTGCGTAGCAGCTTTGTGATACGCCATAGCAATGGGAAAATGTTTAAAATGCGTAGCGCTACGCAAAAATCCGTAGCACTTGACAGGTATGCAGTCAGCATAGGGGTAGAACAATCTCCAATCTTCGTTTTGCAGATGCCATTGATGGATTGGCTGGAGAGGGAAAAGAACTTGAAGCTGGTACAGAGGCTCTACAGCCTATGGAATGGAAATAAGTGCAGAGAAGACCAAAATGATGACCAACAACACCAATAGCATCAACACGGACATCAAAGTCCAAGGCCAATCCCTCAACACAGTGCATAGCTTCAAATATTTAGTAGCCATTGAACAAGACAATGGGTCCCGACAGGAAGTCCTCTCCAGGATCGCACAAACAACTGCTGCACTGGCAAGGTTGAAGCCCATTTGGAAAGACAGGACCATCAGTCTACATTTCAAAGTAAGACTGCTGCGCTCCCTTGTCATTTCCATCATCCTATATGCTTGCGAAACATGGACCCTCACAGAAGATCTCCAATGAAGAATACAAAGCATGGAGATCAGGTGTTACAGAAGACTTATGGGCATTTTCTAAACCCAGAACATCACCAACGACAAAGTCTGACAGACCATCAAACAAGCCATTGGACAACACGATGATATGCTCACAGTGGTGAAGAAACAAAAATTCTGATGGTATGGCCACGTCATCAGGCTTTGCAAAGACCATCCTGCAAGGCACAGTGCAAGGAGGCAGAAGAAGAAGGAGACAGAAAAAGAGGTGGGAGGACAACATTCGAGAATGGACTGGTTTGACACTGAGTGAAGCCATCAGGGTTGCTGAGGACAGAGAAAGATGGAGTACGCTGGTTAAATGATCATCTGTGGTGCTCCTACGACCCCTGAGTTATGGGATAGGATAGGATTTTGTGTGTAGCTTCATTTAATATGTGAATTTTCCACTCGAATTGAAGATTTTGTCAACTTTGAGATCTTGTAACTTTAATACTGTACTATTTATCTGTCTGGTAAAAAATAGCTAAACTTTTTGATATGTACACAGTAAGAAAACACATCACTTAGGTATATTATCTACTTTGATTACTTGTAAGGAGCCCTTCAAAATAGTGTTTATTTGCAACGTTGTAGGTCTGTTCTGGGCTTTTTGGATGTAATGTTTCTCAGACTTTAATAATGGACAATTTTTGTGTGTGCTATGTTTTGACATAAGCTGATACTTTCAAAATTTATTGTTATTTTATTGATAATGTTATTCTAGTATGAACAGGTATGATGAAATTGGGACCAAATGCTTTCAGCTTGGACCATCAATTCTACTGAAACTTTAAAAAGAGATAAACTTACTTTTTAATTTTTTATTTACATTTTGCTTGTATTTTGTTATAGTTTCACAAAACATACATTTCAAAACTCAAAGTTAAAAAAAAAATTAGGCTGTCACTTCCTACTATCATGCTTCAAAGAATCACAAGTTCAATATTCATAGTCTAGTATCGAGTTGTTTTTTTTTTACATGTCACGAATAGTCATTGTTCAAATCAAAGAAAAAACTAATCATTCTGAATTTGATATATAAAAAATTATTGTTTTTTTTTTACTTTTCTTATTTGTAACTTTGTTTAAACCATAAAATTGCACAATCTACAGCTTTATTTTGCTATTCTGTGTAATACTGAAAGCAAGCCTACCAGTTGCAAACTGCAATTCCCTTAGGCTTCCTACACCAGGTAGTGACTCTCTGCTTCGTGTTTCCAGTTCTAGCCAAACCTGAAATAAACATATCAGTTAAAGTTTGTACAGCTCTAAAACTCCACGTAAAATATTCCCACACCACTCAAGCTTAAACATAAGTAGGGGTTGTGCTAGTGCTTTCACTTTTGTGTACACAAAATTTCATAACTGTTTTTCGTTTAGATAAATTAAAGTCCCACGTCACAATAGCGAATAGGGGACTGATGGATGTGTTTATTGGTCAAACAATAAAACTAAGAAGCCATCTAAACACAAATTTTTTTTACAAATGTCTTGACAAATTAAAAAAAATCATTTTAATCTTGCAAAATTAAGTGAAATTGACAAAAGTAACATCAACTATGACCTAGAAGGGAAAAGCCCATATGACTCACTCTTTATGAAATGAGTGCCCAGAAGAAAAAAAATTAATCGAAATGGTGGCATTAAAATGCAAACTGCCATTAAAATGCAAAGTAATACCGACCGAGTTTTTTATGCAATGCCGTTGAGATGACCGTGACCTATAGCTTCAAACACACTCATGTACGATCAAATAAACTACAACAAAAGTTGTGTTATGCCAAAAAACAGTGACCATGGAATGATAATAACAGTGACCTTAACCTTGGGATGATCTTGACCTTCATGTGACCCTTGATGCCATTACATGTATGATTAAATAACCCAGTGTTGTTGCACACTATGAGTCAAATATAAAGACATTCTACTGTATGATGATTAATGTTTTTGTAAAGCATAAAATGACTTTCCTTCAAGATCAATGCAAAAACGGAGCATATATCAAAGATCAATCTATTATCTTTAAGTACCACAAGTTTGGACTGTATATCTCTCATAGTTTTGGGTCAAGGTCACTTTAAAATACTTATATGAACCGACTTTGGACAGCTCCAGTGACCTCGACCTTGGAGCGAGGTTTACCAAATATGCATAGTATGTGTGTCTCATTGATATCTATCGCATAAAATAATCATTAGGCATGGGGAATGGTTGGGGAGTACAGCTTGGCCAGGGAATCAGGAGCCTAAGCCCCTTGTAGAGGTCAAGGGGCAACGCCCCCTGAAGGTGAAAAAATTTTTGCAATATAACCACTCATTTAGTGTTTATTTTACTATACAGAACTACAAACATTTTATACTCTAGACTACAGTAAAATCTGCACTCAATTGTAGTGAGAAACCACTTTTCGTAATACTATAATTATATACAAAATAGTGTTAAAATTTTTTTTAAAAGGAATCATATTTATAACATATTACATTTAATTCATTACATTTGTTTAACCCTTTTTGTCTTCCAAAGTTTGGGAGCATTCGACAAAAAAATTTGCCAGCAAGCCTGCAACAAACATGAACGTTAGAAATCTGCATGGTCAAAACATGTGTTTTCATTTTGTTTATATCACGTGGTATGTCTCATCAATGCCTTAATCTCGTTCTTGCGAGAGTTTAAGCCATCATTTGACCCAATTTCTGCGCGAAAGGATGGTGTAGTGAGAGAGTTGCAAATTTTCAAAAGCATCAACATTTTCACGATGGAGGACAATAAGTATGGCGGATTCACAATGATGGGAGTGAAAGTGATTCAGTTTTTACGGTTTTGACCCGGAAATTTTTTATTTATTCATCATTCAACAATGTTTGTAAAAGTTGCACATCTTTCAGTTAAATTTTTGTTCGTACAATAAATTTACAATTATGGTTATAATGCATGACAGAACATGAACCTTGATTAAAGTTTGAATGTTACACAGTGTTATTTATGTCTTAGTACTTAAAATTCCATTTTCTTTAGTAAAAAAAATGCAATAGCAATATCATTCACATGGACCCGAAGATTTAGTTGACAAAAAAGAAAGTGAAAGCAATCTTAACATGCTAGATCTTTCACCGGTCAATACCCCCAATTTTTCAATTAACAAAGACAAGTGGAAATTTTTTTTTTTAAATTTGAAATTTGGCATTTTGATTTTTTTGGTGAATCCATGTCCTTCTAAAATCACATTAAAAATTTCTCTTCTGAAAGAAAAATATCTTTGCAACATGCACAAATTAAAAAAGTTAACAAAAGCTTGCAGGTGTGGAGTTACTTCCCTTGACATAAGATTTTAGCTCGTACTTACTAAGGTTTCAGCACAAAGACGGTTAAACCTTTTAATACTGAACTTTTATTATTATCATTTTGTATTATATTATGAACACAATTAGGATTTTCCCCTATTATTATAAACATAAATTATTTACTTACATTGTCATTTATTTACTGTGTTCTATGCTTGTGCGTATGTGTATAAAGTGTGTGTCAGAATGTTGATAGCAATTTATTCATTATTGGTGATCCTTGTTTGGTTTGTAGGCCACTGAACCCTGCAAACAAAGATTATCTATCTATCATACACTTAGCCATGATATCCAACATTTTCAAACGTTTATTGTTATTTTATTAAAATCATAAAGAGATAAATAAACAAAAATACAACATTTTCAGACTTACTTCAAGTTGTAAGAACAAGTATAAATCATGCCACTGTTTTGATTTAATTTAACCATTTTTATTTTAGTATACTTACTTTATTTTAGTATACTTACTATTTTCCTTGCTAAATCAAAAGTGTTTAAACTGTAACCTAAAGCAGAATTATTGCTGAAAATTCCCATCCAAACAATTCAATATACTCTGCATTATCTTAGAATACAAGGAAAATGTACGTTTCCCTACACCTTTATCAACATCGATTTTAGTCAAAGTATTTTCATCTGCCATTTTTTCACTTAGGTTTAGCAGATCTACTTGTACTTTTAAATTATTCATGTCTGAATTACATAACCTATATATCTACAATTCTCTGACAAGGCAAAGTGGTATTAGAAGTTCCAGAATGAATACACCCCTTGGTGCCACTCAGAATTTGCATGTTTACCAAATGTCGCGAAAATATGCGTCTCTTCTATCAGCAACGGTGCATCGTTTGTTTTGTTTTTCTTGATATTCATAATAACAAGGTTTTAAGGTCTTCAGTATCGATAGAATTCCAAAGTCTGTGTTCTGACGTCATCGTGTCATACGTCACAGACCGATTGCGTCATAGTAGAAGTAAACAAAAAATCTTCACTGAGAAAAAGAGCTTGCGACTCAGGAGGACATCGCTACCTCAGACATCCAACACGGCATAACGAGTGCAAGGCAAACCAGTTGAAAAGATCGATCAAGGAGGATACCGAGAAGTACCTTAGGTGCACTGCGAGTCAGCCGGAATGTAAGGGTGGGAGTGACCATCAGCTTTCACTGACTCGGGGGGATCCAGTGACCAAGGTCGTCAACTGGCCGTTACCGTGTGGGAGGCCATTTGCTTTCACGAACCGTTGGGTTCATTTCTTCATGCGCCATCGTGGGTACGTGTTCAGCTAGGCTATACTAGGCTAACAGATGCCAGATAGATAGCTATATAGGTAACAAAAAACATAATAACAATAATAATAATAATGTTCGTCATTTGTAAGGCGCCTTAGCCTAAGGATCAAGGCGCGCAAGGGGTTGGGGGAATGGGAAGACAAGACAGACAAAACTGGACAAAAAATACATAATATACATATGTACAAAATGCAGTTAAACTATGAAAAACACAAGCACGCACACCTGCTTACACTCTCTTGTAAATGATTAATTGAAATATTCCCTAAAAAGGTATGTTTTAAACTGTGATTTAAAAGAGGAAATGGAGGAAGAATGTCTAATCTTGTATGGAAGGGAATTCCAGAGTTGAGGACAAAAGACAGGTAGAGAGCGGTAACCATGCGATTGTCTGTTGAAGCGGTTCTGTCTAAGAAGACGTGTGTCAGGAGATGATCGCAGAGCTCGAGAAGGGGTGTATACGGATAACATTTCAGATGTATAAGCAGGAGCTGTGCCTGTAAAAACAGAGAAACAAAGGCAAGCTATCTTGTATTTTATGCGTTCAGCAACTGGTAGCCAATGGAGTCTGTGTAGCAAAGGAGTAATGTGTTCACGGAGGTTTGAACGGAAAATGATGCGTGCAGCAAAGTTTTGAACTTTCTGTAGGGGATCAAGTGCAGATTGGGGTAAGCCAATGTGTTTTATTCCATGTTAGTTAGTTTATTTTCGTGTGAAATAAGTGTAACTTTTCCATCATTGTTTCTATATTTTTAGCCTCAGCGCATTCTAGACCGATTCTTAGATCTTTTAGACTTCATCTCACAGCGTTTATGTTCAGATTTAGATCTCTTGCAGAGGATCCGGTTTGGAGAGCACTTGGCAGAAGTGTTTGTTTATGTCATTGTATGTAAGGCATGAAAGTGGAAGCATGAAAGAAGGATCATCAGTCATCTCATCTATCATTCATGATCAACTATTGTGTGTTACAATTAATATACCATTGTATACTTTTTAATGATTTGACGAACGAAGAGCATTACACTATACTTGTGATTCGTTATAGAAAATTCATATCTTGGACATTAGGTCACCACCTGATCGTTTCAGGCGCGACAAATGCAGACCTGGAGTTGTGTGAACGTCGTCGGGGGACAACAACATCAAAGTGTCCAGAATATCATGGCAAAACCAACGACAAGAGAGCAGTGGACGGAGTAGTAAAAATAGACAGTGACTTTGTATAACCTCAACGTTACCATCATCATTGGAAACGAGAACATTAGCATCTGTATTCCAGTTTTGCTACTCAAGATAAGTAGCATTTTATTTATTTTATCATGAACAGCAGATGGGACAACCCTGGATTGTTAGTCCGGATATAATTCAATTGTATTTGACTATATCATTGTCCATTATCATTCATAAGCATCATTGAGTGAAGAAATTGATTTGTATCATTATCATCAACAGAGTGTATGCCTTTATGGTGCAAGTGCGCGTGTGTTCTCATCTTTGATGCTGTGTCCTCATTTGCACACACCGCCTATTTATTAAGAACACGGAGGCAACCGCGGCAGGTGGTGCGGCATCCCCCTGAAATCATTGCGTATTTTGGGGTAAGGGCCGCATAAGGATCCTCCCGTGCGTTGACACCAAACACCACAACTCCTTACTCTTTACCAGCATCGCACAGCTAGCTTTTCTCAACCATTCCCTGTAGCAAACGAGAGCAGGTTTTAACTCCAAAGTAGAATCGGTTGACTGCCATTTTACATCCATAAACGGCCACTTCCATTTGTAGCTGCAGTTCATTTCATTAAAACCATCACCATAGTTCACAATGTCCTGACAATGTGCCATATTGCTTTTCAAATACAGTGCACTTGCACATGAGGCGTTGTGTGAAATCAAAACCGAGGCTTGTATTGTAGCATTCAATTGCCAGATTGGAATAAAATATATCTTTTAAAAAAATTCTTGAAAAAGTTATTGGGTTTGGCGGGGTGGGGGAAGCAGTATTTACTTGGGTGCCTACCGGGGTGTAAATACGACAAAGTGCATACAGTTCGCATGGCTAATTCGGTGTGTGCATCGCTCACTGCAAAAACGTGTACGGCGCTTGAATATAAACGACTGCCCTCATACAAATATAGCGGCAGTTTTGACCAATTTATGGTGATGAAGCAAAACTAACAAAACAATGCAGGTGTTCAAATTACATTATTTGCAAACTTAGCAATAAACTTTAATTTATTTTCTCTCCCTCACCTTCCATCATCTATAACAGGCTTAGAAACACTGTCATCACAGGTTTAGAAAAACGAGTCGTAACAGGTCTCGTGGGTATATACCATGTACCATCAGGTTTAGAAAGGAGATTCCTTCCAGTTAAAGCTAGCCAAAAAGTTACAAAATGACAACAACAAAAACGTTTTGGGTTGTACTAATTTGTTTATTATTTTTGACACTTGAAACAGAAAAAAAGTGTTTGAAAATATCAGAGTAACAATACAAAGAAATAACAAAGGCTCAAAGCTCAATATCTGAGAAGATCTCAAATTTTTGGTTGAAAGAATGTTTTTTGAAGATGTCAAACACTATACTCGACTCCCTTGTTTTAGAGTAACTTTATGTTTAGTTTTGCACGCGTGAGATAGCAACTGACTCTCTGACCCGTCATTGAACAAATTACTGACCAATCAGAAAGCACGCCTTTCATGCATAAAGGGAGACTATTCCCGACCCATCAGAACCAACAGCGAATGTAGAAAATAAGAATGCGATGTGCAATGGAATATTTCTGTTGCTGTCACTCTGAAGTTTTTCTCTGGTCTTTAATTATGATGCTGACTATTTGAAAGGAGTTTTAATGAGTTAACTTTCTTTTAGAATTGGCTGTTGGGCTGTCATTTGGAGATATGGGTGCCCATACAGGATTTAAGGCTCTTGGGGACTCATGCACATGCCACATTTTAATGCTGCACCATCCTACAAGTTTGGTTCCGAGTACTTAGCCACTTTAAAGTTTTACACAGATGGACGGCATCGGATGGACAGACAGATAAGCTTTTTTGGGTATATGATTTTTGGACTATTTAGGCTTCATCTCACCCGAATTTGAAAAAAATCTAGAAAATTATGATTTTTGGGTGAGTACACTGCTATGCATTTAAGTTAAAAAAAAGGGGGGGAATGAGAGAAAATGGTCATCTGTTGAGAGAGATACAAACTTAGGTTAACCACCTGAATTTGTACGCGCATTAGGCAAATGTAATGCTTTCAACACTCCTGCAAATGATCTAGCAAATCATCATGTAAATTAATGCAATAACACTTGAAAAAAACCTGGTCATAGTTTCGCTTGAAGGCCAAAATCTCCTTGTCATCATTAAAATAGCTGTCCCCCATGATACTGCGCAGGACAACCTTTGTAGCAAATGCTGACATGTACTGTGTCAGACCTACATGCTCTTCTTTCACCAGTGTAGACCACTTGTAGCACATTTCTGAAGCAATCTGCACACAACATAAAATACAGCATGAATATCAACTGGTTGAAGCTGCAGTGATATTAGTATTAGCAGTAACAAAGATTTTACATAAGTACAATGGAGTGGTTTCCCGATTCATGGCGGACGCGTTAAAAATCTTCTGATCAATTCCATCGTTGTTTTTTTTCTATTTTGTTGCCTTTGGCGCTGTTTGCTGGAAGCAATATCTATACCAACGTGTAGACTTCGAATCCAAGATTCTTGGTACGTGATTTGGTACCTAAAGACTATGTGTTAGTCTGAAAACAGCATGTGAGGTGGGTGATCGGCAACACTGGAATAGGCCTACGATAGAGGATAGTGATAATAGGCTGAGTGCATGCGCTCGCTAAGAAGAGACTTTGTGTCTGGTTTCTCGGCACGCTGTTGTGTGCACGGTCAAATGCATAAACCTTCATTGTGATGTCTGATAGAAGTTGAAGTATTTCTGAGTACTTTAGCAAACAGCTCACAACTTCAACGCCAAAAAGTGTACATTCGTCTATGAGAGTGAGACCAGCCCTTTTAAGAGACCGGTGATTAAGCGTGCCAACATGGCTAGTGGAGAGCCTATTGGAGGGCCTGTGCAGGCTGCTTTGAGAGAAATTTCTGAGAAAATGGGTATGCTTGCCACTAAAGAAGATGTCCAACAAATGAGGGAGAATGTCAAAAGCTTCACTGGTGAGGTGTTAGAAAAGTTGAACAAGATGGAGGCGCAGATGTTGGAGCTCGAATCTAAAAGTGTAGCAGTGTCAAAGGAGGTGAAGGTGGTCAAAGCCAAAACCAGCAGGCTTGATCATAACATCAATGACCACAACATCAGAATACAACAGCTGGAGCAAGGTATCAACGACCTTGAGCAATACTCTCGAAGGTCACATCTCCGAGTCTACAAGATTCCAGAGCCAGCCAAGGGGCAGAAGGAAGACATGAGGAAGAAGGTGTGCGGGATCTTCACTGACTTAGTGGGCGTTAAGATTATGCCAGAAGATATAGAGGTGGCGCATAGAGCTGGAAGAGTAGGAGACAGGGTGCGACCGGTCCTTGTGCGCTTCTTTGATAGAAAGAAGTGTGACTCCATCTTGCAGAACAGGAGAAAACTAAAAGGAAAGGAAATTGTGGTGGATGAAGATCTGACATTCCAGAACTACAAACTGTTGAAAGCAGCATAGAATCACTCAGCTACACTCTCAGTGTGGTCTTCAAATGGTAAGGTTCTTGCTAAGTTAAAAACTGGACAGACACAATGAAACTCAGCATTCATTCTGATTTGGATAGGTTGTTTGCAAAAGCTATGAGTGGTCAGCAGGACAGTCTGCAGGATAGTTCTATGAATAAAGACTAAGTGCTCTTGGATTATCCCTTTCATGCAATTGACTGTGGCCTCTGGCCTATAGTGTATATATAGTATACATGTGTGTGTGTGTTTTTGCGAGAGAGTATGCGGGGTGCTTTTAACAGCACAATATGGTATGTCACTCCTACCCAATTTTTTGGGTGGGTTGGTGGGTGGAAGAATCTTAAAAATATGCTGATTTATTGACAAGTTTAAAATGCACCTTGATACTATTACTTTTCATTGTTTATTTATTTATTTTCTTGGCAAATTACATTATAGTCTGTTTGTATTCCCTCGAGTTATGTTATAGTATGCAATTTATATTCCAGATATTGTTCTTGCTGATTTAATTGGAAAGAAAAAAAAACTGTTCCACATATCTGTACCCATAATACTAGTCACATTAGACACTAGGCCTAACTGTTTTATCGTGGTCAAGGTCGCAAATGGTAACGTTGGAATCGGCTAGTGATTGGCTGTGCCAGATATAATTGTCTCTGACGTGGTTGGTAACAAGTTGCTGAGACCTATTGAATGGCATTCTTACAATACACACCTGCTTATGATGTTACAAACTTTCTCCCTCTCTGTCAGCTGATTTACATGTCTAATCTATGCTTATTTTTATGTGTAATGTATGTGAAATGCTGATACTGATGTGCATATATATATATCTTTACGCACTCTGATTTGCATAGTGGGTATGATTGTTGATTTCATGCTTTGAGTCACGTCTGTGCTTATTTGAGGATCTGTTGATTTACATGTCTATAATGGATGTTTATTATTATGTGTCTTGTAAGCTGATTTGTTGTATTCTGACTTGTTTGCATATTCATTTTTATGCTATGTCAGTTAACATATCTGGACACAATACTGAATCACTTTGGTACATGCTCGCTGATTTCATGTTTGATCTATGCTTATGCTTACTTGATTGATTGTTGATTTTTATTTCTGATGGCTATGTGCCCCTGTAATACATTGCGGGTTGTTATATATACTTTATTGCCCTGCCCTCTTGATTTGTATTTATATTTGATTATTCTGTTTCGCTTGTTGTATACCATATGTCTGTAAATATGCCTTTTGTCTTTCTTGTGTCGCCGAGCCCTATTCTACACGCTTCTCCCTTAAAACTTATTGTTTTGTTCTTGTGTATATTTCTAGTAGTTTTCTTTCCTTTTTTCTGTATTTAGTATTATGTTTGCCCTACCGGGCTCCTATTTTGAGAGAGTTGATTGTATGTACTTTTGCAGGCTTGTGCTGTTGTTTCTGCAAGCAAGGGGAACAGTGTTTTTGTTTCTGGCTGCTTGAGGTCATGTTGTCCTTGCCATATCCTTGCCATGCTTGATTGTGGTGTAATCATTTAATTTTATGGCTTCTGCTGACACCAATGTAACCATTGTATCCATGAACTAGCCGATGCCAGAAAACGCCGAGATGTGTTTCATTATTTAAGAAATAAAGGGTTCTGTATATATTTGTTACAGGATACTCATTTTCATGCAAAACTGAAAAACTATATTCGTGCTGAGTGGGGCTATGATTGTTACTTTGCTTCTTAACTCTTTCCCTGCCAATCGACGATATATCGTCGATCTGAGCCGCCATGTTTGTGCCAATCGACGATATATCGTCGATTTCAGTATTCCGTTTCGTTCCGTTTTTTTTCGCAGTCCAGTCCAAGTTTTATTTTAACCAAAGAGAGATAACTCTTTCTACTTTCGTTCTCGATCGACACGCGCATGGTTTCTTCAAATTGATTCGTTTTTATAGTGTTTTTTGTGCATTTTACTAAGCATTGTGATGGGCACAATCGACAGTGTGTCAAACTCTGCTAATAATCAATATAATTTCAAACTGTAAAGTGTATTTTGATCCTAAATAAATTTTCTTTCTGGTGTGTGAAGCTGATTCATTCCTCCAGATTTTTTTTAATCACTGTGGTTTGTAGAAATATTTTTATTTTATTTTATCATTTTAAAAAGATCAACATGCTTTCAAAACACATATTTCAATAACAGCAGGGTTCGTACTGAATCAACAAAACAAAATTCCCAACCTTTTCCCAACCCATGAGTAAAATTTCCCAACCATAGTCGGCATATAATAAAGATCAGATATCGAAACAAATTAATTAAAAAAAAAAAGCTTTAGGAAAATTCTTTTTTTTATTTGCAGTAAGTTTAAAATACACCAAACTTTCACTTACTGAGTTAATCCAAAACGTTCAAACAAATTTAAAAAAAAAAATTATAAAAATGTCTAGTTTTATATACTGTAAGCTTAAAATTTACAAGATCACAATCACAATGAAAGTCATGGTTATATTAGATAGAAACTTTCACTTAATCCAAAACATTATTGATTTAAAAAAATATTTTTAAAAAAGCTTAAGAAAAATGTCTTGTGTTATTTGCAGTAAGCTTAAAATTATAAAAACAATTTACATAGTCAACATCATACTCATCACAGACATTGTAGGAGAGCCTGGCTCTTTTCCGCTATGTCTTTATTTACACTGGCTATTTCAGCCTTCTTTTTAGTTGCCCTTCGTCTCAGGGCATTAGATTGAGAGAGCAGAGATAGAGCACAAAGTCGTTCCGCTTCATCAGCCCTAGCTGCAGCCTCCAAACTAGTGATGTCCTCTTGAAGGCGCTGTCTCTTAGCCTTAAGCATATCCACCTCCTCAGTCGCAGCCTTTCTTTTTTGTGCTCTCATCTCTGTGGCATGTTTCTCCCTCTCGTCCTCCAGATAGGCATGGTACTTACTCCTAGATGAAGATGCATATACCAGCATCTCTTTAGTTACTGCAACTTTGTCAGGGCCACCAGCTCTTCTTATTTTATCTAACACCAGCCGCCTGACAACTAGATTATTTTTCTTTAGGTTCTCCACCATGGTCATCTTGTTAATGCTGAACCCCCTCTCTACTGTCGCCTGGCCATGGCTGAGGATCAGCAGCTGCTGGACTACATCCCAGAGAAGAGAGAACTCCTTTCGACCAGCCAGATGTTTGAAAAACAGTTCATCTACTCGGTCATTGCTTGGGTCGAAGTTTTGAAACTGTAGTATGCTGTTTTCTGAGGAAATCGAAATTTTCACGAAATCTCCTGAACTGGGACTTGATTTGATCGCAGTTGACTTCTTTTACTCTTCCAGCATCACAGAGAATTCTTAGTGACAGCTCCAGTTGTTTCAAATTCAGACAAGCCTTCTTCTGACAGAAGCAGCTTAGGACTCATCCATGCTAAATTTCTAACAATTTGATATTTAATTGGGGTTTTGTCCATGATCTTTTTAACTATAGCCAGGACACGCCTGTCTAGCCCTGAGTAAAATTTGACCTCTCTGCTAACGTGTGCAAGCTATTTTTAGCGAAGCTTGCAGGCTCGCGCGGGAATCCAGATGCAGACGCCAAACTGCAGAGTACACAGCTATGAGGAAACGTATGGCTCATCATCCTATTTTTGTGTACTAAAAGTGATCGTTTTATGTGAAATATCGTTTGTATTGTGATAATGGTTTGCCGGTTTTTATTTTTTGATTGCGCGGTTTTAAATTTTTAGATCACTTGATCTTTTTCTTAATAATGTATGCTATCTATTTTAATTGTGGCCCTGAAGGATTTTTATTTTTAACTAGCTTTTATATTCAGATAGCCCTGACCCTGTTATTGTTACAGACCTGGTCTGTTTTTCATATAAAAGATTTTTGTAAATTTGTCCGCCCTATCTATTCCCTTGGTAGTGGCCCTAACCCTCTGTGCGTATAAGCGTCCACCCGGCCCAGCTGCGCATATAAGCGTCAACCCAGATCCTTACGAACACCTGCCTTAGCTTCGGCCTTCATCTACGTCTACAGCAACTTTCATCTTACCCCCATCGGGACCACCTCTACTGCTCAACTGTTTCCAGTTCAACACTTCATCATTTCCATCGTCATCCTGCTCTCCATCGTCACATCCATCAACCTACTTCAATACCCTCGTCGGGAAATCTCCTGTTGCCTGTCAACAATCAAGTCCCATATAAGCGAAAGTTTCCGGGGACTCTAATCTAAATAACTAACTAACTAACTAACACTCTGAAAATCCTAACCGGGAAGAGAGGGGACTATAAACTGATTAAGAAAGAAAGATGATAAGTAGTCCCCTATACGCTGACGTGTCCGGGGACGTTAATCTACTACTGAACTGAACTGATGATAAGTACAATCAAAGTCTCCTCTCTGAAAATCCTTTATCGGGAAGAGAGGGGACTATAAACTGATTTAAAAAAAAAAAAAAGATGATAATCATTTATGATATGATGATGATGGTCATTGTTGTCAGGGTGGCGACGTGGTGATCGTCCTTAACGCTCATGAAATAGGACGTTAAGCATCGTTTTCCGTCCGATGATAATCATTATTGTCAGGGTGGCGACGTGGTGATCGTCCTTAACACTGATGCAATAGGACGTTAAGCTTCGTTGTTCCTCCTCCACGCAGATCCGTAGGATCTCATCTTTGATATGATGATGATAATCATTATTGTCAGGGTGGCGACGTGGTGATCGTCCTTAACGCTGATGCAATAGGACGTTAAGCTTCGTTGTTCCTCCAGCCAAAACGAATTTTCCCAAACTTTCCCAACCTAATGCCATTTTTCCCAGACTTTCCCAACTGGTAAAAGGGTACCTCAGTTTTCCCAAACTTTCCCAACCGCGTACGAACCCTGATAACATAATCAAATTAACATTTTTGTGTTTTTTTTTTCTTATTCTTCACTCTTTTACCTTTAATTTGATATGAAATATGTCTATTTAACAACTATTATTGAAAGAACAGTAGCTTAAATGCCTAAGGCACACCGACTCAACCAAAGCTTTTAGGTTTTGAAGTTAGTTCAGCCAGGCTAGCTATAAATAGCTTTGCCGGTGCTCTTCTTTCCTTTCCTTTCACTGAAAGGGAGGGTGTAGGCAAGCTATAAATAGCCCGCAGCCAGCAAAATGTGGGAGAACCTAAGAGTGCTGCTCATATAGGCATTGAGCTGGTGTGAAGGTACTGAACTTTCTTTCCGGTGCCAGAGAAATGTCTGGCACAAACGTGGAAACATGCCTGGCAGGGAAAGAGTTAAAATTCTTCCTCACTGTAACTGTCCATTTTAATAATAACTTTGAATTTGATGTCAAGAAAGTGTATAAGGATAATGGTGGAAACTACATTTTGATTTCGGTGAAAATATTTGGTAAAGAATTTCTTATATGTAATGGGTACAGACCAAACAGAGATGACCCAGACTTTTATGTGACATTATGTAGCAAGATTAAACAAATTGCGCCAAATAATATTATTATGGGAGGAGACTGGAATTTAGTTTTAAACTTTGAACTTGACAGTGATAATTATAAACATCATAACAATATTAAATCCCAGGATTTGTTGGCTTGCAGTCTGTTTATTTTATTGTATGAAACTGCCTTGGGAAGTTGGATTTATGCATTGCAAGGAAAATCATAGGGAGTAGGAAGATATATTATTCCACCTAGCCTTAATTAGGAAACATAGGACCATTAGTCTACACTCCAAGGTAAGGCTGCTGCACTCCCTTGTCATCTCCATCTTCCTATACGCTTGCGAAATATGACCCTCACAGCATACCTACAACAAAGAATACAAAGCATGGAGATGAGGTGCTACAGAAGACTTCTGGGACTTTCCTATACCCAGCATATCACCAATGACAAAGTCTGACAGACCATCACAAAGCCATCTGACAACACGATGACAGGCTCCCAGTGGTGAAGAAACGGAAACTCCGATAATATGGCAGGTTACAAGAGCATCAGGTCTTTCAAAGACCATCCTGCAAGGCACATTGCAAGGAGGCAGAAGAAAAGGGAGACAGAAAATGAGATGGGAGGACAACATTTAAGAATGGACTGGCTTGACATTGAGCGAATTCATGATGGTTGCAGAGGACAGAGAAAGATAGACTACGCTGGTGCCTCACTGACCTACGAGTTACGGGATATGATAGAATAGGATAGAATTATCTTGAGGAATATTAAGAGTGTTATTATTGGGATATATTTTCAACTCATATTGAAATGAATACACTTTTGTCTCATCTACCATGGATCGATATGCTTTTTGGTGGTTTTATTATGTTTTGTTGGGTGTTTGTTTTAGGGATGGGTGTTGTTGTGCTCTGTGTATCTGTGTGAGCATTGTTCATTTTTTAATGGGAGGGAGGGGATGAGAGTAGGGATGATCTTTTGTACAAGCAGAGAGACAAAGAGAGAAAGAGAGAGAGAGATGGGGAAGGGGGGGGGGAGGTAAGGCCATTAGGGCGTAGTGCAAAGGAGAGAGACAGAGATGGACAGGCAGACAGACAGAGCAGGGAGAAATAGAGGAAGGGGGGGGGGGAGAAAAGCATTAGGGAGTGGTGCAAGAGGGGGGGGGGAGGGGGGAGGAGAGAGAGAAAGAGAGAGAGAGAGAGTAAAACAGATGAAAATTTATAACTGTAAACATATGGCTTTATATATATATATGGCACAGTTCAAGGAGGTAGAAGAAGAGAGATTGAAAAAGAGGTGGGAGGACAACATTCGAGAATGGACTGAGAGAAACAATTAGGGTTGCTGAGGACAGGGAAAGATGGAGTATACTGGTTAAACGATCATCTGTGATGCCCCTACGACCTCCGAGTTACGGGATAGGATAGGATAGGATAGGAAATAGATGGCTGTATAATTAAAGATCCTTTTGATTTTATTAGGACATGCAGAATTGTTCCTCATAATTACAAAACCTGAAGAACTCGCAACTCATCTAGATCTATCCTACTGATCTAGTAACAATACCTTTATCAGCGCTGTAGTTTATTTGTGACGTCATGACGCACTTGGCATAGCAGCATTTAAGATTTCAACGCAACAGACGACGGATTGCAATTCAGAATGTTTGTTTCTTCTTTGAAATCCATGTTTGTCTGATAAAGTGACTACAGTTGTGTGTATACTATAAGGTTTTAGAATATAATCAATAATTGTCTTTGTACTCCTTATAGAGTTATAAAGAGTCTGTGCTGTGTGTGCGGGCAAGATTACGGCCTAGAAACCACCAACACATACCAAATTACAAAGGCAATTTCACATGTATAAACTACAGAAAACATTGCGTTAGGCAAAAAAACAACAACAACAAAAAAACAATGACCATGGGATGACCTTGACTTTCAGTGACTTTGGCTTTGGGATGACCGTGACTTTCATGTGACCTCTCATGCTCATGTATGATCAAATAACTCAATATTGCATATTTTTGAGGTTAAATATACAGCTATTCCACTGTACGATGACCTATTTTATTGTATGGTTTTGCAAGGTCTAAAATTACCTTGACCTTCAAAATCAACACAAAAAAACGGAACATATATGAAAGATCAATCTATCTACAACAAGTTTGGACTTTATATCTCTTATAATTTAGGGTCAATGTCACCTCAAGGTACATATATTAACCGACGGACAACTCTAGTGACCTTGGAATGGAATTGAACAAATTTGCACAGTATGTATGTCTCATTCATATCTATCATGCATCAAATAATCATGTTCAATATTAATAACTTCCAAAAACAGTGAACATTTGGGAAAAATATTTTTTTTTACTAACATTTGTTGACATTGACCTTGAAGTGAAATAAATCATTCACTGATCATTTATGAGGTCTCATGGGCATATATTAAACAGATGGATGGCGGACAGCAGACAGACATTTATTTTTAAATTTCAATTTTGGACAGATTTGCAAAAGTCTTAAATTTATTTGAAGTGGGTGGGAAGGGGGGTGCAGATGGGCGTGGGTGGGGGGGAGGGGGGAGTACACAGACTCACATTGCTATGCATTTGAGTCAAAAATTAAGAGCATTTGAATCACATGGTCTTTGCTGTTCTAGTTCTTTCAGAATATGTTATCAGCAATAAAAAAATGTTAAGAGTCATAAGATATTGATATTTTAAGAAGGGTAGATGTTTTTCTGGTTGAACTAGCAGCAATGCTATAAGCCGACTTAAAGAGCGACTAATATGGTGCTGTGAGCAGTCAATCAACCAAACAATCATTAAAACACACACACACATACAAAGAAGAAAAAAGACAATTCTGAGCATGGAATTAGCCCTGTTAAAGAAAGAGGAAATACCATCCCCCCCTATGAGAAAATTTTTTTAATATATATTAAAATCTGTGCAATCTGGTGCATTTTAGAGAGAAACTTAGCAGTTTAACCCCATACAAATTTTGCCCTTTTTTTCCTTTAAAAAAAAAAAGAAAAAGAAAAAATTATTTATTAACTTTTTCTTCAATAAGATAAGATACAGGTGAAAACAAGGATTTTTCTTTCTCTGGTCACCGAATTATAAAAAAGGTTGTATAGAGTTCAAAATAATTTGATTACACTTGACTGGAAATACATTTTAATGAATTTATTCATAAATAAAATAGAGCATTTTAACAATATATCTATATACATAGTTTATGTGTGTGAATTCCAGTTTATTTGAAAAATAAGAGCAATGAACTTTGCTTCTTTTGTGTGGGGACTGGTGACTGGCTGGCAGCATGAGCACAATCTGTTTCCACGAAAGAAGATTGGATCTGGCTGGTTGATGGTTCAAGCTCTAGATTGTTGATTACACAGGGGCAAAGCAGGAAGATGACACTGCAAGAGATTTCTGAAGCTTTTGCCTTGCCCTCTCATTTGCAGACTCAATAGTTTCTGTTGCCTTTCTTTTGGATGGTAGTTTTTAAGTGTAACGTTGAGCTCTTCTGCTTTCTTGCTCTTTGTAGGTACTCCAAAGCCTTCATTGGCTCTTGTCCGCTCGGCAGTATTGACTCAGTTTTGACTTCACTTTCAACACTTATTATTAATGTAAAACTGCATCAAAACGAACAGTGGCTGTATTCAAATAAAAATTGAAAGCTTTATCTTTAACAACGACTGACAAAGGCCACAAGCTCTATTTCAGCGGTAGAGATGACAGGCACGAACACGGCGTTGGATTCTTGGTCCACAAGAACATTCTAGCCACTGTCATGGGTTGCCGCCCAGTCTCCAGTAGACTCATTACCATCCGTCTGAGAGCAACCCCTTTCAATATTACCATCATCCAGGCCTATGCCCCAACATCAGACTATGAAGACAGCGAAGTGGAGGATTTTTATGAAAATATACAGGCGGTCCTTGACCAAGTGCCGAAGAAGGACATAGTCATAGTGCAAGGCGACTGGAATGCCAAGGTTGGCCAAGATGCGCACCACAACTGGGGAGACACATGTGGACCCCACTGCAACAACGAGACAAATGACAGGGGTTTGAGGCTATTGGAGTTTGCCAGATACAACAATCTGGTACTGGCAAACACGCTTGGTCTCCACAAAAAATCCAGACGATGGACATGGCACAGTCCCGGCGGGGAACATCACAACCAGATCGACTACATCATGGTCAAGAAACGCTTCAGATCAAGCATCAACATTGGCAGGACACGCACTTTTCCAGGAGCAGACATTGGAAGTGACCACGATCTCGTGATGATGTCTTTCCGGCTCCATTTGAAGAGAGTAAATACAGCAAAGTGCACTAGGCTGAAGTTCGACCTGGACAAACTGCAAGACCTGGAGGTGGCAAAAATATTTCAGGCCACAATTGGAGGAAAATTTGCACCACTGCTTATTTTGGGGGCAGGCGAAGTAGATGTCAACACCATGACCAATACCTTCAACTCAGCTGTAACAGATGCCGCCACTGAGATCCTTGGCAAGGACCGACCAAAGAAGAAGCCGTGGATCACACCTGAACTTTTGGATCTGTGTGATAAACGAAGAGAGTTAAAAAAGAAAAAGAACACCTCACAGGGAGCTGATGTCTACCGAAAAATCAACAATGACATCCGAAAAGGCATGCGCACAGCAAAGGAGAACTGGATAGAAGATCAATGCCAGGAAATAGAGAACAATCTGAACAAGAACAACAGCAAGAAGGCCTACCAGACTGTGAAGCGGCTGACAAGTGTTAAACAGCCCAAAGTCTCCACTATCCAAAGCAAGTCTGGCATATGCCTTACAGAAGAACAAGAAGTCTTGGACAGATGGACAGAGTACTGCTCTGACCTTTACAACCATACACCAAATGGAGACCCATCAGTTCTAGCATGTCCAGAGAGCAAAGAAGAAGAAGAAATCCTCCCAATTCTCCGGGAAGAAGTTGAGGCAGCAGTGCAATCGCTGAAGAAAGGGAAGTCAGCGGGAGTGGACAACATACCAGCGGAACTGCTACAAGCAGGAGGAGAAGCGATGACTGATGCTCTCACCATTATCTGTAACAAGATCTGGCAGAGTGGGGAATGGCCTACACCATGGACCCAGTCGCTTGTCATCACTCTTCCCAAAAAAGGTAACCTTCAGGAGTGTGAAAATTACCGCACCATCAGCCTCATCAGCCATCCCAGCAAGGTCCTCCTGAAAATAATACTCAACAGGTTGAAACCACAAGCTGAACAAATCATAGCTGAAGAACAAGCAGGATTCATGGCAGGGCGAAGTACCACTGAACAGATTTTCAACCTCAGAATAATCTGTGAGAAATACCTACAGCACCAACAACATCTATATCATGTGTTCATAGACTTCAAAAAGGCATTTGACCGAGTCTGGCATGCAGCTCTATGGGCAACCATGAAAGTGTACAACATCAGCCCTAAAATTATAGAAGTCATCAAAAGCCTGTATGACAAGGCTACCAGTGCAGTCCTCCATAACAGCGTCATCGGGAACTGGTTCAGAACAACAATCGGTGTGCGTCAAGGATGCCTACTCTCTCCAACACTCTTCAACATCTTCCTAGAGCGCATCATGTCAGATGCTCTTGCAGATCACGAAGGCACAGTCAGCATAGGGGGCAGAGCAATCTCCAATCTTCGTTTTGCGGATGATATTGATGGATTGGCTGGAAAGGAACAAGAACTTGAACAGCTTGTACAGAGGCTTGACACCACCTCCAGAGCTTATGGAATGGAAATAAGTGCAGAGAAGACCAAAATGATGACCAACAACACCAATGGCATCAACAAGGACATCAAAGTACAAGGCCAATCCCTCAACACAGTGCACAGCTTCAAATATTTAGGAGCCATTGTGTCAGACAATGGGTCTCGGCAGGAAGTCCTCTCCAGGATCGCACAAACAACTGCTGCCCTGACAAGGTTGAAGCCCATTTGGAAAGACAGAACCATCAGTCTACATTCCAAAGTAAGACTGCTGCGCTCTCTGGTCATCTCCATCTTCCTATATGCTTGCGAAGCATGGACCCTCACAGCAGATCTCCAACGAAGAATACAAAGCATGGAGATGAGGTGCTACAGAAGACTTCTGTGCATTTCCTATACCCAACACATCACCAACGACGAAGTCCGACAGACCATCACACAAGCCATTGGACAACACGATGACCTGCTCACAGTGGTGAAGAAACGGAAACTCCGATGGTATGGCCACGTCACCAGATCATCAGGCCTTGCAAAGACCATTCTGCAAGGCACAGTGCAAGGAGGTAGAAGAAGGGGGAGACCGAAAAAGAGGTGGGAGGACAACATTCGAGAATGGACTGGTTTGACACTGAGCGAAGCCATGAGGGCTGCTGAGGACAGAGAAAGATGGAGTATGCTGGTTAAACGATCATCTGTGGTGCCCCTACGACCTTCGGGTTATGGGACAGGATAGGATAGGATCTTTACATCTGTGTTGTTTTTAATGCATGTTTATGCGAAAGATTCCGAGAAAACAGCTTTTGAATACGCCCCTTTCCGAGCGCTGAATGCCGCTGCGAAACAAAATGTCAGCGTCGTCTGCTGCGAGGTGGCTCGTTTCAAACTCTAAATGCTTTAAGATATTTCATTGGATGGCCTAAAAATAAGAACCAATGAGAAGTTCGGATACTTAGCTTCATTCACATATCAAATATGGCGGGCTCTGATGTGTGAAAGAGTTGTTACGAGCCAAACAAAGTGATTAAAGCGATTTTGATGTAAGTTTGATTTTAACTAGAAGTTTAAAAATTAGCAAGAAATAAAGAGCAGACTTTCTTTTATAAAACTAGGGTATTTATTAATTTGTGCATTACTCTATCGCGGTGCGCTTTGCCGTAGAAAAGTGTACCCAAACGGTGTTCAGGTTATCTTGCGGCCATGGCGAACTGGTAGCAAACTTGTTTTTTCCAACCTTGTTCCAGTCATTCGCCCAAAAAGGCAATCACTGAAGTCGAACGAAGCTCTCCGATGTATTACAAAATGATGCTTGCATGACTACGACTAGTTGACATTAAAAATGATCGCTGTTGCTTCTAATTCTGTTTGGTTTACACAGATTAGCATTTCGCAACGGTATACTTTGTTATTATCGACCATATTTAATAGTTGCATTCCTTGATTTGCATTTTGTTAGTTCTCAGCAGTAGGTTAATAATAGCAGTCCCCATTTCCTGCCTAGAACCAAGTAGACACTGTTATACAGTATACATAGGCTTAATCTACATTATATATTATAAGTCAGTCTTCGTGCAGCGAAGAAGCTCACTAGCTAAATATAATTATTAGATCTGTATTGTTTATTTTATACGTAAATAAATGTATAAACTATATCTATTCTAATTACTAATATTTAGCCCTATACTTTATAATATTTGAATCTTTAAATTTCCGAAGAAGGACGAGTAGTCTAAGCGAATTTTTTTAAATATAACTCGAGATCAGAGTTAAATTAATAGTTAGTTAGTTATTCATTGCTTACAGGGTCCAGCGGACTGCAAAGAGCCGAATCCGGACCACAAAATCAAGACAACTCGAGATCAGAGTTAAATTAATAGCTAATTAGTTATTCATTGCTTACAGGGTCCAGCGGACTGCAACGAGCCGAATCAGGACCACAAAATCAAGGGCACAACTTCGCTAGTAGTAGTAGTAGTAGTAGTAGTAGTAGAAGTAGTAGTAGTAGTTATTTAGTTAAATCTTTAATTTATTTATTTGTTTTGTTTGTTTGTTATTATTATTATAATTATAATTATAATTATTATTGTTATTATTCCTACTTTAAAAAAAAGAAAAGAATAGTGTGCTGCTGTGCGTGCTCACTATGGTGTAAATATGGTCAGTGACGTTTTGTTTGTTTTTGCTGAAGTTGGGTGTAACCCAAAATATTCAGATGGTGTTACTGGTTATTTTTTCTTATAGATTTACCAAAGTTTTCGGATGATTTACGGCAATTTCCGCCTGCCACGCAACATTTTTTTTAAATACGTGTTTCTCATTAAAATACATATCATTGAAATACATATAACAAATTTATTGTATCAGTTAAAAAGAATAATATTAGTTAAATAAATAATTGCTTTGGTGCTTGCAATAAAAATGTTACTGTTTTTTGAGACCATTATAAACTTGCTTTGCCTTGTTGTGCTGAAGGAACATCAATGTATCCATAGTGCTTTGAAGTTGTCATGGTTTTATTGTTCATATAGATGTGAAATCGTTGTATGTGTGCATAATGTGTTATATATTACTAATTGTGTCAGTATATTAATCATTATAAAATAATAATAATAATCAGGGCCGGATCAAGGTAAGTAGAAGGGGGGGAGGGAGGGTTCCAAGTGATGGTATTGGGCCGGACGGAAGGTAAAAAAATTTTGCTATGTTCGTAAATTGCACCATTCATCACATATTTTGGTTGGTTGGTTGGTTTTTGAGTTTAATGTCCCATATTGGCTGGTCATCTAATAAATAAACTAATTAAGAGCTTAAAAAAACTACATATATATTTTTTATTTTTCTTTCTGAGGTACATCGGATGGCCAAGGGAGGGGTTCCGGAACCCAGGAACACCCCTCCCCCTCCCCAGATCCGGCCCTAATAATACTAACTGCTTCAAAATGCGAATCTCGACTTGTCTTACAGCTTGAAGCTGTGCAGATCGAAATAGAATTTGATCTAGAAGCAACAGCGGCCATTTTTATGCACGGATGTTTCACCACAGGCTCTGAAGTATTTTCTTTCGTCTTTGTAAACTCGTGGTCCTCCTACATACGTACGTAGTATAGTACGTAATTGAGGCCTAGGAAAGACGAGACTTCCCAGCCAGTAGTTTCACGTAGTCCTGCCGGCATTCGTTCGTAAAACATCGGATAGCTTCGCTCGACTCGGAGAGCTTCGTTCGACTTCGGTAATTGCCTTTTTCGGCGGATGACTGGAACTAGGTTGGAAAAAACAAGTTCGCGAACTGGTAGGCCTATTCAGCGAAATGAGTGCTGAACGTAGTAGTACACTAGTAGGCCTATAATTTGCCGGCACGCACTGCGAATTTGATGATTTCCCAACTTTGAAGCACCAAAACAGCTGAACATTACATGGGATAGGCCTGAAGAAAATTGGGCTTGGAGTATAACATATGAAGGGGTTACCTGTCAAAAATCAGCTTTCTGGTATCAATATTGGCTTCACTTTGAGACTCCAAAGTTGTCAATTTCTTCAATTCCAAAAAGTTGCCAAAAAAACACCAACATTCGCCATTTTCAAACATTAATAACTTTTTACCTATTTGTCCTATGGGGAAAAAAACTATACCACTGTGTTCACTTTAGTGTCCAAACTGAGATAAAGAAAATCAAAAATCACTTTGGAGTACCTACTCTTTGTCTCCAGGTTTTTCTCCTTTCCAGAGCTTATTCTAGGATTTTGAAGAAGTGGGGGCAGGCCCCCCTTCCTTAAAAAAAGGGGGGGGGATTAGGCCCCCCTCTGACCAAAACAGTGGGGGCGTCTTCTCGGCATATATAGGGTGTACACACAAACAAATATCCATATCTGTTTTCTCCCGTGATGTTCCCGGATAAACTGTGAAACAGTCAAGTGTCGCATTCTCTCCAAACAGTAAGTGCACACAAATCGCAGACAAAATATATCACAAACTGGTATCTGTAACCTTGCTTTCACAACTGTTGCATAAAAGCTCTGCTATTTTAGAAGATCAGTAATGGGAAAACAGTGTGACTGTTTTCTTCACAGTTCCTCCACTGAATTCGAAGTCGAAAAGCGTGCGCTTTTTCGAAGCCAATCTGATTCTGATTGTAAACCAGTTCACGCCTGTTTCTTTGTGTACTGAATCTGACCTCTCAGAGAGAGAGCATAGTTCTAAACTTAGCGCGCTAGCAGGCAATCCTGGCATCAGCGCAGCATGAAATTCCCCTTCCAGGCCCGTGCCAAAGCACGCTAGAACAAAGGCTGGGCTATATGGAGTATACTAGCAGTGGATATCATTCTCTATCATTGTGCTATAGAATTGATTTTTATGTGAAATATCCTTTGTATTGTGGTACTTCTTTTGCATTTTAGTTACTTTCATATCTGTGTTTTGTGTTAGCATAAAGTAAACCTCCACATTCGATTTCGTTTGTGTTATATTTAAGTCGATTTGACCGTGTGTAGTGATCGTGCACTGCACTTGAACACGACCGGCTTTGGCGAATTCTAGTAGTGTGTACGTGTATACGCGGTTTAAATACACCTTTAAATCCTTCTTACAATGTTCACCATATAAAGTCACTTAGTACAAAGTTTGAACTTTCTGGTGATGTGGTCGACAGTATAACATTGCTTCTTGTGTTTGATTGTTGGCCTCTTTAATTCCAGCGAATTAACTTTTTTTTAGCGTTAGCCGGCAGCAACAGGCACTCGCACAGAATTGTTGCATGCATTGCCGGCACTGGGCCCACCGCGTTTATGTGTATGTGTGTACAGTGTGTGTATCGTTTGTGTTGTGTGTGTGCGTAATGTATTAGGCCTACAGTTATTGTGGGTTTTCCTAAAGTTTATTAATATTTAGTTTGATCTGTCAGTTAATTAAGAATGGCTGCTGTGCAGTTGAGAATGGCTGCTATACAACATACTGAAAATCTCCACACACAAAGACTGCACTCCCTGTGTAGAATTTGTGGTAGAAGATCAAAGCCAGTTAAGGGCAAGCATGCTCCTATTAAGCTTTGCCAAAATTATGCTTCCTACCTGTACAGGTTTCATGGCATTCAAGTGTCTGAAGAAGCAAATGGCACTACATACTCCAAAACATTATGTTATTCATGCTGTTCTCGCTTGGTGAAACTGAATGTAAACCAAAAGGGGAACATTCCGTCTCAGGGTCTCCTAAAACAGCATGTGATGACATTGATAGCACAAAAGTGTTGTGGACCGAGTATAACTCTAAAATAGATGGATCTGACTGCAGTGTGTGTCAGTGGTTTTCTGAGCAAAGTGTAGGTAGTACTGGTACACGAAAAAAGGCAAGTAAAAAGGCGGCCAATCTCAAAAATCAAAAGGAAAGCGTCAGTGTTGACAGTAGTGTTGTTTGTGACAGTATAAATGCTAGTGTTGAAAGCATCAGTGTTGACAGTAGTGGGGTTTGTGACAGTATAAATGCTAGTGTTGAAAACTTCCAGCCACAGAGCTCTTCAACACCTCAAACTGAAAGAAGTGCCGTCAGAAAACGTCTTTTTGATCTGGTATCATCTCGATTAGCTTCAAGAGAGAGTGACACAAGTTCTCACAATGTTACATCTGTGTCAGCTGCCTCAGCATCATCAGAGATGCAAGCCCAAACGGTATTAGGCATGCATACACAAAATCAACTTCGTCCAATAGAACAGTTGCAAGCACCATTGACAAAAGCAGAGGAAAAGTACCTAACATGTTTAGTTAGAATCAAACTAGCGCAGTCACATGACAAGAAAACTTTGGAATGCAAGACTAAAGCACAGCAATTGGTTCTGAAGAAGATAGTGAGAGCTAAAAAGTCATCAGCTCTAGTTTCTACCCCAATGAGAAAGAAAAGAGCTAAAGAAATTGCCAATATACGGAAAGAAATTTCAGGTCCCACAGAAGCAGATTTAATTAAACAACAAAGCACTGAGCTTAAACATACAACACAGCGGAAAAGGAACGAGATTCTAAAAACAGCTGGGTTGGGACAGTCACACATCTCCTCAAAATCAGCGGCACAAATTAGAGCCAAACTATCACTTAGCTGGGCTAAACAAAGGCATTTAAGAAAATTAAGCAAGGCAGTAGGTATCAAAATGGTCTGTGAAAAAAAGGAGAGGGAATACCAAGAGAGTTTGTTGAGTGGAAAAATAGAAGTAAACATACAGGCTCTCAAATGCATTAACAAAGTTACTAAAAAGGAGGTAGAGAAGGGCATGTACGTGGTTGCAATTGACAATTGGCCGAGGTTTGTTTCCGATCTGTTGGACAAGTATGAGAGAATGCAGACGCTCACGTGGCATAGCATCATCCCAAAAAATGAAATTTGGGTTAAAATTGGGGGTGACCATGGAGGAGGTACTTTTAAAGTTGTCCTAGAAATAGCTAATCTCCACAATCCAAATTCTAAGGAAAACTCCCAGCTTGTTGTGCTTACTGAAGCCAAAGATTCTGCTCAAAACCTTAAGACTATTTTAGGCTATAAGATTAAAAATGGAATCAATGCCCTGCGCGAGATGTCTTGGAAAGGGAAAAAAATGCGAGTGTTTATGTTCGGGGATTACGATTTCCTGATGAAAATGTATGGACTATCAGGACCCCAGAGTAATCATCCATGCCTTTGGTGTCAGATTTCAAAAACGCAGATGCAATTGAGTCCTGCAGAGCAAGAAGCAGTCCCTAAAAGAACGTTAAGCAACATCAGTGAAGACCTGAAGGAATTCCAGGAATCTGGCAGTAATAAAACGCATGCCAAGGAGTTCAACAATGTCGTTCGAGGACCAGTATGGGACAGAGCTTCTGCTAGGATAAATATTTAGGGGGTCCCCGGGACCCCTTTATCCTTTTTATAAGGGGTCCTGGGCTAACTTTAAGGGGTCCCTACACCATTGAAAAAAATACTAATAAACTCCTTGTAGAAACGAAAAGCCATGCACACATACATGTAACTCTACTGGTGGTTCACAAGCGGCGTGGCTTCTGTGACATAAAGTCAGCACAGGCAGCTGAAATGAGCTTCTCCTCACAGTACTTGGGGTGCTTGGCAGCATGCTTGATGAACATCTTTGTCTCCACTGCCTTGATACTAAGGCAGCTTCTGAGGGGGGTGTGGATGAGGTTCTGTGAGGAGAAGCCTCTCTCACATGGCACAGAAGTTACAGGGATGGTGGTGGAGATGGCAGCCAGAGTGACAAACTCCGGGAATGTTTCTGAACACTGGAGCAAGACATGCTCACACATGGCCTGCAGACCCTTGTCTCTGTGTTTTACCATCATTGCCTTGAAGAGCCTGAAGGATTCCCTTGCTGCTTCCCCATCAATCTGGTCATATCTGGTCAGCAGCCGCTCCAGTGCCTCCTTGCCATGCTCTCTCAGCTGCTCCTGAGCATGTGGCAGGTGAGAGGGGTCCAGCACTGTGGCCAGGTCTTTGAGGACAGCCATGTCACTCTCTGGAAATCTCAAGGTCATTTCCCGTCTGATTCCTGCCACAAAGTCTCTTGCCACACTAGTCACAGTGTTGTCATTGCCACTCACTGAGATGCCCTGGAACTGTCCACTCTCTGACACCTGAGTGAAGAAGTCTTGCAGAACTGGCCCAGGATGCTCAGACAGATCTTCCAGAGTTGACGAAGTTGCAGACAGCATGCCTTCTACTTGCTGAATGTCTATTTTGTCCTTTTGGAACACTTTGCTGCATCTGGTCAGAGTGGACAAAATGTCGCACAACAAACTGATCACTCCAATGAACCTGAAGGTTTTAACCACCTTCAGGATCCCCCTTGCCTTTGCTCCCCCATCTGTGTTCTTGCTGGAAGCCTCTTCCTCAAGTGCCAAGCACAGACACCCCCAAGCAGAATGCACAGCTTTTACACTTTCATGTAGAGACAGCCACCTCACATTTGTTGGTTTCTTGAACTTTTTTACCTGTGCCCTCATCAATTCCGTCAACTGTCTGAGTTTATTGTATCTGCAGGCAGAATAGTGAAAGAAGTCAAAGATGGAGACCAAGGTTGTCTGTACAGTCTGAAGATAGGGAACACTCTTTGAAGCCCACTGACACACAAGAGCCAACCTGTGAGCCACACACCAAGTTCCAACAATCTTGGGGTTCTGCCTTTGGAGCTGGACCACAACACCATTCAGCTTGCCCACCATGACAGGAGCTCCATCTGTGCCTATTCCTGACACCCTTTCCAGAGGAACGCCAATGCCACCCAGAAAGTTCATGATGGCCTGTGTGATAGTGTCTGCTTTTCCATCTCTCACCTCTATGTTGGCTGCAAATTCAACTTGCCCCACCCCTTCATCAACGATTTTGCAGAAGATCACCATTTTTTTCTGAACTGCCACATCAACAGATTCATCTAGCATGATTCCTATGTAGGAGCTCTCTTTTATCCTTGCCAAGATCTGCTGTTTGCAAATGTTGCCCAAAGATGCCTGAAGTTCTGCTGCCTTGTTGTGGTCTGTGTAGATTGGCTGGGTGCTGCCTGGTTGCTCCTGTGTCCTCACCAAGGCCTGAAAGTGAAGTCAAACAGATCACTTACACACACATTACATACATTTTACACACACAACAATCACATTCACACACATACAGACACAGACACACAAACACACACAAAACAAAACCATTGACACACATGAGTGAAAGATTATGTGTTTTAGTCTAAACTGATTAAATATTAGAGACTAAAAAAGCAGAGAGAGAGAGAGAAAGAGAGAGAACAAGAAAAAATGTTTTATTTCCATAGGCCACCAACCCATAGAAAACAGTTACAATTATAGAACATCAACTAAATTAACCCACCCAGCGTTATAGGTAAAAGAACAATTTGACAGTTAGTACATTAAATCATTTAATAAAATAATAATAACAATATTGTTGTATACCAATTCATTTTTACAGTCACTAAGTTATAGATAAATAATTTTCTCGTTGTCGCATGGCATAAAACACAAGAGAGAGAGAGAGAAGGTTTTTCATACCTGGGCATGGAGTAGAGAGCTGAACTTGGTATCTGGTAGGTCATCTGTTGCCAGTATCAGAGCTGCTCCCATCTGTGCAAACAGCACGTGCGATGTTTTTTCGTAGGCCTTCTTTACTGACTGCACCATGTCAGCATGTCTCTTATCAGCAGTGCTAGCAGCTTTATGATCAGCAGTGGACTCGTGTCTGATTAGAGCGTTTCTTTGATAATTGCTACAACCACTGACAAAGGCATTCTTCTGCCGAGTCTTAACACAAACTGAACATTTCATAGCTTGAGAAGATTCGTCAAACTCGAGCCACTGAAACTCTTTTTGCCATGCAGAATTGTAGGATCTAACTTTTTTCTTTTGGGGTGGATCTTCATTAATGGATGCAGCAGAAGAGCATGATGGTGAAGGTTCACGCTGTACTGGTTCGTCTTCATCGTTTTGCTTTCGTTTCAACCACGCTCTCAACGCCATCTTGAAATGAACTTTCCTGGGTCGCGTTCAGGTTCAACCAAACGGAAAAACGTTTCGAACACAGACGACGTCATTTCTACATGTTTTATAACGAGACTGTTAGCCTGTTTGCAAAACGCTATCCTGTTAGGCCAAACCTGAATGCGACACAATTAAAATGCATTGCGCAAGGGACACTACTCTTGCGTCTTAGCAGACGACAGCAGGGACTTGCGTAGCGATATGACGCCGTAGTAACTCGAGTTGCTTAACGTTCTTCGCAAAGAAGAAAAAAAAGAGTGCGTCCCCAGGACCCCTTAGACGAACATTCAGTGCGTCCTACTGATTTTCAATGCGTACCGTACGCATTTTTTGGCGTTATCAGAAGCCCTGATGGGACATCAAACTGTCTCATGTAGCACCACCTTACCTTCATCTGCTTCTAGGGATTGTAAACAGACACCATGAGTGCCTTGTAAATGACTGTCACAATCTTGACAAGCAAATTGCAGTGGCACTGTCCAAAGAAAAAAAGCCAGACCTCAAAAACACTACACCAGCATTCATAACCTACGTTGATACCCTTCATCGCATTCGTCAAACAAATCGCGAAGTGCGTTTGAACGACATAGCAGTCTTTGACAAAAATGAGGGGCCAATTGTAGCTGAGATTAATAAGATTTTGAAGAAGTATCACATAACACCACAGGCCTACTTTGCAGGTACCTTCATTGGGAATCACTGCAACAAGTACCTGAAAGATGAAACGATTCGTGAAATAACTGACAGTGTAGATAGGGCAGATACATTGACAGATGACCTTGGTGTTGTCACTGCGGCATGCGATATCAGAAAGAAATACTTTAAACTGAACACGCTTTATGCTAGAGTACACAGGCTTCTCTCTCACAAAAAAACAGTTAGTCACAATGACCTCAAGAACTCTGAGGAAGCTATTTCCAAATACATGGAGTTTTACAGGGCTCGTTTCTGTCCAGAAAAAAATGTCACCCCAAAGCAGCATATTCTTGAAACACACTGTGTAGATTGGATGCGTAGGTGGGGATTTGGGCTGGGTTTACATGGAGAGCAGGGAGGTGAAGGAATGCACGCTGAAGTCAACTCCCTGAAAAGGAGAGCATGGGGCTTGAGAAACAAGGCAAAACAACTTCACTTGTTAATGAAAGAGCAACAGATTAAAACTTCACCCCTGCTGCTGGCCACCCCCCCAAAAAAAATTAAAAGGATGGAAATACAGGTTACACCCTCCCCTTAATTGTTTCCCCCTTTTTTAGACAGAGAAAGACAATACATACACTACCGTGAGAATAAGGAGAATAGTTTATAAGGTTTGCTATTTTATATGGAAGTAGAACTTTTATAAAACTAATTTGCATACATCTTTGTGGCGTTTTCTTTGGGAGGCATTTGTTAATTGTCTTTGTTCAGTCTACCCGGCCGTGTACCTACCACTACCAGTACAGCAGTGAAGCTTGGTCAGTGTGCCCCTTTTGTGAAAGTGACATTTATGATGATCGTTGTTCATCGTACTGTACCTGCATAACTGAATCGCTTGGCCGGTGGGCCATGTTGAGTGACAGTGAACTCTTCATGACTCAATCGCTTGAACAGTGTGCCGTGTTGTGTGACAATGACAGGTATAGTGGTGATTTATTAAGGATATATCCCCATCAGCAAGATGGAAGAGGGATCATGGAAGCGAGGGTGAGTACAATAAATTTTTTATGTGATGTTTCCTACACTGTTGAGTATTATTTTCAGGGCTGCTGAGGACAGAGAAAGATGGAGTATGCTGGTTAAACGATCATCTGTGGTGCCCCTACGAGACCTGAAAATAAAATAATACTCAACAGGTTGAAACCCCAAGCTGAACAAATCATAGCTGAAGAACAAGCAGGATTCAGGGCAGGGCGAAGTACCACTGAGCAGATTTTCAACCTCAGAATAATCTGTGAGAAATACCTACAGCACCAACAACATCTATATCATGTGTTCATAGACTTCAAGAAGGCGTTTGACCGAGTCTGGCATGCAGCTCTATGGGCAACAATGAAAGTGTACAACATCAGCCCAAAAATTATTGAAGTCATCAAAAGCCTGTATGACAAGGCTACCAGTGCAGTCCTCCACAACAGAGCCATCGGGAATTGGTTCAGAACAACAATCGGTGTGCGTCAAGGATGCCTACTCTCTCCAACACTCTTCAACATCTTCCTAGAGCGCATCATGTCGGATGCTCTTGCAGACCATGAAGGCACAGTCAGCATAGGGGGTAGAGCAATCTCCAATCTTCGTTTTGCAGATGACATTGATGGATTGGCTGGAGAGGAACAAGAACTTGAACAGCTGGTACAGAGGCTTGACACCACCTCCAAAGCCTATGGAATGGAAATAAGTGCAGAGAAGACCAAAATGATGACCAACAACACCAATGGCATCAATACGGACATCAAAGTCCAAGGCCAATCCCTCGACACAGTGCATAGCTTCAAATATTTAGGGGCCATTGTATCAGACAATGGGTCCCGACAGGAAGTCCTCTCCAGGATCGCACAAACAACTGCTGCCCTGACAAGGTTGAAGCCCATTTGGAAAGACAGAACCATCAGTCTACATTCCAAAGTAAGACTGCTGCGCTCTCTGGTCATCTCCATCTTCCTATATGCTTGCGAAGCATGGACCCTCACAGCAGATCTCCAACGAAGAATACAAAGCATGGAGATGAGGTGCTACAGAAGACTTCTGGGCATTTCCTATACCCAACACATCACCAACGACGAAGTCCGACAGACCATCACACAAGCTATTGGACAACATGATGACCTGCTAACAGTGGTGAAGAAACGGAAACTTCGGTGGTATGGCCACGTCACCAGATCATCAGGCCTTGCAAAGACTATTCTGCAAGGCACAGTGCAAGGAGGTAGAAGAAAAGGGAGACCGAAAAAGAGGTGGGAGGACAACATTCGAGAATGGACTGGTTTGACACTGAGCGAAGCCATCAGGGCTGCTGAGGACAGAGAAAGATGGAGTATGCTGGTTAAACGATCATCTGTGGTGCCCCTACGACCTTCGGGTTACGGGACAGGATAGGATAGGATAGTTTCCTACACGCACTAGATTATATAATCGAAAAACACTCAACCATTGTAAATTCACTGCATAGGCATGCCTAAGATATGTTATTAAATGTTGCATCTCTTCCCTCTCCCTCTCTCTCTCTCTCTCTCTCTCTCTCTCTCTCTCTCTCTCTCTCTCTCTCCCTCTCTCCATATTAGTGAATGAATGTCTCCATTGAAAAAAGAACACAGGTCTGTTTTTGTGTGCATGTGTTTACGTTTGTGTGTTGTGTTGTTTTCTTCTGTTTTGTAAATTATTGTAAGGGAAAGTCGGGTAATATGGAAACGGGATATATATATATATATATATATATATATATATATATATATATATATATATATATATATATATATATATATATATATATATATATATATATATATATATATATATATATATATATATGTGTGTGTGTGTGTGGGTGTGTGTGTGTGTGTGTGTGTGAAATAAGGTTTCCCTGGAAGGTCTCGATCGTTTCCTAATACACTCCATTTAATATTACCCGACTTTTCCATACATGCATACTCTAGCTATGCGATGTTTCTCATTTGTGTTTTTTCATTGTAAATTGCTGTATTTTGGTGAGTAACATTAATTGTTTTTGCATGGTGTTAAGTTCCATTTGTGACTTTTATTCACACGCACTAGATTATCGCAAAACACAATACACATTCTACATGCACTGTATTTGGATATGATGACTGATATGTTGTTAAATGTTTAATCTCTCTCGTTCTCTCTCTCTCTCTCTCTCTCTCTCTCTCTCTCTCTCCATAAAGTGAATGAATTAATGTCTCCATTGAAAAAAGAACACAGGTCTTTTGTGTGTGCTTGTGTTTGTGTGCTGTTTTGTAAATTAATGTAGGGGAAAGTCGGGTAATATGAAACGAAGTGTAATAATATATATACGAAATAAGACTTCCCTGGAAGGTCTCGTTTCCTAATACACTCCATTTAATATTACCCGACTTTTCCCTACATGCATATTCTAGCTATGCGATGCTTTCTTATTTGTGTTTTTTCACTGTAATATGCAGTATTTTGGTGAGTAACATTAATTTTATTTGCATGGTGTTAAGTTCCATTGCTCATTAATTGTCTGTATTGACTTCCTGTGACTTTTATTTACACGCACTAGATTATCGCAAAACACATTACACAGTCATTCTACATGCGCTGTATATGGATGACTGATATGTTATTGCTAGCGCAGCTTGCATGAGCTATACCTTTGGGTAAAGTAATTATAAGCTTCCAGAAAACTGCTAGGCGTGTGCCAATTGCATAGGCTGTGCAGTGCGTGGCTGGCGGTTCATAGCTGGTTATAAGCAGTTCAGCCTGCGTTAAGGGACCCTACGAGACAGAACTAGGCGTTTTTTTAGCCACCGGCTGAAAGTACTGCTATGAACGGGCGTGAGTTCCAACCGGTCAGGTTCATCGATGCCACACTCAGAAGAAAGGTGATTGGTCAAAAAGAATAGCATCGGCCAATGAAAATTTGAGACACATCGCATATACAAGAGAGCAACTTCCGTTTAACTCCAGTTTCCGCTACGCCCTAGCAGACGACAGAAACGTCACAGTAAAGCCCGCTTCGATCAAGACATGTAGCGGGATATTTCCAATCTCCGCGGGATCGCGAACGCGCTCATCGAATTTCTTTGCGGGAAAAAAACTTTTTGTGCGTGATCCCGCGCATCCCGCGCCCTAGAATAAGCTCTGCTTTCTCTCCTCATTCACTCTCCAGGCTGCATTGCTGTAGCTTTCTAATGTGAAATGAAAGCAGTTCTTCTCCGACTTTTACTTCTAACCAAGCCCACCTCCACCCATTTCTAGCAGAGTCATCCACGAAAACCTCACCACGATTCACAATTCGCCTCTCCGCCATCTTTGACAACTAAAGCTACCCAGCTACACCAGTGTGAATCGAGCTTTTTGAGATCGGCAACCCGTTTAGAGATTCACTGGATCAGAACAAGAAAAAAATCGGTTAGCTGTCACACCTCCATACAGATTTTTTTCCAGCGGAAACAAAACATTTCCGCAAAAAGCAAGACCATGTACCGTGGAAAATCGCGGAAACGCGGAGAATTCCATGCTCTGACAATTATCACCTTCTGTATCTGATGAGAGTAGAGGTGGAGGTGTTCATGGTGTAGGCTTTTGTCGTACAGCTGACGGCATGCTCGTCCTTCAGCTCCGGACTGGTAGATAATGCTGTTGACACCAAACACTGGCACCATGATACGGTACAGGTCACCTGCGGGAGAAATAGAAAATAGCCTAGCATAGAAAAGTATATTATCTAGGCCCATTTGACTCACACGATCTTTAGCGAACATGCAATATTTAACATGAAAATGAGCGCCCAGAAAAAACAAAATGAAACAGTGGCATTAAAATGCAAAGCAATGCTGACTTAAATCTTACTACGCTCTTGACTTGAACTAATATTTCATCAAATAAACTACAAAAAAAGTTGCATTACGAACATTAAAAAAACCAAGATGACCTTGACCTTCAGAGATTTTGACCTTGGCATTCAACTTGACCTTCATGTGACCTCTCATGCTCATCATGTATAATAACCCAATGTTGTAGCATACTATGAGTTAAATATACAGCAATTGTACGATGACCAATTTGGAGAGAGGTCAACCAAATTTGCACACGATGCATTTCTCATTGATATCTATCATTCACAAAAGAATCATATTCAATATTAACAGCAAAAAAGTTTAATTTTGTGGAAAAATTGGCATTTTTTGACACATTTGTTGACCCTGTGACCTCAGCGGAGAAAACACCCTGTTGAGCTTGAAGTCATTAATTCACTGATCATTTTCGAAGTCTTATAGATACACACCAGCCTACCAAATTTTGTTATGATATATTAAATATACTTTGCATAGATGGATGGACAGCGGACGGACTGACACATTTGTGTGTGTGGTGAATATCAGTTTTGGACTATTTAGGACTAATCTAATCCAAATTTGCAAAAATCTGGGATTTTTTTTTAAATTTTTGGGTGAGTACATAAGATTTACATTGCTATACACGAGTCAAGTTAACCAGTGGCTACTATAAATAGCGCGTCTAATAGGAAAGCCCTGTGCACACAGACAGCCCCAAATGGCAGAAAAGGACTCGCTTTTGTGGATGTATGGTAGCCCATCTCCCTCCTCCTCACATCATACAAGCTTTTTATGAAGCTCATCCTCAACCAGATGAGTTGGATCATTGAGACAGAGAGACTATCCCAGCACTGGAACATGCCTAGAAATGTCCAAGAGCATGTCTTCTGTCTCCAATGTAACATTGCTGATTTTCTCCACACTTCATCGAAGCTATACACCGAGATCTTCAACATCAAGGAAGCCTTTGGCTGCATTGATCATGGCTTCATTATCACCGAGCTGACATCTACGTGGATACCATGCACGACACCTACATCATTCCACGGCGGCGGAGCAATTTTGTCTTTGAGCAAGACATTGCCTAGTACTTAGTAGTAGCTCCTCTGGATTGAACAACCTGCCTGTCTCCATCCAGTTCATGGCTACACTGAAGATGTAAGCACCTCAGTCCCAGTGCACAGCAGTTCGCATAAGCAGAGAAAAACTTAGTAGTTCACAGTGACGGAGGTGAATAAAAATAAATACATAAACAAACTTCTTTTAGTTTGTTTTTGTGCCCTTTTTTTTAATGTAAATCACAAATGCAGTTTTAAGTTTAAGAGCAAAAAAGCAATTTCCCCCCTGCTAGTACCTTTGTTTTTTTGTAACAAGCAACTGAATACTGATAGTATTCCAAATTGAATTTTGAAATGAAACATCCAAAAAGATTCAGTTGTCACATGTCAGAACGTTAAATACTGAACATAAAAATGCCAATATTTTGCCTGAGCGGCTATTAATTTGATGGATACGAATTTAAAAAAAAAAATTATCTATAGCCTAGGGGCTTTTTCAAAGCGAGGGTAATGTGCAACGCAGAACCAATGTCACACAAACATCCATTGTGTGTTTTGTTTTACTCCTCTTATTACAAATATAGTGTCCGATTTATTTCCGACCTAAGAAATAGCAACCTTGTGTCCAGTATGATGTCAAAGTTAGCTAAATGTGCAATTTCAAATGGAAACTTTGGTCAGTGATGCATACAATTTTAATTTGCTAATATTTCTGCTTCTAATAACAATTCAGAAATGGATTTATTATCATTGGAATCAGGCAAAATAGACCTTATGAAATATTGCATTATCAGACCATTTATTTATTCCTTTATATTATGTATAAACTATGTAGAAACATATACATGTACAACATGTATCTACATTTCTGTGTATATGTAAGTTTGATGGATTCATTAATTTCTTTTCATTTTATTTCCATTCATTTTTTTAAAGTTTGTTTTGGGGGTGGGAATGCTGGAATCCTTGGACTACAAAATTCAGACCTGCCTACCTTACGCATTACTGATCAGTAGTTTTCCCTGTGAATTTCAGTAATTTTGCATTTTCCTTCAGTAATTCTACAGACATGAGGAAACGCGGTGTTTCTGAATAACCAAGGTATGAATAAATTCATGGCACGTTTACTACTTAAAAAGCACAAAAACCCAGTTTTTAAAAGGATAGCAAAAAGAAGGAAACAATATCAAACAGATTTTAAAAAATGATTAATTAGTATCATGAGAGACCATGGCATGCAACAAAAGATAAATCTGCACATCACTGCCCCGGTTGTGATGAAGGATAACTGTTCCACAGGAGTTTTATTTACATTACAGGTGAATTACTCAAATGTCATTTTTATGATAAAGATGTGTAATTCACAGGAATAGACACTACACATAAATGAATTCAAAGTTTGCCTTTAAAAAAAAAAAAATTTAGTTTCATCAGCTGTCAAAATAAGGACTTGTAACTGTGAATATGTTTACCAATAACAATAGCACATTGTGAGGTTCATTTAATTACAGTTGAAATCGACCACACTGAAAAGACTGTACCCTGTACAAATTTTGCATTTTTTTTTTAACTGGTCCTTATATTGTGCCAGCTGCCTGGAGTAGGCACATTTGAGATGGTCCAGCTCTTCTGGCCTGACATATCTGCTGTCTTCATGGTGAGATTTGAGGACTAGCCGCTAACAGACGTTTGCTCCTCCATGCCCAACTGAGAAGTCAGAATCGCACACAGAACAGTACACCTACAATTCTGGGCCACGTGTTTTGAAGCCACAAGACAAGGACAAGTCCGCGTGTAATCCGAACGAAATACTTGCAACTGCAGCTTTTTCTTCTTCTTATGCGCTTGAGTAATCTCTGCACACTTAGACTTCTGATTCGTAGTCTGTCTCATGTAAACATGCAACTTTAGCCCGATTAGAACTTTCTCCACTCGCCAATTTTACTCAAGTTTGGCGCGACAATCTAAGCTCGTAACGTTCGAGCATGTTCATTGGTTCACGACGTCCAATCACAACTCTCGAAACATTTGCTCTCATGCAAGGGCAGTTACTTTGTCGGCTTCTAGGCCTAGCAGACAATTTAACAAGTTTACACGGCTCTAAAAATTGCTTAGTTGTTCAATTGTTTTCTCCGTAATTTTGCATAAAATTTCGTGCTCCCGTAATAGATGGTAAAATTCCATAAAATTACGGAAGATTACGGAAGGGTAGGCAGGTCTGCTACATCCTCCAATAGCCCCTCACTTCCCCCCTTAGATTTTTCTCTTGAATATACCATCTTACTAAGTTTGGTCGTGATAAAATAGGTTCAGAGTAAAGTTTTGCAAATGAACAACAGATGGCGGACGAACTGACCAAATAAAATAAATATCATTTTTTGACTATTTAGGATCCTTTTAATCTTACAGATTTGGGCAAATCTAAAAATAAATAATTTGGGTGGGGGGTGGAGGTTTGGGAGTGGGGGGTGGGTGGGTGAATACACTGACTCACAATGCAGCATGCACGTGAGTCAAAAAAGCCATACCTGGAGTATCAAATACATTGAGGTGTTGCTTGAGCAATGATGGGGAGGCAATACTGACAACAAACTCGTCTCCTATCCAGAAAGATGTAATGGGACCAAGCTCAGCGTGTTGCTGTACTAAAAACTCATGTAAGCTCCCAGCTCGATTGATATCAGCCAAATTTCCATCTCTGCAATTGGAAAGAAGACATAGTTTAAATTTTAATATTACATTTACAACAACAAAAGAAGCCAGCAGCAAAAAAAAAAAAAAAAAAAAAAAAAAGGTGCATTCATTTTTGGAGTGTTTATACAATTAGTGCATTAAAAAAATGAAAATCAGCCTATTCCACATCTCATCATCTTTGATCACTAAGCAAGCCCATATATGAAAACACACACACACACACACACACACTATGACTATGTAACTTGCACATGTGCACATAGACAATCAAATTCACAAATAAGCAAATCAAAGCATACTCTACATCTGCAATAATCTGGAAAATAAACAATAAAAATAAATACATACACTTTAAAAAAAAAAAAAAAGTAAACACACAAAATAATGACAAATAAAACTTACTCTGCTGATGTCCTGTCCAAACCTGGAATTGTAGTAACTTTTCTGGATGACTGAAAATACAATTCAGAATAATAATAATAATAATAATAATAATAATAATAATAATAATAATAATAATATTATTACTACTTAGTACTACTAGTAATAAGTACTGTACCTTAACGGGTGCAGAGTTCCCTCATGAGCACTTTTGTTGTTATTATTACTGTCATCATCATCACTCTTGTTGCTGTTGGTTTAATTGTTGTTGTGGTTGTTATTGATTTATTTATTAAAGGGACCCTCTTTGTCCATGCCCTTTCAACAGATTCTTTTAACATTCACAGTGAGTGTTGCCCTACAAGAAAATAAGCTTACCCAAATTTTTTTATTTTTTTCGAAAACCTACTTTAGCATTGTTTTATGGTAAACCCGTTTTTGACCCAAGTAAACAAAGCCTTCGAATAGGCCGGTTTCCTCTAAAAGGACCTTGAACTTGGCCTCTAGCTGTAGCGACCGTTGTTTGCAGCCAGTTTCAGGTTACGTAGCATTACGCAATTGCTGGCAAGCCGTTAGTTAATTAATTAGTTAGTCATTTTTATAGAGTCCAGCAAGAGCTGAACCAGGACCACAACTTAGTTGAAAGAGGGTTAACCCCGATCAATAAAAGATCTGCTGATACAACCCTAATCGTAACACTAAAGGCACTCCACCACCCGGTCACTTTACAATAAAGGCATCTCATGCAGGGGATGCAGAGGATGTATTCTAATTTATCGAATCCCCAATTACAAAAGAATAAACATCGTTGTAGCTGAGCGAAGTATTTGATTCCCGTCTCTCGGAAACCACCTTAATAACACGGCCCAACCCGAGCTGTTATTTTTTATTTATCCATCATAAAAGGGACATAAAAATATTTGCCCTGCAAGGAGGTGAAGTGTGTTGGTAGTAAACCAATGTGCCGACTACTAGTGCCACGACACTCTGCAAAGTCACTGCCACTGACTTGCATAAAATGCCTGCCGACAATGTAGTCCTGCTCACCACCAAAAGCTGAAGACGAATGGTCAGCTGGGGAAAACAAATGTTGTGTCGCCTTGTCCTGCATAACCCAATGGCCACTCCGAAGGATTCTGCACAGCAGGAGCCACCCAAGGCTAGTCTAACCAACAAATGTAAGTTAGACCTCTCTCCCAAGCTTGAACCAGTCGCCTCCCTTTCCACCACAGACACCTCAGCTCAAATCAAACCGTGTCCTTGTGGTTTGCCAGTTCAAAACAGGTATGTCTGGAATCGCCACTGACTACGCCAAGTCAGACTCCATTCACGGATTTAACAGTGAAAAACTGCCATCAACAGTTACTGGAGTCCAGCATCATCCTGTTCCCGGTCGTGTCGCCGTGTCCTGCATAAACCAATGGCCACTTCAAAGAATTTTGCACAGCAGGAGCCACCCAAGGCTAGTCTAACCAACAAATGTAAGGTAGACAACCTCTCTCCCAAGCTTGAATCAGTCGCCTCCCTTTCCGCCACATCATTATAAAATATTAACACAACACATACATATAACATGCCTTAATTGCTAAATAATAATAGTTAATACCCTAGAAAGCCCTACTAACCATTTGGTAGAAAGTGTCCTGGTATCCCCAAGCTGACCCAACAAGTAGGTGACTGGTCTAGCGAAGAAGATAGTAGATTGATAGAACAGATTAGGAATGAGAAAGAACAAATGAGAATGACAGGAACAGTGGTAATTTAAAGCACTAAATTTCCACAAAGTGGGGATATTATTTATACAGAAATCCCCTGCACCCCAACAGGGGTTGGCAAGCCATTGCTGGTGGGGCATTTCGGAGTAAAAACAATGAATATTTGAAGAAGAAATTGTGAATAAACATTGTTGTTAGGGCGTATCCACACTTCACTTGACTCACTGCATAAAGATGAACCTTGCATGTAATGTTTACTTTATTTATCTCGACCTTACTGACGAGAGCGCTTGTAAAAGACTACGGTAAGCACAATATATTCAGAACAGATCATTCAGTTTTATTTAAATTTTGTTTCTCTCTCTCTCTCTCCATTTTATTTTTAAAAGTGCATGCATCATTGCATGTGACAGAATGGAGAAAACACACATAAGCTGCAACTAACCCAATAGGCTCTGAGTCTTATACAACTTGAACTTGAACTTTTCTATGATGTAGGCCATTTATGGCCTTTACATAGATCCTGGTAGTTATTTTAGCAACTGTCATTACGCCATTAGTATTAATACTATTATGCGCTGCGCGTGGTGGCTCCAAATACTAATGGTAGCAAGTTGGGTCATAGAGGGTGGGGAGGGAAAGCCAGGGTGCATCCAGCCTGCCCTTAAAAGCATTAACCGAGGGGGCTTCAACAACACTCTGTGGTAGAGAGTTCCAGGTTGAGATAACTCAGTTTGAAAAGAAGTGGCCACGAATGTTCAGTCGGAACCTGTTCTTTTGGAGCTTTAGATAAGATAAGATAAGAATATTTATTTACCAAGTAAAAACGTTACAAGGATTTTGGTGTGGCATGGCGACAGTGAAATGAAATACATCCTTTCTTGCACAGTCATTCATCAAGTCATACACTTCATTGGCCTATAACATATACAGCACTAAAGGATAGGTAAACATAGTAACATACATCACTCATCAGTCATATAAAGTTATGGAGTCAAACACACCCTGCAGGTAAAACAAAATACAGCATTTAAACAATTTAACAGCATTAAATAAAATGAAAATTATTAAGAATGTTAAGCTTCACATCCAAATCTACACACACAACACACCACACCCACACGCACACACACACACACGCACCCACACACACATACACACGGCATAGCATACTCGTACTCCTATTTCACAAAGGTACAAATCAAGCAATGGTTATGAGTTTTCAGTTTATACAGATCATTCCATGTTTGGTGATGTACTGAGGACAGCGTCAGGGAAGAAACTGTTTCTGAATCGAGAAGTTCTGGCTCTTAAAGCGCGGAAGCGACGGCCAGAGGGCAGAAGCTCGAAGAGACTATTGGCTGGGTGTGATGGATCGCAGACTGTCTTTTCCGTTTTCCATTTCATTCGCGTTGTGAAAATGGAGGCGACAGATGGAAAGTCGTAACCAGCTATTTTGGAGGCAGTCTTAACAATGTGCTCGAGCTGTTTCTTTTCTTTTCCTCTCAGTCCTAAGTCGGCAGGGGGGTGTTCGAAGCCAGGCCGCTGGGTACAGTACATCCCATGAAGGTATTTGTAGACATCATTCATGTCACCTCGACAGCGACGGTGCTCAAGGCTTGGCAGGCTTAGGCTTTTGAGTCTTTCTGGATAAGGTTTATCTTTCAATGAGGGCAATAGTTTGGTGGCCCGCCTCTGAACATCCTCCAATTCACAGCAAAGTTGTTTTAGTTGTGGATTCCAGACTGATTGACCGTATTCCAGGCTAGGGCGCACTAGGCTCGTGTATATACAAGTACTTTGTCAGTCAAATTGGTGAAGGAGCGTCGGATTATACCTACGGTTCTGTTTGCCTTGGCCGTGCACTGATGAACGTGTTGTTTAAATGACAGCTTGTTGTCTATGGTAATACCCAGGTCTTTCTCCGACTCATTTTCCGCCAGTTGAAAAGTGCAATCCAAGCCATTAGCAACTTTTGATTTCATGAAGTATCGTGCCTCCGTATTTTTTGCACCGAGTTTCAGGACGCTGCATTTTTGCGGGTGAAACCTCAATAACCAGTCGTCTGACCACTACTGAAGGGTGTTGATATCCTTTGTTACGTACAATTTTTTCCATGCACTTGCATACTATCGGTGTCAAACTTACTGGCCTATAGTTACTAGCATCACATCTACTTCCCTTCTTAAAGATGAGTGTAATAACTGCTTGACGCCAATCTTCTGGAATATCACCAACCTCCAATGACAGTCTGAACAGGTGGCAGATGGGCTTAGCGAGGGCACTGCCACTAGAAGCTTTTACCAGGATGAGCGGACTGATGCCATCTGGACCTGATGCCTTGTTGATCTGAAGGCTTGCTAATACTTTGCGAACATCCTCTTCCTCAATGGAAAAATTCTCCAGAACTTGATCGCAGGTGACTGGGTGGTGATGGGAGAGGACCTGAATCTTCTTTGGTAAACACACTCTTAAAAAATGAATTCAGCAGCTCAGCCTTCTCCAAATCACTAGTTGTTTTGTTGCCATCTGTTTTTTTAAGATCTGATACACCTGTTCGGGTCATTGTTTTGGATTTTTCAAAGGCCCAAAAAGCCTTTGGATTTTTCTTCGCTTCCTTGGCAACATTCTCTTCTTGTCTCTTTTGTGCTACACGACATTTTTTCCTCTTGATACTTGATACTTGATGTTTTCGATGTTTGAGGCCGGATGGCCAGTTCATCGGTTCTACTGTTAATTGCTATTATTAACTGTGGCATGCGTGGCATTTAATCTTGTGTAAGTATATACTGAAGTTTATGCTAAAGCACTAAAGGTGGCAATTTTAAATAGTCTTTATGTGAGTTGTTTCCTATTGGTGACAAAGAGGATCGTAGAGAGATGGCAGATCGCTCCAGTGGGTGTCCAGCCTGTTCTTGAAGGCATTTACTGAGGGAGCTGTCACCACTTCGTCAGGGAGGGCATTCCAGGTAGAAACAACTCTCTGCGAGAAGAAGTTCTGCCTGACGTTGAGTCTGCAGCGCGCCTTTGCAAGCTTCAAGCTGTGCCCCCTCGTGTCTCTGCCCTGGAATCGCTCCAGCTGTGGCCTGTCTGTGTCGTAGATGCCATGAATGTACTTATATAGACATCGATCATGTCCCCTCTCTTATGACGGTGTTCCAGGCTAGGCAGCCTCAGGGCAGCTAGTCGCTCAGGGTATGGCTTGTCTTTGATTGAGGCAAGAAGCTTGGTTGCTCTCCTCTGCACATCTTCAACCTCACCACAGAGTGACTTAAGGTTGGGCTGCCAGACTGAATGGCCATACTCTAGCATGGGCCTCACCAGGGACTTATACAGCTGAATGAAGGTGTCCTCTGTCAGGTGGTCGAAAGATCTGCGGATTACGCCGAGAACTCTGTTGGCCTTTGCGGTAGCGTGGGCAACGTGGTTCTTAAAGTTGAGCTGCCTATCTACAAAGACTCCTAGGTCCTTCTCTACCTCACTCTCTGCTAAGGTGATTGTGCAGTCCTCACCACTGGCATTCTTCCCTTTCATGTAGTAGGTAGCCTCAGCATCTGAATTGCCCAACCTCATGATGCTGCACTTCTCTGGGTGGAAGCGTAGTTGCCAGGCGTTTGACCACAGATAATGAGATATAACCTATCAAGATCTTCCTGGAGCGTAGCTCTAGTGTGGGCATCGTCGCTGCGGTTGAAGATCTTGGTGTCGTCAGCAAACAACTTAACATGGCTCCTCGCCTGGTTTCTCGCTTGAATGTAAAATTGATAGTACTTGTACGCGTTTGAAGCCACCTTCTGAAGAGCTGATGTTTTTTGCGGACCATTGCTAGTGTTTCGATCTATATCCGTCCACCCCTTGCCTCTGGACTGAAATTATCTTATGTTATACAACAATTAACTAACAAAACATTTATAAATGAACAACACGGTACTTGTTTGTCAAACTCAAAGCGTTTCATATAAGTTATAACATTATGAGTGAATATGACACTATGCACACTTGGTTCCTGCAATGACAACAAGGCGCATGCACATAATACACTGATTGATACAGACTTTAACATAGGCAGGGCATCGTCTCAGCGCCACATTATGGAGACTGTACAGCAATAAATCAATTTGAAAAGAAAATGGATCCTCACCGGATACAAATAAATCACCGCCATAATGAGAAGAACAATCAGAGTGACGGCGAATATTGCAAAGTCTAACATCTTGCTGCACTGTCAGTGTTCTTCTGTTGCTCTACCTCTCATACCTAAGCCCACAATGAACTTCCGCCCACATCATACCAAGGGAACCAACTCTAGGCTTAGCCTTTTTCTTAGGTTACTTGGCTTCATAAAATGGCGGGTAGAGGAGAATCGAACATGCAGACTGTAGAAGAATTGAAGAAGCTTATACGCGAACATGAGTTGCAACAACCAACAGAAGAAGAGAGGAGAGCTGTTCGAAATTTTCATACAGAGATCAGAGACGAATTGATTGGTATGATCGTCAAATTTCCTCTTTTTTTTTTTTTCTCTTCCTTTCCCTTATTTATTATCTGCCAGTGCCACCGACTGACCAACTTCCAAGCACCTCTATTGGCAAGGTACTCGAAACATAATTTTGAAATGAAACATTGAAAGATTTTGTTGTAACGTTATAGATATAAAAATACCAAGATTTTGTCTGAGTGACCTTTAGTTACTGTTGTTAGGGAGATAAAAATAAGAACTTGAAGTAGGGCCTAATGAGTAATGTTAATATAGCAGAACTTCATCTAGCACAGTGGGGAGTGGCCTACACCATGGACCCAGTCGCTTGTCATTACTCTTCCCAGAAAGGGTAACCTTCAGAGTGTCAAAACTACCGCACCATCAGCCTCATAATCCTTCCCAGCAAAGTCCTTGGCTTAGGAAAATAATACTCAACAGGTTGAAACCCCAAGCTGAACGAATCATAGCTGTAGAACAAGCATGATTCATGGCAGGGTGAAGTACCATTGAGCAGATTTTCAAGCTCAGAATAATCTGCAAGAAATCCCTACAGCACCAACAACATCTGTAGACTTTGTATAAAGCGTTTGACCGAGTCGCATGCAGCTCTGTGGGCAACTATGAGAGTGTACAACATAAACTCTGACATTATGATTATTGAACTCGTCAAAAGCCTGTATGACAAGGTTAACGGCAGGGTTGGAAGATTTAACAATTTAGCGAATTAAATTTTTGGTTAAAGAAAATTTAACGCGTTAATGTTTTTAAAAAGTTAAAGAAAATTTAACGAATTAAAAAATAAAAGTAACGATTATCTTTTATTTTTGTTAACCATTTCGTTACTTCAGACGTTCAGTTTGATTTTCCGCCACGTACAACAGGTGCCTAAGCGCGAAGCCGGTTTGACCCTGTTTCAGCCAGTTTAAGGCGGTTTGGATTTGCCTATGTAGACATTGCCGCTACATTACATTACATTACATGGTTATTGCTTTAGCAGTGATCGTCCTAGGGATTTGCAAAACCGGTACGACGTCACAGTAAACAAACCCACTTGAACGCAAACCGGTAGGCCAGTCACGGAAACCAGTATGACCCATAGCAAAGCTTAATAATGCGTCACTATTTTTGCAACCGAAAATCTGCCGACGAATGCAGTGATTAATTTATTGCTCACCGTAAAGCCTACTAACTATAACTGAAACGATGTTTGCCAAAAATAAAAGTGAAAAAAGAGATTTTTGCTTCTTCATTATTACTAGCCTATCTGCCACTGTCGCAATACATACTGACGAGTCAAAAAATGAAAAATTTTCACAAATTTCTATTTTTTTCTAGGCTATTAATATTGACCACATGATTCTTTAATGCTTGATAGCTATCAGTGGAACACACATACTATACAAATTTGGTCAACCGATCTCTGAGGTCAAGGTCACTAGAACTGTCCAAAGTCGGTTAGTATAGGTACTTTGAAGTACCCTTGACCCTAAACTATGAGAGCTAGGAAGTCCAAGCTAGTTGTATTAATTAGAGATGATAGATTGATCTTTCATGTGTTTTCTGTTTGTGCATTGATCTTGAAGGTCAAGGTCCAGGGCGCGAAATTAACTTTTTTCTTTGAGGGTAAACAGGACCCTTAACTTTTAAAAAGTGAGGGTCCTGTCTGAAATGTGAGGGTCCTAATACATAATAAACAATCGCCCATTGATTGGCCAAAAAGCGTGACTCCGAGCAAATAAAAAAAGACGTACTTAATATTATTCAAGGGTAATAACTCGAGTGACAAATACCTCGCATCCATAGCAACATATAGCGCGATGGGTACTCGACATCGATTTTCGAAGATTTATTATTGCCTTCTACTTTTCACTCAAAAATAATTTTTGCATCGAAGATCAGTAAAAATGAATTGATTACTCAACTTTGTAACGTAGTTGACATTTTTTTTGCGGGTAAATTGGGCCTGCTAGAAATGAAAAGAGCGGGTCCGAATCAACATTTGAGGGTAATTCGCCCCGGACCCGCCTTAATTTCGCGCCCTGAGGTCAGTTTAGGCCTTGCAAAAAAATTGGTCATTGTACATTGGAATGGTTGTTTATTTTAGTAGTAGTATTTTTACCCATCATAAGCCACGACATTGGGTTATTTGATCAGACATGCATGAAGGTCGAAGGTCATCCCAATGTCAAGTCACTAAAGGTCAAGGTCACAGATTCTTTTTTCTGTGTGTGCATAAGCAGTCAGAATTTGGCATGCGCCTGAGCATTCGGGGAGCCTTAATTCCCGTTTGGGCACCCAGATCTTAGTTGACAGTGCACCCAACGGGCATGTGTAAGATCCTAAAAGAAAGATCTCATTGGAGCTCTCTTTGAATAGTCCACATCGTAATAAAAGGTTGGAGGAAAACTTCATAGTGACAGCAACAGAAATATTCCTTTGTACATCACATTCTTTTCTCGATTCGCTTTTGGTTGCAATGGGTCAAGAATAGTCTCCTTTTATTTATGAAAGACGAGCTGTCTGATTGATCAGTAATTTATTTAATGACCAATCATGGAGTCAGTTGCTATCTCGCATGTGCAAAACAAAACATGAAGTAACAAGCATGACGAGTAAATTGTTTGACATCTTCAAAAAACATTCTTTCAACCCAAAATTTGAGTTCTTCTCAGATATTGAGAATTGAGCCTTTATTATTGTTTGTATTGTTACTCTGATATGTTTTAACACTTTTTTTTCTGTTTCAAGTGTCTAAAATAATAGTTTTTTAAAAGTAAAACCAAAAACACATTATTGGTTTTTTTTTTGTTTTTTTTTCTCATTTTGTAACTGTTTGGTTAAGTTTAACTGGAAGGGTCACTCGTGAATTTCAAGTTATTTGGTTTTGGGCACTCAAAAATAATTTTGGTCACCCAAAAGTTTTAAGGCACCAATACCTTTCTTTAAAAAAGTAAATTTCTAACCTTGGAATAATATACCTTTTGCTGTAGTTTATTTGATTTACATGAGTGTATTTGGAGCCAAAGGTCAAGGTCATCTCAAGGTCAAGGGCTTAAGAAGATCGAAGTCGGTATCTGCATTTTAATGCCACCATTTCATATTTTTTCTTCTGGGCGCTAATTTTTTTGTTTAATATTGCTAGTTCCATAAGGAACATGTGAGTCATATGGGCTTTGCCCTGTTAGTTTTTTTCTTGTGTGAATGCGCTCCCATATATTATATTATTTTAAGTTCTCTATGAGAGTGAGCTGAATTATCATTTTGCTGCCATGTTTTTAATCCTTTGGAGATCGGTCCAATCTATTGGCCCTACCTATCTGTACCTAAAAAAGACTACGAGGTTGATCCCTCCCCCACTTTCTCTCCCAGACCTGCCTACCCTTCCGTAATCTTCCGGAATTTTACGGAATTTTACCCTCTAGTACGGGAGTACGAAATTTTATGCAAAATTACGGAGAAAACAATTGAAAAACTACGCAATTTTTAGAGCCGTGTAAACTTATAAATTGTTGTCTGCTAGGCCTAGAAGCCGACAGAGTAACCGCCCTTGCATGAGAGCAAATGTTTCGAGAGTTGTGATTGGACGTCGTGAATTAATGAACATGCTCGAACGTTACGACTGGTCCTGATTTGGCTTGGAAGAGTCCGCTGGACCTAAAGCAATAATCTTGTATTGTATTGAACGTTACGAGCTTAGATTGTCGCGCCGATCTTGAGTGAAAATGGCGAGTGGAGAAAGTTCTAATCGGGCTAAAGTTGCACGTTTGCATGAGACAGACTACGAATCAGAAGAGTCTGAGTGTGTAGAGATTGCTCAAGTGCAGAAGAAGAAGAAAAAGCTGCAGTTGCAAGTATTTCGTTCGGATTACACGCAGACTTGTCCTTGTCTTGTGGCTTCAAAAAACATGGCCCAGAATTATACGTGTACTGTTCTGTGTGTGATTCTGACTTCTCAGTTGGGCATGGAGGAGCAAACGTCTGTAAGCGGCTAGTCCTCAAATCTCGCCATGAAGACACCAGATATGTCAGGCCAGAAGAGCTGGACCATCTCAAATGTGCCTACTCCAGGCAGCTGGCACAATATAAGGACCAGTTTAAAAAAAACTGCAAAATTTGTACAGGGTACAGTCTTTTCAGTGTGGTCGATTTCAACTGTAAAACCTCACAGTGTGCTGTTGTTATTGGTAAACATATTCACAGTTACAAGTCCTTATTTTGACAGCTGATAAAACTAAAAAAAAATATTTTTTTAAGGCAAACTTTGAATTCATAATTTATGTGTAGTGCATATTCCTGTGAATTACACATCTTTATCATGAAAATGGCATTTGAGTCAATCACCTGTAACGTAAATAAAACTCTGTGGAACAGTTATCCTTCATCACAACCGGGTCAGTGATGTGCAGGTTTATCTTTTGTTGCATGCCATGGTCTCTCATGATACTAAGTAATCATTTTTTAAAATCTGTTTGATATTGTTTCCTTCTTTTTGCTATCCTTTTTAAAAACTGGGTTTTTGTGCTTTTTTAAGTAGTAAACGTGCCGTGAATTTATTCATACCTTGGTTATTCAGAAACACCGCGTTTCCTCATGTCTGTAGAATTACTGAAGGAAAATGCAAAATTACTGAAATTCACAGGGAAAACTACTGATCAGTAATGCGTAAGGTAGGCAGGTCTGCTCTCCTCTTATGAGAAGAGATTCATCGCGGATTCTCTTTCAAGAAATGAAACTGGTTAATCAGATGCTTTGTGTCTAAAAACGAACTTCTCATCTTGCGAATGATCATTATCGCCAATCGTTTTCATGGGTTCCGAATAATTTTTTAGTGGATTTTTATTGTCAATGGGAAGGATGCTTGACAACCAACCGGCTACTATAGCAGTGAAATCTTGTCTGCTGTATTGTTTCTCTGAATAATATGAAAGTGAACATGTTTGTTATCCTTTGAAAAGCAGTAAATAGTCCCAATCACGACACAGTGATAATGATGGGGGTTATGAGCCACACATTTCCTTCGTTCTAGATGTACTGGGGGTAAAAAGATTGTAACAACCTTGTATATTTTCACAAAATACACATTCATATTCTTTAATCTTATATGCCTTGAAAGTTAAGTCTATTTACTTTCAGAAAATGTAAACTTTCCTATACCTGCGCCAAGAACAAAAAAAAGGTTAGGGCTGTCACTTTCTGCCAGATCTTAAAATGACGTCTTGTATTAAACTAGTATTTTGCAAAATGATATCGTCTGTAAAGAGTTAAAAAGAAACATGCCCATAAACACATATGAACAATTTAACAATTCTGCAAACGAAATGCTTGATTTTCCCTGAATTTACGTAATTTGTGATTTTATTAAAATACTTCAACTTTGTTATTGCCATTGAAATTTGGCGTCAGGGATAAAATACATTCGGCGTAAGCGAAGCTATGTTGTAACTGTGTTTGTTGTATCCATAAAGTTTTAAGTAATAAATAAGAACAAGTCTGGCAGGGATTTTTGTTCCTTCGATAAAAGTATTGTTAGTTGACAGCGTGTTCGTTGTACGCCTGTTTGGCTGTATTGCAAGTTTCCTAAGTTGCATGTGAGTCATATGGGCTTTGCCCTTCTACTTCATCGTCATTATCATCATTATTAACTTCAACCTCAGGATCATTGATGGTTATTCCTTTCATTTTTTGTTGTTGTTTTGCATAGCCAGAGGTAACTTTTCCAAATTAATGTTTTGGAACAAATAAAATTGTTTATGTCTTATGTCTAACCAAGCATTGCAGCAGCAAATTCAGCCTGGCATGTGAAGTTCTGTGCGTAAAACTATTTTGGTTTTGTCATAGCTCACCGTGAAGATATTACTACAGAGAACCTTCAGAATGTGTTGGAACGCCTTGAGGCAAACTTCTCTCGTGGTGAGTACATAGATGTAATTATTCTACAGCTTTGTAACAGATGAATAATTTTTTGTGTAGACAAATCATTCTCCTTTTTCCAAGCCCCTTTAGCCAGAAGATAAGAAGATAACAATTTTATTTTCCAAGGGTGAAAGAGTTAACGTTGGGTGCAGTATTTTTTACATCCTGCTCTTTTTCTTTTTTATACCATGGCTAGAGAACATCTCAACTTCTCTCACTTTCTCAAGTGTACTGCCATGGGCTGATGAAGCAGTTCGCTCTTTGTTCATTTCAATGATGAATGGAACATGTTTGAATGGCTGCCACCTTGAAGATAGCATCTTATTACAAAATGTGTGGAAAAGGATAGGCATCATAGCATGACTTCATAAACTTCAAGGTAGCGTTTAACTAAGTCTGCCTTGCAGCTCTGTGGGTAACCATGAGAGTGTACAACATCAACCCCAACATTATTAAAGTTGTCAAAAGTCTGTATGACAAGGCTACCAGTCTTCCACAACAGCACCATTGGGAACTAGTTCAAAACAACCATCAGTGTGCGTCAAGGATGCCTACTGTCTTCAATACTCTTCAACATCTTTCTGGAGCACATAATGTCAGATGCACTTGCAGACCACGAAGGCACAGTAAGTATAGGGGGTAGAGCAATCTCCAAACTCCGTTTTGCGGATGACATACATTGATGGATTGGTTGGAGAGGATCAAGAGCTTTAGCTGGTACAGAGGCTTGACACACCTCCAGACCTTTGGAATGGAAATAAGTGCAGAGACCAAAATGACCAACAACCCCAATGCCAATGGAATCAACACGGACATCAAAGTCCAAGGCCAATCCCTCAACATGGTGCACAGCTTCAAATATTTAGGAGCAATTGTATCAGACAATGGGTCCAAACAGGAATTCCTTTGAAAGTTAGCACAAACCACTGCACTGGCAAGGTTGCATCCCATTTGGAAAGACAGGACCCATCAGTCTACACTCCAAAGCAAGGTTGCTGCTCTCCCTTGTCATCTCTATCTTCCTATATTCATGTGAAACATGGACCCTCACAGCAGACCTACAACAAAGAATGCCACTGTTTCATTTTGTTGGGCACTCGTTTTCATGTTAAATATTGCAAGTTCAATAAGGAGCATATGAGTCACATGGGCTTTGACCTCCTAGGTTTTCGTCTTAGATCTGGTATGCCCTGTAAATTTATTTCAAATGTTTGTCTTTCTAGTGCAGACTCCACGAGAAGCTGTCAAAGATGCCGAGAATATTCGATTGCTGTCAGAAATGCAGCGGCAGAAAATCCAGCAGTATGACCTCAACCTTGTTCGTTTCATGCCTGGAGAATTTGCAGAAAATGTGGTTAGTGCAAAACTATGTTTATAGATGTTGGGGGTAATAATCCTCAGAATTACAGGGCTAATATCACAGCCCATGAATAATATTGGTATCACTATTATGTAATACTGAGATATGGCATTATTTTCCGGTCAGCGGTATACAGTCAAACACGCTTACAACAAAGTACATGGGACAAATTTTCCCTTTCATTATAGTCAAAGTTTGTTGTACCTGTCCTATCTGTAACTCGTGGATTTGCGTTAAATTAAATATTTATATACATATATATAAATAAACTAATGAGATGAGTGTGTCAGAGGTGCCTAACGTACTCGCTGGAGCAAATTTTTACGAATTTTCAACATAAAATACAACAATACGAGCAATTCCTGAAAAATACGCATTTTCGTGGTGTACCAAAAAAAAAGTTGTTTTTTTTTTCTCAATGATTTTATAATTATATGTTCCGATCTGCTATTTCCTTTACTTGCTGACCCTAAAGCGCATGCGCAAAAGTGAAATCTCGTGCATGAGAGGTAGTGCGAGACTTTGTATCCGCCATTGTGCTAAACATGGTGTCGCGAAAGCGTTTACATGAGAGTGACGATGAGAGCGAGTCTGAAGAAAACGGGGTAAGGTTGCAAGTAAGCAAAAAGTCCGACAACATTTCTTACGTACCATGAACGATTTTGAGGAATAATCGAATCTTCTAAAGGAGTTCATTATGCTTACTGCAACAAAGAGTTCAGCATTGCTCTGTATACGACATTCAGCGACACTTAGATTAGGTATTACGGACGAGCATTTTATTTTGGTTCAAAATGTTTTATTTTGTTTTTATTATATAGTACAAACCTTTAGAAGATTAAAAAAATTTAAATTGTTTAAATCGGTCAATATTAAGGCACTCATTTAACAAGGCAAGGCAAGGCAAAATTTTATTCCAGAAAAAACCCATTAAGGGCACATGGACATGGTTAAAATAATATACGCAAACATGCACAATAATTAATTAACATTTTAGATTAAAAAATAAATAAAAATTTTAAACTATTTATTTATACAGCGGGATAGCGTGGAGGGGGGGGGGGGGGAGGGAAGGAGGTGGCAGGGGGAGGTATTGAGTGGGGAAAAGAAGAAAAAGAACTTGATTGGGGACAACTATGAATCATAACTAGCAATACAATTCAACCTAAACACATCAATGACAAACTACTGAAATAATTTTTATTACACATAACCTGTCAACATCAGAACTATATTAATTTTTGACATGTGATAAAAACGTTACATTTGTTTAATTATTAATTTCATTAGACTTACAAGCTTTATTAATTCTGACTTTTTGTTAGATGACAATAATTCTTGAAATTTGATGGCATTGGGATATCTATAATAATATGATTTTAATAAATCTCTTCTCGAGTTAAAAAATGTGAACACAAAAATAAATAATGAAACTCATCACCAAGATCGCCACTATTACATTTTTGACATATACGTTCTTGTCTAGGAATGTTAAAATATCGGCCTCTCTGCACTGGCATTCTGTGGTTAAGTGTCCTAAACTTTAGAACAGATATTGCAAGATTTGTTGGTAGAACATGCAAATATTTTTCAAATTCAAAATGTAGCTTAAACATTCGATAATTATAGTAAAATTCATTATTGTTTATTTCCTCGAACCAGCCTTGAATAAACTGATCATGTACTGATGTAGGCGTTGTTTAATTCTATAATTAAAAACTGAAGCAGAAGGCATAACATTGGTTAGCCCCTGATTTAACCAAAAATTACCAAGTCCTAGATTATTTAACTCTTTCCGCACTGAATCGAGGAATGAAGATTTTTAACCTTTATGCAAATCAATGTGAAACAAAAAAATGTACATAACGCTGGACAATTTATTACTGTTATCAGGGTGAACAAGCTTATACCAAAAATTTAACATTCTTTGCTTTGCCTGTAACTCCAGAGGAACTTGCCCTAATTCACCAAAAATCATTTGAGAAGGAGTAGACTTACCCAGCTTTAAAATTAGTTTATAAAATCGCAGTTGCAGTTTAGTGGCAAGGTCACTCATTTGAGGACACCATATCTCTGAACCATATAACAGAATAGGAACTATAGTTTTCTCAAACAGATCAATTTGAATTTCTAGTGGTAACATAGGCTTTCTAATTTTTCTTAAAAGAGAAAACATAGCTTTGGAGGCATGATCATATAAATTTTTCTGGGTTGGTTTAAAGCTACCATTATAGTTAATTTTAATTCCGAGATACTGAAAATCATATACCACGTCCAATTTAACACCATTGTAAAATACATTAGGTAGATTTCTGACTTTGCCTTTTGAAAAAACAACGACCTTAGTTTTAGCAGCATTGACTTTTAATTTGTATTTAGTGCAATATTGATGCATAGCATCTAAAGAAGACTGTAATTCAGCAGAAGATTCACAAAAAATTACGGTGTCATTGGCATATAGCAAAATAAACATTTTATACAGAGTCTCAATATAGTCATCATCAAGAAAAATATCCGATGCTGCAAGCTTAACAGTTCTTAGACCAATTAGTTTTTCACCAAGAAAACTTTTTAAATCATTCAAAAATACAGCAAACAATAACGGAGACAGATTTTCACCTTGTCTGACACCTGTTTTACAAGAAACATAATCAGAGAGATTATCATTCCACTGTACCTGTGATTTTGCTTTATTATACAAGCAGTGATCAGGATGGACGTCGGTTTTCGGCATTTTACCCATAGAATTTTGAAATGACCTATTGACTTGACAGTGAGTCGGTCATGCGACCTATTGATTTTCCAGGCATTCAGTCAAGCCTATAACCATTTTCAAAAGGATACATCATCCTCGCTGACCTCAATTTATTCAGATCATTTTTTTCTGAGCGAAGTTTTGATTCAAAACAATGTATAGAAAACGGAAATGGGTTTACCTAGGCTAACGAACTGTCTTTTAAAACAATAACTTGCCGAAGTGAAACGAAATAAGTAACCATACAGTCTCTGCTTGCTTTTGACACAACGCAAAGTGTAGACGAATGTCTGATTGGCCGAAACTAGTTTCAGTTTAGTTCCGATCCCAAATTTTAGTAGGCGATGATGTCATCATGTCACTTGCCGTCTGCAGAGTCGTGAATCGTGATATTTTACAATGCCTCCCAAAAAGTGCCCGAAAATGGAAAAAGGCCAAACTAAACTGTTATTTAGCGTTTCGCGCGGTGAAAAACTAAAAAATGTCAGCGCATCGCGGGGTCAAGAAAGTTCCTGCTCAGGCCGAAATAGTTGAACTCAATCCGAGTCCAGAGCGAAAGCGAAAGTCCGGAAAGGAGGCCAACTCGATGGCAACAGCCGCAAAACCAGGGACATCAACTGAGCGACGTTTCCTGACGAAATGGTTGGATGAATTTCGACCTTGGCTTCGGTAAGATTATTTACTTGTTCTCTTCAGAAGTCAATTATTTCAGATTAAAAAAAAATTGGAGAGCCTAAAAGAGGCAACCAATAGCACTATTAATCTATCCAAAGTTGACTAGTCTCTGTCAGTCTGTCCATTTATTTTCACTGTTGTAAAACACTACTGTACACAGTACTTGAATGACACACTATGATATTCTTGCTGGGCAAATTGTATGTTCCAACAGGCATCTGTTAGAGTTGTACGCTTCTCTTTTTGTTGTTTATTGAAGTTAGATCTATTTATCATTTTGCTTTTGTACAATTTTTTTTCATAGACTTATGTGTCTTGGTCAAATAAAGAAGTCGTTATCCGACTTATCGTTATGTCTCTTAAAAGACTTTTTTTTAAAATTCTCTCACACACACTTCCTCACATCTTTTGATAGGGCCAGGGGTAAGTCTTTAAGATGTAGTATCAGTGTGTTTGAAAGCAGTTTGAGTATAAACCTGGTTTTGCGGTTGTTGCCATCGAGTTGGCCTCCTTTCTGGACTTTCGCTTTCGCTCTGGACTCGGATTGAGTTCAACTATTTCGGCCTGAGCAGGAACTTCTTGTTCCCGCGATGCGCTGACATTTTTTTAGTTTCTCACCGCGCGAAACGCTAAATAACAGTTTAGTTTGGCCTTTTTCCATTTTCGGGCACTTTTTGGGAGGCATTGTAAAATATCACGATTCACGACTCTGCAGACGGCAAGTGACATAATGACATCATCGCCTACTAAAATTTGGGATCGGAACTAAACTGAAACTAATCTCGGCCAATCAGACATTCGTGTACACTTTGCGTTGTGTCAAAAGCAAGCAGAGACTGTATGGTTACTTATTTCGCTTCACTTCGGCAAGTTATTGTTTTAAAAGACAGTTCGTTAGCCTAGGTAAACCCATTTCCTGTTTTCTATTCATTGTTTTGAATCAAAACTTCGCTCAGAAACTATAAGGATATAAAGATATCAGACACACATCTGGAAAAAGGAGGGAGACCCCACGATTCATCACAAGACATCCGAACCAGTGGTTTCTCCTGCTGCCACTAGGGCAGAGTGGAGTGCAGTAAAAGACCTTGTACACTCCCATGAGTATGAAACAGGTCTGATAGCTCCTCTCTGGCAGCTGATCAAATGGCTGCATGGAGACGAGTTCCCCAACCTCATTAAGCTGGCTGCACTGTCCAGCGTACAGTACAGTCCAGTACATGTCCAGTGCAGACTGCTGACTGTGAGAGAGGTTTCTCAGCCCAGAACCGCATCCTCATTGGGCTGAGAAACAGACTAAATTTTCAAACACAGAGCAAACTTTTGTCAGTGAAGCTGGGGGAGGTGGACTTGATGAGTGCTCTCGAGGCATGGAGGGCTGCAAAGCCAAGGTGCCTCCTGACACTAAAACAAGCCCATAAGCCACCCCCAGCTGCATGTAGTGCTGAGTAACAGTTGACAGTTCACTTCAGTGGTAACTGATCGAGAGAGAGAGAGAGAGAGAGAGAGAAAGAGAGAGAGAGGAGAGAGATAGACATGATCTCAGTTCAACAAATAAATAAAAACCGTTAATTGTCTCTGTTCGTGTTCATTGAATAAAAGTTTTTTCCATGGCGTTGATATAACAGATTTTTTTTTTTAAAGTATTGATTTAAAAAAGGACTTATCGATTTTCTGATCATTCAGTTTTTTGACCTATTGATTTTGAAAATGACCTATTGATTTTTTTATCAATCAGTCATTTACCTATTGACTCCCTAAACCAACCTGATCACTGTACAAGTCTTTTATTATATGGAGTATCTTTCCGTTTACATTAGAATTTAATAATTTCTGCCATAACAAAGAACGATTAACAAAATCAAATGCCTTTTCATAATCAATAAAAACACAGTACAAACGCTTTTTCTTTGATAGGAAAAATTCTACAAGAGAGTGTAAAGTAAATATATGATCAGAAACAGAGTATCCACCCCTAAATCCAGCCTGTTCTTCACCCAGAACATTATTAGACTCCAAGAAAGAACCTAGTCTTTTGTTAATTAAGCTTGTAAACAATTTACCAAAACAGCTCAAGATAGATATTCCACGATAATTATTTGCATTGTCTTTGTCCCCCTTTCTGCTTATAAAGAGGTTTAATAATCCCTATAGTCCAATCCTCGGGCACTTTACCAGATATTATAGTATTTAGTTATCAACTTAATGAATTCATAAGGGACTGACTTCAACAATTCATTAGTTATATAATCTATACCACAAGCTTTGTTATTTTTTAAAGTACTTATAGCTTCTTTAACCTCCTCCTCATTGAAGGGTTGATCAAGGAGAAAATGTGTTTTGGTGTCGTGCATGCTTGTATTCTGGTCAAGAGTGTCATTCTCAACATCGGAATCAGAAATTTTCTTAAAATGTTCAAAAAACGTTTCACATGTTATTTTACCATATGTGTCCTTTTTTTCAGTGCTTGTACCATTTAGAAGCTTCCAAAAGCATTTTGGATCATTACTTTTCAATTTTTTAATTTTCTTAATTAAATTTTATTGATATTTTTTAAATGATATTCTTAACTGTCTTTTATAATTATTAATTGCTTTGCCTTTGTGCTTAATTTCCTTAAGAAATGAGTTTGTATTTTTCCTACAAGCATTTTTAGATTTAAGAAATTCTTTCCTACTCTTTTCACATTCACTATCAAACCACGGAAGGTTTTCATTTGTTCGATTCGTTTTCTGCGTTTTTTTTCTTTATTTTAAATAAACCTATCATGTCCGCTGCTTGCCTCATGATGTTACATATTTTATTGCAAATATCATCAATATCACTTTGATGAAGGACAACAGAATTATTATTTAAGATATTGTCAAGTGAAGAATTTAGTAAGGTAACTTCCGCCATGTTAAGGTTTTTGACAAACTTTTGTTTGCTATCTGGGTACCATTTTGGTTTATTAATAGCTTCAGTTTTACAGTTAGATCTGCTCTTATTTGTTTCTTCGGCCAATTCGTCATTGACATTTTTAATCCAGAGTTTTAATGTTATTGCTTTGTGTACATCTGAATACAGTTCACAGAAATCGTGAATATAAGTCTGAGATGCGTTTAAACAAGTTATTTGAGATAATACAATAATCTACAACACTGGCATCTTTACAAGTGAACTGTTTACTATTATCGGGTAGGCCTATTCGGCCATTAACTATACAGGCATTCATGATTTTGCAAAAGTTAATTAAATTATGACCCATTACGTTTTCAAATTTATCTTCAGAGAGACGTTCTGGCAAGACAATATTACTGGCATAAAAAATGAGCTCATTCATCTGGCTTAACTCGTCAACATCAAAATCATCATTATCATGATCATTACCATCAACATCGCTATCATCATTACCATGATCATCTACATTATTTTTATCAGCTTTAACACTCACGCAACTCACATCAAAATCATATAAACAACCTGTCCTAGCATTAAAATCTCCAAGTAAACTAAATCTGTCTGCATTTAAGCAAGCGATTGAGTTTTCAAGATTTGTAAAAGCACAACGATCAAAATAACCAGAGTTCTCAGGAGGAAAATAGACACCACCAAATAATAGGTATGATCCTATAAAACACTTATCTAGCTGGAAAAATAAAACATCGTGACTCAATTCATAGTCAACAAATTTATAATAAGATAATACTGACGTATCTACTTTATCCTGTCTATTATTAGATTCAATCACGCTAACATACTGAGAAATGTTGTCTTTTACACAGAGAACTAGGCCCCCAGACTTCCTCTTGAATTTACTTCTGTTTTTGTAAAATATTGTATCCCAGGGATGCAGATATGATCAGCGTCGTCAAGTTTTGTTTCAGATAAAAGCACAATATCATAACCTGCAACAAGCTGCACAAAATCGGGGGACAGCAACTTACTTCGAACACCACAAACGTTTAAGGCTAGAAAAGATAGGAAGTTTTTAGGTTCATATTTATCTATGCCACCACCAGCCTCATCAGTCACACCATCATTACCATCAGTGCCAGCACCGTCAACATGAATCACAGTGTCATCACGCACTGTTCAAAGTGGGTAACCCTCACATAAAAATAAAACACGTTTTTCCCAAAAGTGGCTCAGGTGTCTAAAATTAATACAAAGTGGATAAAAAGGCACTGTATTTACACAACAAAATGCAGAACACTCTAGTATGCTCAGGAAACAAAAAGTGTTGCCAGTTTCAGCAGAATATACGAAAATAATGATGCATATATATATATATATATATATATATATATATATATATATATATATATATATATATATATATATATATATATATATATATATATCAGGGCGCGAAATTAAGGCGGGTCCGGGGCGAATTACCCTCAAATGTTGATTCGGACCCGCTCTTTTCATTTCTAGCGTGCCCGATTTACCCGCAAAAAAAATGTCAACTACGTTACAAAGTTGAGTAATCAATTCATTTTTACTGAAAAAAATCTTCGATGCAAAAATTATTTTTGAGTGAAAAGTAGAAGGCAATAATAAATCTTCGAAAATCGATGTCGAGTAACCATCGCGTTATATGTTGCTATGGATGCGAGGTATTTGTCACTCGAGTTATTACCCTTGAATAATATTAAGTACGTCTTTTTTATTGGCTCGGAGTCACGCTTTTTGGCCAATCAATGGGCTGTTCGTATTTTCACTGTCGAGCGTCTGCTTTCACTATGAATCCCGAAAATGGCTAGTGAGAAGAGCAAATACTTTTCCATTTTTGGAAAAAGACCTGCCTCGACAGAAAACGACGATGAAAGGAAGAAAAAACAAAAGCAGTACGAGCAAGCAAAACGTAGCAGAAGCTACCAAGACGAATGGTCTAAGAAATTTCCGTGGCACAGAAAAATTCGGCGAGAAGATGGTGTCGAAGTGTTGATCTATTCTGTGAGCCGTGCAAAAATCAGGCCAAAAAACGAGGAAACCAAGCATTTGCGCAAGGTAAAGACAACTATACAGGGGTGAGATTTAGCGGTCGCCGGTCGCCCGAGGCGACTTAAAACCGGCTCGGGCGACCTCACTTTATAATTGAGCCAGCCCGCCTGGCAACCTAAAAAAAAAAAGATACTACATGTACTTGCAGACTTTTAGAAGCTCGGTCCGAAGCGAGAGCGTTTTTAGGTCACTGTTCGTCTGCTACGAGTATGAAGCATATGCGAGCGTTATTTCCCTTTGCCTACTTCCCTTTCACGCCAAGCGCGCTGACTGCTTTGTTTGTGAAAAAGACACTCGCTACAAATTACGTGTATTGTCAATGTGACGATTGTTGATCCGAAAATGTGGAACTTTATTTCTAGAATCTACCTCACCACGTCCGAACCCTGTAGCTACAAGACTCACCCGATCATCCTGAGAGGCAAGCACCCTCAACGTGATCAACAGACTCCAGCTCATGCAGCAGTATTGAACTGAACGATTGTCAGGGCTGCCTAAAAACCATGCGGGCTACCTCACTTTATTTACTAGCTAGCCCGGCGGGCTAGTTAGTCTCCTGGGTTAAATCTCACCCCTGCTATATTACTGGATCAACGATTTTTCTAAGCTATTCTCTCTCAAGGCATGAATGCACAGACTCTCATAAAACAAACGTTAAAAAAGAAGAGGCGGAGGTGCAGCCAGTACAAGATAGTGAAGCTGCAAGAGCTGTGAAGTATCTAGAGAAAGATGTGCAGATGAACTACCCATGCATTGTGCAAAAATGGAAGGCCATTCAAAGATTTTGTTTGGCATTGCGATCTTCAAGAAGATAATGGACTAGACATGGGTCAAACATATCGCAATGACAAGTCATGTCAAATCTTTGCTCATGCAATAGCTGAAGTGGAAAGAAAATAAAAGAGTCTACAGTGGAAGTCAACAAAGACTGGTAAATGTGTATAAAGATGCTGCCTATTTTGTTTGTGCAATGTTTTGTTTGCAGTTCATGCAAGTGAAAGACAATAAAAACTTACATATTTTACTCTCGTTTTTTTTTCAAATCTAGAACATTTCCAAGACTTTTTCTACAGAAGAAAAGTTTGAGATACAACAACATTATTTTAAAGCCAAATGAGCTATTTTGTGTTCCAATAACATTGAAACTTATTTTAAATTACTGTAGAAACTTTTTTTTTTAAAAATTAGTCATGTTTTTCATTATTGTGGGCTGGCTGACTGTTTTTTACCAATAAACATAGACGTCATGTATGTACTAGAACAGTTTTTTTCTGCTTACCTTCGATTTTTTTTTCATTAAAAAGGCCTCAGGTAAAAGGTTTCAGAATGTTTAAAGTATTTTCTGTTATAGTCATTTTCTGTGTTCATATGATTTTTCTAATTAAAAAAAGTTGGGATAAAACTAACATTATTTTAAAGCTTATTTTGTTTCAGATGATAATGTTAATACGTTAAGCTGCTTCATGATGAAGCAGCTTAACGTATTAACATTATTAATACACTTTAAATGAGAAAGTAATTAATCAAAACATTTTTATACAAAAAGAGTAAAAAGAATCGGAGAGAGAGAGAGAGAGAGAGAGAGAGAGAGAGAGAGAGAGAGAGAGAGATTTTTCGAATTAAAAATTTGGGACTCAGAGTACCAGTACTTATTTAAACATATCCGTTGTTAATGAATAAAAAAGAGGGAATTAAAGTTCTGTTTTATTAAAATGTGTTTGAATTTTTTTTATGTGCGATTGTTTATTATGTATTAGGACCCTCACATTTCAGACAGGACCCTCACTTTTTAAAAGTTAAGGGTCCTGTTTACCCTCAAAGAAAAAAGTTAATTTCGCGCCCTGTATATATATATATATATATATATATATATATATATATATATATATATATATATATATATATATATATATATATATATATATATATATATATATTCATATTAATTAATTGTTGGACAATATGAAGATCTTTTGGGGTAAAATACAACACAAAAAATAATATATTAGTGTGCATTTGTGACCATAACTTGTTGAGTTCTATATTATTTTGTTTCATGAGGATTAAAATGGTGAGCTGGACCACTATCGATGGAACGTTCTAGGTATCAGCGAACTGCGCTGGAAAGGCCTAGGTGAAACAACGACTGACCAAGGCCACAAGCTCTATTTCAGCGGTAGAGATGACAGGCATGAACACGGCGTTGGATTCTTGGTCCACAAGAACATTCTAGCCACTGTCATGGGTTGCCGCCCAGTCTCCAGTAGACTCATTACCATCCGTCTGAGAGCAACCCCTTTCAACATTACCATCATCCAGGCCTATGCTCCAACATCAGACTATGAAGACAGCGAAGTGGAGGATTTTTATGAAAATATACAGGCGGCCCTTGACCAAGTGCCGAAGAAGGACATAGTCATAGTGCAAGGCGACTGGAATGCCAAGGTTGGCCAAGATGCGCACCACAACTGGGGAGACACATGCGGACTCCACTGCAACAACGAGACAAATGACAGGGGTCTGAGGCTATTGGAGTTTGCCAGATACAACAATCTGGTACTGGCAAACACGCTTGGTCTCCACAAAAAATCCAGACGATGGACATGGCACAGTCCCGGCGGGGAACATCACAACCAGATCGACTACATCATGGTCAAGAAACGCTTCAGATCAAGCATCAACATTGGCAGGACACGCACTTTTCCAGGAGCAGACATTGGAAGTGACCACGATCTCGTGATGATGTCTTTCCGGCTCCATTTGAAGAGAGTAAATACAGCAAAGTGCACTAGGCTGAAGTTCGACCTGGACAAACTGCAAGACCCGGAGGTGGCAAAAATATTTCAGGCCACATTATTTTGGGGGCAGGCGAAGTAGATGTCAACACCATGACCAATACCTTCAACTCAGTTGTAACAGATGCCGCCACTGAGATCCTTGGCAAGCACCGACCAAAGAAGAAGCCGTGGATCACACCTGAACTTTTGGATCTGTGTGATAAACGAAGAGAGTTAAAAAAGAAAAAGAACACCTCACAGGGAGCTGATGTCTACCGAAAAATCAACAATGACATCCGAAAAGGCATGCGCACAGCAAAGGAGAACTGGATAGAAGATCAATGCCAGGATATAGAGAACAATCTGAACAAGAACAACAGCAAGAAGGCCTACGAGACTGTGAAGCGGCTGACAAGTGTTAAACAGCCCAAAGTCTCCACTATCCAAAGCAAGTCTGGCATTTGCCTTACAGAAGAACAAGAAGTCTTGGACAGATGGACAGAGTACTGCTCTGACCTTTACAACCATACACCAAATGGAGACCCATCAGTTCTAGCATGTCCCGAGAGCAGAGAAGAAGAAGAAATCCTCCCAATTCTCCGGGAAGAAGTTGAGGCAGCAGTGCAATCGCTGAAGAAAGGGAAGTCAGCGGGAGTGGACAACATACCAGCGGAACTGCTACAAGCAGGAGGAGAAGCGATGACTGATGCTCTCACCATTATCTGTAACAAGATCTGGCAGAGTGGGGAATGGCCTACACCATGGACCCAGTCGCTTGTCATCACTCTTCCCAAAAAAGGTAACCTTCAGGAGTGTGAAAATTACCGCACCATCAGCCTCATCAGCCATCTCAGCAAGGTCCTCCTGAAAATAATACTCAACAGGTTGAAACCACAAGCTGAACAAATCATAGCTGAAGAACAAGCAGGATTCATGGCAGGGCGAAGTACCACTGAACAGATTTTCAACCTCAGAATAATCTGTGAGAAATACCTACAGCACCAACAACATCTATATCATGTGTTCATAGACTTCAAGAAGGCATTTGACCGAGTCTGGCATGCAGCTCTATGGGCAACCATGAAAGTGTACAACATCAGCCCTAAAATTATAGAAGTCATCAAAAGCCTGTATGACAAGGCTACCAGTGCAGTCCTCCATAACAGCGTCATCGGGAACTGGTTCAGAACAAAAATCGGTGTGCGTCAAGGATGCCTACTCTCCCCAACACTCTTCAACATCTTCCTAGAGCGCATCATGTCAGATGCTCTTGCAGATCACGAAGGCACAGTCAGCATATAGGGGGCAGAGCAATCTCCAATCTTCGTTTTGCGGATGATATTGATGGATTGGCTGGAGAGGAACAAGAACTTGAACAGCTTGTACAGAGGCTTGACACCACCTCCAGAGCTTATGGAATGGAAATAAGTGCAGAGAAGACCAAAATGATGACCAACAACACCAATGGCATCAACACGGACATCAAAGTACAAGGCCAATCCCTCAACACAGTGCACAGCTTCAAATATTTAGGAGCCATTGTGTCAGACAATGGGTCTCGACAGGAAGTCCTCTCCAGGATTGCACAAACAACTGCTGCCCTGACAAGGTTGAAGCCCATTTGGAAAGACAGAACCATCAGTATACATTCCAAAGTAAGACTGCTGCGCTCTCTGGTCATCTCCATCTTCCTATATGCTTGCGAAGCATGGACCCTCACAGCAGATCTCCAACGAAGAATACAAAGCATGGAGATGAGGTGCTACAGAAGACTTCTGTGCATTTCCTATACCCAACACATCACCAACGTTGAAGTCCGACAGACCATCACACAAGCCATTGGACAACACGATGACCTGCTCACAGTGGTGAAGAAACGGAAACTCCGATGGTATGGCCACGTCACCAGATCATCAGGCCTTGCAAAGACCATTCTGCAAGGCACAGTGCAAGGAGGTAGAAGAAGGGGGAGACCGAAAAAGAGGTGGGAGGACAACATTCGAGAATGGACTGGTTTGACACTGAGCGAAGCCATGAGGGCTGCTGAGGACAGAGAAAGATGGAGTATGCTGGTTAAGCGATCATCTGTGGTGCCCCTACGACCTTCGGGTTATGGGACAGGATAGGATAGGATAGGAATTAGTATGAATTGATGTTTTGTGAATGTGACAGTTTTCATGACAATAATTCTTTGATCAGATGGTGAGAGTTGCGCGAAATCTGACATTACACAAAATACACATTTTTTATGCAGCCAATGTACACAAATGGTCAGACTGGTGTGTGCCTGTGTTTATCTGACTTTCAGTTTAAGGATGCATGTTCTGTCTCTTGTTTACTGTAGATTTTTATCCACCAACGCACACGTGCTTACAAACAAGGACAAAGTCTACGCTGTTAGTTATCTCTCTTTGCCCTTCTGTTTCACTGTTACGTTGAAACGCGAATGGTAGTATGTCTGAAACGCGCACGATAGATCTAATCATTTCGTTTTGCAAAGTATTCAATAATAGAGTTTATTTACCTTTGATTTGAGTTTGCATTGTTGTTAGGAGAGGCTTTGTATAACGTTGATAATTTGCGTTAGTCGATATTATTGGAGAATTCTCTGGATCTGCGTGTTTACTCTCGATAGAAATTTCCCGATAAATGTCGAAGTAAGAGAACGTTCCGGGTATGTGTAGAGAGATGTATGACGTAAGTCAGTGATGACGATCTTTTATTTGATTGGCTGTAGTGCGTCATTCTACTCTACCGTGTTCTAAATTGTTCGGGAAAAGAGAGAGAGACTATATAATTATGTGCTGCACTATTTTGAGGAGTTATTATTGTTGATAGAGTGTTGAAAGTAAAAAGTTGAAAGTGGAAAGTGATTGTATGCAGTGTTGATGTGTGCTGAATAAAAGTGGAAAACTTCATACGTCGACTCCGTGTCTTGTTGCTGAGTGAGCAGGCTGCGTGGATAAACGAATCTGAGTTACACCTTATCAGGAATTCAGCATTGGGGCTGAATCATATACTGATAAAGAAAAACACCAACATCGAATCGAGTGTAACATTCACTATTTCCCATTCATACATATAATCACATGAAATCACACATTTCTTATACATAATACAATTACGAAGTTGCAAACAATAATCAGTGGCTTATAAGGAGGTCATTATCTCTCTCGAGATGTCACTTGCCACACCTTTTTATAAATATTCACTGTCATTAATGACACACTGAAGTTGAAAATTCCTGGTCTCCCAACATTAAGTAATTATGGTTTTACTCACTGTCCTCGCAGACATTCACTAGATGTGGTATACACAGCTGACGCTATGAACAAATGGCTACCCTTGGGGAACACTGTAGGTGATCCCGTAGCTCCTGTCTGAAGACTTTCTTTGCCCACCGTTGCGCACATCTGCGCCAGTGATGGTTGGTCAAAGGAGAGATAGCTGGTGATGACGGAGACCACATCCGTTTTTGTAGACGGACGTCACAGGGTCATCTCCACCAGCAACATACCAGGAAGATTGCTACTCCAAACCGGCCGCTGTGTACAACATTTATACAGTTGTAAATTTATGCTCTGACTTTCGCTTAAAGAGTCTATATGCGTATCTGGCACATTATTACATTGCAGAGTGCTTGAAGATCTTTCCCTTTCGTAGAACATCTTCCCTATGCCTCCTCACTGATACAGTCACTATTGTCACAATTCTTATGACAATACCTATAGCCACTTCAAACACCGTACACACAATTTGTAGCCTACATCACAATTGGCTATGAGCCAAACTTTATAATCGCAGCTCACTTTCAATTTATAACAGATTTACTACACATTCATTCATCATTAGCATAAATTATACAACTGAATTACATTTCTATTTCAGCCCCATATCTCCACATATGAATGAATACAACATAGCATCATAATTATAAACTGTACCACCATATAATAATTACCTGAACAAATACGGTATTTACACAATTTACCCTCAAACAATGGATTCTTCTGCAACCCAGTTACAAAATCCATAGAAAACAATTCTTTCCATTTTCTTCATAATAGCTTCACAGCTTATTATACAGTGGTGTGCATAAGTTTGGAACCACTTGCAACTTTCGCATTTTTTCAACATTCTGACGTTTAATTTGAATTTTTTATTTGACCCTCAACATTTATCTGCATGCAATGTTAAAAGGGATATACTTGACTATAAAATTAACATTGTTATGCACCCTTGGACATAATATTTTAATTTTATTTGTTAAGGTTTGCATTTTAATCTATTTTTGCATAAATCACATAATGTGCAACACTGTTTAATTATGTCAAATAATTTAGCATACTTTAAAATACCGTGATATATTCTTTATATTTCTTTGTATTTGCATAGATGGCCTTTAAAAAAAAAAAGCCTTTTTGTGTATCAGTAATGGCTCAATATTTGGTGGGCCAGCCCATGCTCTTGATCACGAGACGGCATCGAGTCGGCATTGAATGCACCAGTTTGATGAGGTGATCATGGGTGACAATGTGGTTCCAGGCTGCAATCAGTGACTCAATCAACTCACGCTTTGATGTTGGGTGTGCAGGGCGCGAAATTAACTTTTTTCTCTGAGGGTAAACAGGACCCTTAACTTTTAAAAAGTGAGGGTCCTGTCTGAAATGTGAGGGTCCTAATACATAATAAACAATCGCACATAAAAAAAATTCAAACACATTTTAATAAAACAGAACTTTAATTCCCTCTTTTTTATTCATTAACAACGGATATGTTTAAATAAGTACTGGTACTCTGAGTCCCAAATTTTTAATTCGAAAAATCTCTCTCTCTCTCTCTCTCTCTCTCTCTCTCTCTCTCTCTCTCTCTCTCTCTCTCTCTCCGATTCTTTTTACTCTTTTTGTATAAAAATGTTTTGATTAATTACTTTCTCATTTAAAGTGTATTAATAATGTTAATACGTTAAGCTGCTTCATCTGAAACAAAATAAGCTTTAAAATAATGTTAGTTTTATCCCAACTTTTTTTAATTAGAAAATTCATATGAACACAGAAAATGACTATAACAGAAAATACTTTAAACATTCTGAAACCTTTTACCTGAGGCCTTTTTAATGAAAAAAAAATCGAAGGTAAGCAGAAAAAAACTGTTCTAGTACATACATGACGTCTATGTTTATTGGTAAAAAACAGTCAGCCAGCCCACAATAATGAAAAACATGACTAATTTTTAAAAAAAAAAGTTTCTACAGTAATTTAAAATAAGTTTCAATGTTATTGGAACACAAAATAGCTCATTTGGCTTTAAAATAATGTTGTTGTATCTCAAACTTTTCTTCTGTAGAAAAAGTCTTGGAAATGTTCTAGATTTGAAAAAAAACGAGAGTAAAATATTAAGTTTTTATTGTGTTTCACTTGCATGAACTGCAAACAAAACATTGCACAAACAAAATAGGCAGCATCTTTATACACATTTACCAGTCTTTGTTGACTTCCACTGTAGACTCTTTTATTTTCTTTCCACTTCAGCTATTGCATGAGCAAAGATTTGACATGACTTGTCATTGCGATATGTTTGACCCATGTCTAGTCCATTATCTTCTTGAAGATCGCAATGCCAAACAAAATCGTTGAATGGCCTTCCATTTTTGCACAATGCATGGGTAGTTCCTATCATTTTTCGGACTTTATCTGCCACATCTTTCTCTAGATACTTCACAGCTCTTGCAGCTTCACTATCTTGTACTGGCTGCACCTCCGCCTCTTCTTTTTTAACGTTTGTTTTATGAGAGTCTGTGCATTCATGCCTTGAGAGAGAATAGCTTAGAAAAATCGTTGATCCAGTAATATAGTTGTCTTTACCTTGCGCAAATGCTTGGTTTCCTCGTTTTTTGGCCTGATTTTTGCACGGCTCACAGAATAGATCAACACTTCGACACCATCTTCTCGCCGAATTTTTCTGTGCCACGAAAATTTCTTAGACCATTCGTCTTGGTAGCTTCTGCTACGTTTTGCTTGCTCGTACTGCTTTTGTTTTTTCTTCCTTTCATCGTCGTTTTCTGTCGAGGCAGGTCTTTTTCCAAAAATGGAAAAGTATTTGCTCTTCTCACTAGCCATTTTCGGGATTCATAGTGAAAGCAGACGCTCGACAGTGAAAATACGAACAGCCCATTGATTGGCCAAAAAGCGTGACTTCGAGCCAATAAAAAAGACGTACTTAATATTATTCAAGGGTAATAACTCGAGTGACAAATACCTCGCATCCATAGCAACATATAACGCGATGGGTACTCGACATCGATTTTCGAAGATTTATTATTGCCTTCTACTTTTCACTCAAAAATAATTTTTGCATCGAATATTTTTTTCAGTAAAAATGAATTGATTACTCAACTTTGTAACGTAGTTGACATTTTTTTTGCGGGTAAATCGGGCACGCTAGAAATGAAAAGAGCGGGTCCGAATCAACATTTGAGGGTAATTCGCCCCGGACCCGCCCTAATTTCGCGCCCTGATATATATATATATATATATATATATATATATATATATATATATATATATATATATATATATATATATATATATATATATATATGCATCATTATTTTCGTATATTCTGCTGAAACTGGCAACACTTTTTGTTTCCTGAGCATACTAGAGTGTTCTGCATTTTGTTGTGTAAATACAGTGCCTTTTTATCCACTTTGTATTAATTTTAGACACCTGAGCCACTTTTGGGAAAAACGTGTTTTATTTTTATGTGAGGGTTACCCACTTTGAACAGTGCGTGATGACACTGTGATTCATGTTGACGGTGCTGGCACTGATGGTAATGATGGTGTGACTGATGAGGCTGGTGGTGGCATAGATAAATATGAACCTAAAAACTTCCTATCTTTTCTAGCCTTAAACGTTTGTGGTGTTCGAAGTAAGTTGCTGTCCCCCGATTTTGTGCAGCTTGTTGCAGGTTATGATATTGTGCTTTTATCTGAAACAAAACTTGACGACGCTGATCATATCTGCATCCCTGGGATACAATATTTTACAAAAACAGAAGTAAATTCAAGAGGAAGTCTGGGGGCCTAGTTCTCTGTGTAAAAGACAACATTTCTCAGTATGTTAGCGTGATTGAATCTAATAATAGACAGGATAAAGTAGATACGTCAGTATTATCTTATTATAAATTTGTTGACTATGAATTGAGTCACGATGTTTTATTTTTCCAGCTAGATAAGTGTTTTATAGGATCATACCTATTATTTGGTGGTGTCTATTTTCCTCCTGAGAACTCTGGTTATTTTGATCGTTGTGCTTTTACAAATCTTGAAAACTCAATCGCTTGCTTAAATGCAGACAGATTTAGTTTACTTGGAGATTTTAATGCTAGGACAGGTTGTTTATATGATTTTGATGTGAGTTGCGTGAGTGTTAAAGCTGATAAAAATAATGTAGATGATCATGGTAATGATGATAGCGATGTTGATGGTAATGATCATGATAATGATGATTTTGATGTTGACGAGTTAAGCCAGATGAATGAGCTCATTTTTGATGCCAGTAATATTGTCTTGCCAGAACGTCTCTCTGAAGATAAATTTGAAAACGTAATGGGACATAATTTAATTAACTTTTGCAAAATCATGAATGCCTGTATAGTTAATGGCCGAATAGGCCTACCCGATAATAGTAAACAGTTCACTTGTAAAGATGCCAGTGTTGTAGATTATTGTATTATAATTTCGCCTTAATTTCGCGCCCTGGTGTGTCTTAGATATCCCCAGTTCCACCTTGTGCCACAAATTCTCAATGGGATTGAGATCAGGAGACTGGGCGGGCCATTCCATTGACTCGATGTTGTGCATCCGCTTCCAGTTGATCACCATTTTCAACCCTGAAAAATGGAAACAGTTGCTAAGCTGATGGCAGCATGCATTTGTCGAGTATCGTAATGTACTTGGCCTCATTGACCATTCCATCAACGATGTGGAGACGTCCAACGCTACTGGCAGCCATGCAACCCCAGACCATGACCTGGAGAGGATGCTTCACTGTGAGGTTAAGACACTCGGGTTTAAACTCTTCTCCAGGAAATCTCCTCACGTAGAGTCGGGCTTGGTTTCCGAACAGGCAGAAGGTGCTTTCGTCACTAAAAAGCAGTTTCCCACATTGCACAGGTCCAGGTTGAGTGCTTCCTTGCCCACTCAATTCGGTTGCACCTTTGTAAATCAGTCATCAATGGCTTGTAGCGCACGGGCCTTGCAGCCTCGTAGACCAAACTGCAAGCACCGGCGACGAACTGTACAAGTGCCACTGTAAATAATTGATAATAATTAATACCTGTATTCAAGATACAGCTAACATCCTTCGCTATATTATTCCGTAGAAAAATCCTGATTTCTTGGAACTCCAACGAGCACGTCTTCCTCCTTCAACTAGTATGTAATCTCTGAATAAATTCAACTCATTCTAATAATTAATTTTAAACATTTTAAACTCCTCACTTACGCTAGTGACGTCATAACTTCTATTCATACAAACATATAATAAATTGTGTTTGTTACACTAACCTATCCCGTAACTCGAAGGTCGTTGGGGCACCGCAGATGATTGTTTAACCTGCGCACTCCCTCTTTATCGGTCCCCAGTAACCCCCATGGCTTTGCCCAGTGTCAAGTCAGTCCATGTTGTCCTCCCATCTCCCTCATCTCCCTTTCGGTCTTCCCCCCAACCGCCACCTCCCCCCCTCACTCATCACTTCACTCACCCCCCACCACCACCCCCGCACCCCCTCAACACCTCTGCCTTTCTGCACGGTGCCTTGCAGGACGGTCCCCGCAAGGCCCGACTCTCCACAGGAGCTTCAATCCCATCACCATCTTCAGCATGCCACCATGCCGTCCAATGGCCAGTGCGATGGTCTATCGGACTTGGTCATTGGTGATGTGTTGGGTATAGGAAATGCCCCGAAGTCTTCTGTAGCACCTCATCATGCTTTGTATTCTTCGTTGTTGGTCTGCTGTAAGGGTCCATGTTTTGCAAGCGCATAGAAAGATGGAGATGACAAGGGAGTGCAGCAGCCTTATAGAGCTGCATGCCAGACGTGGTCAAACGCTTTCTTGAAGTCTACAAACACATGATATAAATGTTGTTGGTGCTGTAGGTATTTTTCGCAGATTATTCTGAGGTTGAAAATCTGCTCAGTGGTACTTCGCCCTGCCTTGAACCCAGCTTGATCTTCAGCTATGATTTGTTCAGCTTGGGGTTTCAACCTGTTGAGTATTATTTTCAGGAGGACTTTGCTGGGATGGCTGATGAGGCTGATGGTGAGGTAATTTTCGCACTCCTGAAGGTTACCCTTTTTGGGAAAAGTGATGACAAGCGACTGGGTCCATGGAACCGCGCATGCCCAAGTCTGGCCTATGCCTTATACTAGAAGAACAAGAAGGATAGATGGACATAGTACTTCTCTGACCTTTACCACACACCACCCATCAGTTTTAGCATGTCCCCAGGACTGAGAAGAAGAAGAAATTCTTCCAATTCTCCTAAAAGAAGTTGGGCAGCAGTACATTCGCTGAAGAAGGGGAAGTCAGCTGGAGTTGACAACATACCCACTCAATTGCTTTGGGCATGAGGAGAAGCGATTAGTGGAGAGTGGCCCACACCATGGACCCAGTCGCTTGCACCTGTAGTCAACTTCTGCTTTTGTTTATTTTATCGTACATGTGTGATCTTGTTGAGCCAGAGGTCAAGGTCATCTTAAGATCACTCAATATTACTTTGTGTGATAATGCAACTGTTTGGTTTTCATATTAAATACAGTGGAACCTCCGGTATCCGGCTCTCTGGTATACGACTCCCTCCGTTATGTGACCTGAAAACTTCTGACGGATTCACTTCCAATAATAAATGACCTCTGGTATGCGACAGCCTCGTTTATGCGACCAGCGACTGTGTCTTAAGCCCTTTATACGACCGTCTTAGGGCAATTTAAAAGAGATATCAGTTAATTTGCTGTCTGTACCTTTCGTTTTTTCTCTCATGTTAGTGTACGCCTGCTGTAGTCTGCTATTTCCGGTTCGCAAATAAGGGACATTACTCGCCTACACTGGCTGTCAAAATGGCGTCGCGCAAGACGAACGTTTTGAGTTTGGCAGAGAGAATGAAAGTGATTGAAAGAAGTGAAAATGGGGAGAGTTGTTTGTCTATTGCAAGAAGTTTAGATGTTGGGAATACCCAAATACAGCTCATCATAAAGGATAAGGAATCTGTGAAACTACGATGGGAGAGTGGAGAAAGTGGCGAAAAGGGAAACATCGAAACTGAGAGCTTCTGCACTGACAGACTTGGATGAACGCGTCTGGCAGTGGTTCGACTGTTTTCTATTTTTGAAGTTGTGAATAAAAGACAAATCTAAAAATGAAACATGTTTTACAGTTTCCTTTGTCAGAGAATACATGCTGGTGAGTGAAAATTATGACTACATAACCCTCCGAGCCTGACCCCCCTCCCCTCCCCACCCCAACCCTTGTTTCCGGTATAAGACCACCTCTATTATAAGACCGTTTTTTTCTCAGATTTTGGACGGTCGTATACCGGAGGTTCCACTGTATTGTGATTAAGTTTCTTAGGAGCATGTGCATCATATGGGTTAAACTACAGAATTAATTGTATTTGTAGAATATTTTGTGATTGTGCTTGAGTAATTTGATTTGCTCATATTGAAACCAACCAAATTTTGTTTTAATTTTATAGTTATTGGTTTGCTCTTTTGAATTTCCAGTTGGCCTAGGCTATAAATAGTATTTAAAATGGGTGTTTTTTTTAAATTCTGTGGTTTTTGTTTTTGTTTAAATAGACAAAGTATTGTGTGGAGACATTGAATAGCCAGCCAGAAAGAGGCCCACTGTCAGAAAAATCTTGGACACTACTTGGCAAGCACAACCAGCAATTCTTCAAGAAGTCACCAGGACTTCATTTCATGTAAACATTTATTTTTTTCCAACCAGTTTATTTGTTACTTACATGCATGATGTGCAGCGGTGTGAATCTATCTCCCTGCCCTCCCCCTCTCTCACCCATTAAAAAAAAATGTAAAAATCAAGATTTTCACAAATTTGTGATTGACTAGTCCTAAATAGTCCAAAAATTATATTTATTTTAAACTTTTCTTTTGTATCCGCCTGTCCATCGTCCATCGGTCTGTGCAAAGCTTTAAAGAGGCTAAGTACTTAGAACCTATTTTATGTATCACAACCAAACTTGTTTCGATGGTGTATGTCCTTGACCTCTAAAATGATCAGTGAATGAATGACTTCAGTCCAGACATTCCTACAGTTACAGTGCAGCCGTATTTAATACGGAGAATCAATAAAATAAACCAAACGTTCAGAAAATATGGATTCTAATTGCCCGTTCCTGTCAGCAAATTTCTCCGCCCCCACCCCCCCCCCCCCCCTTCCTTCACTCCCCCAAATAAAAACGAAAGTCGCTGATTTTGTGTGTCAGTCAGAGAACATACAGCACATTTGCCTGCCGGTTTGCCGAGTAGTGGTTCCCCACCTTTGTGGACTTCAATCCGAGTTTGTGCGCATGCGCGTTCTAATTCAGAATGGATGCGCATGTGCAAAGCGGTTTCTCCAAACTTCCAGAGTAGTCATACTAGTGGTTAAGATAGCGACTACCAAACATCAAAGTTTTATTTGTCTGTGGAAGAAGAAGTGACAGAGAACGATCATCTCCAAAAGTGATGTAGAAAAACAAGCGAAGGATTCAAAAGGTTAAACAGGACTACACAGAAAAGTGACCACGTCTTGTGGAGCCAGGAGGGCAACAAAGGGGAAACTTTTGTTTTTCCACCACATGTGAACTCTACTCATTGCCAAATCCATGCCAGGAGATGTCTTTTGAGGGAGCTGGAAAGAAGAGGATTACAGGGATCTGAAGAATGCCTACTGTAGAAACAACAGTAACCGAAGAATACATATCAGTATGTACATAGTATAAATACAAGGTATTTTTCTTAGGTATTAGTGTTCCGGAGAATTGTGGTCTATTCCGGTGTTTTTTTTCCTGAAACTAACTTTTTGGGGTAGGCATGTCTGGATCACAGGGTCAACAAATGTTAGTAAAACAAATGACAATTTTTCACAAAATTTCAACCTTTTTCCTATTCATATTGAACGAATGAGTGTTTGCGGTATGAATGAATGAATATTGAAGTTTAACCTACACCTACCATTGGGCATATGGCAGACGTAAATAACCATCCCAGGGAAAAGGGGTATGGACCTAAATGAATGCTGAACCACCAGAGCAATTATACTTCTAAAATGGACAGTGAAAACTGGCAAATTATTTTGCCCATCACAGGATTTGAACCTGGGTCATCGGTGTGCCAGGCATGATATATTAATGAGACACACAAACCATGCAAATTTGGTCCACATCGCTTCAAGGTCTAGGTGAAGCAACGACCGACAAAGGCTGCAAGCTTTATTTCAGCTGGAGAGATGACAGGCATGAACTTGCGTTGAATTCTTGGTCCACAAAGACATTTTAGCCACTCTCATGGGTTGCCGCCTAGTCTCCAGTAGATTCATTACCATCCGTCAGAGAGCAGCCCCTTTCAACATCGCCATCATCCAGGCCTGAGCCCCAACATCAGGCTATGACGACAACACAGTCAAGGATTTCTATGAACATATACAGGCTGTCCTTGAGCAAGTGCCAAGGAAGGACATAATGCAAGGCGACTGGAATGCCAAGGGTTTCCCAAGATGCACACCACAACTGGGAAGATACACTGCAACAAACGACAGATACATGTGGACCCCACTGCAACAAACGACAGAGGTCTGAGACTCCTGGAGTTTGCCAGATACAACAGTCTGATACTGGCAAACTCGTTTGGTCTTCACAAAAAATCTAGACGATGGTCCTGGCACAGTCCCAGCGGGGAGCATCACAACCAGATTGACTACATCATGGTCAAGAAGTGCTTCAGATCAAGTGTCAACATTGACAGGACACACACTTTTCCAGGAGCAGACATCGTAAGTGACCACAATCTCGTGATGTCTTTCCGGCTTCACTTGAAGAGAGTAAACACTGCAAAGTGCACCAGACTGAAGTTCGACCTGGACAGACTGCAAGACCTGGGGGTGGCAGAAATATTCCAAGCCACAATTGGAGGGAAATTTGCACTTGCTCATTTTGGGAGCTGGTAAAGTAGATGTCAACACCATGATCACCACCTTCAACTCGGCAGTGACAGATGCCGCCACTGAGATCCTTGGCAAGTACCTCCCAAAGAAGAAACTGTGGATCACACCTGAATTTTGGGACCTGTGTGACAACGAAGAGAGATGAAAAAGAAAAAGAACACCTTCAGGAAGCTGATGCCAAACGAAAAATCAACAGTGAAATCTGAAAAGGCATGCACACAGCAAAGGAGATCTGGATTGAAGATCAGTTCCAGAAAATAGAGAACAGTCTGAACAAGAATAACAGCAATAAAGCCTACCAGACTGTGAAGCGACTGACAAATGTTAAATAGCCCAAGGTTTCCACGATACAAAGCAAGTCTGGCATATGCCTTACAGAAGAACAAGACGTCTTGGATAGATGGACAGAGTACTGCTCTGACCTTTACAACCACACACCAAATGGAGACACATCAGTTCTTGCGTGTCCCGAGAACAGAAAAGGAGAAGAAATCCTCCCAATTCCCCAAGAAGTTGAGGCAGCAGTGCAATCGCTGAAGAAGGGGAAGTCAGCGGGAGTGGACAATACCTGCAGAATTGCTTCAAGCAGGAGAAGCGATGGTTGACACCTTCACCATTATCTGTAACAAAATCTGGAAGAGTGGGGAGTGGCCTACATCTTGGACCCAGTCGCTTGTCACCAATCGGGTAACCTTCAGGAGTGTGAAAAGTACTGCACAATCAGCCTCGTCAGCCATCCCAGCAAAGTCCTCCAAAGTTGAAACCCCAAGCTGAACAAATCATAACTGAAGAACAAGCAGGATTAAGGGCAGGGTGAAGTACCACAGAGCAGATTTTTAACCTTAGAATAATCTTCGAGCAATACCTACAGCACCAACATCTATATTATGTGTTTTTAGACTTCAAGAAAGCGTTTGACCGAGTCTGGCATGCAGCTCTTTGGGCAATCATGAGAGTGTACAACATCGGCCCAAACATTGAAGTCATCAAAAGCCTGTATGAAAAGGCTACCAGAGCAGTCCTCCACAACAGCGCCATCAGGAACTGGTTCAGAACAACAATCGGTGTGCATCAATGATGGTATCTCTCTCCAATACTCTTCATCATCTTCCTGGAGCGCATCATGTCAGATGCTTCTGCAGATCACGAAGACACAGTCAGCATATGGGGTAGAGCAATCTCCAACTTCCGTTTTGCGGATGACATTGATGGATTGGCTGGAGAGGGACAAGAACTTGAACAACTGGTACAGAGGCTTGATACAACCTCCAGAGCCTGTGTAATGGAAATAAGTGCAGAGAAGACCAAAATGATGACCAGCAACACCAATGGCATCAAAACATTCAAGTCCAAGGCCAATCCCCCAACAGTGTGCATAACTTCAAATATTTAGGAGCTATTGTATCAGACAATGGGTCCCGACTGGAAGTTCTCTCCAGGATAGCACAAACAACTGCTGCCCTGACAAGGTTGAAGCCCATTTGGAAAGACAGGACCATCAGTCTACACTCAAACGTATTGCTGCTGCGCTCCCTTGTCATCTCCATCTTCCTATACGCTTGCAAAACATAGACCCTCACAGCAGACCTACAATGAAGAATACAAAGCATGGAGATGAGGTGTTACAGAAGACTTCTGGGCATTTCCTATACCCAGTATATCACCAACAACGAAGTCCGACAGACCATCACACAAGCCATTGGACAACGTGATGACATGCTCTCAGTGGTGAAGAAACTGAAACTCTGATGGTTTGGCCACATCATCACTATTAGATCATCAGACCTTGCAAAGACCATTCTGCAAGGCATGGTGCAAGAAGGCAGAAGAAGAGGGAGACAGAAAAAGAGGTGTAAGGACAACATTCGAGAATGGACTGACTTGACACTGAGCGAAGCCATGAGGGTTTCTGAGGACAGAGAAAGATGGAGTACGCTGGTTAAATGATCATCTTTGGTGCCCCTTCGGGTTACGGGATAGGATAGGATAGGATAGGCTTCAAGGTCAGGATCACTGGAGCTTTCCAAAGTTGGTTCATATGGGTACTTGTCTTTGAAGTAACCTAAACTATGAGAGATTTAGAGTCCAAACTTGTAGGTAGAGATCATAACTTGATTTTTCATGTGTGACGTTTTTGCGCCCATCTTGAAGGTCAAGGTCAATTGAGGCCTAGCAAAAACATAAACAATTGTCATTCTACAGTGCTGTGGTTCTATATTTGATCCATAGTCGACATCAAAATTGTGTTATTTGATCATACATGAGCTTAAGAGGCCATCATGTCATCCTAAAGTCAATGCATCAAAGGTCAAGGTCATCGGATCCAAAGATAACTGTTTTTTGGCATGTTTTCTATAGTTTATTTGATCATACATGAGTATCCATATCTATCCGGAGGTAGGTCTTTATGGACAAGATCATCATAAGATCAAAGTCAGTATTTGCATTTTGATGTCACAGTTTTCAGTTATACTTGGTACTCATTTTCAAGACTACAAGTTCCATAAGGAGCATGTGAGTCATATGTTCTTGGCCCTTCTAGTTTTATTAGCTCATTTTTGATTGGTTTATGTCGATGTTGTGGCTCTGAAATAAATACTCCCACAGTTGAAAAGGTACAGATACAAATGAAATTATTCATTGCATCTATATATATAAATTGCTTAGCCGGAAGTCCTTCTTCGCCACTACTATAAAGTTTGTCCGGTATGGACGCTGATCTGGGCAGGTGCTGGCCGCTGGGAATCGGCCTGTTGTGTGCTCAAAACCAGCGAAATCGTTATAGCCGACATTTCCTTACCGAACGTTTAACCGTTTCTGAGATAAATAAATAAACAAAATGTCCACAAACTGCAATAGCCTCATTCCGCGCGCTTCCATTAAAAATCAAATTGAGGTTTCAGCATGTTTTCCCATATGGACCAAAAAATTTATTGTTTTTGTACGAAGCATTGATAGCTCAGTTGGTAACACCTTCGCCTAACGTTTAGGGCGACCCAAGTTCGAATCCGTCGCGGGCCATATTTTTTTTAATGTTTTTTTTTTTCCCACTACAATATGGATATTTTTCTTTTTAATTTAGGCTTTTTACCTTTATTATTATTATTATTATTATTATTATTATTATTATTATTATTATTATTATTATTATTATTACTATTATTACTATTATTATTATTACTATTATTTATAATATTATATCTTATATCAAATTTTCTTTTAAAACCTTGGTGTTTATGATTTCTATTTGTATTATTCTATATTCAATATTATTATTATTATTATTATTATTATTATTATTATTATTATTATTATTATTATTATTATTACCAAGGATCGGGATGGGGTGGTACGTTATTATTATTATTATTATTATTATTATTATTATTATTATTTTTTTTTTTTTTATTTTTATTATTATTATTTATAAACTAATAATAATAATTATTATTATTATAATTATAATATCTTATATCAAATTTTATTTTAAAACCTTGGCGTTTTTTATGATTTCTATTTGTATTATTCAATATTATTATTATTATTATTATTATTATTATTATTATTATTGTTATTATTATTATTATTATTATCAAGGATCGGGATGAGGTGGTACGTGTAGGTAAAAGGGGGCTACGGGTAGGTTTAAAGGGGCATGGGTAGGCATAACGGGGATACGGGTATATATAAGGGGGTATGGTGATGGTCGATTCCTTTCATCCATACCTGCGAAGCGATCAACGGGGAAGTCTCAAGGAGGGTACAGGTAGGTTACAAGGGGGGTACGAAAGGTATCAAGGGGTTATGGGGAGGTATCAAGTGGGTTCGGGGAGGTATCAAGGGGGTATGATGAGGCATCATGGGGGGGGGACGGGGAGATATCAGAGGGGGGGGGGGGGTATGGTGAGGTATCAAGGGGGATATGGGGAGGTATCATCGTCCAAATGAAACTCGCAGACAACAGTTGTCTCTCTGTCTACATTTTAAACAGCAACCTGTGTACCCTGGCTTGCCAGGGTACAAAAACCACTAGTAGAAGATAAAGATGATATGTTTATGGAATAAATGAATGCTTCCATCTACTTTTGCTTCTCAAGTTAATCATTGTTGTAATCACATTAGTCATCTGAAAAATGCTGCTGCTGTGATGACGTTGATTCATTATTGCCAGCTTTCAACTTCCTGCTGCTTATGATTGATGCAATTAATGACTGTAGAACACAGTTTATATGTTCATCTGTTTAAATGTGTTTTAGGTTTGGTACTTTCGAGCAGGGTGAAGGATCCAAAGATCACTGTTTTTTGGCATGTTTTCTATAGATTATTTGATAATACATGAGTATCCATATCTATCCGGAGGTAAGGGTCATTTTATGGACAAGATCATCATAAGATCAAAGTCAGTATTTGCATTTTGATGTCACAGTTTTCAGTTATACTTGGTACTAATTTTCATGTTCAAGACTACAAGTTCCATAAGGAGCATGTGAGTCATATGTTCTTGGCCCTTCTAGTTTTATTAGCTCATTTTTGATTGGTTTATGTCGATGTTGTATCTCTGAAATAAATACTCCCACAGTTGAAAAGGTACAGATACAAATGAAATTATTCATTGCATAGAAGTATTAGAAGATAAAGATGAATGGTGTGTTTATGGAATAAATGAATGCTTCCATCTACTTTTGCTTCTCAAGTTAATCATTGTTGTAATCACATTAGTCATTTGAAAAATGCTGCTGCTGTGATGACATTGATTCATTATTGCCAGCTTTCAACTTCCTGCTGCTTATGATTGATGCAATTAATGACTGTAGAACAGTTTATTTGTTCATCTGTTTGAATGTGTTTTAGGTTTGGTACTTTCGAGCAGGGTGAAGTGGTGAAGAAGGTGGTTTCCAGGGAGAAAAGACTAAAAGACTGTGAAGTAGGCAAAGTTACACAGCTCAAACAGGTCAGTGAACAAAAATAATTCCAAAATGATAAAAATAAGATGATTTGTTTCCCTAATAAGAATTTTTTATCTTAATTTTCTTCTTGCTCGCTTTTAGCCTACCATCACAACTCAATTTTGGATAAGCTGAAGTAATTTTGTCATCAATATTACATCAGGATGTATAGGTCTACTTTGTTTAATAATGTCGTGAAAGATTTCATCCATTGCATTTGTCTGGGTGGAGAATTTAGATGTGAAATTCAACTTTCGTTCACGACTACTTCACGTAGGCCTATTCACAATCATGAACGATTTTGGCATGTCGTAATCATGAGATTTCGTGTTTACATTTACACAAATACTGATAAATACCTCCCGAAATAATTTTTTGTGCAATAATTCAGCATGTTCAAAAACATTTCACTGTAGTTTCTTCAACATAGGGACGATGAACAAATCTTTGGGATAGTAATAACTAAGACATCACGAATACGTGGATATAATTATGAATGCGCAAAACGATGCGCAAATCGACGTACCTAACTCCCTTAAGATAACACAGGCTAAAATTACATTGTTGTAATATAGATCAGATAAGAGGTATAGCTTGATGTGTAAAGTTTTTAACCTTCATTATAAATCCTTCACTATAAATCGTGTTATAAAAAACAACAAAAGCCTTCCATATGCTATACCCTACTTTCAATCTGTAGCGCCAATCCCACACTGCAAGCCTTTTCTTCAAGGCTGTAACTCTGTCTGGTCCATTGTATCTCTCCATTGTATCTCTCCATTGTATCTCTCCGAGTTAGTACACTTTTATTTGCCATTAAGTCTCTCCATTCATTTTCTGACAGTTGCCAGCTTCACATTCTTCATATTCCCATATTTGCAGATGATACTAAAATCTACAATGAACATAAAGAATTAAGACGTGTTGCAGTTTGATTTGGATCGCTTGCAAGAGTGGTTCAACAAAAGGGATTTGCATTTTAATGTAGAGAGTGTAAGGAGTCTGCTTTTGAGCCCCTACAGTTTGGAATTCTCTTCAAGTATGCATTGTCCCTTTCATTTCACTCTGGACAAAACAAACTTCAGCAGTATCTTTCCTTCAATCTCAATCCTGAAACTTCTTTAGTACTTTTTAGTAAGGAACTTCATAGAGCTCCTTCACACATTCGCACACTCATTAAACATTAGTACAATACATATACATAAATGGCTGGGGGCAGGTAAAAAAGCGGGGAGAGGCAGTAATAAACAATGTGATTCCCCACACATCCACACACAAACAGGCACACACACTCACACTTACAATCACAGTCACCGATGCAGAGTGTGTTCTCTGTTTTTGTTTTTTTTTAATGTATTTTTTGCTCACTAGCTGTAGAGACGAGCGCGAGAGCCGGCCAGCTCATAGAGTACTCAAAGCAGCGGTACAAACCCATACGCCATCGGAGATTCGGTGACAGACACGGTCAAGGTCAACGGTAAAGTCGCGAACTGTCTGTATGACACCGGCCTATCATACGACGCCATAGTACGCGAGTCTCTTGTATCCGCGCGGACTTGACGGACAGCGAACTTATTTTTTCCAACCTAGTTCCAGTCATTCGCTGAAAAAGGCAATTACCGAAGTCGAACGAAGCTCTCTGAGTCGAGCGAAGCTATCCGATGTTTTACGAACGAATGCTGGCAGGACTACGTGAAACCACAGGCTGGGAAGTCTCGTCTTTCGTAGGCCTCAATTACATACTATACTATGTATGTATGTAGGAGGCCCACGAGTTTACAAAGACGAAAGAAAAGACTTCAGAGCCTGTGGTGAAACATCCGTGCATAAAAATAGCCGCTGTTGCTTCTAGATCTAATTCTATTTCGATCTGCACAGCTTCAAGTTGTAAGTCAAGTCGAGATTCGCATTTTGAAGCAGTTAGTATTATTATTATTTTATGATGATTAATATACTGACACAATTAGTAATAAAGAGTAAAAATACTACATAACACATAATGTACACATACAACGATTTCACATCTATATCAACATTAAAACCATGACAAAACTTCAAAGCGCTATGGATACGTTGATGTCCCTTCAGCACAACAAGGCAAAGCAAATTTATAATGGTCTCAAACAACAGTGACATTTTTATTGCAAGCACCAAAGCAATTATTTATTTAACTAATATTATTCTTTTTAACTGATACAGTAAATTTGTTATATCTATTTCAATGATATGTATTTTAATGAGAAACCTATATTCAGGGTGGAGAATTTTCCTCGGATCCGCGGATTTCCGCGGAAGGCATTTGCATTACCGAGAAAAAAATATTGAGTTCCGAGATTTTTATTTTTCAAGAATTGATATCAGATATGTGGTTTCAAATTATCACTTTCCTGTAATTGTGAGAAGCTGAGGTGCTGCTTAAGTGACAAAAACTGAAGAAGCCTATTGCATTGGAAATGTGGAGTTTGTGTGTAACAGTGGTGGACCTCAAACTTTGTTAGGCCTACAAATCAAGATTCTTAACGTTTTTGAAAGGCATGTGCATAAAACATTCTTGTTGTTGTTTCTATTCATGTTTACTTTGTGCTTTTTGTTTTCAGGAGAGGCCCTAAATTACTTTCAAAATTGCATAAACTCGTTTTCTTCCAGGGGGCTTTGCCTCCATGGACCCCCTACATGGGCTTGGCCTCTGGACCCCACCGGCCGGATTTCAGAGATTTCTTGATTCAGTTGTTCTCCACCCTGTATATTAAAAAATTGTTGCGTGGCATGTGGAAATTTCCATAAATAATCTGAAAACTGGTAAATCTATCAGAAAAAATAACTAGCAACACCATCTGAATATTTCCGGTTACACCCAACTTCAGCAAAAACAAACAAAACGTCACTGACCATATTTACACCATTGAGCACGCACAGCAGCACACAATTCTTTCCTTTTCTTTTTTTTTAAAGTAGGAATAATAATAATAATAATAATAATAATAATAATAATAATAATAATAATAATAATAATAATAATTATTATTATTATTATTATTATAGCAAACTAATAATAATAATAATAATAATAATAATAATAATAATAATAATAATAATAATAATAATAAAACAAAGCAAATAAATTAATTAAAGATTTAACTAAAAAAATATACTACTACTACTACTACTACTACTATTACTACTACTACTACTAATACTAGCAAAGTTGTGGTCTTGATTTTGTGGTCCTGATTCGGCACTTTGCAGTCCGCTAGACCCTGTAAGCAATGAATAACTAATTAGCTATTAATTTAACTCTGATCTCGAGTTGTATTGATTTTGTGGTCCTGATTCGGCTCTTTGCAGTCCGCTGGACCCTGTAAGCAATGAATAACTAACTAACTATAATTTTAACTCTTATCTCGAGTTATTAAAAAAAAAATTCGCTTAGCCTACTCGTCTTTCTCTGGAAATTTAACGATTCAAATATTATAAAGTATAGGCCTAAATATTATTAATTAGAATAGAGATAGTTTAAACATTTATTTACGTATAAAACAAACAATACAGGTCTAATAATTCTATTCAGCTAGTGAGCTTCTTCACTGCGCGAAGACTTACTTATAGTATATAATGTAGATTAAGCCTATGCTATTATTAGACTACTGCTGAGAACTAACAAAATGCAAATCAAGGAACGCAACTATTAAATATGGTCGATAATAACAAAGTATACCGTTGCGAAATGCTAATCTGTGTAAATCAAACAGAATTAGAAGCAACAGCGATCATTTTTAATGTCAACAAGTCGTAGTCATGCAAGCATCATTTCGTAACACATCGGAGAGCTTCGTTCGACTTCGGTGATTGCCTTTTTGGGCGAATGACTGGAACTAGGTTGGAAAAAACAAGTTTGCTGACGGACAAGACTGTCGAGCTACAAGGAGCAGACTTGACGAAACCGACAACCACTTGCCCAATAGCGTGGATAGAAGTAGAGAGCAGATACGTCACAGGATGGATCCAAGCAGGTTTTACAGAAACTTCTGTATGATCTAGTGCTAGGATGTAGGTATGTGTTTTTAGGCACGCCCCCTAAAACTGTAGAGATAGCTGCAGTGCAAACCAGGGCCCAAGCTAAAACCCAACCACCCCAGCCCGAGTTAGCCCCGAATCCAGGACTCGCAGATATCAAAACTGCACAGAAAGAGGACGCCTCGATAGCCAAGTGCTTTCAGAGGTTACCAAAGGCACACACATCCCCTCACAAAGGAGACTTCTACATGGAAGATAGAGTGCTACATCGACAAGGAGATGGAGATCACACTCAGCTAGTACTGCCAGCCACCCTTCGAGCCCAAGTACTAGAGTTAGGCCACAACGTGCCACTCAGCGGACACATGGGAATTGGTGCCATGGTACAGAGGATCAGCGCACACTAATATTGGCCAGGTACCACAGAGGATGTCAAGCGGTACGTGAAATCTTGTCACCAATGTCAACAATATTCCCCGTGCCATCACACTGTACCAGTTACCTTAGGACCATCAGTAGTAGTTCCATTCCAGCAAGTCTCAGTAGACATAGTAGGACCATTGCCCATGACAAAGAAGCGGAACAGATTTCTCCTCACACTCGTCGACGCCTGTTCGATGTGGTGCGAAGCAGTCCCTTTGCCAGCGATCGAAACCAGGAAGATTGCAGATGCACTCATTGCCATGTTTACCAGAGTGGGATTCCCTGACAGCATTAGGACTGACAATGGATCTCAGTCCACCGGCCGCCTGATGCAAGAGGTGTTTGTGTTGCTACAGGTACATCACATTCACAGGCAGAGGTGCCAACCAGTACGGATTAACCGTATTTAATTCCGGCAAGTGAATTAAATACGGAAATATGGTAGCTTTTATAAAAATACGGAGGAGAAGTTGCCGATCGTTTATCTTTGCCAGCGGTGCTTCTGCACCGGTTTCTGGTCTCATAATAGTAGGCTTACTCCTGCACTCACTAAACGTCGCTGTGTTCAACAAGCTGATTTTCATGGTGATTTTAGAGTAAAACAAGTGTGGTGTTCAACAAGCTGATTTTCATCGTGATTTTAGAGGACTGAAAATTGCCTGCTGTTTCAGAGGGACGCCTGTCGTTACTTTATAGTGTCATAGGCTGGGTTTTGCGAGAAAAAAAAAATCCTGACAAGTGTTAAAAAATACTGACAAACGGGTCCGGAAATACTGACAAGAAGATTAGGGGGCTGGCACCTCTGCACACGCCACCTTACCACCCAGCCAGCAACGGTCAGGTAGAAAGACTGAATGGTACCCTTCTTACCATCCTCAGGAAAGTCGCTGACGACAACCCAGAAGCGTGGGACACCTACGTGAATGCGGCACTCTTTGCGTACCGAAAAACACCTCATGCAGCCACAGGTTACACCCTGTCAACGTTGCTTTTCGTTAGACCACTAGCAGGACCATTAGAAGCACTACACAGAAGTTTGACGGAAGCCAAAGTGGACGACACATTTAAAGGTCAACCAAGTATGTCGCAGACCTGCAGGACACACTCAAAGCCAAGTGGAAGAAAGCTGGTGAAGCACTGAAGAAGGCAAGAGCCCGTCAGGCGAAGTACTACAACCGCCACGCGAAGGACTGAGAACTGCAAGTTGGCGATCAAGTGCTACTATTACTTCCAAATGGCACCAACAAGCTGGACATCGCTTTGAGAGGACCATACCCGGTGACTGCCAAGAAATCCAAGACAGTCTACCAAGTAGAGGTAAACGGGAGAGCCCGATACCACCACATCAACCTCCGCAAGAAATATATGGACCAACCAGTGACCCCCACATCGCTGAGGAAGGACTGTTATGTCAAGATGACTTCCAACTTGCCTTGTTGACCTATAGGGCAACCCCTATCCCCCTCCGTTGGATATAGCCCTGAGGAAGGAGAGAGTATGGAGACCAATGCCGTAGAGTACCCCCTGCAGTCCAAAGAGACCCACAAGGATGTGATACTCAATGGAAATCTCACCGCCAAACAGCAACAGTAAATACTACAGGTCATTTGACAACATCAGACTGTGCTCACAGATCGACCAGGGAGGACAGACCTTGTCGAAGTAACCCTTGGCATAGGTTTAGTGTCAACTTCAGCTTTGCATAGATAAAATTCAGGGATGCGTAGAAAAAAACTTCTTCAAATTTTCGCTTTCTAAAACCGAATGAATTCATTTTTATTGCAAACAGAACCAGGTTTTGAACCCTTCTCTCCTTGTTTATGGCCAAAGTTTCTAAACAAGAAAAATGTTACTATTGTTAGGGTATAATTTTTGACGGCAAATGTACTTTTCTGCCACACATTAAATACCTGAGGAAAAGCTGCCAGAAAGGTCTGAATGTTTTGAAAGTTATCAGCCACACAGACTGGGGAACAGACAAGCAAACTCTGCTCCTCCTCTTCCGTTCGAAGTAACCCTAACGGTGACCGACCCAACCCCAGTCTGCCAGAAGCTCTATCCGATGCCACTGTCACAGCAGCGAGTCATCAAGGAAGAGATAGACACCTTACTGGCAGCAGGAATCATATCGGTGTCTAATTCACCCTACAGCGCAGGCACTGTATTGTTGCGAAAGCCAAATGGAGAACATCGACTTCAGACTTCTGAATGCCGTAACGCAGTTCCAGCCTTAACCACTCCCGGACTCAACCGATCTATTTGCCAAGCTTCTCCTCCTGCTTGAAGCAGTTCCTCCATAACAGCGCCATCGGAAACGGGTTCAGAACAACAATCGGTGTGCGCCAAGGATGCCTACTCTTTTCAACTCTGTTCAACATCTTCCTAGAGCGCATTATGTCAGATGCTGTTGCAGATCACGAAGGCACGGTCAGCATAGGGGGTAGAGCAATCTCCAACCTTCGTTTGCGGATGACATTGATGGATTGGCTGGAGAGGGAAAAGAACTTGAACAGCTGGTACAGAGGCTTGACACCACCTCTAGAGCCTATGGAATGGAAATAAGTGCAGAGAAGACCAAAATGATGACCAGCAACACCAATGGCATCAACACGGACATCAAAGTCTAAGGCCTATCCCTTAACACAGTGCATAGCTTCAAATATTTAGGAGCCATTGTATCAGACAATGGGTCCCAACAGGAAGTCCTCCAGGATCGCACAAACAACTGCTGCCCTGGCAAGGTTGAAGCCCATTTGGAAAGACAGGACCATCAGTCTACATTCCAAGGTAAGACTGCTGCGCTCCCTTGTCATCTCAATCTTCCTATACGCTTGCGAAACATGGACCCTCACAGCAGATCTACAACGGAAAATAGAAAGCATGGTGGATCGACGTTGCACTGCACGCCTTCAGATTCTTCGCAAGATTATTAGTGGCACTGCGAACTGCCCCATCATCAATGGAAAAGTGGAACAGGTGATATCACGCCAACGCTGTAGCCACAACAAGCAGTACACAATGACGAACATTATTATTATTATTATAAACAAGTCTTGTGCAGGACTCTAAATAGAGCTGCCTCTTTTCTGCCACGAACCATAAAGAACTGGAATGCCCTCAACAGTGAGTCTCCCAGTAAAGCGCTCCAGTTCTCCTGCCAACTCGCCCCACCACTCCCTTCCCCCTGACCCCATGTCCCTTCACCCAGCATCTCCCCCTCCCCCCACCCCATTCCCTCACATTTCTCATGGACTGATTCATGTAGCGACAGTATTACGTGTCAAGTGAAAGGTGACAGTATTTGACATGCACACAAACCCTTTAAAATGCCAAAGTGATCAACACGATTATATGATTATTGCTTTAGGTCCAACAGACTCTTCTGAGCCAAATCAGGACGTATAGCCGAATCAGGACCACAAAATCAAGACCACAACTTCGCTGAAAGAGGACTCGCCCCTGATCCGCATAAAAGATCTGCCGAAGCAACCCTAGTGGTAACAGTGAAGGCACTCCACCAGCAGGTCACTTTACAATACCACGCAGGGGACGCTGAGGCTATACTCTAATTTATCGAACCCCCATTTACAAAAACAAAATAGAATATAAACATCATTATAAAATATCAACAAAACACATACATATAAAATGCCTACATTGCCAAATAATAACATCATAGGAACCCCCAGTGACCACCTGGCAAAAAGCGTCCAATTTTTCCAAGCTGATCCAACAGACCTCACACACAAATGAGGAGTTTTGTCCCGGAAGAGTTTTCAAGAAAAAAGGTAAGTTATTGGTCTAGCGAAGAAGAAGATAGTATTTTAGTAGATTGATAGAGCAGAGTAGGAATGAGAAAGAACAATGGAGAAAGACAGTGACAGTGGGAATTTAAAGCACTAAATTTCCAGAAAGTGGGGATGCTATTTATACTGAAACCCCCGGCACCCCCATGGGGATCAACACAATTGATTGTGGGCGAATACGACAAGACAAGTTGAGGTTACAGAAGACTTCTGGGCATTTCCTATACCCAGCACATCACTAACGACACAATTCGACAGACCATCACACAAGCCATTGGACAACACGATGACCTGCTCACAGTGGTGAAGAAACGGAAACTCAGATGGTATGGCCACGCCTACAGGTCATCAGGCCTTGCACAGACCATCCTGCAAGGCACAGTGCAAGGAGGTAGAAGAAGAAGGAGACTGAAGAAGTGGTGGGAGGACAACATTCGAGAATGGACTGGTTTGACACTGAGCGAAGCCATGAGGATTGCTGAGGACAGGAGTACGCTTGTGCCCCTACGACCTCTGAGTTACGGGATAGGATAGGATAGGATATTATTTCTAAACACGTCACGAGAACATCAGGCCTTGCAAAGACCATGGCACAGTGCAAGGAGGCAGAAGAAGAGGGAGACAGAAAAAGATGTGGGAGGACATTTGAGAATGGACTGGATTAACACTGAGCAATGCCATGAGGGTTGCTGAGGAAGAGAGAAAGATGGAGTACACTGGTTAAATGATCATCTGTGGTGCCCAAACGACTTTCAAGTTACGGGATAGGATAGGATTTCCAAACTGTGTTTTTATGACTTTAAACATTGTAAGTTCCAAAAGGAGCATGTGAATCATATAAGTTGGCCCTTCTAGTTGGAAGCTTATAATTTTTTTTAATGAAATTAAAACTTTTAATTGCCTTTTTAATTCAAATAATGTATATGTTTTTTCAAACCTAAATTAGACATAAACCCAAGAAATGTTTTTAATGCGTATTATTATTTATAATGACCTTTGACTGATATTCATTTTAGAAAGAATATTAATCAATTTATGTTTTCAGCTAGATTCATTTAAGGAGACTGCCAAGAATGAAGCCACAACAAAAGAAGTGGATGGGATTATGGAAACATTATGGTTTTATTATGAAAAAAACAACAGTAAGTTGACTTTTTTTAATTAGTGGGATTATAGTTTGTAAGGCATCTTTATATTCTTTGAAATAAAATTATAAAAACATAATTTAGATCTAATTTAGTGATTACATCAATATTTAGTATTTTAATTACAATTGAAACTATTTTTTTAAATGTAAACTTACTATGTTTTACTCCTTTGGAAGAAGTTAACCAGAGCATGTATGCGCAGAGATTCTGAACAACCAGTTTCAGGCTGCCCTTATCACTGAGGACACATCCCATGTACCAAGCAAGGGTGACGGCCTGTTCCTAGCGAGGGGCGATATCTGGATCGACGAGGATGGAGTACGGAAGCATTTAGCTACAGACAAAGCGATGGGTCCAGACTCGATTCCTGCCTTCAAAATGAAGAGCCACTGAAGAACTAACACCCATCCTAATTAAACTCTTTCAACTTTCACTGAACACTGGAAAGGTTCTGTCTGACTGGCAACACCATTTGGGTTGTGCCCATATTCAAAATAGAGTGATCGACATCTTGCTGCGAACTATCATCCAGTCAAGATACTCGAGCACATTATTCACAACTGCATTATGGAGCACTTCAAACACCATTGCATGCTGACTGACACACAGCATGGATTCAGAAAGAAACGATCTTGCGAAACTCAGCTCGTCATCATAGTTCATGAGATTGCTTAACAACTTGCTCAAGGCGCCCAGGTCGACGTTATCCTGCTGGACTTCTCCAAGGTTCCTCATACACGCCTGCTTACAAAACTGGACTACTATGGCATGCAGAATAACACCCTCAAATCGATTTCAGCGTTCCTTGATCAGCGCCAGGAACAGGATGTCCTAGAAGGTCACCTCTCATCTTCTGTCAAACTCGTCTCCGGAGTTCCTAAGGGTACTGTCCTTGGTCCCCTTCTCTTCCTTGCATTTGATTTATCAACGATCTTCCAGACTGTCAAGTTTAGTTTTACCAAGCTGTTTGCAAACGACTGTCTCCTGTCTCACATCACACAAATGACAGCCTACAGCTCCAGCAAGATGTTTCATCTCTAGAGCACTGGGAGGCTACTTGGCTAATGGACTAACCCCAGCAAATGCAGCATCATCCGCATTACTCCAAATCAGAAAATGCAGTTTTTCCATCGTCATATAACCTCCATGGACAGACTCTGGAGACAACATCCAGCAAGTATCTAGGAGTGACCATTAGTGAACACCTCGTGAACAGCTTCTTCACAAGAACACTGCCCCAGTGGAACAAACTTCAACCCAGGCTCACTGATTCTCCTTGATTGGAGTCCTTCATCACAGGCCTGGGTGGTCAGTTTGGACCCGTCATCCTGCAGTGATCCACAGATTCATAGCCTGTATATATTTTAAAAAAACTTTTGGATCCCTTTCGGGAGCATATGAGCCACCCACTGTCTGTACCCGTCAACTCAGGCTCTTCAACCACTGGACAACAGACATTCCATACAAAGAAGAAGATATTTATGCATTCCATCACACAGATTTTAAAGATCCTGAACCTCATGTAGAAAAAGGAAAATATAAATCATATTTCTAGTGAAGATGTCCAATCGAAGTTGACAGTACTATACTGCCATATTCGTCATCAAACACATGCTAGACCACTGCTGAAGTGGTATGGGTGTATTACCACGTAGGAAATCTACATAGAAAAATAGGTCTAAATCTTCCTTCCATTACAAAGGAAAGATTTTTCCTTATCAAATGAGGCAGGATGAAGTACTACACATTGTTGGGTAGTTTGCACATTTGTAGGTTCGATGTGAAGGTCCTGAATGCACTCTGATCCTCTGCCAGAATAATTTCACCAGACATTGTTAATATTTTATATTTTGTTTTTGTAAACCAGAGTTCAATAAATGAGATTACACCCTCAGCGCTCCCTGCATTTCAATTTTGTTTGTTAGTTATTCATTGCTTACAGGGTTCAGCGGACTGCAAAGAGCCGAATCAGGACCACTCAGTTTTGTTATACTTTCACTACTCACTAAAAGTTTGTTGCTCTTGCTTTTTTGTTTTTGTTTTTGTTTTCTTTTTGTTGATAAATAATTAAGAATGATATAGTTTATTGTTGGAGTAAATGATAATGAATTGTGAAGGTGAATATTTAATTATGGGTATTATGTAATGGAAAAACTAGGGATTTTGCTTTATTGTGTTGTAAACTGTAATTGTGAACTTTAGTCTTTTCTGGTGTGCTTTTGTTTGTTGTCACTGTTGATAAGTATCCTGTGTATTTGTACCTAACACAGACCTGGGTACCTCGCCGTATTTCGCCGTATTCGTACGACTTGGCGACCAGCCATACGGCCATCCGCTTAAAATACTTAAAATACGGAAACAACCCTTTAAAAAAAATTTTTTTTTTTTTGGGTTAAAAGTCTATTTTGACGAGTTACTTCCCCTTCACTCTGTGTGCACGTTGTCGACCGCCATTTTTGCAAGAAGCAAACACCAAACATGAAAAGAAGCACTGACCAACCTGAACCATTGGCATCTGAAAGTAAAAAGAAACAATGCACTTCAGTGTCGCGAAAGCAGCCGTTTCTGCAGGCCTACAATGACAAATGGAAATTTTTAATTGAGAGGGGACCATCCCTTGTTCATTGCACAATATGCAAAATTTCTTTTTCCTGTGCACATGGCGGTCGTAATGATTGAACGGCATGTGGCATCCAAAAGTGTTTGATGTTGTGCTTGTGAACCTTCAGGCAGAAGAACATTTGATTCACACGCTACGACCTTCTCTTTTGAGCCTTATCATGTCAATTTTCAGCAGATTTGTGAAGCCATCTGTTGTTCTCAACCATGATATCACTGAAGTCAAGTATCAATTGAGAGAAAACCAGAAAGAAGATAATGATTTGTTAATTGGGGATTTGGCCAGAAACTTCATTGTTGAAGAACAACCTGAAGAGTACCAAATTAGCAGAATTTTACACTTCTGTCCGGCAGTACTTTGAAGCTACATGTTCCTATTTGCTTCAAAAACTACCACTCTCCGACCCTCTCCTGAAGCATTCAGTTGTCTTGGATACTGCTAGTCAGACACAGTCCTCTGTCACTGACCTCAGATATTTTCTGGCACGATTTCCATGCCTTGTACCACCTGAAGTTTCAGTGGAGATGCTGGAGGAACAGTTTGCAAAATATCAAATTTCCGATATCAAGGATTGCATCTGTGACAGTCCCAAGGTCGATGACCAATGGATAAAGATCAGCACGAAGCACAAAGATCTTCAACAGCTTGCACGTGTTATGTTGGGGATAATGACAATACCTCACAGCAGTGCAGCTTGTGAACGTGTATTCAGTTGTGTCCGAAAAAATTCAACATCTCAAAGAGCTTCGCTGGGCAGTGACACACTTGAAGCTATTTTAGTGTTGAAGACAACACCCCAGCAAGACTTTAGCAATGAAGACCTTGATAAACTTAAGTCTGCATACAGTTTGCATCAGCAGCAATACAAAGTTTAAGGGCTGTGCTTGTGGACAATATTTTAATGTAATTTTAGAAAGAAGCTGCCTCAGACCAAAAAAACCCAAACATCTCAAAGTAAAGTAAGATACACTTACAGTATTAAAGCCTTTTGTTGTTTCAGTGTAATTATAAATGTACATGTTATTCATTATTTATTGTGCAGTTAAACATGTTCATGCCGTACGTATTTGCACATGCGGGCCAGTAGAAAATCTGGTCACATTTGTTAAAATCTGGTTTTGAACCCTTAGGAATACTATCATGAAATATGGCAGGTACCCAGGTCTGCTAACATGAAAGGTGTTTTTTATATTGCCATTCAGACTTGTTTCATGTATTTCACAAACCTCCCATTTCCCTTTTTTGGAGCTAAAAATCCCCCTGAGCATAGACTTTTGTTACAGTATAAATGGATAAAATCATGTTTTGAAATAAAAGGACTGTTCCAATAAATACACCCAGCTAGCACTAGGTCTCATCTTCCCCATCCTTGGTCCCACAGGATTGTGCTGTTGTCTGTTGATGTGCCTGTGCAGGTTTGTATATTCCATTTCTCTTACTCCCTGAGCAACTCTTGAGCTAATAAAGCGCTATTTAAGAATAATAATAATAATAATAATAATAATAATAATAATAATAATAATTATTATTATTATTATTATTATTATAGTAATAATCTTATTGATAGTAAGAGCACTTGTTGGTTGATGATGTTTAAGCGAGAAATTTGGTGAATGTTGACCAAAAAAAATTTTTTATAGACACAAATAACATATTTCTTGCACATGAATAAAACCATTTTAAATCTTCTATGAGTTATCACGTCATTCAACAGGATGACTATGAACATTATTTTCAGTGTTTAGAATAAGTCTGCATTGAAACATAAATTCAGTATTAATATTATTATTATTTAGCTAGTCCAATGCAGGCCGCTTGAGGAGTAGAAAATTCCACTTAGAGTGCAGTTGTACACTTTAACAAGCTATCGTTTTTTATTTAAACAATATTTTATATTACTTTATGAAGAAAAGTTGTATATAAATGGCAAAATAAATAAGCAGTGTTACTTTTGTTATTATATGCGAGTTAATTGATGAGAAAATGCTGATAGACTGGGCTAAAATGCTCTCCGCTTGAGGTTACTAGGCATGGCACCATTTTGCTTGTCTTCCCGGATGTGGGTACCTATTTTTAAACTGGAATTCCAAGCTCAATTTTGATTGGATTGTCTTGATATTTGGTGACCAATCAGAGGACATCTTGCTGAACACTTTGGTGTATGTTTCTTTTGAATGTGATTGATGGAAGTGATGAAAATGTAGGGAAGAAAATTTGCCTTTTTTCGTTTTACAAGTTGGGTTGTTGTTTTAATTATTTTCATATTGAAACATACACCCCTACAATCTGTAATGTTTTCTCTGTCAAATGGTGTTAATCTTTTTATAAAATATTGCGATTCAACTTTGGAATAACAATTTGAAGTAGTGTACTATTTCACACACACAACGATCTCTAGGCTTAGCCAGTCTCAGTACTGTAGGCTGCCATTGTGCACTACAAACTTATAATAGGCCTTATTTAATTTTAAATAGGTCAGTTTAACGTTATAGAAGTAAATTTTTCTTTATTTTTTTCATGGTTATAATTTACTGTGAAGAAAATTTTAAGTTAGCAAACTTTAAATAATTAATAATGGCCGGGTTTTGGTCTATCAACATTAAACAATGCTGAGTTGGCCTAGTCCATTGTAAGCTGCCTCCCCTGTAGTGCGCTATTTATAGACGGTATCTTCATCTTTACTTATGCACTGGGCTTGTGGAAAACTTACTGCGAGGTAGATCGGCTTGAAAGTATCTAGGTTAGAATAGGCCTACTGGAATCTCGGTACAATTTTTGTTTGTTTTGTTTGCAGTTTGCATTCATTTTAATTTTTTATGAGAATTTCTTCAATACATCTACTTAAATTCAATATGTTTTACTTGTAGCTAATAAATTATAAACTTTTGAGTGTATACTTTATTTTTTTTTATATTATAATTATATTTTTGGCTGCTTTCTAGTTTCTTTTACAAATCTTTACCTCTTGATCATCGAGGTTTTTATTTTATTTATATGTTCAGGTTCTAAGTTTGATTGATTTATTTTTTTATTATTTTATTTTTTTGTTGTAAATTAGCCTACATTATAATATACTGAGTGTACTACTACTAGTCTTTTGTTGTTTATTATTTTTTCGGCCTTTTCTAAATTGGTCTGTTTATTAATATAATCAATAATGATCTTCAATTGTGTTTACTTAGTTATTTTGGGTTTTAATTTCAACTGTATTCTATTTCTAAACAAAGTTTATGCAGAGATGCTGAAAGTGAAATGATTTATTTCATTTTAATTACTTATTTATTTCATATTTATTTATTTATTTATTTATTACACTCTGGCTGTTTTTTTCGCAGCTGCAAAAACAGTATATATATATCATTTGCTCAACAAAGAAAGTGGATAAATTGAGCTCTGTGGCAAGAACACATTGTTAGAACAATCATGGTAATGTTACTCACTGCTGTATTTTTATTTATTTTTATTTTTTTAAAAATTAAACTAAAAACATTAAATGATATTTATTCGTTATCTAAATTATGATTTTTTATAATTATTTTATCATGTAATTTGAACAAAATACTAAAGATATAAGCAAATTATGACAATATAAAAGATTTCCCTTCAAAGAGTGTTAAATTCTGAACAATTTAATATTAAAATGTTTAAAATCCACCACAAAGTATAAGAGCTATATTTAAATAAAGTTTCGACCAATCGGAACAAACGACCCGATTGTTATGCAAATTTATGCATCATAAAATACATTTATATCACATAAACCACTTGTGATAATGCTGTCTTGTAATTTGTTTTCTTTTCATTGGCATTTTAAAGCTTTTACATTTAAAAAAAAATAATTTACAAATTATTTGGTTTAAAATATGCAAATTTTATGCAAATTAGGTCAGTCTGGTGCGTCTGATCGAATTTTTAAATGCGCCATCGTAATCGGCATGATTTTTTACATAAAACTCCATCACATTTATTATTATAATATGATTTGTAACTATTTTATATTAAAATGTATGGATTTTTTTCTCACTGAATGGTGCCATTGGCTGTGAGCATAATTCCTATGATTCTGATGTTCTTAAAATTCTACAAAAAAGCCTTATTTTCCGAACTTCAAAAGCCCATAACTTTTTTCTTTTCTGTCCGATTTTCAAAATTCAAACTGTTTTGTGACTGTGAAACTCTAAACTATTTAGAGAAAAGCAAACCTGCTCCTCAAAATTTCAAACAAAAAAGCATGTGGACTAGCTATATTATTATTATGACCAAAAAAACCTAGATCTGATTTGGACATATTGTGTTTTGCAGGAAGTCCAATATGCTACTTTGAGTTTGTAGTCAACCCTTTTTCCTTTGGCCAGACAGTGGAAAATATCTTTTATGTTTCTTTTCTGGCAAAGGTATGTACACAATGGCTTTTGGATATTCTGCTAAGACATTACATCGTCTGAAAGCCGGTAGATGAATCAATAGCCTCCTCCTCAAAACTAAAACAAAACAAAAACAAGATGGCAAGCCATTCAAATTTATTATTAGACATAACAGAAAAAGAAGCATTTTACAAAGTGTTAATTTTCTTGGCGATATTATGGCACAGTTTTATCTTAACAAAACAAGGAAAATATAAAATGAAAGGCCACCATCTGAATCTATCTGTCAGTTCATACTCTTATCCAAAGGAATAGTAGGGGGCGCAGATGTTCAGGAAATTTATATATATATATATATATATATATATATATATATATATATATATATATATATATATATATATATATAATATATTAAATATTTATTATTTTATTATTATTAATATCATTATTTAACTCCATGCCGTCAATGAGGTTTGAACCACTGCCTGTACAAGCTGCAATGCTATGTTTATCAGTACAACTTATGTTAATCTGATGAATAAAAATTGATGCAACAACAACAAAGCTATCGCCTGACATTCGGGTACCACTGATCTGAGCCAACTGTGCTCTAAAACTTGGCTGAGCCGATATTAATAATTTTTTGCTGGCAGATAGATTCAGATGGTGGCCTTTTATTTTATATTTTCCTTGTTTTGTTAAGATAAAACTGTGCCATAATATCGCCAAGAAAATTAACACTTTGTAAAATGCTTCTTTTTCTGTTATGTCTAATAATAAATTTGAATGGCTTGCCATCTTGTTTTTGTTTTGTTTTAGTTTTGAGGAGGAGGCTATTGATTCATCTACCTGCTTTCAGACGATGTAATGTCTAAACAATGTTTTGTTTGTGTCCATCCAGCTATCTTTCAAAACTTGCAAGTGGCTTAATTTCTCTGAACCTGTTTCATCGATAACAACCAAACTTTATAGGATGGCCAATATCCATTAGACAAAATATTATCAAGAAATGATGACCACTTCAAGGTCAAAAGGGTCACAGGGTCATCTAATGTTATTCAAAAAATGAAAATGTTTCAAAAGATTGCATGTTTTTCCTGAGTTGTTAATATTGAACATGATTCTTTGATGCATGATAGATTTCAATGAGACACACATAATATGCACATTTGGTCAAGCTCACTCCAAGGTCAAGGTCACTGGAGTTTTTCAAAGTATAGATACTTTGAAGTGACCTTTACCCTAAACTTTTAGAGATATCAAGTTCAAACTTGTATTTAGAGATGATAGTTTGATCTTTCATATATGTTCAGTTTTTGCATTGATCTTGAAGGTCAAGGTTATTTTAGGCTTTGCAAAAACATACAAAAAATAGGTCATAGTATAGTGGATGGCTGTTTATTTAACCCATAGTGTGCAACAAAGTTGGGGTATTTGATCACACATGAGCATAAGAGTTCACATGAAGATCAAGGTCATCCTAAGGTCAAGGTAACTGAAGGTCATCCCAAGGTCACTCTTTTTTGTATTTTTCAGCATAATTCAACTTTTGCTGTAGTTTATTTGATATTACATGAGTGTATTTGGAGCCGGAGGTCATGGTCATCTCAAGGTCAAGAGCATAGATTGATCAAAATCAGTATTTGCCTTTTAATGCCACTGTTTAATTTTTTTTTCTGGACAGTCATTTTAATGTTGAATATTGCACGTTTCACAAGGAGCATTTGAGTCCTATGGGCATTGCCATTCTAGTTTTCTTAAATTATATTGAACATTATTGGTGCATGATAGATATCGGTGAGTCACACATACCATGCACCAAATCAAACCAACATATGATCGAAACATCTGTAAATCCAATTGACGTGTGATCAAAATGTGTTAAAAGCAAACTGAGGTATTATCAAAATGTCTTAAAATCAGATTGTCAATATATCAAAACCAAAATTAATCGTAGCATCAATGCATTGAATGATGGAAATATCAAATAGACAACATATCGATTGGACAAAAAGTCGAAGCGTCATAGAGTATAACATTATTAATATATTGTCGTTTCAGTATTTTTGTATATTTTTCAATCAATCAAGCCAGGTATTATGATGAACTAATGATGAAGTAGCACTCACTTGGATGCTGCGAGGACTACTCATGGTTTTGAGAAAGTCTAATAGCTTGAAGATCATTTATGGTATGAATTGCAAGTTGGAAATGGCAATAGGTCGGACACAAAAAGGCAAGCCTCTTCTATACTTAAACGGGATGACATATTCTGGATCGCATGGATGTACATTACACATAAGCACAGACATACCAACACATACACGCAAACGTAATGAAATCCATTGTTTCTTGCACCTCAAAATTTAATTCTATGAGACCTTTTTTTTACTTCATATTGTTTACATTCGATTTTATTCGATATTATTGTTTGATAATGATAATATGACGTTCTATCTAATGTCTTTTCAGTCATGTAATGTCCCATCAAGTGTCTTATCGATCTTCTATCGTACGGTATCCTGTCTTTTGAGCCAACGACGCTTAGGTGACGTCTGTTCGACATATGGGGATAGGAGGGGGATGAGTACATAGAATCACAATGCTATGCACATCAGAGGTCATGTGAAGGTCAAGGTCATCCCGTCAAGGTCATCCCAGTATCCATTTTTATGTGCGCGGAGGAGCGGTCCCTTACTCATCTGGTGGTCAAGGGCGCGTGCTGGTCCAGAACCTGACGGAGACCGTGATTGTACAAGTCCACCATGTCCGTCGACGCTGAGTTTACTACACGAGTCAGCGCCCTTGCGTCGGACTGAAAGTGGACTGAGCGGCCAGCGTGGAGAGGATGGCGGATTGATCTCCCAGACAGTCAAACACCTCCAGTCAGGTAGCTGGTGTCGTCACGCACCACTACCCAGTCCAGAGTAGTTGGCACCTTGGGCGGCTTGAGTTCGATCCTGTATTGGCCAGCGCCTTGAGTTGCCAAGAACGGCGAAATATGTGCGCTATACAAATACCCAATAATAATAAATAATAAATAAAGTATGGCCACAGCAGTGCGTGGGAACGTTGATGAGCTGAGAGAAATTCTGGTCATGCAACAATGTCGTTATTTTGTTCACGTCACTATCTTGAGGTCGGTCATAATGGTAATTGAAATCACCAATAGCGATAAAGTCACAGCGAGTGTCGGAGTACATGGAGTGGAGGTCGGAGAACTCGTCCAGAAACTGTCGAGACGTGACTTTGCTCCTGGACGGCAGGGGAGGCGCTGTTGTTGTCCAAGAGGACTGAAGATTACTATATTTAGCCACTTATTACTTGCCCAGATTACAGCAGCTTACACAATTTTGCATCTGGTTTTAAAAATTTTCCAGGGGAATATGTCCCCGGACTCTGCTAGAGGGCTACTCTCTTCATGCTGTCAACGCCCTCCATTCCCAATCCTTCCTAAATATCTTCTTTTTTTCACCTTAACCGTTTTTCATGCCTGTTTGTTAGAGTAATGACATCAGATGTTCTACAGATGCGTGACACTTCATTTTCCAAATTCAAAGTTAAGGTCGATCCAGCTTACCTAAATATGATTTACTTTTTTGGTAAAATATCTCACAAAATATTGAAATATTTGCAGTGCAAAGCCTTACATGTGTACCTGTATATATTTGTGTGTGCCTGATCTTAATTGTATTGTTACATTATGTTATTGTTATAAAGTTGTTAGTTGTGCTAATTGTTAGAACCAGACGAAGCATAAAAAGGTGACCAGTGGTAGAGAGCTACAAGGATCAGATCAGTAATGAGTCAGCTGCAAAGTCCAGCCGGGCCTTAGACAGCTACAAAGCAACGGCTAGCCATGAGTCACTCGGCAACAAAGATCTGGTCGGCCAAATTAAATGAGTAACGGTAACCAGTTAATTTAATTTGCTGTGACCTTGACTACAAGTCAGGTCTTAGCAAATTAAATCCACTTTTTTTAGCCTTAGTATTTGGTGTAAAAACTAATGTTAATGGAAACCTTCGCCTTTCAATTTTTTTGTCTTAAGGTACAAAATTATCAATATTTCGAGTGTCTAGAAGAACATTGAATGGCTTGCCTTCTAGGTCTTTTTTAAATATTTCCAGGTAAATTATCTGGAAATACTTTGAAATAGAAAAAGGGAATCAAAACGAGCCAAATGTTGGTCTGTCTGTCGGTCCGTTGGAAGCCATATTTAAAAAAACCCACTGAACAGATTTTTTACCAAACTTCAAAGGAGCATTACCTAGGTTAGCTGCTATACCAAAAAGGAGTCTATTTGATGCTAAACATCATGGGCCATCCTTTAGTAGCAGTTAGTCAGTTTGAATTTAACTTTTTTTGTTCAAAATCCTTTTGCCATATACCAACAATAACTGACTCGAAATTCATTTTAACATTGTAGATACTTTTCTGCTAAACATGCTAGATCTTTTATTGTACTTCACACACAGGTTTTGCACTGCATCTAAAATTTGGCTAAGCCAATATATATAATTTGTTTGCTTGCAGGTAATTCCATGCTTTTCTTTTCCTTCTTTAGAAAAAAGCCGAGTCTCAACACCGCCCAAAAAATTAACACTTTAAAAAATACTTATTTTTCAGCTAGGTGTGTGTGCTTGAAAATACACTTGACATGGTTTAAAGTCTTTTTTTTTATCTGTAATTTATTTTAAGGTTAACTCGGGGTGTTGGATAGCGCAGTGGTTGGAGCACTCGCTACTGTGTCGCAAGTTAAGCATTGTCCAGTGCGGTTAGCACTTGGATGGGTGACCACAAAACGTGAAGCGACAAATAACACCCCCAGTTGACTCAACTGTGACTGAGTACCTACTCTCTTAAGGGTGGGGAAGGTAAAGCAGCGAGGGAGAGAGATGGGAATCACCCTCATTACGCTGGCCCAAGATAAGTGTGATCTCCAACATCACGCTCCCCTACGGCCACAGGCTACGGGACTACCTTTACCTCCTTTTTTAAAAGCTCAATTGGCATGTTACTGTATTTCTAATTCCTGTACTTTTTTCCCTTATATACACATTCATTTTGTTTCTCCTATTTAACTCATGTCAGTTCTTTATCCGTCATGAAAATAAATAATTTCATTTTCTTCATTTTCAGGATGGTTTCATTTCTCTGGACCTGGATGAGGATGAATTGCCAGTACTTAGTGAGGAAAAACATTGTTGCATCAGCGTGTTATGCTAAGCTATATACAGGGTGTTCCAAAAGTCTTGGGCACATTTTGACATTGAATATTTCCGAAACTATTAAGGATATAAAAATGCATCTGGTAAATTCAGAAAGCTTGTAATCTCAATTTTTACATGGAATGTTCAAAGATGTTCAATGTGAGCACCATTGGTCACACGACACACATCAAGCCGATAATCAAATTCTTGCCAAACGCGTCCCAGCATTTTGTGGTTGAGTGAACGCCATTAATGGGTCTGAAAAGAAATTAAAAAATCAACAGCTTCACAAAAAATTTATGTAATTAGCTTTAAAATGGCACAACTTTTATCTTACTACCATTCATAGTAATTGAGATATGGGGACTTCAAATGTGCCCAAGACTTTTGGAACACCCTGTATTAATGCACTAGGGGTTGGCTCTGAGGTCACATGACACTCAATCCAAATTAAATAATAATTACAAAATGAAGGTAAAGGCAAAATTTTTCAATGAAACTCCCTACCTGAAAATTTAAAAAATAAATGAAGAAATAACCATTTCGTACAACTAGTATGGATAATTTTAGACACTAGTCTTGGATGAAACATATTTTAAACGATAGTAATAGTTATTAATTTATAAAGCACATTATCAAACATCTAACATTTTCAGCTAGGTGTGTGTTCTTGAAAATACACTTGACATGGTTTAAAATCTTGTTTTTATCTGTACACAAGCACATGCAAAGCACAATAGATCACTGCAGACCTGCTTACCCTTCTTCTCCCAAAATAGTACAATACTGTCTCAAAATAGTACAATCAGCATTCAAAACAGTAATCGCAAGGCAGAAAACAAATTTACCATCTATTTTGTAAAACAAGTGCCTTTTAAACTTACCAGTACGCTGAGGATGCGTCTTGCTACAACTGATGCTAAGTGAAGCAAAAATACTGCCATGCACTGATACTGTCTGTAGTTGTAGTTACAAGTCTTTTTAGTCTATAAATTCAATCTTGTAGTTGTAGAACAATAGAATTTTTGTCACTACGCACAATCAACATTTAATTACACTGGACTTTGGCCGTCAGGGTCAAAGTTACTTGAATGTAATGTTTTGTTTAGTAGATGTGGAACAGAACCAACCAAGTGACTACACACAATGTGCACACAACTGGTAAATAGATGTGCAATAGATTGTCACAACACACTGTACATTGGATCAGCATATGTAACCAGACTCATTGTACATTATATACACTGTTATTTGAATATTCTTTTTACTTCTTTAGTGAGTTGTAGTAGGCACTTTTCAGTTGCTGCAAGTCTTGTGTACTGTAAGTTGCTTCCAGGCAGCTGACTGCTCTCCCTTTCAGAACCAACAACGCCTCAGTAGTTTCTTGTGCCATGGATGTCCTCTGATCCGTGCAGGTTTTTCGAACCATGGAGAATATCCTCTCACATGCAGCACTTGAGTGAGGTATTGTGAGGATCCCCTTCATCACTTGTGTAAGGTTCTTCAGGGTTGGGTGCTTTTGGCTTACTGTCTGCCAGACTCTGTCAACTCTCTCTCCTTGTTCAATGCAGTCGTCAATGTTTATCTGCTGGTATTTGGCAAACTCTTCATAGATGGTGTCAACATCAGTACCTGGAGGGATCAGACTTGGAAACCTCGTCAAAAAATATTCCAATTGATGCTGCTTGACCTCTAATCTCTTTCTGGGATCCACTACAGAAGAATTCTGGAGAACAAGGTCAGCAAGTGGAAGCTTTTGAAGCAGGTAGTCTAAAACTGTCTCAAAATACTTGCGAATGGATGAGTAGAACTCAGCAACTTTCTTGTCTCTCAAGTGGTACTTTACTTTTTCTTGAAGCATGGCCTTTGCCTCAGATCCAATTAGGAGATCAGCATCATCTTTTTGGTTCTCTCTTTGTTTGTACAGGACCTTATGAAGGTCATGGCCATGAACAGCTGTTGGCAGAAGAAATCTGCAGTACAAGTCTGAAATAAGGCTGGAAAGATTATCCTTCAGCTTGTGGATCAAGGGTTCTTCTGCCTGCAGTTGGACAAGCACCTGATCATAAACTTTCAATGTGTAACACAAGAAATGGCAGAACAGCTTGTTGGTTGGTGACTGTAAAAAGTCGTAGATTGCCTCCACCTTCTTCACAGAGTAAGTTGTTGTGCCTGGTCCTTCTGAATTTGCAGTTGTCTGTCCACCCTGTTGCTTCTTTGCCTTTGCCTGCTTTTCTTTTTCTTGACCAAAAAAGTGCAATAAGGGATACCAGTTTTGCATCAATCTTTGTAAGCATCTTCCAATGCTTAGCCAGCGAGTGCAAACATGCTTTAGTACTTTCCGCTGTTCTGCATCATAGAGGTCTTGGAGGGTCTTTAATTCGTACTGTCTGTTCACACTTTTCTTAAAGTAGTGATAGACATCAATCAAGACCTCTTCAATGGAAGGAAGACAGGCAGCCCCTTTCTTAGCTGCAAGATGCACGAGATGGAGACAGCACCGTGCCAGATGAATGTTGCTTTGCTCCCCTTTTATAAAGCTGTACACTCCATTGTGTTGGCCAGTCATTACATTTGCATTGTCACAGCCAAATGCAATGCAGTTTGCCCACGGGACACCCTGTGCCTGCAATTCATTTGCCATCGTCTTGAAAATGTTCTGTCCTGTGGCTGAGGTTTCAGTGCAAATAGGTAAAGCGAGGAGATGTGCATTGACGAGGCCATCCTCTCCTTCAATGGTCACCACCAGAGGGAACTGTTTTTTGTCTGAGTCGTTGCTGCCATCAGTAGCAATACTAAAGGGCAGTCTCTGCATCCTCTTAGCCAGGTCCTTCATGGTCAGTGCAGACATTTCCTTGATCATTGAGGTTGCTTTCATTCTGCAACATTTAACATCTGAAACAAAATAAATGTTAAGTATAAATTTTCAGCCGAGACATTTTGTAGTAGACCCTAGGGCAATCTAATATTTTGGCTTATTTTCATTATAATAATTATTATTATTTATGTTATAAAGCGCACATGTGAAACATGTCTGCTCAAAGCGCATTGAACATGAATACAAACAATGCACAAACAGACAAAACACTAGGCCTACATAATAACAATAATAGTAATACTAAATGATGATAGAACACTAACGACTAAGGTAGAAAAAATAGTAATATAACCAAATATCATATGGCAAAACTTGAAAAGGCACACACACACACACATGTGTAAAGGTTGTGTGACAAACAAAGCATGTTTGTGTAGTCTTGCTACTTATTACTTTCTAGTTTTACTAGGGCCTATTTATTTATAGACCAAATTTAAAGTTAGTTAGTTAGTCATTGCTTATAGGGTCCAGCGGACTGCGAAGAGCCTACTAGTAATAAAAAAAAAAAAAGACCTATTAATAATTAAAAAAAATTAAAAGCTTACTTGCTGCAAACTTGGAATCTGGAAACATTTCACAAAGGCTTTGGTGAAGGTGTCAGCTGAAGAAAGTGACAAATTGAGTTCTGCAATCATGCCACACATCACTGCTTCTGCACGGGTAACTTGTTCTTGAAATGATGCAGCCATGTTGGGTCTCTGACAAAAAGTGGTCAACGTTGTTGTGTTTTGATTCAATGCCTCATACGACTTGTGAGACTTTGTTTCACAATGCTTCTTACAGTCGTTCTGACCACCATGTGCTACTGAAAAGTCAGACTTGCAGATCGTGCAGTGGGCAAATGACGAACCCTTCGACGAAGGCCTTAACTCTCGAAATTTCGTCTGATAATCAGGTAGAAACACCTGCTGATAAACTTTCTGTTTCTTCCGCGGAATCAGTTCCTTATTCACATTGGTAGAAGTTTCTCCTTCATCCTCAGTATCCGTTTCGTGTGCCTTTCTCTTCTTGGAGGACATTATTGCTGTACTGTATAATATCGAACGCTGATGTGGAAACGTGGCATGTAATTTTACAAGAACGGCGCCAATACGAACAGTATTAGAGTACCACAAGGCGAGATACCGTAGCCAAATGTTAAACCAGCGCTGATTGGACAACCTTTATGTTGTAACCAATCCTAATTTTCCGTCTAGGCACTGCCGGAAGTTATTGGAACAGGAAGTAAATTAAATCTTACAACCGAAAACATATAAAAACTTTTTTTTTTTTTTTTACTAGCCAAAAATCGTAATTTTTAGTAGGCTTGGCGTACAATCGTAAAAGGCATCAAAATATCGTACATTGTACGCCAAATTCGTACAAGTAAGCAGGTCTGGTGTCACTGTCACAAAACCAATGTTACTGGGTGATCACTACTTGTGAAGGACTTCCTTGACTTTCATGACTTACCTTATAACGTGGTTTTATTTCAATTAAAAAACCTAAGGTACACCATTTCTTTCCATCACTCCACAAACACATAACACGTTTTTCCCAAGTTCGATTCTTTTATTATATTCTGTTATTTTTTTTCTTGAAAAGATATAATTGACGATACTTCCCGTCGTGGTTCACTTCACTTGAATATTTAACTTGTCTGTGATTAAAGTCATCGTTGCTGTTGTTGACAAATGAAGAACCCGATTAAGGCTGAGTTGTAGGAAAAGTTCATCGGAAATGGAACTTGACGCTGATGTCGCTATTAGATCTAGTGGCTGTCCGTGACCCACCAGAGACGTCTGTAGCCATCATTGACGTACAGTCCCATCGTAGAATCAATCAACCAAACCGCGAACATAGACGTCAGAGAAGAGTCCAATGTAGTCTCCGAGATGAGATAGATACGGAAAGCCAAAATAAAAACACCCTGCGGTGCAAGAATTCGACTAAGACAAATCAAACGCTGAGGAACAACTAATTTCCTGGCCCAGCCACGTCCGACATCGTTCAGCGGCAAGCTAAACTATTGTTGGCATCCAATTCATCAAGTTTCCCCGGAGCTTGAATTATGTCCTCCCCCTGTCCCGTCTAGATCTTCCTCCCAACTGATCTTTTGACTGTTTATTCAACCGATTCTGCCTCGAATCTATTTCACCTAGGCTACCACACTTTTATCACTGGAATAGCCAATGAGAACATCACAAAGCAAAAAGAAACTTTCACCTCAAATATTACATTTATAAAATTAATAGTTTACAATATCTTTGTTTTCCCTAAAATTTTATTATCAGAACTAATCTCCATCTTTCACACAAAAGAATTATCAATCAAATTCGTCTATTTCATTCTTTCTAAAACTAAACATAGAACACAAAAAATGGCGATTGACACGTAGCGAAACTTATATCATATCCCTACCATTGCCACAGGCGCCCAATACAAAAGTTGGCACTTGGAAAAATAAAATACTCGCGAGCTTTTCGTTTCGCGACAATTACAATCAGTAAATTAAAAAGCAATTGCATTAAAATATCAAAATTAAAAAATAAACATTTGAAGTAAATCTCACACACACAATAGTCACATTAAAACAGTTAACAGTGAACCCTTGCTACTTCGAGGTTCGACATTTGCTGATTCACAACCTTGCAATTTTTTTTTTCATTATATGAGAAAATATATTCTGGATTTTCCGGAAATTTTGAAAATATTTACGCTATACGAAGACACAAATTATTTAGTTAATTCCATAAAATATGTCGTTAATTTCATTAAAACATTTTAAAAAAAAAATTATTTCCTAGTCTACGAACAACAAAACAAGTGTAAAATAGCATAAACAGAGGTGCCAACCAGTATGGATTGACCATATTTAATTCCGGCTCAGTGAATTGAATACGGAAATACGGTAGCTTTTATAAGAATACGGAGAAGTTGCCGATCGTTTATCTTTGCCGGCTGTGCTTCTGTACTGGTTTCTGGTCTCAGAATAGTACTCATGCACTCACTGAACGTCGCTGTGTGCCTGCAGTATTTTCCAACACGCTTTTCGATTCATGACTCAGGCATGCTACTTTTCCGCGATTTCGCGGATTTCTGCGACAACCACTTTTGGTTTCCGCTTAAGTTAAAATTTTTCCGAGAAAGTTAAACATTTTCAGTGAAAAAAAATCAAGATCAAATTTTAAAATCGCGCCACACATTTGTGAGACAGTCAACCTTAGGCTAGTCCCTGTGAGATACCACGGATCCAGTCTAATCAATGCGCATGCGCGTCACGATATTCGACTTCCGCATTCTTTTCCGTACCGCCATAGTTAGAATATGTTCGTTTAGACTCCGCTTGCTTTCGTCTTGAAATGTATTGCAATGACATTGTGGAGAGGGGCAGTCTTGGAGACTGGGATAAGGGAGAAAAAAACAAGTGGCTCTGGAAATGGCTTGAGAGAAAACACGAGGATGTCGAGTACGGAACGTACATCTGCAAAATCAAACAGCCTGGAAAGGCCTACTGCACGCTCTGCCGATGCGAATTAAATTACAAATCGGCGGGTGTTCGGGCCCTTACAGACCACATCAAGACCATTTCATTTTGTTCATGAAAATATCAGTTAAAAACCAATAAAATGTGTTCTAATTATTGATTTTTAGCAATCCTTTAATGGAATTTGCATTTTAAGAACTGAAGTATAAAGAAGTTTTTCACTGCTTTTTCTTTTCTTATTTTATTAGAAGCCAAGTTATGATCTTTTTTTTTTTTTGAAGCATTCCCTTGCTAATCAAGTTGTTTAATGCAGTCCTCTGATGTCATGTCAGTTACCACATGAGAATTTTTTTTAATACTGAAACGTTACTTTTTTTTTTTTTTTAATGTGTCCAAATGTCAATTACCATGAATTGGCCAATGTACATTTGTATTTTGTTGCATAAACAGTTTGATTTACTTTAATGATTGCTGACTACTACTGAAATAAACCTACCAAGAACAAAAACAACTTAATGTTTATTGGTTTCATTTTTTTTCCTGAGGCTTGTCTCACATAAATATGCTTTCAGTTAGAAAAAGTAAACATGCATTTTTCATTCTACCCTTTTGACTATAAAGTAGTAAAGGTATAACTCGGTTTTGGACAATATGTGCATTGGTAAAGCCTTGTCTTGTCATTGTTTTTAAACCATTCTTGTCTGCAGTCAATAGGAATGTTTGATTAATACAAGGCTTAACTGATGTTTGAAATAAATTCATTATGTGGAGATCGAGAGCTAACAACAGCATTTTAGTACCAAAAAAACTGATCTGACCCCATAAAAAAGGGCTCAGAATGCATAGATTTTAACCATCTTTTCAAAAATTTTCCGGACCCCCCCAAGCATCGCGTCCCTGCTTTGCTGGCGCCACTCGACAGATCTTAATTTTGGCTGTAGCATGCCTGTGACTGTACCCTAATCAATCACGTGATGAAAGCAGAATCAAGCACGCATGTGGTTCTTACCCAACTGCTAGACCTGAATCAAACCTATCCTATCCTGTCCCATAACCCGGAGGTCATAGGGGCACCACAGATGATCACTTAACCAGCACACTCCATCTTTCTCTGTCCTTAGCAGCCCTGATGGCTTCGCTCAGTGTCAAACCAGTCCATTCTCGAATGTTGTCCTCCCACCTCTTTTTCGGTCTCCCTCTTCTTCTACCTCCTTGCACTGTACGAAGCTTATCCTAAAGAATAAAAATGAAAGCATGGAATCGTTGGCCACTATCTGAACTATCTGCAAGCAAACAAATTATTAAACTTGGTTCAGCCAATTTAGATATACAGAGCAAAATATGTTTAGAAAATAATGAACTTCAGCAGCCTTTACAATTTAAGAAAGTACAGCTATGAATCACATACAATGCTTAGAAGTAGTAGTCTGCATAGTAAAGCTAATAAAAATTGGGCTGATCCGTTTTAAATAAGGCTAACAATGTATTTTAAACAAACAAATTAATTTGGAGCTACCGAAGACTTAAGACTGACAACCGAACTGCTTCTGAATAATTGACCATGAGTACCTGTAAAGCAAACAAAATTACTCCAACGACCTTGTCCTTTGTGTTGCAGCGAAGGGAGCTGGCCACTAACCTAGCTAATGTGTTGTCAAAATCCGTTTAGTATAGTTTGAGATTTGGCTTGAAACAGACAGAAAGACATTGCCTTGTTCTCATTCCCATTAATAATATCTGGAAATACAAAAATGGACCGAAAATGCCTATAGTTACAAATCAAGGGAGAAGCAGAGCACTATAAGGCTAACTACAGGCCTATCTTTCTCACCAGTGTCATTGTCAAGGCGCTTGAGCATACCCTTGTTAGCGCAATTATGTAATACTTAAGAGTCCAAGCACATCCTTACCAATAGTATGTGTACCTTGGACAGGCTGCAGAACTCTCCGTGGATCCGCAATTTTTTGAGTAAGAATAAAAAAAATTCCGAGAAAAAAAAAAATTAAGAGAGAAAAAATCCCGAGAATATTTTTTTCAGCAGGAAGAAAACGGCCCTGCACAGCTGTGGCTCGTGAGACGGCTGCTAAAAGAAAGTGTGCAACAAACTTAGTTTCTCGTGATGACCTCCAAGTCCAAGCAAAGCAAACATCCATTTTCTATTTTTTTAAGAAGTAAAACCTAATCAAAATCTTTCAGCTGTTCCAACAATTATCTGAGATGTTCATGGTTTTGTTACAAATAACTTTTTTCAAAACATAACTAACTATTCATTTTTCAGTATTTTGATTCCAAAAATAAACAAAATAGTATATATGAAAGTGACAATTTTCCCATATCGTCACGCTCATAAGATAATTGCCTAACTCAATTTTCATAGTTTCGAGATAAACGATAAAAACGTGTTATTTTTTAAACTGAACATTCTTTAAAGATTTTTTTTGCATATATCTTCACAGAATGAAGTTGCCAATGTGTGTTGAAGCCAGTTTTGAGAAATGTTTGTTCGTTTGCCTGCAAACTGATTTAGGCAGAATGAGCATTAACAAATGCTGAGATAGGCAAGAAGTGAAACTTCAGATAGGCATAAGAAAGTTTTTAAAAGACAAAAACACAAGATAGGCAATATTGATTTTTTTTTTCATTTAATCAATAACTTAAAGATAAACAAAAAAACTTCATGTACTTGCAATGTCAACGGTAAAACATGACAAGCCTAAAAAAACAACACATAGTTTTTTCATAAACCTACACATCTTCTATGCGCTTGCAAACAAAATGTCAATAGAAATAATCCTTTTTAATTTAATGTGATCTAACAAACTGTGATCTACTTGCAGCAGTGATGTATTACTTTCCTAGCCTATTCCTGTCCTATCCCGTAACTCGGAGGTCGTAGGAGCACCACAGATGATCGTTTAACCAGCGTACTTCATCTTTCCCTGTCTTCAGCAACCCTCATGGTTTCGCTCAGTGTAAAACCAGTCCTTTCTCGAATGTTGTCCTCCCACCTCTTTTTCGGTCTCCCTCTTCATCTACCTCCTTGCACTGTGCCTTGCAGGATAGTCTTTGCAAGACCTGATGATCTGGTGGCGTGGCCATGCCATCGGAGTTTCCGTTTTTTTACCACTGTGAGCAGGTCATCGTGTTGTCCAATGGCTTGTGTGATGGTCTGTCGGACTTCGTCGTTGGTGATGTGCTGGTGTAGGAAATACCCAGAAATCTTCTGTAGCACCTCATCTCCATGCTTTGTATTCTTCGTTGTAGATCTGCTGTGAGGGTCCATGTCTCGCAAGCATATAGGAAGACGGAGATGACAAGAGAGCGCAGCTGTCTTACCTTGGAATGTAAACTGATGGTCCTGTCTTTCCAAATTGCTTCAACCTCGCCAGGGCAGCAGTTGTTTTTGCGATCCTGGAGAGGACTTGCTGTCGGGAGCCTTTGTCTATTACTTTGTACTTGACTAAAGGCATCATAGAACACATCCTCTCCTCATAAAAAGACATAATACACAAACACATCTTCTGTGTGCTTGCAAAATTAAAAAAAATTAGACACAAATAATTATTGTTAATGTGATCCAAATTAAAGGTGCAGTAAAGTGTGTACTTGACTGTTGGCATCTTATCACACTCCCCCTTCCCTTCCCTTTACCCTTGTAAAATTTTATTCATTTATTTACTTAACTCAAAGCATCATGGCACTCTCGCGCTCCTCTTAAATGTAATTATTATACTTGCTTAATTAACTTCTGTGTGCTTGCAAACCAAACAATTATTTGTATGTGATCCATACAAAGGTAATTCACTTGCAGCAGTGAAGTATTTGTACTTGACTCGATGCATCAAAGAGCACTCCCTCTCCCCTCCCTTCTACCTGCACCCAGGCATAGAAAGTCTTTTCCGGACAGGACGTCTCTGTGTGCTTTGTAGAGGTCATTCAGGGCTGCCATTTCCATCTTAGTGTGAAATAGAACGTTTTAAGTTCTTACAAGACACTAATATCTGTTCCACTTGACCGGGGCTAAACCATGTTAGACGCTCAACAAGAAGCACCTGCAACATTTTTATTTCACATAAAGTGGCAATAACTTCCTCAGGGTGATCTTCCAGTTGTGGCAAAGTGTGAAGTTGCAAATGGGTAAGCGGTAGTTGAGCTAAGCAGCTCAAGTCTGAGAGGGAAAAGCTCGAATTCTCACTGGCCCTAAACACTTTGATTCCTACTTCCTGCCCATGCACTTGTCTCTTGGACAACTCTTCCGGGACAAACTACTCATTTGTGTGTGAGGTCTGTTGGATCAGCTTGGGAATATTGGATGCTTTCTGCCAAATGGTCACTGGGGCTTCCTATGATATTATTTGGCAATGTAGACATTTTATATGTATGGGTTTTGTTGATATTGTATAATGTTGCTTGTATTCTATTTTGTTTTGTAAACGGAGGTTCGATAAATTAGAGTATAGCCTCAGCGTTCCCTGCGTGGGATGTCTTTAATTGTAAAGTGACCGGCTGGTAGATTGCCTTCAGTGTTACCACTAGGGTTTTTTCGGCAGATCTTTTAAGCGGATCAGGGGTGAGTCCTCTTTCACTTCTCTGGTCCTGATTTGGCTCGGATGAGTCTGCTGGACCTAAAGCAATAACCATTTAATGTAATGTAATGTAATGTCGTCTTCCTCACTTGACGAGGAGGACTCAGGCTGGTAGCTTCCCGCGCTTCATCGTCACAGTCGTGGGGATCTATGGGCACACGCATATACAGACGCATCTATAAATAAATATGCTCGATATTTTATGTAATATAAAACGAGAACAATGGTTAGCAATGCTAAATGGTAAATAGCCAAGTATTTTAACTTTATTTAACGTTTTTTTACAGTCAGTCTGCCGTTTAAGACAAAATGCCTATCTCAGCTCTGACTTAATTTGCAAATTGCCGATATCAATCGCTTCACATTGAAGATGATGCTTGGAACAACATTTATAGCCATTTTCCTACAACACCTAAGAATAATAAGTTCTAAAATTGATTACTTACCTTCTCTTCTGATTGAAGTATGTTTTGCAACATCTCTGTTGCTTTTTCAGCCCAAAATTGTTCAATGCGTCTGGGCGCCGCCATATTGGTTGCAAAATGCCTATGTCAGGAATGAGATAGGCAATTTGGCATACGAAGCTGTGGCGACCGTTACGATTTAAATAGAGACTTGTACTCTCTAGCACAGATGGCTTGTCTTCCCAGGGCTTTGTTTTAACCCCTACTGCACAACTGCCTAAGTCTGAGTTAGGCATTTATGTTATGAGCGTGACGATATATTATGTGTACATAAAAGGAATACAGCTGAACTGGTTACAACTTTTTTGATGTTGAGTATTCAAGAAAACATCTGAAGGTGTCATAAATGATTTAAAATTAAAAACATGTTGCTTATTTTCCCCACCTGTTCATAGTTCTGTTGTTGTTGTTTTTTCCAAAACATTTTTTTCCGTATTTTGATTAAGAAAATACAACAAAATGGCATTTGAAAGAGCCATTTTTCCCTATTAAGTGTAAGTAAAAGAAATGAAACTTGTTATAACTTTTTTGGATGTGAAGTATTCTTTTGATGTGAAGTTTTTTTTTCCTCTATCCTCAATTTTTCCTCTATCCTCAATGTTTTGATTCAGGAAATACAGGAAAATGACCTTTAAAAGTGCCAGTTTTTTTCTCATTAATAGTAAAACAATTAAAATAAATTTACTTTTTTCACCTGTGCTTAAAAATAAACTTTTTATTTTTTTGGAAAACATACATTTTTCAGATTTTTTAATTCAAAAGTCACAAGTCAAGTGCCAATTTTTTTATAACTTATTTTGATGTGAGGTATTCAAGAAGAAATCTGATGGTGTCAATAAATGATTTAAAAATTTTTTTAAAAAAAGGCAATTTGCACTTTTTTTAACCTGTTCATACTAAAAAAAAACTTTTTCCCCCCAAAACATAGCTATACATTTTCCAGTATTTCATCCAGGAAATACAACAAAATGGCCATAAAAAGTGCCATTTTTCTTTTCTTTGGAGGGATTCGCGCCCCTGAACCCCCCACCAGGGCTTTGCCCCTGGACCCCACAGGGGCCTAGGCGGCCCCTAGACCACGGCCAAACTTCAGAGATTTTTTTTTCAAAGTTCTGCAGCTTGCTTGGAGACCCAACTCCTCATTCACTGAAGAAGTCTGCCACTGTGGAGAGAGGCATTGCGATGGATGTGATAGTGCTGGACTTTGCCAAAGCGTTTGACCGTGTGAACCACAGCATGCTCACAAACAAGTTTCATCATTACAAAGTGAGAGGAAGCACCACCAACTGGATTGCAAACTTCCTACACAACCAACGGCGAGTAGTTGTGGTTGATGGAGCACAGTCTGAACGTGAAGTCTGCTTGCATCCCATAAGGCTCTGTGCTCGGCCTCTTCCTGATGTACATAATGATCTACCTTCCCAGGTTACATCTCTGTCCCGACTCTGCCAACGACGCTGCTCTGTACCACATGTTGCACAATGCAGATGACAGCCAAACTCCAAGAGGACCTACTCGGGCTAGAGGACTGGGAGAAAGAGTTGGACATGGCTTTCCAGACATGTGTAGCCAGCTAGCTTTGAACCATAGTAGAAAGCTTCCCAACACCAATTCCAGCTACACTCCATGGCCACATTCTAGAGCAAGATGACTACGAAGTATCTTGGAGCCACCCTGTGCAGTCTGACCTGTCCTGGGGTCAACATGTCAACAATATCTGCGCCAAAATAGTGTCCTAGGTTTCTTGAGAAAGAACCTGAAGGTGTGTTCCACCAAGGCCAAGGAGCTGGCTTACAAGGCGATGGTACATTCCATTGTAGAATATGCACTGTTTGGGATCCTCACACCAGCAGACTCATCACAAACCTCTAGGAGATCCAGTAAAGTGCTGCCAGATTTGTCCTGAACAGACACAAGGACTTGCTACAGCAGCTAGTGTCCCATGCTGGAACGACCCCAATGCAAACTTCCTACACAACCAACCGAGAGTAGTTGTGGTTGATGGAGCTCAGTTTGAATGTGAAGTCTGCTTGCATCCCACAAGGCTCTGTGCTCGGCCTCTTCCTGATGTACATAATGATCTACCTTCCCAGGTTACATCTCATCGCGACTTTTTTGCCAACGACACTGCTCTGTACCACATGCTGCACAATGCAGATGACAGCCAAACTCCAAGAGGACCTACTCAGGCTAGAGGACTGGGAGAAAGAGTGGGACATAGCTTTCCATCCAGACATGCGTAGCCAGCTAGCCTTAAACCACAGTAGAAAGCCTTCCAACACCAACTCCAGCTACACTCCATGGCCACATTCTAGAGTAAGATGACTACGAAGTATCTTGGAGTCACCCAGTGCAATCTGACCTGTCCTGGGGTCAACATGTCGACAATATCTGCGCCAGAGTAGAGTCCTAGGTTTCGTGTGAAGGAACCTGAAGGGGTGTTCTACCAAGGAGCTGGCTTACAAGGCGATGGTACATTCCATTGTAGATTATGCACTGTTTGGGGTCCTCACACCAGCAGACTCATCACAAACCTTAAAAGACCTAGTAAAGTGCTGCCAGATTTGTCCTGAACAGATACAAGGACTTGCTACAGCAGCTACAGTGTCCCACACTGAAACCACTCCTATGCTCTCGGCTTGCCATGCTGTACAAGATCAGCAACGGCTTTGCCATTGTATATTAAACAGTACTCATGCATCCAGTGTCGCACTAACTATCGCAACATTACCTTTTCCCTCGCATCTTCAGTGACTGAAACTACCTACCTTCCTCAACTGTCCAGTCCTGTACTTTCACCTTTACGGCAAAGGTGCTGAAAGAAACCTAAATCCAAACCATAAACGATTTTTTTTTCTATTCTTTTTTTAAATTGTTTTTTTGTTTTTTTAGGCAGCGGGGGCTTGTAGGCCTGGTGCATCATTAGGATGCTATGTGGATGGCCAGTGCCTTACACAGCTCCACATAGAGAGGTTGCTTTAAGAAAAAGGAAAAATTAATTCAGTTACTTGTTCTGTCTACTTTGTTTTTCTGCCTCCAATGAAGAAACCCACAACTTAGTACTACAAAGCACTCCATTACGTGTCAGTAATTGTCGAGTATGACAGGTGAACATTCTAGACAGAAGAAGAAATAGGTTTTGCCTCAAAACTGGCTGGAGCAGTTTTATGGACCATCTTTCAGTCTTCTTTCAGTAACAGTCTTGTTGTCCATCGCTCCAAATTTCACTTTTTTTGTTTAAAATAAACTCTTTGTCTTATCTCAAGAATAACAGAACCAAAATTCATACTTTTTCATTTATGTACACTTTAACCACTGCTAAACATGTTTTTTCAAAAGTCAAGATTATTATGCTTCACCATTTTCTAAACACATTTTGCACTGCATCTTAAAAATTGGCAGCCCATTTGGATAAAATTTTGCTTGCAAATTGTTCAGATAGTGGCCTATTATTCCATGGTTTCTTTTTGCTTCGTTAGGATAAAGCAAAGTCGCACAGCCAAGAAAATGAACACTTTTTAAAATACATATTTTTTGGCTATGTGTGTGGAAATACATTTGAATGGCTTGTCATCTTGTTTTGTTTTTGCTTTTTTGTCCTCGTCTATACTGACTGTTGTTTTTTTTACTGTCACTGAAATGTTTAAATAAAACTTTCACTGTGTTCAATGGTAATATTAACAATAGTTTCTGTTCCACTGTGACAGTACCTTTGGAAGGAGCGGACAAAGATGCACACAAAGAAAAAGCAAGGCATCAAATAGTAATTTCTATTACTCCAGGGGAATGGAAAGTAAGTAAAATTGTTTCTTTTCTGTTTTCTAAAACACTCTCCATAGTTTTTGAGACAAATTGTTTTGTTTTTGTATTTCCACTCTTAACTTGACCGAGTCTGGCATGCAGCTCTGTGGTCAACCATGAGAGTGTACAACATCAGCCCCAAAATTATTGAAGTCGTCAAACGCCTGTATGACAAGGCTACCAGTGCAGTCCTCTATAACGGCGCCATCGGAAACTGGTTCAGAACAACAATCTGTGTGCGTCAAGGATGCCTACTCTCTCCAACACTCTTCAGCATCTTCCTAGAGCGCATTATGTCAGATGCTCTTGCAGATCATGAAGGCACAGTCAGCGTAGGGAGTAGAGCATTGGACAACACGATGACCTGCTCACAGTGGTGAAGAAACGGAAACGCCGATGGTATGGCCATGTCATCGGATCATCAGGCCTTGCAAAGACCATCCTGCAAGGCATAGTGCAAGGAGGTAGAAGACGAGGGAGACCGAAAAAGATGTGGGAGGACAACATTCGAGAATGGACTGGTTTAACATGGAGCGAAGCCATCAGGGTTGCTGAGGACAGATAAAGATGGAGTATGCTGGTTAAACAATTATCTATGGTGCCCCCCTACGACCTCCGAGTTACGGGATAGGATAGGATAGGATAGGAACTTGAAAATACTTTGATATAGTTTGGAATTAGAACGAGCCAAATATCTCTCAGCGTGTTGGTCCATTGCATACCATTCCTCAAGAATCAATAAACAGATTATGTTCTAACTTCATTGGAACATTACCAGAGTTGGCGACACGTGAGCAATTTCACTGAGGTTAAATCTTTGCGATACACGTTATCTCAAATACAGCCGAACCAGTTTTGATAATTTCTGCAGTAAATTGTGGCAGTCCTTTGGTCAGTCGGTATTTCACTTTTCTGTTCACAACCCCTTGCTTTATATAAATAATTGCACTATCCTATCCTATCCTATCCTGTCCCATAACCCGAAGGTTGTAGGGGCACCACAGATGATCGTTTAACCAGCATACTCCATCTTTTTCTGTCCTCAGCAGCCCTCATGGCTTCGCTCAGTGTCAAACCAGTCCATTCTCGAATGTTGTCCTCCCACATCTTTTTCGGTCTCCCCCTTCTTCTACCTCCTTGCACTGTGCCTTGCAGAATGGTCTTTGCAAGGCCTGATGATCTGGTGACGTGGCCATACCATCGGATTTTCCAATTCTTCACCACTGTGAGCAGGTCATCGTGTTGTCCAATGGCTTGTGTGATGGTCTGTCGGACTTCGTCGTTGGTGATGTTTTGGGTATAGGAAATGCACAGAAGTCTTCTGTAGCACCTCATCTCCATGCTTTGTATTCTTCGTTGGAGATCTGCTGTGAGGGTCCATGCTTCGCAAGCATATAGGAAGATGGAGATTACCAGAGAGCGCAGCAGTCTTACTTTGGAATGTAGACTGATGGTTCTGTCTTTCCAAATGGGCTTCAACCTTGTCAGGGCAGCAGTTGTTTGTGCGATCCTGGAGAGGACTTCCTGTCGAGACCCATTGTCTGACACAATGGCTCCTAAATATTTGAAGCTGTGCACTGTGTTGAAGGATTGGCCTTGTACTTTGATGTCCGTGTTGATGCCATTGGTGTTGTTGGTCATCATTTTGGTCTTCTCTGCACTTATTTCCATTCCATAAGCTCTGGAGGTGGTGTCAAGCCTCTGTACAAGCTGTTCAAGTTCTTGTTCCTCTCCAGCCAATCCATCAATATCATCCGCAAAACGAAGATTGGAGATTGCTCTGCCCCCTATGCTGACTGTGCCTTCGTGATCTGCAAGAGCATCTGACATGATGCGCTCTAGGAAGATGTTGGAGAGAGTAGGCATCCTTGACGCACACCGATTGTTGTTCTGAACCAGTTCCCGTTGACGCTGTTATGGAGGACTGCACTGGTAGCCTTGTCATACAGGCTTTTGATGACTTCTATAATTTTAGGGCTGATGTTGTACACTTTCATGGTTGCCCATAGAGCTGCATGCCAGACTCGGTCAAATGCCTTCTTGAAGTCTATGAACACATGATATAGATGTTGTTGGTGCTGTAGGTATTTCTCACAGATTATTCTGAGGTTGAAAATCTGTTCAGTGGTACTTCGCCCTGCCATGAATCCTGCTTGTTCTTCAGCTATGATTTGTTCAGCTTGGGGTTTCAACCTGTTACCCCTTGGGGTCATGAGCAATCTTGCCACTGTAGATTGTTCTAACCTATAAAGGGTACAGTGAAAGCCCCAGTTGAAAACCTGTCTTGCCTTTGTAGGCATGACAAATTAACTGCGGCAACAGTTCCCCCCGTTGGAGTGCCGGGGGTTTCAGTATAAATAGTATCCCCACTTTCTGGAAATTTAGTGCTTTAAATTCCCACTGTCGCTGTCTTCCTCATTTGCTCTTTCCCATTCCCGATCTGTCCTACCACTCTGCTATAAAATCTTCTTCTTCGCTAGATCAATGACCTACCTTTTTTCTTGAAAACTCTTCCTGGACAATACTCCTTGTTTGTGTATGAGGTCTGTTGGATCAGCTTGGGAGTGTTGGACGCTTTCTGCCGGGTGGTCACTAGGGCTTCCTATGAATGTACTATTTAGCACTATAGGCATTTTATATGTATGTTTTTTGTTGATGATTTATAATGATGTTTGTATTCTATTTTGTTTTTGTAATCGGGGAGTTCGCGTAGTTGAGGTCAACCCTCAGCCGTCCCTCGCGTGGGATGTCTTTATTGTAAAGTGACTGGCCGGTGGAGGGCATTCAATTTTCCCACTGGGGTTGTTTCAACAGATCTTTTATGCGGATCGGGGGTTGTCCGGTCCTGATTTGGCTCGGAAGAGTCCGCTGGACCTAAAGCAACAATAAATCAATCAATCAATTCAACCTGTTGAGTATTATTTTCAGGAGGACCTTGCTGGGATGGCTGATGAGGCTGATGGTGCGGTAATTTTCACACTCCTGAAGGTTACCTTTTTTGGGAAGAGTGATGACAAGCGACTGGGTCCATGGTGTAGGCCATTCCCCACTCTGCCAGATCTTGTTACAGATAATGGTGAGAGCATCAGTCATCGCTTCTCCTCCTGCTTGTAGCAGTTCCGCTGGTATGTTGTCCACTCCCGCTGACTTCCCTTTCTTCAGCGATTGCACTGCTGCCTCAACTTCTTCCCGGAGAATTGGGAGGATTTCTTCTTCTTCTCTGCTCTCGGGACATGCTAGAACTGATGGGTCTCCATTTGGTGTATAGTTGTAAAGGTCAGAGCAGTACTCTGTCCATCTGTCCAAGACTTCTTGTTCTTCTGTAAGGCAAATGCCAGACTTGCTTTGGATAGTGGAGACTTTGGGCTGTTTAACACTTGTCAGCCGCTTCACAGTCTGGTAGGCCTTCTTGCTGTTGTTCTTGTTCAGATTGTTCTCCATTTCCTGGCATTGATCTTCTATCCAGTTCTCCTTTGCTGTGCGCATGCCTTTTCGGATGTCATTGTTGATTTTTCGGTAGACATCAGCTCCCTGTGAGGTGTTCTTTTTCTTTTTTAACTCTCTTCGTTTATCACACAGATCCAAAAGTTCAGGTGTGATCCACGGCTTCTTCTTTGGTCGGTGCTTGCCAAGGATCTCAGTGGCGGCATCTGTTACAGCTGAGTTGAAGGTATTGGTCATGGTGTTGACATCTACTTCGCCTGCCCCCAAAATAAGCAGTGGTGCAAATTTCCCTCCAATTGTGGCCTGAAATATTTTTGCCACCTCCGGGTCTTGCAGTTTGTCCAGGTCGAACTTCAGCCTAGTGCACTTTGCTGTATTTCCTCTCTTCAAATGGAGCCGGAAAGACATCATCACGAGATCGTGGTCACTTCCAATGTCTGCTCCTGGAAAAGTGCGTGTCCTGCCAATGTTGATGCTTGATCTGAAGCGTTTCTTGACCATGATGTAGTCGATCTGGTTGTGATGTTCCCCGCCGGGACTGTGCCATGTCCATCGTCTGGATTTTTTGTGGAGACCAAGCGTGTTTGCCAGTACCAGATTGTTGTATCTGGCAAACTCCAATAGCCTCAGACCCCTGTCATTTGTCTCGTTGTTGCAGTGGGGTCCGCATGTGTCTCCCCAGTTGTGGTGCGCATCTTGGCCAACCTTGGCATTCCAGTCGCCTTGCACTATGACTATGTCCTTCTTCGGCACTTGGTCAAGGGCCGCCTGTATATTTTCATAAAAATCCTCCACTTCGCTGTCTTCATAGTCTGATGTTGGGGCATAGGCCTGGATGATGGTAATGTTGAAAGGGGTTGCTCTCAGACGGATGGTAATGAGTCTACTGGAGACTGGGCGGCAACCCATGACAGTGGCTAGAATGTTCTTGTGGACCAAGAATCCAACGCCGTGTTCGTGCCTGTCATCTCTACCGCTGAAATAGAGCTTGTGGCCTTTGTCAGTCGTTGTTTCACCTAGGCCTTTCCAGCGCAGTTCGCTGATACCTAGAACGTTCCATCGATAGTGGTCCAGCTCGTGGGCCAGTTCTTCTAATTTTCCTTCCGTAGTTAGGGTCCTGACATTCCAGGTTCCTATGACGATGTTGTTTCTCGTGCGGATCTTGCTAATTTGTCCATCAGTAGCATACTTTTCACCTCCGTCCTGGTGGCCAACGGAAGGCGCGGTCCTTGTTCCGGGCGACGACCGATCCGGCATGGAATTAGTGGATAGCCTCATCATGTGTTGTGTCTTGGGCAAAAAAAGACCTGGCAGGGCCCAATCCTCTCCAGGCTGTTGGCCACAGCCGAAATCCACAAATAGTGTGGCTCGCCTTGGCCCTGAGCACGTGGTCGTTGAACCTGTAGTAACGTGAAGTTCCTCCGCCCTGGCCGGTGACTTCTGTGTAGAAGACTTTCGCCCAGTGATGCCGTGCTAACATCACCCCTGTTAGTCGCCTCTTACGACACGCCGGGATACGTTGGGTCTATTCTATTTGCCCGAACCCACAGAGCCAATAATAAATAATTGCACACAGATTTTTATTATTTTTACACACATAAAACTCTCAGTGGATCCGTTGATTTCAGCATTTTTCTTGCAAGTGTCGGAGGGTAAAAACAATAGGCCGGTTTCCTGTAAAAGGAACTTGGCCCCAGGGTCAAGCGTTATGCCACAACACAAGAGTTGTAGCATACTCGACTGTTGGCCGCCGCCTGTTTCAGCATATTATGTAGCGTTACGCAATTGCTGGCAAGAGTGGGGGGGAGGAGGGGAGGAGGATAGTGTTCTTTGACCGATGCAATTCGATTGTCAATGAATCACACTTGACACTTAATAAAATATTTTGGGTTTCGTTTGGCTTCACAATCCTTCTGTAGCACGTCACAGGGGGTTGAGTGACAGGATCCTGGATATGGACCTTGGGTTGGCTATGTAATGAGTATGGACTGGTTGGCAGTGCTATTGGCAAAGAGTGTGTAGAAGGTGGTGAGATGGGGGATAGGAAGGTCTGTGACATGGTGAAGTTGGGTGGTTCTGATTCTCATCATTCATGGGTGTATGTGGCATGGGACGGGTAACTGCTATCCTTGGGATGGGGTCATTTTCAATCACCAGTTTATCACGAAAGGAAAAGTAAGGTTTAAGTTCAGGAGGCACACGCTCGTGTGCAGCACAGGGCAACCTTCCATAATTAACTTTGATAATTTCTGCATGGTCACATCAGCCAGTGTTTCTGGCTGTAACTCCGTCATACTGGACGGCGAAATTGATAACACAGTCATGATGTCATATTCAAATTCTGCTTCAACAGATTCCGCTGGGTGAGTTCTGGATTACATATCAATCTAGAACAGTTCTTTCCAGTTCTTGTAGGCGAACTGCAGGTGGTATCACTGCAGCTACAATAACATTCTGTGTAAATGAGCTGGGGCATCATTCAGAGGCTTCTTCAAGATGCTAATCAGTGGCTTGTGGTCAATTTCAATGGTCACTTGCAGACCATAGATAAAGTTGTGAAATTTCTTGTGTACAAAAACTGCAGCCAAGAGTTCCTTTTCGATCTGTCCATATCGAGTTTCAGCATCAAAAAGAGCTCTTGAAGCAAAAGCAACAAGGGCTCATTCTGAAGACAGGCTGCACTGTACACTTCTGGGCATTTCCTGTACCCAGCACATCACCGACGAAGTCTGAAAGACCATCACTCAAGCCATTGGACAACACGATGACATGCTCAAAGTGATAAAAAAAAAGAAAACTCAATGGTATGGCCACGTCACCAGAGTATCACTCCTTGCAATGACCATCCTGCAAGGCACAGTGCAAAGAGGCAGTTTACGGGATAGGACGCAAAAATATTGGGTTATTTATCACACATGCATGAGAGATCACGTGAGGGTCAAGATCATCCCAAGGTCAAGATCACTGAAGGTCAAGGTCATCAAAAGGTCACCGTTTTTTTTTTTTAAATAATACAATGTTTGCTAAAATATATGAATGTATATGGAGCCAGAGGTCAATGTCATCTCAAGGTTGCTAAAATATGAGTGTAAATGGAGCAGGAGGTCAATGTCATCTCAAGGTCGAGCATAGAAAGATCAAAGTGAGTATTTGGGGGAGGGGTAAACAATTATTTTTATGTTAAATATTGCGAGTTCCATGAAAAGCATGTGAATCATATTGGCTTTGCCCTTCTAGTTTTTTTGTTGTTTTTGTAAAAATTGTCTCTCCGTCTGCCACTTGAGCAACACTGTAAAGTGGCTGAGTACTCGGAACCTATTTCATATATCACAAACTTGGTAAAACGGTGTATTATCCAAGATACCTCTAAAATTATCAGTGAATGACTTCACTTTAAGGGTCAAGGTCCCAGGGTCAACAAATGTTAGTTTAAAAAAAAGAAACCTTTTCACAAAAAAAAGAAGAAGAAAAAAAAAACTTTTCACAAAATGTCCTTAAGTAATCGATATTGAATTAACGATCGTTAGAGGCATGATAGATAACAATGAGACACACATACCATGTAAATTTGGTCAACATCTCTCCAAGGTACTTCAGCTGTCCAAAGTCAGTTAATATGGTACTTTGAAGTGACCTTGACCCTAAACTATGAGATTAAAAATTTAAACTTGTTGTAGGTAGAGATCATAGCTAACTCTTTCATCTTTGGTGCAAGTGTACTCACTAGGTACATGTGTCACTGTAGAACCATTTCCTATCCTATCCTATCCCATAACTAGAAGGTCTTTGGGGCACCACAGATGATCGTTTAACCAGTGTGCTCCATCTTTTTCTGCCCTCAGCAGCCCTCATGGTTTCGCTTAATGTCAAACCAGTCCATTCTTGAATGTTGTCCTCCCACCTCTTTTTCTGTCTTCCCTCTTCTTCTGCCTCCTTGAACTTTGCCTTGCAGGATGGTCTTTGCCAGGCCTGATGATCTGGGGACGTGGCTATACCATCAGAGTTTCTGTTTCTTTACCACTGTGAGCATGTCATGTTGTCCAATGGCTTATGTGATGGTCTGTCTGACTTTGTCATTGGTGATGTGCTGGGTATAGGAAATGCCCAGAAGTCTTTTGTAGCACCTCATCTCCATGCTTTGTATTCTTAGTTGTAGATCTGCTGTGAGGGTCCATGTTTCACAAGCGTATAGGAAGATGGAGACAAGAGCCATTTCCGCTTGCTCCGAACTTTGCCGAGGTCATAATACAAAATGTGCGCACATGTAATGCGTTCTATTTGTTGGTGATAGTCATGTGCAGTCCTTTCAGCTGCATCACAGAAACTTACGAGTGAAAAACAATGGCGTCATCTAAAAGAAAAGCAGCATGCGAAGATGGTTTAGCATTTACCTCTTCCTGTACTACAGCAAAGAAACGTTGCACAACATTTAAAATAAACTACACTGAGAAGTGGTCGTTCATTAAACATAGGGAAAAAGGGCGACACTTTCGCATTTTGTGAACTGCTTTGAGGTCTTCTTAGTTTGTCACTGAAAGTTAGTGTATCCCTGATTTTTGGCATGTTTGTCCCTGAAAACATAAATTTGGGGTAGGCAGGTCTGTACTGGCATGGTTTTTGCAATACCATCCCAACATTGCTATTCACAGTGGTGTTTTCTTGGTTACCTCCCTCATTATGCTAGTCACAATAAAGTTGGTAAAAATATGTATTGATTTTCTTTTAAGGTGATCTCATTGTTAAGTAGTGTATTGCTGCTATGTGGTCCTGACTAAAACTGTTCACTTGGCTCTCATTTTTCTTATATTCAGAATAATGTTTCTGAAATAAACTTTGTTTCATTTTCATTCAGGAAATTATAAAGACTTTCAAGATCACACAACCGTTGATCAAGAACAGAGCATCAACGAAACAACCCCACAGAAATACAGAGCAGGAAAATGAAGCTGTGCCATCAACATCAACTGCAAGACCTCGTTAACATACTTTTTCTAAAAAGGCAAACCAAATTTCGCTTCCATGGTTGACCCCTCCTTTGTGTTTTTCCATATATCATCAAAAAATACTGAAATAATCTGAACAAGCCAAATGTCGGTTAGTTTGTTACAAGATCCACTGAAAACAATTTTGACCATACATCATAGGAACATTACTTAGGTTAGTGACCAACCTCTTGTGCCATCACATTTGCTGTACCACAAAGTTCGTTCCGGGAATCACTTCTTTTAAATTTGATTTGCTCAGTATCTTAAAAAAACGACTGAACCAATTTTGATGAATTGTGACATGCAATTACTTCAACTTATGCCCAATCATTTAATGGCAGTCCTGTTGTAGGCCAGTCTACTTTTCTTTTCTTTCTTTTTTCTTTTTTTGTTTTCTTTCTTTGTTTTTTAAAATTATTTTTTCTTTTTTTTTTTTGAAATGGTGGAATTGAAGGTAAATTGTTGGCACAGAAATAATCTTAAATGCATGCTACTGCCAGGAATATTTTGTTTATTTTGCATGTACAATACTACTTCAAATGCAAATACATCGAAAGGGGAACATAGATGGATGCAGTGCTGATATTTGTTTACATTTAGCACTGTTCCCCTACCTCCACAACCCTTCTATCTCCCCACTGAAATGATGATCACTTTAATTAAAAAAAATTGAAGTGCTTTCCTCTGGGATCTTTCAAGTGGATTAATATCTCTAAATTCATTTCAACCAAAGACTATCAATACCAAGATAGTCGTCTCTTTGATAAGCATGTGTAACGAAAGTTGGACAGTTTATGGGAAGCAACTCTTATTATAACGAGTTACTCCCCATTTCCCATTGCCGCACGATACTGTTTAGACCTTCATTCTGTCTGTTAAAACATTGCTTAGGATTGCAGGAATTATGCAGTGTTAGGACCACCAGATGTTGGCGGTATTAAAAACATATTATTTATAAATATAAACAAACAAATTTATAAAATTTTAATAATGTATAATGTATACAATTATGCAGTTTGTTTCATGAGGAACAAATTTATAGTTTTCAATCTTTTAATTGTAATTGATTCATTAAAAAATAATATATTTACTGAATTAGCTAGAATTACATATTATATTGAAAAATGAAACATTAACAAAAGTAATGTCAATAAAATTAAATTTATAGAATGAAAGCAATGTATACAGTAAAATAAAGACAAGCAGCTAAATTAAGGAGTATGAAAGTTTTTTTGGAATAAAGTATAATTAAGTGTAGGAAATGCATTCAAATAAAAATAATTAACTAGAATAATACTTGGTAGAAATGACATTAAGATTTACATTAATTGCAAATGAAATGCATAAAAATGAATTGATTTTTGATTTGTTTGTTTTTCAAGGTTATTTAATTCAGTAAATAATATATTCATGAATTAATTAGAATTAATGAAAACATAATTTGGGAGAATAAACTGAATTAATGTCAATAAAATTAAATTTATAGAATGAAAGCAATATATTTCATTCTATATATTTTATTGACATTTTGTTTATTCCTTCAAATTATGTTGAATTTTTCAATATTATATATAATTCTAATTAATTCAGTGAATATTTACCAAATTAATTACAATTGATCAGGTGTAAAATGCATGAATGTATTTCCAACACTTTTATTGTTTCATTTTATTTATACAGTAATTTGCTCATTCTCGCAAAAACACACAGAGAGACAGATGAAAGAATACTATGACACAGACGGAAAGACAGATGAAAGAATACTATGATTAAAAGATTGTCAAAGTGGACAGAACGACACAAAAGTGGAAAACAAGATAAACTGCTTAAAACCTCCATTGTGTTGACAAGCAATTTCAGTTTAATTGTCAGCAGACATTCAAAATACACACAGAAATATGACCGTGATAATAGTGATACTTATATTGGAAACAATAACTACTAAAATTAATAATATCATGACATTTTCCACACATGTCACAACAAAATGACTTCAGGCACTATTTACATGTTTATTTGCAAGTGTATAAAAATCAATTGTACATTACTTCACTTACTATTGACATGTTCATACATTATTAACATCAAACCTAACTACTTACTTCTGACTTTATGTGCATGTATGTCCTACATGTTTATACATACTAACATCACATATAAATTACTCCAGGCACTACTTACATGTTAAAATCCACATTATCATAACATCTAAACTACCTCTGACACATTTATATATTTACATTGCCTCTCAGAATCGTTAAAAGCCTATCCTATCAAATTAACATTATATACAATACTTCAAATGCTATTTACATAATTATACAGAAATAAACATCACATATAAATGTTTCAGACTGCACTATTTTACATGTGTATACATGTCTCTCAGCATAAAAAAAACAAGTGATAAAATTAACATTACTTGTTTGGAATTTTGTCTTTTTATTATATATCTGAAAAAAAGGGAAAGTTGGGAAGAAGGGGGAGAGGGATACAATAACATACATAACAAAAGAATAAAAGACAGGGCACTTAGCTGGTTCCGCTCTTACCTAACTGATCGCATCCACTCTGTCTGCATCAACATCCACCTCTCTGAACTGTCCAGACTTGTCTTCGGTGTTCCTCAAGGGTCAGTTCTAGGCCCTGTTCTTTTCACCCTATACACATCTCTGTCTCACATCATCCCAAACCATGATACTTTCCACCATTTCTACGCAGATGATACACAGCTAAAAAAAAAACTGTCACACTCCTCAAAACCTTCCATCCATTCAGACCAAAACTTCTGAATGCTTTGAAGACATTTCTAACTGGATGACAGTCAACAAGCTCCAACTCAATGCAAACAAAACTGAAGTTATGCTCACAGGTACCAAACAAAATCTGTCTTCTTCCTCTGTAGACACTGTCACTCTTGGCCAGACCACTCTTCCTATGATGATGACAATCTTCTGTCAAAATGTCAAAAACCTTGGTGTCGTTCGTTCTTGACAACACCCTCTCCATGTCAGAATTCACTTTCATCTCCGTAGAATAGGCCTTGTCCGCAAATATCTGACCACTGACACTACAGTCCAACTCATTTCCTCTCTTGTTTTGTTACGCTTAGACTACTGTAACTCTCTCTTGGCTGGACTTCCTTCTTCTATTTATCTGCTCCAACGTATTCAGAACTCAGCTGGACGTCTGGTTCTCAAAAAGAAAAAATCACTCCATTGGCTTCCACTGTCTCATAGAATTATCTACAAAATCGCTATTTTCGGTTACAAGTGCGTCCATGGTTTAGCCCCCTCCTACCTCACCCAGAACATTCAAATCTATAAGACTTCTAGAAATCTTCCTCTAACACATTCATGCTTCACATACCCCGCTACAAACTCTCCTCTGCTGGCTGTCGATCTTTCTCAGTGCTTGGCCCTTCAACTTGGAACTCTCTTCCCCTCTCTCTTCGCAGCTCTCCAAACATAGCTACTTTCAAATCCAACTTGAAAACTCATCTCTTCCTTAAATTTTTGATCTTGCCCCCATCATCATCGTCGTCATTCCTCCATTGCTTTTGTTTTGTTGTTTTGACTCAGACCACCGCCACCACCCATGCCATCACCCCTCCTTATATCTCCCTTCCTCCCTCCCTCCCTTGTCTCTTATTGGTTAGCAAGTGTCTGATTTTATGTTGTATGAAGCCGGATATTTATAATGAATGCGTGAGTACTGCGCTTTGAACTGATTCAAGATTCAAGATAATTTATTGCCAAGTGAATGATACACAAGGAATGCATTTGGTCAACGCTGCAGCACCACACAAAAGCACATATAAAACATAGTGAACATGTGAACAAGCTGACAATAATCACAATATAAAAATAGAAGATAAAGTCATAAAACAGATGAACTGTACAAAATTGGCAAATATATATTTGCTAGTCAACACACACACACGCACGCTCGCACATTGCTGAATCATCCATTCGACCTCGTGTTACTTTAACATTAACACGCCTATGCCCAGCGAGTAGGCCTACTTGTACGAAACGTGCTCTACGACAAATTATTGGCTCTCACAATAAGCATGGCGTCCGCGTGTACTTGTTGAGGCCATGGTCAGGGACCTGGGTATTATACAATAAATTTGATAAACTGTGGTTCTGAGTAAGGACTACACTGTCGAGTGCACTGACACTGGATACACTGAAATTGGATACCGAGGAACAAGAAGAAGAGACGGCTTAGAATAGGAGGTAAGGGAATATTATGTTCGGCATGCTGAAATCTGTGTTTAGCCTAGAGCAGAGGTAGAGTCTGTCTGCAGAAAACACGTGTCCAATTTGACACAAGCCGCAGCATCCGTCACCCGCACACACGCGGAGCATGCACAGCAAATAATAATAATAATAATAATAACAATAATAATATGTCATAATCACAAATTTAAAAACTACTGCAGTCACAGTAGCAGATATTGCCGAAAATCACAGTACACAAATAGCACAAGTACAGACACATCAGTTTTATCACAAACACTGCACCATCCACATCAAAAGGAGTAACATAGTGTATTTATAAAATATGCATAAGAAATACCACCGATAAAACAACAAGAATAATAACAATAAAAAAATAATAATTCAACAGAAACAACTTCTAACAAGTCTAACATCCCAACAGATGAAGTTCAACATTAGTGATGGCTCTAATATTAATTAGCTGCCTGAGCACCATTGCAAACAGGGTAGGGTATTGCATCAAGGGTTTCCAAGGGTGACACGCTTGTATACAAATCTTTAAATCCATGCTTAGCTGCAGATTACCCAACAGTGGATAGTGTATGGGGGGAGGGAGGTGTAAGGGTAGAATATAGAAGTTATATACACACCACACACACACACACGCACCCGTATTGTCTACATTGTGGGGTGATTAAGTATCAATGTGTGTGCATACACACACACTCGCCCAACACACTGGGGCAATCAGCCCATCTCAAGATTAAGCAGTTTAACTGCTTGTGGGGAAAAAACTATTGAGAGATCTTGATGTGGTGCATCGAGGCATTCTTAATCTACGCCCCGAGGGTAGCAGCTGGAAGAACTGGCTGGCTGGGTGGAGTTTGTCTTTATATATATTTTGAGCTCTGCGGTTGGCTCGGAGCAGAAACATTGATTCAATGGAAGGGAAAACGCTCCCAACAACTTTTGATGCTTGTCGTACAACACGGTCAAGTCTGATATTGTTCATTGGGAAAAAGCGCTATATAAATATCATTATTATTATTATTTTAAAACAAGAATGGCATTATAAAATATATCATGGCATTACACTATACACATTGACAGATGTGCATGTTGTTGTAACAGTAGTAATTCTGTGGTGCTCCCACTGGGAGACCCTTTTAACAGAGTACTGCACATGTCACACAAACACCCAGTGCTCTCCAGCTTCCTGACAATGTATCCTGCAATGTATGCAAGTACATTGTCTTGAACCAGACGAGCAGCTGGCTCTCGAGCTGCAGGAATGGCAATACTGAGAACATCAGCCCACTCGGCATCAATCTCTTGTTGATTTTGTTCCGGTGACTGTAGTAACAAATTTGTAAACTTTTCACATGCATGCAGATCTAACAGAAAACTTAAACTTTCAGCTTCACAGTTGCTGTTGGCCCCCTGAATAAAAAACGAGTCTGTCATTATCTGGCTAAGATGTTTTATGAACTGGTCAGCACTAGGATTGTCACAGTTGCCACCTTTAGCACGAATTACAGAAAATAGATTTTATAAACAATCCTGATTAAGGCGGTTGGTCATCAAAAATTTCACACCATGGTTAGCTTGCAAATCCTGCACAGTAACAGCAAGGCCTGGATTGCCATTTTCCACCCTGAGAGACAAGGCAACATGGTTGATCTAGCAGACACAGGAAGACTGACTGTTCAGCCAAGCCAAATTGTTTTTTTTTATAAAAACTCAACATGCTGCATCTTTGCACTTATGCCATGCCTCATTGGTTGTGCAGAATGCAAATTTCCACTATTAAAGCAGTTGAACAACTGGCCAAATTTGTCCAAAAACTCTGCAGTAGCCCCTGCAGCTGGCAGCAGAACATGAATTGCCACCAAAGTGGAAATGCCGGCTGCTACAGAATGGGACAAAATCTGAGTTGCATATCTGACGCGCAAGGTGGAAAATGCTGGGAGGTTAACATGTTAATCTGTAAGAGTTTTGCTTGTTAAACTCGTATAGATGTGCAATGAACCTCCAACTGACCTCTATATCATTCAACACAAAACCTGTCTTGCAGAGGTTGTTGCGAATATTCTTCAGCAAATGGGGTGGGTTATACATGATTAATATCTGCTGTCTATTGTGAATGAAAACTGGACTTGTCTCACTTGCTTTGCAAAATGACTGGAAGACCTGCCTATTGTTTGATCCTGGACCTGCAACAATTATTTTCACCACAAGTCCAATAGCAGTTAACTTGTTAATGCAATCAAGCAAAAGAGATGCAGCATTTTTGCTTTAATAGACCCAGAGGACAAAAAATATCCCACTGGTTGTTTCCATGGTATGGTTCAGTCTCTGACCATGAAAACAGTTGCATGATTTGCAATGTACTGTGTTCGACCCATGTATCCAAAATCTTCAAGGCCTTCAACATAGTCTTTTCCTTTGTTGTACGTCACCCTTTCTTTGATGCACATTTGATCAAAAACCACACAACTTGCCATGTTCAGCCATTCCAGCCACTTTAACCTTCAATGCTTCTAATATGTGGTCGTTAAAGCCAGGGTAGATATGAATATTTCTCATGATCTTTCTGAGGGTACTTACAGAGGGCAAAAAAAAATCTGCTTCAGAAGCAGGTACGACTTTGCGCTGGTATGAAAAATGGCCAGGGCCAGCGATTTATCACAGTGGCTAAATCTATTGCCTTGGCTTAAGTAAGATTATTTCATCACCTTTCCCTCTTTGGGAGATAAAAATAGCCAATTTTGATATTTTACATACTGATGTGAAGAAAGATGAGAATCCATATTTATTAGCAACGTTAATACGTCAACATATATCTGAAAAATATTATGAAAATCTGCAGATAAATACTGATGGATCTGTGTTTGAAAATGGTAATGCTGGTGCAGGATTTGTAATACCTGCTTTATACATACACAAATCGTATTTCATTGGTCAAGGATTTTCGATTTTCACTGCAGAATTATTAGCATTATTAATGGCTATTACTATTAGTACAATAACAAACATGCAAAGGGATTTCATCAAAATATTGTTTTGTGTGGATTCTCAATCTGTTATTGTTACGTTTGAGACGCGCACGATAGTACGTGTGAGACGCGCACGATAGATCCGATCGTCGTTTTATTTTGCAAGGTATGCAATAACAGAGTGTATTTACCTTTGATTTGATTTTGCGTTGTAGTTGGAAGAAGTTTTGTTTAATGTTGATGATTGTCGTTGGTCGATACTACTGGAGAATTTTCTGGGGTTGCTTGTTTACTCTCGATCGAAGCATCTAGATATATCTACTAGTAGCTGAGAGATTCTTTTAGCCTGAAGAAAGTTATATGACATAAGACAGTGCATAGTCCTGATGACGAATTTTATTCTGATTGGTTGTAATTGCGTCACGCTGGAATGTTCGAAAGTTCTCTAGAGTATAGAGAGACTATATAAATGCCGCACTATTTCAGAGTTGGGTACAAATCAGAAAGTCTACTCTCTGAAAATCCTTACCGGGAAGAGAGGGGACTATAAACTGATTAAATAAATAAAAAGAGTTGGGATTCACTCGGTGGCAGCGAGCTGAGCAGGGGTGGCAGCCCTGCTCCTCAAAGGAGGTCAGACCCATGGGCGCGCTACCCGCCCCTTGTCTGAGTGGACTTCTGTTTGCTTGCCATACCTGAGGTCGAGCGTTGGAAGTTCGAGGACGGAGGCGGCCAGTACCTTTGGGAGATTCCGAACCGGCCCTCCACTACAACCGTCAATCTTCATTTTCTACCAGTTGGACTCCATTGACGGGGCGGCGGTTGCTTTTCGTCGATGGCGCCTCCTCGCTTTGCTCCCGCCGTGCCTTTCTCTGGTAGTCCATCCTCTTTCACTATGATCGGACGTCACTGGATTCACTGTGGAGAGTGGCGCCTCCGGACTGCAGGCGTAGTTGCGCCGCCAGTGCTTCCGTCGTGATCGTCTCCTTCCTCTCCACACGGCCTTCTTGATGGATCCCTTGGGCTTCATGCTTTTATTACCTGGACATCTTATTTATCATCGGGTGAGCCTTCTTTCTCCTGCTGTTTGCGCGTCTGCTTCTCACTTGAGTACCGCCTTGAGCGCCCTGCGCTATCGGACATCTTATTCATCGATCTTCTTATTCACGTCCCCTATACGCCAAGGTGTCCGGGGACACTAATCTACCCAACAACAACAACAACAGAGTTGGGAAGTTGAAAACAGAGAGTCATTGAGCGATTATATGTAGTTGTTGATGTACGCTAAATAAAGTTGGAAAACTTCACACGACGTCTCCTGCCTTGTTGCTGAGTGAACACGTTGCATGGATAAACGAATCAGAGTTACACTTATCAGGATTCAAGCATCGGGGCTGAATCAACTACTGATAAAACACCAACAAAAGTGTAACATTTTTGGGGGCCAAGCCGCGATCTACGCCATAGCCAAGGGTTCAACTGCGACAACAAGCGAGTCAACGTTACGAGAGGCAGTCATCGAGGGTAGCCGCCAACGAGTTGCATCGAGAGGGGCCAACATACTGGGACTACCTCCCCGATAGATTCGGGTTGACTGCAAGGGCGTGTATAGTCGCCAAAGAGTTGCTTCATAAGCGAACAACAGACAAGGACTACGTGGCTGCCGCAAGACTACGTCGAGGGACAGTCTCGGAGATCCATCGCCTGTATTACAAAGAGCGACGAGCCGACGTCGCGTCTACTTCAGCACAGGAGCATATACATCAACACCAGCGTGGTGCAGCGTCGCATACGACGAGGACAGCGGGGCCTGCGTCAGCGAAGGCGACTAGTGACAAGCATCAGTGCTACTGCAGAAAGCGTGCTGTTCTAGAACAGTCTAGAAAGGTACAGTATAGTCAAGAACTTTCCAGAAATATCAAGATGGCTGACTTTTGGCAGAAAGGACTTGAACTGAATCTAAAAGGCAAACAGCTGACGGAGTACGTCAAGTCCCAGGAGAGAATATTGCGAGAAGAAAGAGAAGAGTAGGTCACCGAGAAGAAAGAGAGTTCTAGCTGAATCGTCTTGATGCTGAGCGTCAGTTTCAGCAACCACAAGACTCCAAAATTGCCAGCGTTCGTCGACGGGAAGGACCAGATCGATAGTTATCTGGCGAGATTTGAAAGGTTCGCTGAAAGCTTTAACTGGCAACCTCAAAACTGGGCAATTCGACTCAGTGCACTTCTGACGGGGATAGCACTCGAAGTTTACACCAGACTGTCGAACGATGACGCCAAAAACTATGACGTTTTGAAAGAGGCCCTATTGCATTGCTACAGCTCCACCGAGAAAGGCTTCCGTGAATGCCGGCCTTAGTCAGACGAGACACCAAAGCAATTTGTGGAGCGCCTGTCGTCATACTTACACAAGTGGGTGGAATTATCAGGCGAAGGAAAGTCTTACGATAGTCTCTATGACCTGATCGTGAAGGAGGAATTTCTCAATGCCTGTCACAAGAACCTGGCGACCCACTTAGAATTACAAAAGCGGCAGACGCTTAAAGATGTGACTGAGGCTGCTGAAAGATGTCTCATCGCTCACGGGGAAACGCTGGGACCACCCAAGGCGACGAGACAGACGGACTCCACGCCACCTTCCAACATCTGCAACGCTACAAACCAAGCTGCCAACTGTCCTCAAAACAAAAGTAACGGACAACGCAGCGGCGGGCAACCGACAGAGACGTTTATTCAATCGACGGCAAACCAGTAGCTCTGACCATCAAGTATGCGGCGGGAGCGTCATTCTTCCGAGTGAGACCGAGCGCACAGCTACTCCTGCGGACGTGCAAGAGTGCATGACCAATGGCCAACTTCACCTTGCCAACGGAAAATCCATCCCCGTCGTCGCCAGCGCAACTATGACCATCCAGAACATGCCTGTTTCCAAGGGACGCGTCGGAAATCATGAAGTGACTGTCCTAAGAGACTCAGGCTGCAGTGGGGTCATCGTCAGAGAAGATCTAATCGCTAAAGGACAGTTCGCTGGCGATTCAAAATGGACACTCATGGCCGACAGCAAATGTGTGAAAGCGCCAGTTGCGAAGATTCAAGTCAGCGCCCCCTTCTACATTGGCGAAGTAGAAGCGGTTTGCCTGAAGAAGCCGCTGTACGATTTGATGATCGGGAATATCGACGGCGCGAGACGACCCGACGACCCCGGTTCAGAATGGAGTCCCCAACCCAACGCGTCGAAGTTGCGGAGGAGGATCCATTGCCGTTTCCCGATGGAGACCTTACAGAGCTGCTACGGAATAATGTGGCTACTCCGGCTCAGACCTGCCGACCCAAGATCGTTGGTGCTGTTACTACTAGACCCCAGACCAAGAGAGACTAGACGTCTACGCCACTGAAGATCGCCGACAGCTTCAAAGCCGCCATCGTGGACAGAGATAAGCTGATCCAGCTCCAGGAAGCTCATAGTACTTTAATCAAGTACAGAAACTGTAAAGACCACGTGACCAAGGGCAATGGCACGGTCTATTTCGAGGTGAAGGCCAAGATCCTGGACAGAATCTTCCAGCACCTGAGGGTCAACGGCGGTAAACCACTACGTCAAGTCTTGGTACCGTTACCCCTAAGGCGCCAAGTGATGAAAGTAGCTCACGACTCCATCATGGGAGGTCACCTGGGCATCAAGAATACGTCAGACAGAATCCAGACGGTGTTCTACTGGCCAGGACTTCATGCGGACGTCAGCCGTTTCTGCCGATCATGTGACATTTGCCAGAAGACCATACCTCGAGGAAGGGTCCCTAAAGTGCCTATGCAGAGGATGCCCCTGATCGACCGACCTTTCAAGAGAGAGGCCTTAGATTTTGTTACAATCGTTGTTGGTTTTTATCAGTAGTTGATTGCCCCAATGCTTGGATCCTGATAAGTGTAACTCGGATTCGTTTATCCACGCAACCTGTTCACTCAACAACAAGGCAGGAGTCATGGTATGAAGTTTTCCAACTTTATTCAGCGTACATCAACAACTGCATACAGTCGCTTTTTCACTTTCTCTCAACTGAAACAGTGCGGTACATATACAGTCTCTCTATACTCGAGAGAACGTTCGACTGTTCGAGCGTGACGCAATTATAACCAATCACAATGAAATTCGTCATCACTGTCTTACGTCATATAACTTAGAACCATCTCGCAGCTACTAGCAGATCTATCCACACGCTTCGATCGATAGTAAACAAGCAACCCTAGAAAATTCTCCAATAATATCAATCAACGAAAACCATCAACATTATACCAAGCTTCTTCTAACAACAACGCAAAACCAAATAAAAGGTAAATACACTCTATTATTGAATGCCCTGCAAAACAAAACGATCGGATCCATCGTGCGCGTCTCACATATATATATGCATAGTGCGTATGTATACCGGCAATCTGTGCATTCAGTCAATACGTGTATTGTCTAAAAAAAATCAGTCAATTCGTGTTTTGACTGTGACCACTAGCCAATACATGTAATGACTAAAATTTCCAGTCAATACGTGTATTGTCTTAAAAAATGCTCTGGTCAATACACGAATTGTCTGAACTGTCATTCAGCATTTAAATTGCAACTGGTTGTTAACATGAATAAATCAATGACCACAAAATCATGTGTTGTTCTTTTTTTGACAAATCCACACAACTAAACGATGTTAAGTATAAGTCAGCAAATATAAAAAATAAGCTTAAAAACTATCTTTGTCTCTGTCTCTCTCTTTCTCTCTCTCTCTCTCTCTCTCTCTCTCTCTCTCTCTCGCACCCCCAAGAGCTCTCTCTCTCTCTCTCTCTCTCTCTCTCTCTCTCTCTCTCTCTCTCTCTCTCTCTCTCTCTCTCTCTCTCTCTCTCTCTCTCTTTCGCACTCCCAAGAGATTTAAAAAAAACGGCTTCCCTGATGGATACCTGTCTTTTATTTGTTAACACACGACAAAGAGTTGTGGCACCTACTGTTACATTTTAACTTTGCTTTGAAACATTTGCACTGATTTGTTGTGCACCGTTTTCTTTGTCCCTGACAGTTGCATTTTACGAATCCTTGACCACCCCCAAGAGACCCACAGCAAACGGCTTCCCTGATGGATACCTGTCTGTCTCTGCATATGTCATCATCATTTATATGTCTTTCCTTGCAGACTTCAAACTGGTTTCTCGTAAAACATCCACGAAGTACTCCTGCTTTGGTGGTAAGTCTGTATGTTTCATTTTCTTTCTTTTCCACAACCATCCCCTTGTTTCTTGGGTCTCCGCGACCACGATCCACGATGGGGATGGTAACGCTAGTTTTGTCACTTCTGTAATGACGTTTGCAGCAAATTCCGACCCGTTATCACTCTGGAGAATGGTTGGTGCACCAAGCAGCAGAAAGATGACAAGCAACTTCGTTTGCCCGTTTTGACCTCAGTGGTTTTAAAACCACAAACTTGGAAAAGTGATCCTGATAGACCAAAATCCACTTGAAGGATGCACTTGGCAAGCTTTGCATGTCGACGAGGTCGATTTGACACCGAGACAAGATGTCACTTGAGATGATGGGCTTCACCACGACACCTGTAACACGAGGCTTTTTCTTCTTTCTTTCGCATTCAATGCACATTGACCTGAACAGTTGCAATGCATGTCTTGGAATGTTTTTATACTTCCTTGAAAGTTCTTTGTCCATCCGATCTCTGCCGCCATGGCCGGTTGCGATGTGTGCCTTGTAGATCAGGTCGTATGATTCGTCCAGCATTGCGAAGAAATTTGGGGTTTCGTCATCGGACTTTCTTTTTCGCACGAGCCGCTGAAAATCGCCACACTGGAATACTTCATACCTGCGGAACAATATACAGATTTGTCTCAGCAATAGCCAATGTGTGTGTGTATGTGAGAGAGAGAGAGAGGGGGGGAGGGAGAGAGAGAGATAGGAAACGAATGTTGTCGTTTCCCAAAATTTCACCGTCTTTTTGCTGCACTGTCAATTACGAATAATTCGTGAATGCAATCGGGGCGCCCATACCATTATTGATGAGAGAGAGAGAGAGAGAGAGAGAGAGAGATTTTGTCTTCAAATTCAAGGACATTGACTTACTTCTTCAACAAGTAAAATTGTCGCCGGTTCTTTTTCCCGGAGGTTGCAGCAGCAACCTTTACCTCCTCGATCGTGTCGTAATATTTCGCCTTGGTGAACAGGCAACTGGAATTTTCGGCCAGCTTGTTTAAAAACGTTTTTTTCTTTTTCACTGATATCCATCTTGTGTGGTATGGAGCCGGAAAAGCAAGCCTGGAATGAGTGATCAACCGAGGTTTTGTCGCGGTTTGAAATTGCAATCGTCATCACGAGATTGTCGCTGAAGTTACGTGCCTATTAACAAATATCAAGGTTTTGATCTGAGCTCATCACAATTCTGTGTAGGCCTAATATAAATAATGCTATACGCTCGCATATTCTCTGAAACATTGTCAGAAGACTTGATTGAGCGAGACACGCATTGACTAAAATGACCTGTCAGTCAAAGTGTGTATTGAAGTGGGTCAAAATTAAGACAATACACGTATTGACTGGAAATTTTAGTCATTACATGTATTGGCTAGTGGTCACAGTCAAAACACGAATTGACTGATTTTTTTAGACAATACACGTATTGACTGAATACATAGATTGCCGGTAACATATATATATATATATATATATATATATATATATATATATATATATATATATATATATATATATATATATATATATATATATATATATATATATTATATATATATATATATATATATATATTGTAATTTTTTAAAAAGTTTTGATGGAGCAAGCCCTCCCACCCATCTCTACACACGCCCACACTGGGTTACATCAGTCCACAGATTCTAGTTGCAGGCAAGTAGGCTTGCCGACTGGTTCAGTCCCAGACATTCAAGCCATCAGGGTAGTTCGTTTGCAGTTTGTGTCGCCAAAACCGTTCTCTTATCTTACGGATCACAGTGTAGTATGTATGGATCAGCACCGTAATCCGCATGTCCTTCACACTGTGGTCTTTCCCTTGAAAATGCTTGGCGACCAGGGTTTCTTCTTTCCAGCTAGTGTTTTGATTAATGGGGCGTTCACGCACGCGCTTAGTTCCACCCACTCCAATGTTGGATCTGTGGGTGTAAAATAGCCTACTGACCGTCTGCCCCGTCTCCCCCACGTACTGGACTTCTCCGCACGGGTGCAGTCAATGAGGTAGATGACGTTGGAGCTCTTGCAGCCTACTGCGTCCCGAATGCGGAAAGTGCTGGTTGTGCGCACTGGTAAAAGTGGTGGTGTCTTGAAGGTGAATGGCACACAGCACGCACCTCTTGGCGTTGCATCTTCTGCAACCCGGCGTCTGGTCCGTCTGAGGTTGGGGACGTGGCACCCGAGAGGGCATGAGGAGGTTTCTCATAATCCTGTTGTTCCGTTCTCCAATGACGGGGGTCTGTGGCATCGCCCTCCGCATCCGTCTGCTGATCTTTTATGCGGATCATGGGTGAGTCCTCTTTCAGCATAGTTTTTGTCTTGATTTTGTAGTCCTGATTCGGCTCTTTGCAGTCCGCTGGACCTTGTAAGCAATGAATAACTAACTATATATGTTAGTTAGTTATTCGTTGCTTACAGGGTCGAGCAGGCTGCAATGAGCTGAATCAGGACGCACCCCTGATCCTGTTGTGGAGGATGGGCATGAACTGTTTAAGCCACTGCGCGAGCGGGGGGTGGGTGGGTTTGTGAGTGATAACAAAGGGAACATCATATTTTATAATGATGTTTGTAATCTATCTTGTTTTTGTAAACGGGGGTTCCATCAATTAGAGTATAGCCTCAGCGTCCCCTGCGTGGGATGTGTTTATTGTAAAGTGACCGGCTGGTGGATTGCCTTCAGTGTTACCACTAGGGTTGTTTCGGCGGATTAGGGCTGAGTCCTCTTTCAACGAAGTTGTGGTCCTGATTCTGCTCTTTTCAGTCCGCTGGACCATGTAAGCAATGAATAATCAACTAATCTCATTTTGCTTTTGTAAACTGGGGTTCGATACAGAGTATAGCCTCGACGTCCCCTGCGTGGGATGTCTTTATTGTGGGGTGACTGGCTGATGGAATGCCTTCAGTGTTACCGCTAGGGTTGTTTCAGCAGATCTTTTATGCGGATCATGGGCGAGTCCTCTTTCAGCATAGTTTTTGTCTTGATTTTGTGGTCCTGATTCGGCTCTTTGCAGTCCGCTGGACCCTGTAAGCAATGAGTAACTAACTATATATATATGTTAGTTAGTTAGTTATTCGTTGCTTACAGGGTCGAGCAGACTGCAATGAGCTGAATCAGGACGCACCCCTGATCCATATAAAAGATCTGCTGAAACAACCGTAGTGGTAACACCAAAGGCACTCCACCAGCCGGTCACTTCACAAAAAATGCATCCCTTGCAGGGGGCGCTGAGTCTGTAATCTAATTTATTGAACCCCAGTTTACCAAATCAAAATAGAACATAAAGATTATAAAATAACAAAACATATAAGTAAAAAATATTTAAAATATAACGTATGGATATTTTGGATAAGTGCCTGTTTATATTTATACTAGCTAAGTGAATGCAAAATATGATTGACTCCTAGATCAAAAATAAGTGTGCGAGCAAGTCTCTCTGTTAACTAACACCACACCCACAAATTCACATGTTCACACTAACACAGGCAAACACCAACACAAAGTATACGTTCCACGTTCTCAATACTTTATATAAATAAACAACAATATTTTATAGCAATCTTTCACGCCACTCTTTATACACTACACTGTCAAATGCGAACTTGTATAATCACGGCCGGCAATTTCTTGTCCTGAGCCAAAATAAGCACAAAACACGTTACCTCTATAATTGTAGGCGGGTGTACACAAAGGCTACAGAGTCCCGTAGACAGGCAGTTAGATGACAGTGATGTTGTAAACAGAAAGTTGAACAAGCAGTTCCCCCGTTGGGGTGCCGGGGGTTTCAGTATAAATAGTATCCCCACTTTCTGGAAATTTAGTGCTTTAAATTCCCACTGTCGCTGTCTTTCTCATTTGCTTTTCTCAATCCTGCTCTGTTCTATCAATCTGCTATACTATCGTCTTCTTCGCTAGACCAGTCTCCTACCTTTTTTCTTGAAAACTCTTCCGGGACAAGACTCCTTATTTGTGTATGAGGTCTGTTGGATCAGCTTGGGAATATTGGACGCATTCTGCCAGGTGGTCACTAGGGCTTCCTATGATGTTATTATTTAGCAATGTAGGCATTTTATATGTTTGTGTTTTGTTGATAATTTATAATGATGTTTGTATTCTATTTTGTTTTTGTAAACGGGGGTTTGATAAGTCGGGGTGAAGCCTCAGCCGTCCCCTGCGTGGGATGTCTTTATTGTAAAGTGACTGCCTGGTGAAGAGCTTTTGGTTTTACCACTAGGGTTGTTTCAGCAGATCTTTTATGCGGATCAGGGGTTGTCCGGTCCTGATTTGGCTCGAAGGAGTCCGCTGGACCTAAAGCAATAATAATGTAATGTAATGTAATGAACAAGCAGTGAAGTTGTAAACAGGCAGACGGGCGAGCGCCTGCCCTGTCTGTCTGAGGTAGCAGACGCGTCTTGGACAGGTCCTGCACGGCCGACCGCCGCAGTTCCTCGAGTCGCCCTTTCTCCGTTGTCCAGGACAAAGCCGTGTGTCCAAGCTTATGAATATATATATATATATATATATATACACGTCAATGCTCTGACCTTTATAATCATATTGTTCTTCTTTGTTTCATCCTTGCTTACCTCCCTTAGTTTCTTTGAGTTTTCCAATTCTATTCCGTATGTGATCGTTTCCTTCATTCTTCCACAATGTTATCCATATCCCAGATATAATTATTTCATAAATGGCCATTACTATCAAACATGCTCACACCTTCCATTCATATTACATTATCTACTGCTCTATAACTATAGCCCAATGTAATTAACAATATTATTACATCAATGAAAATTATATTCCATTTTAGTGGACAACAGCTCACCAGCTCTCAACACAATATATCCAATGCAAAAATATACCTCTCCAACATTTCACAATCATGAAAACATTATAAATACCTGTAATCTTTACAGCACAATTAACATCCACTTTCAGAGAGAAAGTCCCACCGAACCTACACAACCTGATAAGTTCTCAGTGCTTTCTACCTCTTCACAATTCAAAACAATCCTTTTTTTTTCTTTCTTTCTTAATCTTTTTTTTCCTGGCCTGACACACTGATTCTACAACCTCATTTCTTGGTACACACAAATCAAGTGAGTTCCCATTTGCCCTGACTGCCAGCTATTCATTCCATTGGATCAACAATTTTAGCCAATGAAAATAATAACACAAGATATTCAAAAAAATACTCACATTCTAAAACTATACATATTTATTAAAAACCGGAAAATTCCCGTTCTCTACAGCCTATATTGCTAAATAATAATATTATAGGAAGGAATCACTAGTGACCATTTGGCAGAAAGTGTACAGTATTCCCAAGCTGACCCATACACAAATGAGGAGTTTTTGAAGAGTTTTCAAGAAAAAAGGTTGGTGACTGGCCTAGCAAAGAATATAGTATTGTAGATTGATAAAACAAAGTAGGAATGAGAAAGAACAAAGGAGAAAGCGACAGTGGGAATTTAAAGTGCTAAATTTCAAGACAATGGGGATACTATTTATGCAGAAACCCCCGGCACCCCCACGGGGGTATATAGTGACGTAAATATATATAGATATTCCTTTCTAGCTCGTTCCTAATCTGTTTTATCAATCTATTATATTCTTCACTAATCCAGCCACCTGACTTTTTTTTATTGAAAATTCTCACAAAACTCCTCATTTGTGTATTATGGTATCAGCATGGGGATATGGGGCGCTTTCTGCCAAATGGTCACTAGGGCTTTCTATGGTACTATTATTTAGCAATGTAGGCATTTTATTTGTGTTTTTTTCATATTTTATTATGAAGTTTATATTCTATTTTGTTTTTGTAAACAAGGATTCGATAAATTAGAGTACAGACAGCGTCCTCTGCATGGGATGCATTTCTTGTAAAGTAACCGGCTGGTGAAGTGCCTACAGTGTTACCAAAGAGCTTATTACGGAAAGAGGGGGAAATTGCATTATGTCATATACAAAAATGCGAGACGCTCTCACGGATTATTTCCCTTTGCTCGGGCTGGCTATATTTCATCATCTGCTATATGAATGATCTGTGCGTGTTAACTTATTGAGACTATGCTATTGCAAAAGAACATTTTTATGGCAACGTTTGCAAAAACCAAACTTTTAACCATCATTATTATTAACATTCCGCTACTGCTGTCTTTTTTTATGTTTACTCATTGACATTTATTAGGTGCTTTTATGCTGCTTATGTGTGTATGTCATAGGTTCGTTTTCTGCCCTGGAATTTATTATTTTTTAAATCAACGACAGATATTTTAAAATTAAAATATGCATGACAGACTGTTTCATTTAACCGAAACTGTGTAAATCCGTAATCGTGAGAGAGAGAGAGAGAGGGGGGGGGGTTGGGAAGAGAGCTCTGTCATTCAATCAATTAATCACAATAAAGCACAATAACAAAATGTTTCACTAATAGTGTGAATTTAATTTATATCAGGTGTCCCCCTACCCCCCAACCCTCTCACCTTCCACATCACTGGCTTAATAACATCAGTCACTTCATGGAAAATAATTAATCAGACAGAACAATCAGAACCTAGACTACAACATTCCACGCAATATAGATCTAATGCGCAGAAATTCACAGATCAGAACAAGGACTGAGTTTCTACATTACATTTTTTCCCCCGTTTACACTCAAACGAAAAGGGATTACAACAGATCAAGGACCATTTTTGTGCCTAGGTAAGGGGTTATCTTGCACAGTATTTGATCACGAGGAGAAAACAGACTTAGTCTAATTTAACTTGTTAACATAAGCAGTTTGACGAAGCCAAACTGCCAATCTGACATCTACTTTTGAAATATAAGCACAAATATAGTCAAACAACCTAGCAATAACGTAAACAGTGAGCGACCTGTTGAACGTAAACTGTCAGCAAGCAAACTGTTTTGGATTTAGCACATAGGTATAACATGAATCATTCAAGCCGCTCTCCGATTGTTTTAACACTAACAACACTGCAGCGGTCTTAGTTTAGGCCTACATAAACACAAAAAAATGAAGTTTTTCAATTGCAATTTACCTTTCTTTGTCTCTTGGAAATTTGAAAAAGGACTTGCCAACACAACTTTTCTTGTATCTGGCATTATGGCAATTGATGGCTGTGCAAAAGTCACCGACCTGTTTCACTCGGTCGCCTTTTGACTTTCTGCCACGAGCCATTTTCAGCATGTCGACAAGGTAGCATAACTCGTACATTTTGTCTCGCGGTTCTGTACCAAGTTCCCCTCCTTTCTATTATTAAGCTCTTTGGTGTTACCACTAGGATTGTTTCAGCAGATCTTTTATATAGATCAGGTGTGAGCCCTTTTCAACAAAGTTGTGGTCCTGATTCGGCTCTTTGCTGTCTGCTGGACCCGATAAACAAGGACTAACTATTGTATATATAATAATAATAATGGATGCTATATACGCTCTTTCCCCAAATCTCTAATCGGGCTCAGAGCGCGGCGATCTGTACCAACATACACGCTCAAATTTATATATTTCTTTATTTAAATGTATGAATTTGGAAAATTTAAAAAAAAGGTTGATAAACAAAATTAAAAATACCTTCCTCAATTTGTTTATTATGTACTATGGTAATACTGTTTTGCTACTATAAGAAAGGTGCAACAATGGACAGCTGTAGTTCCAGTGAACCTGAAACAAATGTAATGCAAAACTGTAACTATATCTTTATATACTCATCAACTGAAGTACACACAATGGAACTCTGCACTTGTTAGAGTCTAGCACTTGTTCCTGTATATTTATATATGTTCGTGTGTCCCCTTAGGTATTTAGAGACTAGATTAGAAGTGAGTGTGACGTCATTACTGGTCCTGCTAATTTTTTTTTTTTTTTTTTGTCACAGCCACAGGCCAATGACAGGCTGCATTAAATATTGTTATAGTAACTCTTTCATTTAATTCCTGGTGCGTGTGGTATTTGTAGGTGGCAGGCCTGAAAATGGCGACTAATTTAGTCGCCATGGCTAGTGAAAAAAAGAATTGGCGACTTAAAAAAAAAACTGTAGTCGCCAAATGCGAGTGCGCTAAAATGAACTTTTTTTTAGTTTGGCTAGTAAAATTTTTAGTTTGGCTAGTAAAATTTTAAAGTTACTAGCCAAAGGCTAGTGGGACCTTTTTTCATTTTCAGGGCTGGGTGGGTGTGTATATTCCTGTGGATTCGACTTTTGGATGCGTGATTACTGATATTGTGCTTTGTGTATAAGTGCTCCTCTGTTATTTATAGTATGTTTGTTATTTTTATTTCCAGGAGTGTCTTTTATGTCTTTTATTGTTTTTGTAGCGTTGTGTTGTGCACGCCGCACACACATTTCCTTGTTTTTTTTATGAAGACAATAAAGATTCTGGTTATGAAAATACAAGCAAATTTGTTTGCGGAGTGCACATCAACACAAAAACAATAAAAGACAGACAGACACTCCTGGAAATAAAAATAAACATACTATAAATAACAGATATCTGTTATTTATAGTATGTTTATTATTATTTTTATTTATATATATTTGTATAGATATATATATATATATACACACACACACACGAATATATGCTTGACCCTAACAAGTGCAGAGTTCCCTTGTGTGTATTTTAGTTGATGAGTTGACTAAATCACTAAAAGTTATTATGATGATGATAATTCTTTGTAATAATAATAATGATAATAATTTCAGTTGTGTTTCTTGTGAATTTATTTAGATGATGATGATGATTTGTATTATAATAATAATAATAATAATAATAATAATAATAATAATAATAATAATAATAAAAATACTATTATTAGTAATTTTAGTATAAATAGTATCCCCACTTTTCTGGAAATTTAGTGCTTTAAATTCCCACTGTCGCTGTCTTTCTCCTTTTTTCTTCCTAATTCCTACTCTGTTTTATCAATCTACTATATACTATCTTCTTCTTAGCTAGACAAGTCACCTACCTTTTTCTTGAAAACTCTTCCGGGACAAAACTACTCATTTGTGTGTGAGGTCTGTTGGATCAGCTTAGGAATATTGGACACATTCTGCCAACTGTTCTGGGGCTTCCTATGATGTTATTATTTGGCAATGTAGGCATTTTATATGTATGTGTTTTGTTGATATTTTATAATGGTGTTTGTATTCTTATTTAGTTTTTTGTAAACGGGGTTCGATAAATAAGAGCCTCAGCGTCCCCTGCGTGGGACGTCTTTATTGTAAAGTGACCGGCGGATGGAGTGCCTTAAGTGTTACCACTACGGTTGTTTCAACAGATCTTTTATGCGGATCAGGGGCGAGTCCTCTTTCAGCGAAGTTGTGGTCTTGATTTTGTGGTCCTGATTCGGCTCTTTGCAGTCCGCTGGACCATGTAAGCAATGAATAACTAACTATTTGCACCAGTTAGGATCCAGCACTTAATTATTATTATTATTCGCTCTTATCTAGCACTTTTCCAGCTCTAGAGCTGCTCCAGGCGCTGGTCGATACAGAGAAAGAGAGAATGGGGAGGGACTAACAAAGTTATAGACCACTTTTCCAGCTGAAGAGCTACTCAAGGCGCTGGCTGATTTGGGAGCTAATTCGAGCCGCCCGAGGTGCCCTCTTGCAGTCTTTGAAGGCATGGTCTTGCGCACAATCCTGTGTAATTGGGTATTGGGGAGAAGGGGCCTAGTACTTGCTGGGTGTTTGTGTGTAACCAGCACTCACCCGTCTTGAACATGAGCGTCAGTATCTGTAAAGCCCGTGCGGTAGAATGCATGCGTGCACAGACTAGACTTCGGTTTACATTCGTATCCAAAGATTTAATGTCGGACCCTGATGATACATTGTGGTAATGGAAATTGTCAGATAAAGGTGGAAAGGAAGGTTGGGGAAGGAGATATAAGTGAGAGAGAGGGAGTATAAACCGAGGTTTAATCTGTGCACACACACACATTCCATCATAAGGATTTTTCAGATTCTAGGCTCCTGTCATAGACCGATGAGTGCAGGCTACACAAAGCACTAGGTCCTTTAGTTTCTTTCCCTTAACCGGCCCCCCTTGGGGGTACCGGGGTTTCTGTCTAAATAGTAACCCCTCTGTCTGGAAATTTAGTGCTTTAAATTCCCACTGTCACTGTCTTTCTCCTTTGTTCTTTCTCATTCCTACTCCGTTCTTTCAATCTACCATACTATCTTCTTAGCTGGACCAGTGACCTAACCGTTTTTCTTGAATACTCTTCCAAAACTCCTCATTTGTGTATGAGGTCTATTGGTTCAGCTTGGACGCTTTCTGTCAAATGGTCACTAGGGCTTCCTATGATATTATTATTTAGCAATGTAGGCATTTTATATTTATGTATTTTGTTGTTATTTTATCATGTTTATATTCTATTTTGTTTTTGTAAACTGGGGTTCGATAAATTAAAGTATAGCCTCAGCGTCCCCTGCATGGGATGCCTTTATTGTAAAGTGACCGGCTGCATGGTGGAGAGCCTTTAGTGTTACCACAAGGGTTGTTTTAGCAGATCTTTTATACGGATCAGGAATGAGTCCTCTTTTAACGAAGCTGTGTTCCTGATGGCTGCAGTCCCTGTAAGCAATGAATAACTAACTTCCCCATACCCGGTCGCTCATGATTGTGCTCAGTTGTCTGGGCGTCATACTATGCCCCCAAAGGCCGCAAGGAGGCATCCCGCCCGCGTGGCTTGACTTAGCTGCTGTATTGGCCAGAGCCTTGAGCAGCTCTTGAGCTGGAAAAGTACTCTATAAATGTGATTTTTAAAATCCTTTCTCTCTATTTCTCACTCTCTCTCTTTTTGTTGTTGTTGTTGTTGTTGTTGTTTTGTTTTCCTTTTTTTCCTTCCGTCAACCTTCCGTCACACCCTTCTTTAACTTTTACAATGTAGTATTAGTGCCCCGCTATAAGGTTTGGAGGAAACTGATAGATAAGCATCAGCATGAAGTAGGGGGTGATATATTACCTTCCTTTTTATCGGGTTATTTTAGAGACCAGGTCCAATCCAGGTCTAACCAAAAAAAAAAAAAACTGGGCAGGTGAATTTGAAACAGCTTTATTCTTCACCCATTTGGTAGATATTTACAAATGAGACATCGTTTGAAAGGAAATTTAGTCCTCTGTATTTTTTATGCACTTTTGGCATAGTGCTCATATCCGATTTTGAGTTATTGTACTCTAAACAAACAAACAAACAAAAAACATTTAAGATCTTTTCACGACCCCCACTCTATTTTCCCCACTCTAGGGACTCGAAGTATTAATATATTTCTACAAAAATGATTGTGTTTTAAAATAAATAGGTTGCTTTCAAGGACTTTGTAAATTACATTCACATAAATGAAACCGATTATGCATGCGAGCCCTCCCAAAAAAAGGCATAATTTGTGCGCAACATTCGTTATTGTGTGCATTTCTTAAATCTTTAGGTAGGTTTAGAAGTAGGCAGTTCTTGCCCAGTTAGATATTCAGTGTTTATAGGGTCCAGCGGATTGCCAAGAGCCGAATAAGGACCACTCTCGTCCAGTGATCGCACAGAAAACCTATCATATACTTTATGTCTGGACAGCGATTTGAACTCACATTAACATACTTTAAAGCATGTTGAATTTTCAGGCAAGTACAAAAAGTTAATTGCATTTTTCTAAACCCTACGAGTTGTGAACAAAATATTCTGACCCCTGTCATAAAAACCGCCGATCTCGGTACTGGAAAAAAACATTTACCATGACAATAGTTATATCGGCGGCCTAGAGAGGACATTTCTCTATCAGGATCTGAAACCCGTTTTACTTTAAAAATACATTTGAACGTTTGGCGCAACTTTTAAAGTCATCAAATGTTCGACCTTCTTCAAAATCCCTAGTTAGTAAGTTTTTATTTGCCGGTTAGTGTACAGTAATGCGTCGGTGGTCTGATTAACCGTACAGTGAAATAGTATTGCTTTGTATAATTTGAAGTGCTGATGCATTCTCTAGAGCTATCACTGTGATATATAAAGATCTGTCACTGTGATATATAAGAAAGGGGCTAATTCATGTACTGATTGTAGCATATTATTTTTAGAACGCTCAGGAAACACCTTCTATTTTGAAATTTGGCAAGTACCAGAAACAAAATGTATAATACATTAGGCAGTGGACATGATTTTTTACAGTTTTCGATTGATAAGGCACTGCAGTATCATTCAAATTATTAATTTTCAGTTGTTGGGGTTTTTGTTTTGTTTTGTTATGTTTTGTTTTTGTAGATTTTGGGAATCTGCGATGTCCTAAACTGTAACCTATGTCCATACTTTTGTGTTCTCGTCAGTTGAGGTTCACTTTAAAACTATTAGAACCATTCAGCATTCTGATTTTAGGTAGTCTGAAAAACGTTTGTGGGTGGGTATATTTTTAATCACAATTCAAGATCGGATCTGACTTGTACTTTCATTTCAAGTGTTGCTTTGACTATTTATTAAAGAAATGTATTAGTCTAAAAGAGCTGCACAACATACCCAACAGCAGCAAGACGTGGGCTACTACTGCTACCGCAAAACCTGTGTCCACTCTCATCCTTATTTGGACCATCACTGGAGTCGACACCGCAGCTGCAGGTCCCCACATCATCAGTGATGTTTGCAACATCCATGCAATCGACAGCAAGGACAACTTCCGCAAACAGCGAGCAGCAGTTTTTGGACTTAAGATCCAATGACTATATCTTGATCTGCGTGCAAAAAGTGTCAAATTCTATATAGCGCAAAACAACTTCGGCTGAAAGAAGTGCTGTGCGCTTGACAAGAAGGCTGTGCGTTGATAATGTGCAAACTTGCAGAATACTTTCACAGGTGGGGAAAATATCATCATTGTTGTTTAGGAGTGACATCTAAATATTGACAAAAAATCGCAGATAAAATTATGAAAATGCACTTATATCTTAAAAGCATTAGCACAAATATTTGATATAAAATGCAAGGAAAACAACGTTACTCTATAAATAAATAAAATCAGAGTACCGATCATTAACTGATAAAACATGCCCCGAAATGCACTTGCCGACGGTCAGTACTGCACGGGACAGCCCCTTCTCTCCCCATCCCCCTCCACCGTTCTCTCCCCCCACCCCCTTCTCTCTCTCTCTCTCTCTCTCTCTCTCTCTCTCTCTCTCTCTCTCTCTCTCTCTCTCTCTCTCTCTCTCTCCCCTCCCGAACAGACAGGGCCAATAGTTCGGCAAGATCGTATCCTAAGGGTTAAGGCAGGGCAAATACGGTGCCATGGGAAGCCGGCCACTAACCCTAGAACTATATTTCCTAATAAATGTGAATCTGAGCAATGGTCCTTAAAATATGATGTGCGATGGACCGACATTTATTATTCCGGACTGTGTCAAAATATTTCCAGATAAGTCCGGAAATACACAAATATTCAATGGCACACGGACTGAAACCTTCATACTTATTACAGTGTTGTGTTTAGCGAGTAAATAAATACCTGAAAGATTCGAACACAAGAAGAAATCGCACGCCTACTCCATACAGGACAATGAGGAGGGAAGCAACATTGGCTACCAGACAAGGGTATACAGTAAGCTGTGGAATGACTTTCCCGTTCAGCTGTAAAAAACGTGAACAATTAAACCAATAGTTGATGTACGTATGTATCTGTACCGTGTATATAGTAGTGTGTTTGTGCATGTTTTTATGTATAATTTTTTTTCTTCTAATTATATATACTACTCAAAATAATTGAAGGGCCACTCTCATATTTCATTTAGTTTAATTATTTTTTGCTGCTATCAATAATATCGCTTATATTGCTTATTTCAAAACTTATCCTGTACAGTAACATTCGAGACAATCTTATTCCGACAAGTAATCACATGTGTGAGTTTTGAACTTTCTGCACTGAGTTGAAAAACAAACCCAATTTTTACCCAAAAAATGACCCTAATTTACCGTTGTCTTGCTAATAAAGCAAAATTTTCAACATTAAAAAGTGATTTGCACGCGAAAGGCTTGCATGTTCTGAGTTCAGTTCAACAATCGGCGCTTTTTTCTGGGTATAAATGGCAGCGCTTTTGTTGATTTTCTAACCATGCCCCCAAGGCACCGATTGACTGATGCGGATAGCGGCAAAGCTATTGCATGGCTTCAGGAAGGGGTGGGGGTGAGAGAAGTTGGCAGGCGGCTGGGAGTGTCCCACTCCGTTGTCCAAAGGCTGCGGGAGCGCTTTAACAACACTGGAAGCGTCCAAGAACCAAGAAGGTCCGGACGCCCCCGCGTTACCACTGCAAGACAAGATCATTTCATCACCCTGTCAGCTCTGAGGATGAGGTCCGCTACAGCAAACATCATCAGAAGACAGCTTCACGCAGCCAGCAATGTTAACGTCAGGCACGAGGCAAACCTGTGATCAAGACGACCAGCAGTACGGCCTTTGCTCACCCCAGCTCACCGTGCAGCGCGTTTGGCCTGGGCTCGGCGTCATTTGGTGTGGACTAGGCAACATTGGTCAAGGGTTCTCTTTACAGACGAGTCTCGGTTCTCCTTGTCTTTCAACGACCGTCGAGTGAATGTTTGGAGGCGTCCACGGGAGCGTTTTGCTGATGCGACGGTGCGCGAGCATGACCGCTTTGGTGGTGGATCTGTCATGATGTGGGGTGGCTTCGCATTAAACTTCAGAACACCCCTGCTCCAAATTCATGGCAACTTAAACGGTATTGGCTACAGGGATGACGTCCTATAACCTAGGGTTCTCCCAGCTCTGCGGGCCATTGGGGAAGGTGCCAGACAGGACGAAAATGCCAGACCCCACCGAGCGCGTATCGTCAATGACTTCCTGCAGCAACAGCACGTCATAAGGATGGATTGGCCGGCTCGATCACCCGATTTGAACCCCATAGAACATCTGTGGGATGTCTTGGGTCGACAGACACGGGCAAACCTCCCTCCATGAGCTAACCTTGAAGTTCTGGCCCAAGTTCTCCAGCAAGAGTGGTTGGCCATCCCAGGAAACATCCTCCATAACCTGATACGGTCCATGAGACAACGATGCCAAAACTACATTGATGCAAACGGTGGCCACACCCGATACTGACTCTATAGATTTTTGGTTTCTAAAGTTTTGATTTTGTAAATGAGGGGTATGTCCAGTTAAATTGAATTTACTCGAATTTTAAGCGACTGATGTCTAAAATCTTTTTTGTTATTGATGCAGAAATGATTGCAATAAAATATGATGAACTAATAAATTGAAAGAGAGACCCATATGTCCAAGTGGCCCTTGTAATATTTTGAGTAGTATATATATATTCAAGTCAACAAATATTTATTACCCTAATTGGAGAACTCACACAGAACATTGCATCTCAGCAAATAGGAAAAAAAGGCAAAATCTTTTAAAAGAAATAAAATCACTATATACTCGTACTTTCAATTTTACTCTTAACCCACGCACACACAATCTCTTCCAGTTCTCTCTCACTACTTACACACATACACCCGCATAACATATTTATATTTACTTCATTTGGCTATCGTATTCATATCGTGTACTGACAATTAAGATCACTTTCCAATCATTATAATAGTTTGAAGGTGTGTGAACATAATATATAACAGCATTACATTACTAACAGGAGAAGCTACATAAGAAATTACGTTGTACATTTGTATACAATTCTTATTCATATCACGTGCACATACTAAAATTCTACCACTACGAGCAATCACTTCATGGACCAGTAGTTTTCATCACGGGAAGCAATTATCATAGGCAAGAGAAGCAATTATAGTCTTAGAAGAGCGTAACAAGTTAGCAGTAAGATGCGGTCAGTCAAGGCCATAACACAATAGATCTACTAGTAATACTGAGAATAATAACAGTTGCTGGATCCTAACGGGTTCCTTTGCCTGCACATTCACACAAACACACACAAATCAGTATTATAATCATCATCACTTTTATTGATTTAGTCAACACATCAAGTTATGCTGAAGTACACGGGAGAGATCCCCCGTGGGGGTGCCGGGGGTTTAAGTATAAATAGTATCCCCATTTTCTGGAAATTTAGTGCTTTAAATTCCCACTGTCGCTGTCTTTTTCCTTTGTTCTTTCTCATTCCTACTCTGTTCTATCAATCTACTATACTATCTTCTTCTTCGCTAGACCAGTCACCTACCTTTTTTTCTTGAAAACTCTTCAGGGAAAAAACTCCTCATTTGTGTGTGAGGTCTGTTGGATGAGCTTGGATATATTGGACGCTTTCTGCCAGGTGGTCAATGGGGCTTCCTATGATGTTATTATTTGGCAATGTTAGCATTATATGTGTGTGTTTTGTTGATATTTTATAATGATGTTTATATTCTACTTTGTTTCTGTAAACCGGGTTTCGATACATTCGAGTATAGCCTCAGCGTCCCCTGCGTGAGATGTCTTTATTGTAAAGTGACCGGCTGGTGGAGTGCCTTCAGTTTTACCACTAGGGTTTCTGCAGATCTTTTATGCGAATCAGAGGGCGAGTCCTCTTTCAGCTAAGTTGTGGTCCTGATTTTGTGGTCCTGGCAAGCCAGGGTACACAGGTTGCTGTTTAAAATGTAGACAGAGAGACAACTGTTGTCTGCGAGTTTCATTTCAACGATGATACCTCCCCATATCCCCCTTGATACCTCACCATACCCCCCCCCCCATGATATCTCCCCGTCCCCCCCCCATGATGCATCACCATACCCCGTTGATACCTCCCCGAACCCACTTGATACCTCCCCATACCCCCTTGATACCTTCCGTACCCCCCCTTGTAACCTACCTGTACCCTCCTTGATACTTCCCCGTTGATCGTTTCGCAGGTATGGATGAAAGGAATCGACCATCACCATCCCCCCTTATATATTTATATATACCCGTATCCCCGTTATGACTACCCATGCCCCTTTAAACCTACCCGTAGCCCCCTTTTACCCCATCCCGATCCTTGGTAATAATAATAATAATAAATAATAATAATAATAATAATAATAATAATAATAATAATAATAATAATAATAATAGTAATAATAATAATAAATAAGTTAAAAGTAAAAAGCCTAAATTAAAAAGAAAAATGTCCATATTGTAGTGTAAAAAAAAAAACATAAATAAAAAATTTGACCCTCGGGTGAATTGAACTTTGGTCGCCTACACGGTTGGCGACTGTCTTGCTAATTGAGCTACCAAGGCTTCGTATAAAGACCATCAATTTTTTGGTCTATATGGGAAAACATGCTGAAACCTCGATTCGATTTTTAATTAATCAAATTTAATTAGTTAAACACAAAATTTTGTAAGTTTGGTGACATGAGTGCAAAAGTGTTTTGAATGGAAATAAAACAAAATTTGCGGTATTACGGAACGGCACGTTCTTGACACGGCCGGGTTGAATCGGAAGCGCGCGGAATGAGGCTGTTGCAGTTTGTGGACATTTTGTTTATTTATTTATCTCAGAAACGGTTAAACGTTCGGTAAGGAAATGTCGGCTATAACGATTTCGCGGGTTTTGAGCGCACAGCAGGCCGATCCGCAGCGCCCAGCAGGCCGATCCGCAGCGCCCAGCACCTGCCCAGATCAGCGTCCATACCGGACAAACTTTACAGTAGAGGCGAAGAAGGACTTCCGGCTAATCAATTTATATATATATAGATGATTGGGCTAACAGCAGAGGGGTGAATATGATATATATAGTTATAAACATATTGAAGCTAGTACTAGGTGGAAATGGCGAGGTGGGGGTGGTGGTGTGTGTGGGGGGGGGAGGGGAGAGAGAATTTAGCAAAATAAATCATTTAAAATATTACGTCACGATCAGTACGTAATTTGATTTGCATAAGTTTGGTTTTACTTTGTAGGTACAGGTAAATTCTTAAGTACATAAGTACAAACTTAAACCCCAAACCCATCCAGTAGTTTTGGAGAAAATAGTCCTAGAAAAAAAATATGACGGCACCATAATGACGTCACCCAATATGCATACTTTTTTTTCCCCATCTGGTTGGGTTCACTTTTTAAAAACTAAATACCAAGTTTCAAAAGAAATCCGTCCATTAGTTTCAGAGAAAGGTGTGCACATATTTCTTTAAATTTTCTTAAAACAAAAATGACGTTACGATGATTATGTCACACGATTTGCATACGGTTGGTTTTACCTTGGAGGCACATGTAAAGTCTATGGACATACCAAACTTGAACCCTCCAGTATTACATAAGAAATTTGAAACTTCCAGTAGTATAGGAGAAAATCTGATTAAAAACAAAACAAATTATGAGGTCACTATGATGACTCACCCGATATAACTACTTTTTTGTCACCTGGTAGGGTTCTATTTTTAAATACCAAGTTTCAAAGAAATGCGTCCATTAGTTTCAGATAAAAGTGCGCAAATTTGACTTCCGGGCGGACGAAGCCGAAAAAAGTACAACTCAGGAACTAACAAATTGGTTTTAGAAACACGACTAGTTAACTATTCTCGCCTTAGAGAGGCGGTAATAGGTCCTGGTACACATTGATAACGAAATTAATAATACAGATCTTGCAGTCTTTCTCTCTATAGAATAAAATGGGAGTACACTATTGTTCATTTGATTCTATTCGTTGCTCGTTAGTGAATTAATTTAATTTAATTTAATTATTACTCAGCTTCTATCATTTAGTTGCCTTCCTTTTGTGTGCTTTCATTTCTGTACTTTCATCTCTGTTTGTTTGTGTGTGAGTGTGCGCGGGCGCGTGTATTTGTATGGGTATCTGCTTGTGTTGATGATGTATTTCTATTGTAGGGGGTCTTTGGGGTGGGGAAACGGCAGGGTGGGGGTGGGAGAGTTCACATTTAGGTTATTAATACTAAAATCAGAATTTATGGGATGGATTGGGTTGGGGTAAATAGAGGAATTCGTCTTATTCTCAAATACATTGGTCATGATTTTAATTCATTCTTGATTAATTTGATTTCGGTATATATAGTGCTCGATGTTTTTGTTTTTATACTTGGCAAGTTTTGTATAGGTTTACTTGACAAAGGTTTTTAACAAACCGAAATCATATGTTCTTAGCTTGAGAGTTATGCGTTCTTATATTTTTCTTTTAGTATAGAATACATTGAGTTTTTGACATTACCTGCATACAGTATGTGGTTCTTACCTGGGCTTTGTGTTGTAGCACGTGCAGTTGTTGGATGAGAGGCTCGGTGTTTATCTCCTCAAGACTTTTCATGTACTGCTTTACCACCTCCCTTCCAACAAACTCCATGACGTCGCACGACCCTTGACTTTCGGAAAGCAGCACGTGACGACCGGTTGTGACTGCTGAGCTGCCTTGTTCCAGATGTACACTGTATATGGTTAACATCGAGTCGTTATTTAAAGCTTAAGAGCTTTGTATTAAAGTGAGTGAGGTCTAGATCAAAATTGCAAGGGGGCCCCCCCCCCCCCCCCCAAAAAAAAAAAAAAAAAAAAAAAAAGAACACTAATTTACGCTGAGATGACTATTTGCTTATATGTTTCATACGTGTTTTTGTTTAACATATGCGAATTTTAAAAAATGTGAAATGCATATGCGGTGAAATTTTTTTCTCCGGAAACATGTATTACTTTAGTGCAGTCATATTCCTCCATATTTGACAACTGATGTTCATATTGTCGATTCCATTGATAACACAAGCTTTCATGTGAGCGTTATATTAGCAAAAGCTTTGATTGATTCTTCAGAGGCTCAGTTAATGTAATTAGATATATTATATGTATGTGCGTATGTGGTGCGAATATGTGTGAATGCGTGTATACGTGTTATCATCTCCCTGAAGAAGACGTTAATAAAACCAACCAAATAATCACATGCGAAATTTGAATCTAAACGTTGCGTGGACGCACTCTCATATAAGCAGTACTGGCTGCTCTCTCAAGGCCTGTATTAATTGGAAGATTCGTCGAGGTTCTTGGACCTTTTTTTTCGAGGTTCTCAGATCCCGAACCTAGGTTGCTAAACATCTTTTTGTTAACAAGGTTCAGGTTATCTAGGTACGTGATTTGAGAACCTCGAAAAAAAGGTTCATGAACCTCCACAAACTTTCTAATTAAGACAGGCCCATTCGAATGGTTAAATATGCCCACACACATAAAGTCAACGGAGCGTGATGACACACAAACAACTTAGGCATAGTGGCAATGACATCAGACACTCACTAACATCCATTACGAAAATAAGAGATAGTGTACGGTTTTAAATAGTATAGTAGGTACGTTGTTTATCTAGTTTTTAGTTAAACATTACTCTGTTTTATAAAAGAAATTCTTATTATGGTGTTTGAATATTGCTTTTACTGCTGGCATATTACTTTTTTTTATGTCATAATGTTGTACTTTTTATTATGAGCTTTTTTTTTTAATCATTGCTTCATTATTTATTCTTAATGTTGATATTTTTATTTATGTGGTGTGTATGTACGTATGTGTACCTCTCTTTAAGCACGCCTTTTTATACTTAGATGCGATGTTTGTTATTATTTCATACAAAGTTCAACGTGTTTCATCTCTTAATGCACCATAAACGTCATAGATAAAGTAAAAAACAAACCTACATTAAGCTGAGGAAGCTAGGCCTCAATTTCACAGTGATCTTGAACAAAGGCAACCAGAGGGCAGAGGTCATGAAACCGCAAGACGTCAGAGCGATAGTCATCGCCAGCCACCAGGATCCGTGATGGTTTGCTGTAGAAACGGCTCTGCTTCTTGCGCTGCGCAGTCTGGAAGTTGTTGAAGACACTTGAATAGTCGAGTTGTCAGAATTTGGTTTGTTTAAAATCCACGAAGTTTCTTTTTTCCACATATGTATGGGTGTGCTTGAAGACAAATATTTACTTTTCTCTGAATGATGCGCTGGATTTGGTCGATTTGCTAAGCTATTTTGCTTTACAATTCTGTCTTCTTTCGTCTGGTGCACATACTTTTGCACGCTAGTTTGAACGCTTGTGAAAACACATATCTGGCCGAAGAGCGATCGCAATGTTTGATTGTGGACGCACACTCTGTCTTACAAATGGATGTAGATCTACTTTTTCCATAGCTCATGCCTAATGCAAAGTGTTTCCATTTCAAACAACGATCAACAGAGTTGCCGTTTGGTATATGAGTTTGTTTTTGTTTTGATGAAGGATTGATCGTTTCTGATTTACATATAAGCACACTTTGGTTCGTGGCAATTAATTCAGTGTTCTCCTTGATTATGGTTTTAGTCTTGGCCTTCTTACAAAAATTTTTATTACAAGGATCCCAGCCAATTAAAATCAAAGAAGACGCGCACGTACAGAATCCACAGACAAAAGCAACCAATAGAAATTTTGCCCCAAGTTCAGGTTGCGAGGTCACATTTACCATAGTTACCTGAGATGCCATTGTTTCAATCTGATGCAAAAAAAACAAACAGAACAAAACCCAAATTATTAACCCATTGAATAAACTCGAAACTTGAAAATGAAAAGAACATAAAATAACACGCCTTATTGCCCTGCGAAACCATAAACCAAACAATTTTCTACAGATCTGTGACGACCAGATTAAAACAGGACGTGTTTAAAATATTTGATATTTTCTTCTTTTTTTTTCTCAGTACGGTTCCGTCACATTATTCGCAGTTGCATAATTCATCACAATAATGTTTATAAATACGCTCTCTATATTGTGTATTGTGTTAGACTGGCAAAAGATGCTTACAAAAATAAAACAAATCTGGGACGACGCAAAAGACAAAATCATCGCTTACAGCGCGTTTTAAATGTGGACAACTTTTCTTGTCTAGGATAATGTTTAGGGGCGCTACATGCATCGGATCAGTTGATCTTTTGACTGCGTTTTGAGCCGACATATCTGTCTGTAGCGCTTAATAAATTCTATATATATTGATACCCTTAAGTTTATTTCTTAAAATGAAGATGTACATGCACTCAAACGTCTTTTAAACAAAATAATATATCAGGGTAACCAAGGTTTAGCATAGCATGTGATAATAGTGTTTTATTCATCAGATTAACTACTTTTTGTACTCACCACTGAAGACCCAAGCAGTGTTATTACGATCCCCAGCAGATTGAGAACCGCCAGCGACATAAAAACTTTTATCGCGGCGTAACGATGATCACGACTTCGGCAGCTTTGAGAGGAAGCGAATTCTCTTCTCCAGAACCCCATCAAAACGCCAACACAACCGGTGACCACAGCAGGGTAGGCTAGGTACACCTTCAAAAACATTTATCAACAAGAATTTGCAAAGCTGGTATAGCTGTTGCTGCTAACTCAGCGCTGTGGCATTTTCAACTAACAAGAACTGAAAACGAAATCACAAGTAGGAGAAGAATTATGTAAACACCGCTCACATCGTAAAATTATTTATTAGTCTGACAGTGGCGATCGATACCGGCGCCACATTGAAATACTGTTTATACTGAACATCATTTAAATCGATTATTATTTTCAAACTTAAACTTAAAGCACAAAGAGTAACAAACTGAAAGAGTAACAAGCAGACATATCTCTCTAACAGAAAGACAGAGTCTTTGAAAACAGACACAGACACACACAAGCACGCACGCACACACACCCATACACACACACACACACACACACACACAATGACTGTGACTGTATTTATAATTATCTCCGACAGAAAGAAAAATTAACGTTTCAAATAGTATTACATAATACACATGTATAAAACAGATTGTTACACTCGATTGATGTTGGTGTTTTTCTATCAGTAGTTGATTCAGCCCCAATGCTGAAGTCCTGATAAGTGTAACTCGGATTCGTTTATCCACGCAACCCGTTCAATCAGCAACAAAGCACGGAGTCGTCGTATGAAGTTTTCAAACGATGACGCTTTATAACCAATCAAACTAAATTTCGTCATCACTGTCTTACGTCATACAACATTCTTTTCGGTCCAAGAATGTTCTCAAATATCTACACCTAACGTAAAGCTTCGATCACAAGTAGGAGAAGAATTATGTAAACACCGCTCACATCGTAAAATTATTTATTAGTCTGACAGTGGCGATCGATACCAAACAAGCAAATCTAGAGAATTCTCCAATAATATCGACTAACGAAAATTACCAACGTTATATAAAGCTTATCCTAACAACAACGCAAAATCAAATCAAAGGTAAATACACTCTGTTATTGAATGCTTTGCGAAACAAAACGATATCAGATAAATCGTGCGCGTCACACACGAACTATTCAACATAACATAACCCCCCATTCAAGAAGAAATTTACTTAATTTGAGACGCATTGAACAAAGTCCAGAATTAAAACTTCTTTCAGTCTGTCTGGATACTGTCAAAGTTTTCATTTCATTCACACAGAGTCAATGTTTTTCATCTGCAAGTCTGTCTGGATACTGTCAATGTTCACAGTTTTTCTACATAGAGTCAATGTTTTTCATCTGTAAGGAAACGACGCCCTCGTCCGTTACAGTTGTCATCGGCCCAGGGTCAAAGACAGCGATCTCGTGGGCTTTCCTGGAGTCAGTGCATCCTCCGTTGTCTCCTTCTCCTATTGAATGTCCGACGAAGTCGACGTTGTCGGTTCCCAGAATGCACTTACTGGGTCTCACGGGCAGGTTGGCTTCTGTTAGACGGTGAAACAGTTCCCTCAAGGTCTGCAGATGCTCTTCCCAGGTGAGGGTGTGAACTAGCAGGCCGTCCCAGTAACAAACGACGTTGTCCATCCCGTTGAGCATCTTCTTCATTCCTCTCTTCAGGGTAGCTCCGCTGTTGACCATGCCAAAGGGCATCCTTAGGCACTCGTGCGTCCCATCAGGAGTTATAAAAGCAGTCTTTGGTATGCCCTGTTGACGCACGGGGACTTGCCAATAACCCTTGCTGAGGTCAATCTTTGAGAAGATTTTACTCCCCGATAATTGGCGGAAGAGGCCTGCTGCAGTAGGCATCGGCTCGGGGTCGAAGACGGTGATCTTGTTAACCTTCCTGTAGTCGATGCATACTCTGTTGCTTCCGTCCTTCTTCTTCACGACCACGACAGGGGACGCGTAGGGGGAACTGGACTCCCTGATAATGCCCATCTTCAGCATCTCATCGATGTCTTTCTTCAAGGATTCGCGGGCCTTGAAAGGGATCGGGAAGGGTTTGGATCGAACGGGAATATTTGAAGTGAGGATGGACTTCATGTTCGACCAAAGTCGTAGAGCCTGGGACATCACTGAAGCTATGGGAAAACTCGCCCATGAGGTCATTGAGCTCCAACTTTTGACCTTCCGTCAAGCGTGGTCCTAGCTTAACATCATTGATGCCTTCTTTGCTGTGGAAGTCTCCGTGTTCCAACAGTTCCTCGCTGTCAAAGCTGTCGTCGATCACAGCTGCTGTTGCTGCGTGTACAGTCTCTGATAGCCTTTCCACGTACAGCTTAAGGAGGTTGGCGTGGTATATCTTGGAATGCTGGCTGACCTTCACCTTGTAGTCTTTGATCCCCACCACGGTCTCCACTTCGTACGGGCTTTTCCACTGCATCAGCAACGTATTGTGGTCGGTAGGTAGCGGCACCAGTACTTTGTTGCTCGGTTTGAACTTCCTGTTCACAGCCCTACGATCATAGTAGTGCTTTCCACAGTCCTGGGACTTCTTCAGGTTTTCTCTGGCTATCTCGAGAGTCTGCTCCAGCTTCTCCCTTAGCTTAAACACGTACTGGTAGCTGTTCTTCACCTCTGGGTCTCTACTTCTTTCGTCCACAGTTCTTTTACGATATGCATCGGCCCTCGGATGGTTCTTCCGTACAACAGTTCGAACGGAGAGAAGCCGGTGGACTCCTGCGGTACTTCTCTGTAGGCGAAAAGTAAGCGTTGATGTAGCGATGCCATTGTCTGGGCTGCTCGCTGCACAGTTTCTTCAGGGTGGTCATCAGCGTAGCATTGAACTTTTCGACGAGCCCGTTGCACATTGGATGGTAGGGTGTCGTAGTCAAATGCCGGATGCTCATGCAGTCAGAGACGAACTGCGTCCCGAGGTCTGTCAGAATTTCTTCAGGTACTCCAAGTCCACTGAACATGTCCACCAGCGCCTCTGCAACAGTTTCAGAGTCAATCTTCTTCAGTGGCACTGCTTCTGGGTACCGAGTCGCATAGTCCACTAAAGTCAGTACCCATCGATGACCTTCTTCACTCGGAGGTCTTATTTCGCCGATTAAGTCTAAGGCCACCCTCTTGAAAGGTCGGTCGATCAGAGGCATCCTCTGCATAGGCACTTTCGGGACCCTTCCTCGAGGTATGGTCTTCTGGCAAATGTCACATGATCGGCAGAAACGGCTGACGTCCGCATGAAGTCCTGGCCAGTAGAACACCGCCTGGATGCTCTCCGACGTCTTCTTGATGCCCAGGTGACTCCCATGACTGAGTCATGTGCTACTTCCATCACTTGGCGCCTTAGGGGTAACGGTACCAAGACTTGACGTAATGGTTTCCCGCCGTTGACCCTCGGGTGCTGGAAGATTCTGTCCAGGATCTTGGCCTTCATCTCGAAATAGACCGTGGTCACGTGGTCTTGGCGGTTCCTGTACTTGTTTAAAGTGCTATCAGCTTCCTGGAGCTGGATCATCTTATCTCTGTCCACGATGGTAGCTTTGGAGCTGTCGGCGACCTTCAGTGGCGTAGACGTCTTGTCTCTCTTGGCCTGGGCCCTGGTAGTAACGGCGCCGACGATCTCTGGTCGGCAGGGCTGATCCGGAGTAGCCACATTATCCCGTAGCAGCTCTGTAAGGTCTCCATCGGGAAACGGCAATGGATCCTCCTCCACAACTTCGACGCGTTGGGTTGAGGCAGGATTCCATTCTGAATCGGGGTCGTCGATATTCCAGATCAACAAGTCGTATAGCGGCTTTTTCAGGCAAACCGCTTCTACTTCGCCTATGTAGAAAGGGGTGCTGACTTGAATCTTTGCAACTGGCGCTTTCACACATTTGCTGTCGGCCATGAGTGTCCATTTAGAATCGCCAGTGAACTGTTCTTTAGCGATTAGGTCTTCTCTGACCCCACTGCAGCCAGAGTCTCTTAGGACAGTCACTTTATGATTTCCGACGCGTCCCTTGGAAACAGGCGTGTTCTGGACGGTCACGGCTGCGCTGGCGACGACGGAGATGGATTTCCCGTTGGCGAGGAGAAGTTGGCCATCGGTCATACACTCTTGCACGTCCGCAGGAGTAGCTGTGTGCGCTCGGTCTCACTCGGAAGAATGACGCTCCCGCCGCACACTTGATGGTCAGATCTACTGGTTTGCCGTTAATTGGAGAACCGCCGCTGTCGGTTACTCGCCGCTGCGTTCTCCGTATTGCTCTGCTGTCCGCTACTTTTATTTTGAGGACAGTTAGCAGCTCTGTGGTCTGTAGCGTTGCAGGCGAAACAGCCTCTTGAATGCCCTTCCCTTGGAGGTGGTGTAGAGTCCGTGTGTCTATGGCTCGTCTGACTCCCCTGGATCTGGTTCCCATGGTTTCCAGTCTTCTGAAAATGTTTCTTCGCCTTGGGTAGCCCCAGCGTCTTCCCGTGAGCGATAAGGTATCTTTCAGCAACCTCAGTCACATCTTTAAGCGTCTGCAGCATTTGTAATTCTAAGTGGGTCGCCAGGTCCTTGTGACAGGCATTGAGAAATTGTTCCTTCACGATCAGGTCATGGAGACTGTCGTAAGACTTCCTTTCGCCTGATAACTCCACCCACTTGTGTAGATATGACGACAGGCGCTCCACAAACTGCTTTGGCGTCTCGTCTGACAAAGGTCGGCATTCACGGAAGCGTTTACGGTAGCCCTTCTCTGTAAAGTTGTAGCACTGCAATAGGGCCTCTTTCGGCGTCAGTGTTCGACAATCTGGTGTAGACTTCGAGTGCTTGCCCCGTCAGAAGTGCACAGTCGAATCACCCAGTCTTGAGGTTGCCAGTTAGAGCTTTCGGCAAACCTTTCAAATCTCGCCAAATAACTGTCAATCTGGTCCTTCCCGTCGACGAACGCTGGCAATTTTGGAGCTTTATTGTCACTAATAACTTGTGGCGCGTTCTGCTGGATGCGCGTCATTTCTAGCTGGAACTCAAGACGCTTCAGCTCGAATTCTCTGTCTTCACGCCGACGTTGTTCTTCTCTTTCTTGACGCTGCAGTTCAATTTCTCTTTCTTCACGCCGTCGTTGCTCTTCTTGTTCTCTTTCTTGTATTCTCTCCTGAGACTTGACGTACTCCGTCAGCTGCTTGCCTTTTAGATTCATTTCAATTCCTTTCTGACAGAAATCAGCCATCTTGATGCTTTTCTGGAAAGTTCTTGACTGATCTGTACCTTTCTAGAATGTTCTAGAACAGCACGCTTTCTGCAATAGCGCTGATGCTTGTAACTTGTCGCCTTCGCTGACGCAGGCCCCGCTGTCCTCGTCGTATGCGACGCTGCACCACGCTGGTGTTGACGTATACGCTCCTGTGCTCAAGTAGACGCGACGTCCGCTCGTCGCTCTCTGTGAAACTGCCGATGTATCTCCGAGACTGTCCATCGACGTAGTCTTACGGCAGCCAAGTAGTCCCGCTCTGTTGTTCGCTCACGAAGCAACTCTTCGGCCTCTACATGCCTTTGCAGTCAACCCAAATCTATTGGGGATGTAGTCCAAGTATGTTGGCCCCTCCCGACGCAACTCCTTGGCGGCTATCCTCGATGATTGCCTCTCGTAACGTTGACTCGCTTGTTGTAGCAGTTGAACCCTTGGCTATGACGTGGATCGCAGCTTGGCCCCCCAAAATGTTACACTCGATTGATGTTGGTGTTTTTCTATCAGTAGTTGATTCAGCCCCAATGCTGAAGTCCTGATAAGTGTAACTCGGATTCGTTTATCCACGCAACCCGTTAAATCAGCAACAAAGCACGTAGTCGTCGTATGAAGTTTTCAAACTTTATTCAGCGTACATCAACAACTGCATTCAATCGCCTTTTCACTTTTCTTTTTCACTTTACACAGAGCATCCATTATATAGTTTTTCTCTCAACTCGAGATAACGTTAGAAAAAGATCCCGATAAAGCTTTACAACCAATCAAACTAAATTTCGTCATCACCTTCTTCATACATTCTTTTCGGTCCAAGAATGTTCTCAAATATCTACACCTAACGCGAAGCTTCGATCGACAGTAAACAAGCAATTCTAGAAAATTCTCCAATAATATCGACTAACGAAAATTACCAACGTTATACAAAGCTTCTCCTAACAACAACGCAAAATCAAATCAAAGGTAAATACACTCTGTTATTGAATGCTTTGCGAAACAAAACGATATCAGATCTATCGTGCGCGTCACACAAGAACTAGCGTGCTCGTTTCAACGTAACACAGATATATACACACAAACCTATATTATTTACAATTAATACACATTTTTGGAGGGTTGAACACTTTAACAACATGTTAATATGAATCACCTTTTTTTTTTTTTAACGACATTTCAATTCTATGAACACTGGATGCTCACAAAAAGAAACAAATAAAGTGAAATATAAAGGTTATAATAATGTAATATAAAATATAATAATATAATATAATAATATTATTAAATGAAAGTAATATCAATGCAAAATACATACCCCAAAAAAGTTAAATTAGAGGGGAAAATCTATACTTTGAAAGACTAGACAGAAAATTTAGGTAACCTCACAAATACATAAACCATGACAATTACACTTTAGAGTATAGCCCCACTTAAATAAATTTTAAATGCCCCAATTAGTAATAATCGTGCTAACATTTATTAGCACTAACGTTGGTTGGCTAAAACGAGTTTTTTGTTCTGAAGGTAAGATTACACAAATTCTGTTTGCTAAGTGCGTTTTGCTGAATACTGATAACAAAGATAATTATCTTTTGAATGCACTCATTCAGTCCATAAGTAGCCCATACTGGATGGATGTGTTAAAGCACTTTAAGGAACTGTCTCTTAAAATCTCTCATATTTTTTGCTCAAAATTTGTGTCAGAATGTCGTCAATGTACTAATAACGTAATTAGAAATAAACAAGTAATCAACATTGCGAACTGATTTGATAATGTTATTGTTCGTCTCGGTCACTCGATAGACCCACACGTGAATTTGTTTTCTTATTTTTAGTTCCCGAAGCGTATTCCGTCCAACCTCTGTCCATCCGTCCGGAGGTGAAATTTGCGCGCTTTTTTTTATGAAACTAATGGACCGATTTCTCTGAAACTTGGTATTTAGTTAGAAAATATTGGTGTGGCGCAGTGGATTAGTTGCCGGTTTCATATGCCGGACGTCGCGGGTTTGATCCCGGCAAGGGGCGATCGTTTGTGATTTAGGTACGAGACTATTGAGGTCACCGAGGGTTTTCTCTGGGTAGTCCGGTTTCCTTCCTCCATTCAATAATGGTATTGAATGAAAATTTCACAAATAAAAAATTGATTTACTTTCCGTCTTCTAATAGCGATCTCCATGCCTTTACACCACATGTTTGAGTGATAGATGTGTAAGTGGGTGAAACAAGTGAGCGTGTATGTTGGTACGATCGCCGCGCTTTGAGTTAGATTGGTGATTTGGGGAAAAGCGCGTATATTTCATCCATTATTATTATTATTATTATTATTATTATTATTATTATTATTATTATTATTATTATTATTATTATTATTAAATAGTGATCCCTACCAGATGACAAATAATTATGCATATTGGGTGATGTCATGTTGACGTCATACTTTTTTTTTTTTCTAATCCTATTTTCTCCCAAAATACTGAACGGATTTGGTTCAAGTTTGGTAACTATGTACTTAGACTTTACTTATGACTCCAAGGTAAAACCATTCTTATGCACATTGAGTAAAGTATTTATTTATTTATTTATTTATTTTATTTATTTAATCGTTCTTATATAGCGCTTTTTCAGCTCAAGATCTGCTCAAGGCGCTGGCCGATACAGGATCTAACTCAAGCCGCCCGAGACGCCCACCCGCAGCCTTTGGGCGCATGGTCTGACGTCCGTACAACTGAGCACAATCCTGGGCAGTCAGGGATGGGGGAGAAGGACCTAAGTGCATGGTGGGTGTGTTCTTGTCACCGGCACTCATCCGTCTAGGACATGAGCGTCAGGATCTTTAAAGTCCGTTATGATGGAATGTATGCGACACAGACTAGACCTCGGTTTATACTCTCATCCGAAGTAATCATCGTGAGGTCTTTAAAAAAAAAAAGGGAATTTAAAAAAAATTTAACTTTATATTAGAGTGTGCAGATGCCTTGAGCATAAACGAAAATATGGTATATTGAGTGATGTCACCGTGGGGGCGTAATATTTTAAAACAAAAAAATAAAGAATTTGTTTTTCTATGCATGTTTTTTTTTTTACATTTTGAATGTAATTAGAGTGTGCAGATGCAATGTGTTTTTTTTTTTAAAACTTAATTTAACTAAATATTTTACATATATGTATTATTGTGATCATTGTCTTCAGTTATATATACATAATAAACCCTACCAGAGGACTTTAATTTTAACCAAAAAAATTCCCTCGTTCCCCCATTCCTATCTTTCACCTGCACGCGTATGTGTAGTCATTGTTAAAAGCACTTGCCAATGTTGAGCTCAAGAATACTGAACAATAGAACGTTAACAAATATGACACGATTTCGTTGCTGCGAGCTGCAGTGTGGTTTGTTTAGGCCACAGGCATCAGTGACAGATACTAGATATGACATAGTGATATCGCGTTTGAACCCTAGTCATGCTCACACACCGGCGGATTTTGACAAATTTTGAATGTACTATGATTTTTGTTTTCTCTTGTGTGTGTGTGTGTGTGTGTGTGTGTGTGTGTGTGTGTGTGTGTTTTGTTTTTTACCTCGCATCAAGATCTTTAAAATCCCGAGATAGTATCTCCATAATGCCCCGCCCCTTCCTCCTCCTTCTTCTATATGTTCTTCTTCTTCTTCTTCGTTGTCTCAAATACAGGACGTGTGTGTGTATGCGTGTGTGTGTGTGTGTGTGTGAGAGAGAGAGAGAGAGAGAGAGAGAGCAAGCGAGAGAACTTAAAAAAAATCGTTCTTATATAGCCATTTCCCAAGGTCAAAGTCTACTTTCTGCAGTGTGGACCCCATTCCCACCAAGCTTCCCCCAGAGCATCTAGACATTCTGCTTCCAGTCTTGATCGACAGCATCAAGTCTAGCCTCGTCTGCGGCATTGTACCTTCGGCTTTAAAAATTGCAGTCATCTGTTCCCTGTTTTAGTTTTATTTAAAGAAAATAAAAAAGCACCAGCGATCCCTCTGAGCTAAAAAAAAAAAATAATAATAATAAAATAAAATTTTAAAAAGGCGCTTGTATCAGGACACGTGATCGCCTATGCCTGTGTATCAGCCTGTTTCAAATTTGCCGTTTGTTTCAAAATTTCTGGAGAGGGTGGTGGCCGATAAGCTTGCAGATCATGCATGTTTCCTCCAGTCAGTTTTATAGACCTGGACATTCCACTAAAACTGCAGATTTACGACCTAACTTACTTGTGCTGCTGATAACGATGACCTCTCCCTTCTGGTGATGCTGGATCTTAGTGCTACATTCGATGTTGCAGAGACTTCATGTCGTACACCACTAAGCCAAATGCGCCATATGTGCAAATATAAGGCATATGGGGTGGCCTGTGGCGCAGGGTATTAGTCGCCGGTTTCCTATGCCGAAAGTCGCGGGTTCGATTCCCGCAAGGGGCGAACGTATGTGACTTAGATACGAGACTATTGAGGTCACCGAGGGTTTTCTCCAGGTACTCCGGTTTCCTCCCTCTCTTCAATAAAGGTATTGGATGCAGTCAATATAAAAAGTTAAAATATAAAAATCGATTTCCTTTCCGCCTTCTAATTACGATCTCTCTCCCTTTATACCACATGTTTGAGTGATAGATGTGTGTTTGTGGTGTGTGTGAGATTGGGTGAAACATCTGAGCGTTTATGTTGGTACAGATCGCCGCGCTTTGAGCCTGGTTAGAGATTTGTGGAAAAGCGCGTATATATCATCCATTATTATTATTATTATTATTATTATTATTATTATTATTATTATTATTATTATTATTATTATTATTATACCTAGCACATTCCTATTCACTCACCATAGTGTAGTTGGCAACAGAGAGATATACCACTCTGTCACGTCCTCCTCTCTCAAGATACAGTACTGCTGCCTCCAGCTTCACCCTGAGGTCTTCGAACAGCACTTTAAGCTCTTCAGCTTTTGTCAGCAATCTCAATGCCACCAAAGAAGCATGGAAGGCAAGATGAAGGCCGTGAAATGCAAGGCCAAAGACAGGTGTTAACATGGCAGCCTGGCTGACAGCTTGTAGAGCGCACAACGTCTGTTTGCAGCCGACTTGGTGGTTGGATGCTTCGCTGTGGTGAAAGCGGTGACGGTTATATGGAAGACGGTATGTGTTGATCTGCTGATCCATGACGAATGTGTCTTCCGAGCTATTCACACCTAGCACGTCTTCAAAGGGAATTGTTTTCTCATAGAAAGATTTAAAAACTGATTGATCACTGTCAAGTAGATCGGGATCAAAATCATATGCGTCATATTCATAATGCATTCTAAGGGGTTGTTTTAAATGGGAGTCATCGAAGTTAATTTTACTCTGATGTGTAGTTGATATAATACCGTCTTGGGAATCACCAGCAGCGTTCTGCACGTAAGGTTTACTATTGTCAAAACTCTGGGTACCGAAAACCGATTTTGAATCCAGCATATTCAGCAGCATTGTTTTGTCTTGCAGAATCAAACTCTTCAGGTGGATGTCCTCGTATAATTTATTACCTTTTATCTCCTTTGCTAAAGGTTTGTGAAGGGTTGAACTAAATTGAAGTTTACCTGAAAAATAGCCAAAAGTTTCACAGAACCGCTTGCAAAAAGGTGAGTTTGTTTGTCCCACAATCCGCCGCTGCGACTGCTGTTTCGTGGAATCTTGTCTCAGATATGAAAAGATTACAGACGCACGATCTAGTACTGACAAAATTTCCCGAATCTTTTTATTTCCTTCTGCGTCTATATCGTCTAACGGGCACTGGTACTTCAAACAAAAGTTTTGTATCTTTTTTACACCCATCCTGCTGACGGTGTCTTTAGTAAATTCTATCTCTCCAGTCAAAATGGCCATTGTGTCACCGTCACAAATCGGAAGTTGTATCAGCGTTTCCATGGCAACTCCATGATGCTCTAGTTGCAAAGATATGTTTCTCAATGTCGATGCCAAAGGCTGGAAGTCACTAGAATATCTCACTTGCACGCCCAGCCAAGGTAAGGGTAAAGACAAAAAGGTGAAGAGAATGGAATGTAAGGCTAAGATTGTTGATACAATTCTCAAAAAACATTGTGTGCGTTTCCACTGGATGGTCTTATATCGTTTTATTTGGCTCAAATTACAATGATTTATCATATTGTGAACAAATCTTATAACTGGTGATATGTACAGTACGCTATTTGAATTTGAATTGACCGAAAAATTAATAACCTTAAGTATGCAACTTGCAACAGCAGGAACAAATATAAAGACGACTGAGATCGTAGCAAGAATATGATAACTGCCTACATTTGAGATTGCTTCATTGTGCAATGTGATTTGATTTTGATACAGCAGGTGAAAGAAATCTTCGACGTTCATGGTCCAAAGAGTACTAACACAGCAAACGAACAACAACGCCTCCACAGCAGTAAACGATAATACTGCAGGATCATGTGACGTATTATGAGAATTAGGTGAAGAACTTGAACATGCATTTGTTGATGAGGAACGGACGAAATGTGGTGCCATTTTCTGTCGTGACACATATATGTATTTAATTGATTTCCACGTCATCCGCAAAGTCATCCAAAGACTAAAAAAAAAAGATGAAAATTCACCAATCACGAAAGTCTTGAAACGTAGGACAGAATGCTTATCTGTGGTTCCAAACATATAATGGACAGTGACGAAAGTGTGGCAGACAGTAATCAATGCTGTAGCTATGATGGGTGTACAAATTACCGTCCACGTAGCGATAGTTGAAGGAAGATGACGCCTATGCATATAATGTTTACGTTTTGAACTGCAATGTATCCTTTCTTTAATCTTTGCGGCCGTTTGTGTGAAAGGGTTACGTTGTAGATGGAACAAATACATGGCGAACGAGACCGATCCGATCGTCAGAAATGCAAAACCTGCACGCAGAAAACAAGTAAATATGCAGACTAATTTTGTTTCTTCTGAATAATATAACAGTAAACCTATAAATCACATATAAAACTGGTACCTTAAAGTTGAGAAGTGGTAAAACTGCCAGTGAATACTGAAGTAAACGGAAACCAGTCTAAAGCATAATCAATACTATCCCCATGAATTCACTATGAACACACCGTCTCGTTTCATTCTTGTGAAACCCTAAGCCCAAAGTCACACAGCTAAGCTAATTAATTACATTTCGAGTTAAGAAAGGATGATTTGAAATAGTCGGGATCAGAACGAGTTAAATGTTGGGCTGTCGTCCTTTGGATTCCATAACCCCAGAACCACTGAACAGATTTTGACAATACTTTATAGAAACATTAACTATGTGAGTGGCCAGCATTCCGAGCAATCATATTTAATTTACCGCAACGGTCAAGGTCGCTTTGGTCACCTTGTTGGTAAATATGTTTTGCTTAATATGGTCGGTCCATTGTTCCGAATTTCCCACTTTTGTTCAAAACACTGTTTTGCCTTATCTGGACCGAATTTGTTTATTTATACTATGAATTTACTTTAACCACCACTCAGCATGTCATTGACCTTTGCTCTTTCTTAAAGTTGAAGATCGCTGGGGTCAATTATATTATTAAAACATTTCCCATTTTATCTCAAAATTGACTGAACCGATTTCATATTATTTTGCTTGCAGATAGTTCCCAAAGTTGGCAATCATTCCATACTTTCTTTTTGCTTTTTTAAAATAAAGCCGAGTCACAACATCGCCACGAAAATTAACACTTTTGAAAATGCTGATTTGTAGCCATGTGTGCGAGTGTTTGGAGATACATTTGAATGGCTTACCATCTTATTTGAAAACGTTGTACAGCCCTACCTTTCAGTTCATGGCTAACGGTAGTTATCAGACGTGAAGAAGACATTTTTGCAGGTGACATGTTGCCAGAAGCTGAAGCCAAGAAGATGAAAAATGCAGACCGAACCATCCATCGCTTTGAAGAGCTTGCCCCCAGTCGTTCAGAATAGCTGTTATTATCAGTAGTGTCAACGATCAAAAGAAGGCACACCAAACAATCCAGAATTCCTCTACTGAAATATGAAATATATTAACGCGATTAATGATAGGTCTTCCATGATTACACCAAATAATCATCAATATCACATTCCACTTCCGCACCATTTTGTTTGCAACTGACTGTTCTGCAATAAGCTTAAAACAAAAATGATGTGTACTTTCTGTGTTCCGGTCGAAAGATTAGATCAACGTTAAGATAGTGACAGAAAATCGAAAATATCCGGTGGTGCGTGGTTCGTCCCACAAATTTAATCTCGCAATAACTCAAAACTACTGCAAGGATTTAAAATCCATATTGAGAAGACAATAATGGGCATAATGTTCGATTTCCATTCTTTGAGTGATCGATGTGTTTTGGTTGTGTATGTGAAAGTGTGTGAAACATGTGAGCGTGTATGTTGGTACAGATCGCCGCACGTTGTGTCTTGTTAGGTTACTTGGGGGAAAGCGCATACATGTATCCAGTTTTAGTATGCTAAAAACAATGAATCAACCCATCCATCTGCAACACCCCTCCCTCTCCTCCCCTTCCTCTCTCTCTCTCTCTCTCTCTCTCTCTCTCTCTCTCTCTCTCGCTCTCCACATCTCTTTTAAAGAACCATTGAAGCACTACTGAAGAATCCATGTAGAGAGATAAATACTATTTAATTTTAGCCGACAAACAACAAAATACCATTTGAAAATCATGCAAAATAAAGCGTTAAAAAGGGTTTCGTCGTGCAAATGACGCCAGTTTTGAATTACTCAAGAAAAAATTTAAGAATTTCTGCACATTTTACATAGTCTGTAATTATCTTTCTATGAGTAAAAACGTTTTTGTACACAATTTTCATTACGATTGAAAAACGATTGAATGCTTTGTATTTGCTTTGTATGCATATCCGCAACATACAATCAACACAAGCATTCAAAAAGGCCCTCAAAACCCACCTCTTCAAACTGCATTATTCAGATTGATTTGTATCTTGCTGCCATTCTCTCATCTTTTGTCTATGTCTGATACGTAAGTGTATACACGGCTGTAAATATTTTTACTGTTTTTCTTCCTGGGCCTAACCGGGCATATAAATAGCTGTGAACAGGTTTTTGCTATTCTATTTCTGTCTTTTTTGTCATTTGTGCACATAGTTGTAAATAGTCTATTTCGGTCTTTTTTGTAATTTATGTACATAGTTGTAAATAGTCTCTACCTTTACTGTTCCGTCTTTGGTGTATTGTAGCAAAAGTGATGTTTTATCGAGTGCATTTATTTATATGTAATGACTATGTAAAGCGTGGTGAGTCTGGTCACAGGCTGGAGTACCCGCTATATAAAAAATCCGTTATTATTATCATATTATTATTATTTTGTTATATTTTACGTCATCGAATCTCATTGGCTTAACTGCGGAATTTGAGTTAGGTTTCTGGGCAAACTACTTGTCACTATAGCCATGGTCATCTTATCTATGTGTGCAAGGTTATGGGGGAAAGGAATAATTCTTAATTGAAAACAGTTCGAGAATCCTTTTCCCCTATTATGATGCCAAGAATGGCTCTAAGCATGTGAACAGGACTTACAAAAGGAAGAGGTTGGATGACACAGGCAAGTTGCATCCCGCCATCAATGCGTTGTAAATATTCACCAAACCAAGGACAGCATGAACAAGGGTGACCGTTGCGGCAGCTAACCGGAAAATCCCAAGAAACAAATTGTTACATGTCGCCCTATGATTTTTCCTCTGAAACTGATGAAATTGCAAAGTATTAAATGTTGGAATAGATCTACACGGTAATATTGTGTACACAAACTGTTCTTATAACTGGTTTTGTTGTTGTTCTTCAAGCATAAACGAGAACTTTAGTTCTAAATTATGACATTAGCACTTTTAAAATAAATATTTCGAATGTTTATAAATTGATTTGTAAAAATCTTTTCAATACTTACTTTCTCATTAATATTGAGAACAATTTTCCTTTTGCCTCTTCCAGAGACAAACTGGATGCTGCCTGAAGTCCAGACGATCAGTAATGTGGTGTTTTCCAATCTCCTTCGTTGCAGACAATGGAAGAGTGATAAGGCTCTGTCTCTCTCCCTTGATATATCACGATTGGAAGAAGAGTGACATGAGGTGAAAAATGTAGAAATATCTTTCTTTGTAATGCCGCGAGGACACCGAACAGTCTGAAAATAAAAACTTAATTACTAAATAAGGATTATGATGGAAATCCAACTGATCAAATTTACATTATCATTAATTAGGTCAATGTCACAGTGTCAACAATTGTTAGTCCAAAAGTGACATATTTTTCCCACGCATTTTTCCTGTTATTACGAACGAAAAACGATGCTTAACGTCCTATTGCATGAGCGTTAAGGACAATAAAATTGGGCTAAAAAGCCCTCATCAGATATATTTACCAGACCATTTGGTCTGGCTCTTAATTGTAGAAAAGGTCCTTTTAATACACAATGGATACCAATGAGACGCACTAACCATGCGTTCGGTCAGCGTCATTGGAGTTTGTACACGAGTTTTGATGCACGCTAAGTTTATGCTGTGTCAGGGTGTACATAGTGTATAGCTTCATATCTCTGAGAGTGCTGTGCGCAAAGTTTGAATCAGCGTTTTGGAATGCGTAGTGTATGTCAGGAAATTGGTTTTTCACGTGCTCTATAGCGGAAAATAGTTGAACGGAGCTCTGTGCCTTGAACTGTGAACTGGGAAAAGCGGTAGAAGTGGCAGAGTTGGAGGCGGTAGTCTTTGTGGTTAGACGACTTTTGGAGAGACAGTGACTACCACTATCATAGGATAAGTGTACAGTCCGTTTTCTAAGAGTTGTGTTTTGTGGGTGTCGGATAGCGCAGTGGTTGGAGCACTCGCTACTGTGTCGCAAGTTAAGCATCGTCCAGTGCGGTTAGCACTTGGATGGGTGACCGCAAAACGTGAAGCGACAAATAACAACGCCCCCAGTTGACTCAACTGTGACTGAGTACCTACTCTCTTGAGGGTGGGGAAGGTAAAGCAGCGAGGGAGAGAGATGGGCATCACCCTCATTACGCTGGCCCAAGATAAGTGTGATCTCCAACATCACGCTCCCCCACGGCCACAAGCTATGAGACTACCTTAACCTTTGTTTTTATTTTTTTTTAAAATAATGTTATTGAAGTTGTTGCCAAAATTAGGTCATGAGTGACGTTGTATTATAGTATGCCAGAGGGGTGATGAATGTGAGAGAGGGGTGATAGAAACGAGGTCAAGGGTGACGAGGTATTATATATTATGATATGGAAGGGGGTGATGAATATGAGAGAGAGGATGAACCAAGATTGTTGACTAGAAATGGAATTATAATATGCATTTGTATTTATGTAAATAATAATGTTCAGGGGATGTTAATACAAATTATAGAAAGACTAGTGGTTTTTGTACCCTGGCAAGCCAGGGTACACATGATGCTGTTTAAAATGTAGACAGAGAGACAACTTTTGTCTGCGAGTTTCATTTGGACGATGATACCTCCCCATATCCCCCTTGATACCTCACCATACCCCCCCCTGATATCTCCCCGTCCCCCCCCCCATGATGCCTCCCCATAACCCCTTGATACCTCCCCGAACCCACTTGATACCTCCCCATACCCCCTTGATACCTTCCATACCCCCTTGGTTCCTACCTGTACCCTCCTTGATGCTTCCCCGTTGATCGTTTCGCAGGTATGGATGAAAGGAATCGACCATCACCATACCCCCTTATATATACCCGTATCCCCGTTATGCCTACCCATGCCTCTTTAAACCTACCCGTAGCCCCCTTTTACCTACACGTACCACCCCATCCCGATCCTTGGTAATAATAATAATAATAATAATAATAATAATAATAATAATAATAATATTGAATATAGAATAATACAAATAGAAATCAGAAAAAAAACACCAAGGTTTTAAAATAAAATTTGATATAAGATATTATAATTATAATAATAATAATTATTATTATTAGTTTATAAATAATAATAATAATAATAATAATAATAATAATAATAATAATAATAATAATAATAATAATAATAATAAATAAGTTAAAAGTAAAAAGCCTATATTAAAAAGAAAAATATCCATATTGTAGTGTAAAAAAAATAACAAAAAAAATATGGCCCGCAGGAGATTTGAACTTGGGTTGCCTGCACGGTAGGCGAATGTATATGTCTTACTAAGTGAGCCGCCAAGGCTTCGTACAAAGACCATCAATTTTTTGGTCTATATGGGAAAACATGCTGAAACCTCGATTCGATTTTTAATTAATCAAATTTAATTAGTTAAACACAAAATTTTGTAAGATTGGTGACATGAGTGCAAAAGTGTTTTGAATAAAAATAAAACAAAATTTGCGGTATTACGAAATGGGCACGTTCTTGACACCGGTTGAATCGAAACCGCGCACGGAATGACGCTATTGCAGTTTGTGGACATTTTGTTTATTTATTTATCTCAGAAACGGTTAAATGTTCGGTAAGGAAATGTCGGCTATAACGATTTCGCGGGTTTTGAGCGCACAGCAGGCCGATCCGCAGCGCCCAGCACCTGCCCAGATCAGCGTCCATACCGGACAAACTTTACAGTAGAGGCGAAGAAGGACTTCCGGCTAAGCAATTTATATATATAGATTATGAAATGTTATGATGCATAACTAAACAGGTCAAGATGGCGGACGGCGGAAGGAGTTATTTCCCATGTATTGTTTACATGTTGAGGTAGCTTATTAAGACGGTTTATTTGTTGACCAGATTAGGCCTACGATTTCTACTACTATTTCTGCTACTCCTAGTTCTGCTACTACTACTACGTTTGATCTACCTGTTTTTGTACCACTACTTCCGCTTCTGTTGCTCAGTCTTCGTTCTACGTACTTCGCTCTGCGTACTTCATTCTACGTACTTCGTTCGTCGTTCCACGTCTCCCTTTCATCTCTACTTCCACCTGCAGAAGGAGGCAAGACGACGTGCTTGTGGGACGCTGCTACTGGGGTCTCAGTACACAGGGCCTCTCATATACCCTCAATAATACGCACATTACACGCACAAACATAAATATTAAAAAGCGACTTTCTACAGTCTGCAACAGGTTGTAACAGTTGGTAATTTTCTTGAAGTAGTACTTTCAGACAATTTAATAAAACCTGTGTTGGAGATCGGACAGATAATCTGTGTATAAAGCGTCTACTATTTATTAATTTTATTTGTTTATTAACTAAATACATTTCTTCAAGGCTTTGCTTTTGTATACTTAAGCTTCAGTTGTATTACTGCATCTTTATTTTCATAGTATTATTGTATATTGATTGTGTTGGCATCTTGTGTCCAGTGTCAAAGGGGTTACGGATTAGACAAGGGAGGTAATTGTTAATTGTTGGGGTTGTGGGTACCGGGTCCTGAGAAAGGTTGGGGTTGGGTTAGATTTCCCATTCTCCTGTGCGATTGTATGTTGAATAAAAGAGTGCAAATGTTCATCTGGCATTTGTGTTAATTTTTTAGTTTGAGTTTGTATCCCAGCACTCGCTTCGGGTGACGTGACAGATTTATTCAATTCATATGGCCAAACAAAGCCAAACTTAAAACTCCTCTAGGGGCTTAGCATAGAAGTTGCATCTTTAAAACAAATTACCATTATATTACATGTTTATTGCTTTAGGTCTAGCGGACTCTCCCGAGGCAGATCAGGATAAGAGAATCGTTATCTTAAAATATTATAAAATGATTCAAATCTTAAAAAACAAGCTTGTCACTCTTAAATATTCAAACAAACTTTCACACGCAACCTATCTAAAAATGTTCTTTAAATCTGATGTATTAAAAATATGTTCTCTCTCTTCAATCAAATCGCAGCACGGTTAAAAAATGTCGGACTGAAAATATCTGTTCACAGCTATAACAAATTACCATTATATTACATGTTTATTGCTTTAGGTCTAGCGGACTCTCCCGAGCCAGATCAGGATCAGAGATTCGTTATCTTAAAATATTATAAAATAATTCAAATCTTAAAAAACAAGCTTGTCACTCTTAAATATTCAAACAAACTCACACGAAACCTCTCTAAAAAATCTTCTTTAAATCTGATGTATTATTAAAAATATGTTTTCTCTCTTCAATCAAATCGCAGCACGGTTAAAAAATGTCGGACTGAAAATATATGTTCACAGCTATAACACCAAGGTGGTTCCTTCCCTCTGAGAAGAAAACCGTGATTCATATAAGTATGTTCAATGTGCAGTCGGGTCAGCAGAGTTTTGTCTTTCCGCGTGGGAGCAGAGTTTGACAACGGATCAGAGAGGTCTGGTAAGATTTGAAAAAGTTTATTGTTAGTTTCGCCGGACCATCGTTCTTGCCAGTTTTTTTGACAGTAAGATCTAACCAAGCTGTAAAAGTCAGATTAAGGAACAATCTGAAAATTGTGCGATGGCATATCATTGTTACGTTGAAACGCGAACGAAAGTATGGCTGAAACGCGCACGATAGATCTAATCGTTTCGTTTTGCAAAGTATTCAATAATGGAGTTTATTTACCTTTGATTTGAGTTTGCATTGTTGTTAGGAGAGGCTTTGTATAACGTTGATAATTTTCGTTAGTCGATATTATTGGAGAATTCTCTAGATTTGAGTAATTTACTATCGATGGAAACTTCCCGATAAATATCGAAGTATGAGAATGTTCCCGGAAGGAGAAGAAATATGTATGACGTAAGTCAGTACTGGCGAAGTTAGAAGCGATTGGTTAAATTGCGTCATACGAGATTGATCCAGGGTGTTGGGAGTATCAAGAGACTATTTAAGTGCCGCAATGTTTCAAAAAGAGAGTTGTTGTTGTTGATAGTGAGTTGGAAAGTAAATTTGAGAGTGGAAAGGCGATTGAGCGATTGTATGCAGTTGTTGATGTGTGCTGAATAAAAGTGGAAAACTTCATACGTCGACTTTGTATGCGTGAATAAACGAATCTGAGCTACACTCATCAGTACTTCAGCATTGGGGCTGAATCAAATACTGATAGAAAAACACCAACATCGAATCGAGTGTAACAATCATGATCTAGTGCTTCTTTCGCTGCCTAATCTGCTATCGTGTTCCATCGTATCCCCATGTCCCCCTTGGGGGTGCCGGTGGTTTTAGTATAAATAGTATCCCCACTTTCTGGAAAATTTAGTGCTTTAAATTCCCACTGTCGCTGTCTTTCTCCTTTGTTCTTTCTCATTCCTACTATCAATCTACTGTACTATCTTCTTCTTCGCTAGACCAGTCACCTACCTTTTTTCTTGAAAACTCTTCAGGGAAAAAACTCCTCATTTGTGTGTGAAGTCTGTTGGATGAGCTTGGAAATATTGGACGCTTTCTGCCAGGTGGTCACTGGGGCTTCCTATGATGTTATTATTTAGCAATGTAGGCATTTTATATGTATGTGTTTTGTTGATATTTTATAATGATGTTTATATTCTATTTTGTTTTTAAACGGGGTTTCGATAAATTAGAGTATAGCCTCAGCGTCCCCTGCGTGGGATGTCTTTATTGTAAAGTGACTGGCTGGTGGAGTGCCTTCAGTTTTACCACTAGGGTTTCGGCAGATCTTTTATGCGGATCAGAGGGCGAGTCTTCTTTCAGCGAAGTTGTGGTCCTGATTCGGCTATACTGGTCCGGATTTGGCTCGGAAGAGTCCGCTGGACCTAAAGCAATAATCATGTAATGTAATCTAAAGTATCCCCATGTGACCTGGTGCCCACAAAAATACAATCTTGTTCCCGTCAGACACGAGTTTAGTGTGAAGGTCTTGTATTTCTGCTAGGAACGGGTGTGATAGTTTTCTCGTGGAGATGGCCTGGAGTGCCGACAATGAATCAGAAATGATTAAAAAGTAAGACCTTTTTGACTGATAAACTTGCTTTACCGCCAGTAAAATTGCTTTCAGCTCCGCAGTGTATACAGAACAAAAGTCGGGTAATCGTTGCTGCAGGGGATGATCAAAGTCTCTTTCAGAGACTGAAACAGCAGCGACAGAATTATCTTTCTTTGATCCGTCCGTGAAGAGTTTTTCATAACCTGGGTACCCAGAACACTGTTCTAAATGAAGTTGTCTATTAACAGTTTCAGAGGTATTCTTTTTGAGGAAAGCGGACAACCGGTTGTTATTTTCTCCGAAATCCCCCGAAATCTACCGAAATCCCCCGAAATCTACCGAAATCTATCGAAATCCCCCGAAATCTACCGAAATCTATCGAAATCCCCCGAAATCTACCGAAATCCCCCGTTATTTTCTCCGAAATCCCCCGAAATCTACCGAAATCAACCTTTATTTTCTCCGAAATCCCCCGAATTCTACCGAAATCTATCGAAATCTACCGAAATCCCCCGTTATTTTCTCCAAAATCTCCCGAAATCCTCCGATTGAGCGGCTCTCGCCTTTTCATGTGGAAGTGACGTTGCGTTCTCTATAATTAGATAGGAAAACCCTTCGCGTGTCTAAAATTAGATTGCTGCTGGGAAACTCAACTCGCGAGAATGCTGTAGTAGGCCTAAAGTCCTTCTCCTACGCACCTAAGCAAAGTTGAGTTGTACATTTATTTTACACGCATGCTGTAATACTGTATTTGCGATTGTTTATATTTATCATTAAAGCAATGATTGTTTTGTTTAATATATAGAAAATTAGCTTATTAAATGTATATTTATCAGAACTGAAAACAATTTGATTGTTTTTTTATTTTATTTTAGATGATTAAATTTTGTTCTATTTGTACTAGATAGCATGTTGATTTATCCTTTTAATTTATTTATTTACTTATATTTAAATTTACTTTATTATTTTATTTTTATTCCTTTTATCTATTTATTTATTTACCTTTTTATTTATTTTTTTTTTTTTATTTTGTGCTTGGTTGTCAGTAATAATGTAAACTTGTTATCCATCTCTTGGTGAGGGATATATTATATTCTAATTATAAATTCTATATACCCAGCATTCTTTATTGGGTCAAGAATAAAGTGAATTGACTTTTTTAAAAATCCATAGATTGATTTTTTTTAAATCATTGTTTTGATTTATGTTTCACACTGTTTAATAGTAGCATTTCATTTTGAGTGTGTCATTGCAGATGCTGCTGATTGTGTATGTGTGTGTTTGTTTTTAAATATGTGTGTTTTTATTGAATTATAATTTCATTGTTTTGATACTTAACGTGAGTGTGTGCATGTTGAGCATTTATAAGCTAGGCTCGTTTGTTTTGTTCCCAGAAGAGCTCTGTGATGTAAAACAAAAACATGGTTAAGTTAATTTTTTTAGAACAATCAATGTCTTTATATACATGTGTGTGTGTGTGTGTTTTCTTTTAGTGTTTTGTTTTGTTTTTGTTCTTTGGGGAAAAGGGTACTCGTTTCTTTTTATTACTACCAAGCACACGCAACAAGTCAACGCACACAAAACAGACATAAACAGTGATTAAGTCTACAAAAAAATTAAAGACACAACAAGGATAAGAAAGGTTTCTTTTTTAAGTTTTCTTTGTTTCTTATTTCAATTTTTATTTATTAAATTAATTAAGTTCTATAAAATAATGAATTAAAAATGGTTGTATTATTACTATCAAAACAGTTTCAACATTGAAATAAACATGTTAATCAATCAGTGACAACAACTCTGATGCATAAAATGGCAAGGACCATACTAGTCTCCTACATGAAATGGTGAGGACCATACTAGTCTACTACATGAAATGGTGAGGACCATACAGGACTGCTACATGAAATGGTGAGGACCATATAGGACTGCTACATGAAATGGCGAGGACCATACTAGTCTACTACATGAAATGGCGAGGACCATACTAGTCTACTACATGAAATGGCGAGGACCATACTAGTCTATTACATGAAATGGCGAGGACCATACGAGTCTACTACATGAAATGGCGAGGAACATACAGGACTGCTACATGAAATGGCAAGGACCATAAAGTCTTCTACAAAAAATGGCAAGGACCATACTAGTGTACTATATAAATTAGCGAGGACTATACTAGTCTACTACATGAAATGGCGATGACCATACTAGTCTATTTATTGATATGGCAAGGACTATACTAGTCCACTACATAAAATGGCGAGGACTATACAGGACTAAAAAAAAAGGATTTTCTGTCTGACTTGTAACAGCGATCTCCCTGCCTTTACACCACCTGCTTGAGTGACGGATGTGTATTTGTTGTGTGTGTGAGGGTGTGTGAGGGTGTATGAGACAGGTGAGCGTGTATGTTAGTACAGATCGCCGAGCTTTGAGCCTTGGGATAAGGCGCGTACATAGCATCCAGTATTATTATTATTATTATTATTATTATTATTATTATTATTATTACTATACAGGACTGCAACATGAGATACCACAAACAATAATCCTAGTCCCTCTTTATTTGTAGCTAGCAAGTAGACTTCCAGCAGGTAAGTTTCTGTAAGATGTCCAGTTGTTCAGAATCAATGAAAAATGTGACAACCAACACTTTAAAAAAAATAAATTTTAAGTCATTTTAATAAAAAAAATATTGTTATATTTATTTGTTTCATAATAAATACATGTAGTTTTTACAACTGAAGTTAAAAAAATTATGTTATTGAAGAATGTGCTCATAATAATTTAAAGCAGAACATTTTTTCTATCTGGACATTTAGTGACAACCAACACTAAACAGTTTTGTCACATAAGCTGTGATATTTTTGATTTTACATCTTTGTCTCTAACTCAAACAAAAAGAAACAGAAAAGAAAAAAGTGGTACAGTTATAAACAGATAGAAAATTTAAATCATGCCTGAGTATATAAATTCCTATCCTATCCTCCTATCCTGTCCCATAACCCGGAGGTCGTAGTTCAGATGATCGTTTAACCAGCATACTCCATCCTTCTCTGTCCTCAGCAGCCCTCATGGCTTCGCTCAGTGTCAAACCAGTCCATTCTCGAATGTTGTCCTCCCACCTCTTTTTCGGTCTCCCTCTTCTTCTACCTTCTTGCACTGTGCCTTGCAGAATGGTCTTTGAAAGGCCTGATGATCTGGTGACGTGGCCATACCATCGGAGTTTCCGTTTCTTCACCACTGTGAGCAGGTCATCGTGTTGTCCAATGGCCTGTGTGATGGTCTGTCGGACTTCGTCATTGGTGATGTGTTGGGTATAGGAAATGCCCAGAAGTCTTCTGTTGCACCTCATCTCCATGCTTTGTATTCTTCGTTGGAGATCTGCTGTGAGGGTCCATGCCTCGAAGGGATCGCAGCAGTCTTACTTTGGAGTGTAGACTGACGGTCCTGTCTTTCCAAATGAGCTTCAACCTTGTCAGGGCAGCAGTTGTTTGTGCGATCCTGGAGAGGACTTCCTGTCGGGACCCATTGTCTGACACAATGGCTCCCAAATATTTGAAGCTATGCACTGTGTTGAGGGATTGGCCTTGGACTTAGATCAAGGAAAATGACAGGCTTGTTAAACTCAGTTAAATTACATGTATGGCTGTCTAGAACGGGATGTATTTTTAATAATGACAAAATTAAATCATGATTACCCTTGAACTAAACCTACCGACCCCCTAGTAATTTAGTTAGCTTGCAGTTGTATCTAATGGGGTTAAAACCCAAAAGCTCATGTTTCTTCAAATTTCAAAAAAAAAAATATGACCTTTATTATTTCATGCTTTTTTTTCCCATTAACACACTTAGGTAAGGAGATATGTAACGCCTATAAAACTTTCTCTAGTCTTGGTTGCTGTTTTTAATTTTGCTTATTTTAGTTCATATGTTTTGTGATAAAATTCAGATGTCCAGCAATGTACCATGACAACCAACACCAAAACTGATATTTGGGTAATTATTCCTGTACTAATTGATTTCTAATATATTTTACTGGTCAGAATATATCACCAGCTTGAAGGAGTAAATGAATAAAAGTAAACTGCTTATTACTTATATTATAATGTTCTGTAATGTTGTTTTTTTTATCTTGGATGAGATGTATGTCCTTCCAGTTCTTGTGACAACCATCACCAAATAGTATGTTTTTTATTTATGCAATAATTTTAGAATGTTTCTTTTTGTTGAGATTGGATCACCTAAATGGCTGTATACAAAATAATTAGATTGAACCTGCTCATTACCTTTAGTTTTGATACAGAATAAATGGAGTGGTGAGAATTAGTGTTGGTTGTCACAGTGGACATATCTACATTTTATTAAAATTGTCAATACCCTTCACACAAAAATTCGTTTGAATCTAGATGTAACGGATCAGCTTTCATAAAAATTCTATTTCATAATAATAAATAAACTGGAATGATAAAATAAAAGAAGACTTTTGTTTTTGATTGAATACTTTCATTCACACTCATTTATTCCTCACAAAGACGACGTTGAACTAGAATTAATCACATTATAAATTGTCAGGATGATAAATATATATATATATATATATATATATATATATATATATATATATATATATATATATATATATATATATATATATATATATATATATATATATATATATATATATATTTTATAGATGGCAGATGATCTTGTTTCAATGGCACAGTCGATGTTCAATGAAGATGGCAGTCCTATGGCTATGGCACGATGATGATGATCAGCTTCCCAATGTTGATTGATTTACCGCATTATTGTCCCCTGATTACATCCACATAAAAACCCTCCAAAGAGGGCTGGACACGACTTTTACATTAAGAAACACACAGCACTACATTCACACACCCATTTTCTTCAAATCATTATAACGAATACCGGGAATGGCGAAATGTGCGTCATCATGCAGTACTATAATGACGTAAATCAATTTTCACTAGAATCGAAAGTTGAACAGACTTTTATGTAAGTCAATTCCTTACGCTAGAATAGTAGATTAACTAACTATAAAGGCAATTATACTATAATGGTTTACTGCAAAGTGCATTTGATAACTGAATAATATTGTAATGTATGTCCAGTGTGACTCCCACATTAACAAGCATAAAACTATGCCTGTCTTTTAACTGTCATGTTTCAAACTATCTTTTTTTATAGTGATGCACTGTAACTGATGCATCAGGCAACCTATACGCATTTTGGACAGGTATTTTTCCAATATCTTAAATGTGGCATTTATTGGAAAAATCAAAACGACCTTTTGTCGCTCATGTGTATCTCGCACATAAAAAGCAAAAAAAATGGAAAGAAAAAAAAAACACTCAAGAAAAAAAATATGAAAGCGTCATACACTTCCAAACCAGAGCTCTCTCTCTCTCTCTCTCTCTCTCTCTCTCTCTCTCTCTCTCTCTCTCTCTCTCTCTCTCTCTCTCTCTCTCTCTCTCTCTCTCTCTCTCTCTCTCTCTCTCTCTCTCTCTATCTCTCTCTCTCTCTCACACAATAAAGAGAGAGAAAAAAGGAGTGACGGAAAGATACTGACCTCCACGAGTCGGGGGAGAGCGATGTTCAGTGACCAAGTCTAACAAAGCGCAAGTTACAAGAAAGACTCAAAGAGGGGCTGAAGTGAAGAAAAAAAAAGTAAAAGAAAGGAAGAGGAGAGGTATATGTTTTGTTGAATTTGTTTTGCATACTTTTAAACCTTAAAAAATAAATAATGAAAAAAAAAGAGATGCACACAAAAAAGAAAAAAATTTTATGTGGTTAAACTGCTACTTACGTTTCTCTCCAAAATGCACCAGATTGCACAGATTTTAATATACGTTTTCAATATCCCCTAGAAGAAGGGATTTTTCCATTAATAAGGACTTGTCAAAATTCGAACCCCCCTTTCCCACACACACAGACACACGCACAATATGAACTGATCCGCCTCTGCATCATAATAATAATGCAATAAATAACGGGGGATTTCGGAGAAAAAATCGGTGGATTTCGGGGGATTTTGGGGGATTTCGGTAGATTTTGGGGGATTTCGGTAGATTTCGGAGGATTTCGGTAGATTTCGGGGGATTTCGGTAGATTTCGGGGGATTTCGGAGGATTTCGGGGGATTTCGGAGAAAATAACGACCCGCGGACAACTGCCAGTTAGTGTTTGGATTACGTAATTTCCATGGAGGAGCTTCAGTCTGAAGCTCATCATCGTTGCTAGAAGCAACATCCATGCCTGCTTTATTCAAATGAGCCTGCATTCTGATGACAAGGAGGAATTGCGTTCGCTTTAGCCTCAAATTTCTGCACAAATTCTGGGTTGAGAACACAGTCATAAGCAAGATTCATAGGATAAGTTTTTAATTTTAAATAGTAATTTAGTGATAATCTTATACGTCTCAGTTCCAGCGGAGGTTCGTTAGCTTCCACGTAAAGGCTTTCACAAGGGGAGGTGCGAAAAGTACCCAAAGCAATGCGTAATTCCTGATGAGCAACTGGATCTAACATTTTAAGATAAGACTTTCTAGCAGAACCGTAAACAATGCATCCATAGTCTAACTTGGATCTAATTAACGAACGGTATAACATCAATAAAGTTTTCTTGTCAGCTCCCCAGTCTGTACCACTGATAACCTTGAGCAAATTGCAGGCCTGTTGACATTTAGTTTTCAGATCTTTCAGATGAGGAATGAAGGTTAACCTTTGATCAAAAATAACTCCCAACCTCGCCAGGGCAGCAGTTTTTTGTGCGATCCTGGAGAGGACTTCCTGTCGAGACCCATTTCCAGATACAATGGCTCCTAAATATTTGAAGCTATGCACTGTGTTGAGGGATTGGCCTTGGACTTTGATGTCCGTGTTGATGCCATTGGTGTTGTTGGTCATCATTTTGGTCTTCTCTGCACTTGTTTCCATTCCATAGGCTCTGGAGGTGGTGTCCAGCCTCTGTACCAGCTGTACCAGTTATTGTTCCTCTCCTAGTTAATTAAAAGTTCAGAACGATCTTTTTACTCGATTATTTCTTCAAGTAGACATTGTAGGAAATCGAAGTACGCCAATGCCAATGGTTTAATGGGACAGATAGATTAACTCGTCTTGGAAAAAAAAGGCTTATCAATTTGTTTTTATATTTTTTCTCTTTGGTCCCACCGCCGTAGCTCAATTGGTAGAGCGTTCGCCTGGTAGCCTATGCAGTAGTACGAATAAGAGTTACTTCTTTTTCAAGCTGCTTTATAGCATTATGTTTTGCTATTCTTGGTTTAAACACATGTTTTATTCAATTAAACAAACACAACAAATAAGAATATTGTGCCTGACAGGCAACAAGCGGTAACAAGCAATGAGACGATCCTACGTAGTTAAATTCAACATAATAATTATGTGACAGGCAACAATTACTTACATATAATTGACAAGAAATTTAATAAATAGTTTAATGAAAGCAGTTCTAACCCGTAAGAAACCTTTCAAGAAAATGTTCAAGTGCATACCCAAACTATAGTCTAAACGCCTACCCCTTTTCTTTTGAACCACACTCAGGCCAGGCAAGCTCCAAGCAAAAGTCATATTTCCGGATTTTGCCGATTGCGATTGAAAACGCAACGAAAAAACAGGAATTTCCACTCTTAGCCTACGTCAAAAACCCTGAAAATCACTCGTGGTCCTAATTTATTTTATTTATTTTATTTAATCGTTCTTATATAGCGCTTTACCAGCTCAAGAGCTGCTCAAGGCGCTGGCCGATACAGGATCTAACTCAAGCCGCCCGAGACGCCCACCCGCAGCCTTTGGGCGCATGGTCTGACGCCCGTACAACTGAGCACAATCCTGGGCAGCCAGGGATGGGGGAGAAGGACATAAATGCATGCTGAGTTTGTTCTTGTCACCGACACTCACCCGTCTAGGACATGAGCGTCAGGATCTTTAAAGTCCGTTATGATGGAATGTATGCGACACAGACTAGACCTCGGTTTATACTCTCATCCGAAGGAGTAGGAAACGATTGACCCATTGCCTTTTGTAATAGTTGTCAGTAGTAGTAGTAGTAGCAGTAATAGTAGTAGTAGTAGTAGTAGTAGTAGTAGTAGTAGTAGTAGTAGTAGTCTTTTATTACCATATGATTGGATGAAATTCCATGCCAGGAGACAGAAAATATTCGACCCATCTGGAGTTCATTCCCTACGTTAAAGCCAGTTTTGCCGTTTGACTTCCGATTTAGTGTTTAATCACAGGCGTCTACATTCGAGTCACGCTAATGGCATCATAGAGACGGTTATTGGCAGTCACAACCGTAAAAGTATGTTCGCTGACAGATACCACCAACGTGACAACGGTTAAATTTGTTTCATATATATATATATATATATATATATATATATATATATATATATATATATATATATATATATATATATATATATATATATATATATATATATATATATATATATATATATATATATATATATATATATATATATATATATATATATATATATATATATAAGCATTTACAACAGACATAATATTGCCGTCTAACGTCCATCTCTCTCTTGCACCTAAATACCCACCTTTCCTATGTAAGTTTTGTCAGCATTTACTTTTAGTTTTAATGAAACAATTGCGCGTTGTAAATTATTCAACTGGTTCTACAATCCTAAACCGTTTCTGCCAAAAGAACAACATCATCCGCTGGCAGAAAAATAAACAGCTCAAACGTATCAATCCCTAAATTTACTCCATGTCTGCCGCTGTTATTATTTCAACTGCTAATTCATAAATAAAATGGAAAATAAAATCGGTCCGCAGACATCGCCCAGCTAAACAGTAAATATAATGAGTGAGCTTAGCACCACATCTTACACCACGCTCTGACACTGCTATTAATACCTCTAACGTACTGGAACAACTTCCCCTGTATGCCATTTGTCAATAACACGGGCCAAAGCAAATCTCGGTTGATCGAATCCAAACACTTTAAAGTCAATGAAAGCAACATAAAGCTTACGGTTGGAATTAACCTGTTTCTGTATACATGCCAAAAGTGAAAACAAATGGTCTACCGTTGAATATTACCAGCCTAATGTTCACCGGTAAGGTTATTTTCTTCTAACCACAACTGTAGTCTTCTGTTAATAATTGTACTATATAGTTTACTGCTAATGTCATAAAGGCTAGTACTGTCGCAAGAGGACCAGTTTAACCCAGCACTACGACTTCTCGCCTTAACTAGTTCAGCCTGCTGCCAGCCTTTGTAAATTAAAGTCGATGTACAGCAGACAACGCAAGTCAATTGTGGGCTAAGCATGTGTACGCAGACGCTGGTTCAGGTAGGCAGTGACCTCACCATGCTGACGTTTAGCCAGTAACACCCACCCACGCCAGAGGGAGCCTCTTGTAGTCTAGATTTCGCGGGCTTAGGCTGACCACAAGCTAGGTAGGGTCATTCTTTGTCTGAACTGCACGCGAGAAGGAGCAACGCTCTGAGATCTCTCTAACTGAAGACTAAAGCAGGGACGGGTGAAACTCAATTCAACCTAGTTAGCCACAGCCTGACATTGTCAAAAAGGTAAATGATCTATCTTTTGTTTTAATCGCACTTTATTGATATTATTGCTGTATTATGTTTGTGAAGTTTTGCCATGTGTAGAATTGTGAATGTTAGTCAAACTCTGCTTGACCACGTAGCGGACACGCGACCGGTTTCGCCACCATGAAGTATCCCCTACGGACCCACTGTTGTTTCTCCTATATGTATTATTGCAGACCAGTGGCTGTACCGGAGAATATGTATATTGTTAATTACTTCTTCATGTGTTTAGTTTAGCCATGATGTGTATATGTATAGGAATTAGAGTGGAGATTCCAGTGGACCACGGACATAGAAGATTGTTCGTCGCTTATATATATATATGAGTGGAGCTATCACTGAGGGCTGTTTCTGCCATCAGTGAGACGCTCTGCACACCCTTAGTATACATGGTGCAGAAATCCGTCTCATATTTTGCAGACGAGCAGGCATCGTTGGCCAGAGGCAGGAGGAAGACCATTAAGAGTCCACCCTGACATTCAGCCTGCAGTAGAGCATCTAGCACTGAGCTACGATAGCCCAACAGTCTGCCAACCAGGAGAAAACACCACCAGAACACCGCTCATCTACAAGAGAGTTAAGTCAATAGAAACCGTGCACCAAAACTGCTCTATAAGGACTTCAATAGTCCACTCTTCCAGAAAACTGACCAGTTGGACAGAAAGCACTATTAGCCCAATGATGAGACAGTAGCTGCATAGACCTATCAAGGAGCGAACTATTCGAAGTCATATTTGGACATTTAAGTTAGTATAGTGATTAGAAGGCTTTGTATAGAGTAGAGGAAATAAATGTGTGATATTTACTGTTAGCAAGTGGCTGGACAACCTATGTCTCATAGCCCGATCCCCACAGACAAAAGACGAGTGGGTAATAGCCTTCCATTGTGCAGAGCCCAGCAACAATAGACCCACCGTCACACGTACCACGATAATTTCTCGACTTACATCCCATTTCTTAAATAGTGACAAAATAGTGGATTCAGTCCAGTCATAAAACGTTGAAAAATGGCACAATAAATTTTCTAGCAATTTAAAAAAGCTCTCCAATTATCCCAGCAAATCCTGCTGCCTTGTTAGATTTTAATTTACGCACTGCAAACAACACGTCTTCGTTTGAAATAGACTTATTAAATTCATGTCATCCTCACCTCTTTCATCAGGAGCGATAAACGTATCACGAAGATAATCTTTTTCAAGCAGTGCTTTGAAATGTACAAACCATTCATCTACCTCTATGAAAACTAAAGGGAGTTAAACTGGGACAGATAGTGACGGGGGGTTCTATTGTTGCTGGGCTCTGCACAATGGACTGCTATTACCTCCTCGTCTTAGTCTATGTGGATAGCTAGTTATCTCCCTATGACTTCACTTAATACATTTATTTGTTTAGCTCGGTCTGTGTTTAGGCTGGGGTACAGAGATAGATAGAAAAATGATAAAAGATCACTGTCAAACTAGCTTTCACATGGCTATGAATCCTATGTAGTCCAGCCACTTGATAACAGTAAAAATCACACAATTTTATTTCCTCTACTCTATACACGATCTTCGAAATACGATACTAACTTAAAAGTTCAATTGTTTCTGAGACTGATTCGCTCGCTGATAGATCTAGGCAGCTACTTTATCTTCATCGGGCACTGGATGATTTCTGCCTTAATGGTCAGAGTTCTTGAAGAGTGGACTACTGTGGTCCTGTTTATACAGAGTTTTAGTGCACTGTTTCTGGTGGCACTTAACTGCATTGTTGAGGTCGCTTCTGGGACAAACTGTGTTGTCTTGGAGTCTTTGACTTTGTGGTTCGACTGTTGGGCTATCTTCGCACAATGCTGGAGATGCCTCGGCAGCCAACTTTAAGCGTCGACGTGGTTTTGTCTTTTGCTGAGTTGCGCTCACGATATAACGCCTGCTCGTCTGTAACATATGAGACGAGATTCTGCACAACCCTGTATAATAGGTCTGTGCAGAGCGTCTCACTGAAAGCCAAAGTAGCCCTCAGTGATAGCTCCACATCTCTATACATAAGCGACGAACATTCTGCTAAGTCTGTGGTCCACTGGAATCTCCACTCTAATTTCCTATACATATATAAATATAAACCGTGGCTAACTATACACATAAAGAAATAATATTATAAACATTCTCGGGTACAGCCACTGGTCTGCAAGCATACATATAAGTTAAACAACAGTGGATCCGTACATAATACAACATGGCGTCGGCCGGTCGTGATCGCCACATGGACACGCAACGTGGGACTAACAATTCTCAAGCATTGCAAATTTCACAAACATAATTTCAACAATAATATAAATACATCACGTTGAAACAGAAGTATGTTCATTTACCTGTTTGACAATGTCAGGCCATGGCTACTTGATTGAATTCGAATATTCAACAAGTACTGCTGTCTAATCTTCTCAGGAGAGAGATTTCTGCTTGAGTGTACTGTGTACTGCTCAGCGTTTCAACGAAGACTGACGTTCTATCTCTGTTTGAATCACCCAGAACCGGTTCTATCTAACCTAGCTGTGTTCTCATTGGATGAAACATCTAAGTGGATGTAAAATTCGAAACTCCATCGTAGGCTGCGATGATGTCACCAACTGTGCTTGCATCAAGCTACAACTGTGTTACGCATGATCACTTCTGTCGTCTGCTTTAGACTAACAGTAACCTTCTAAGCCTACACTGACTAAACAAGCAAAAGCTCAAAGGCAGTGAAAACGGGGCTCTCTGAAATCTGTTACACAGATCAAGAATACTTCCATCCCACCACTCACACACATCTATAAAACATTAAATAGGAGTTACTGGGAGAGGTTTAGAATAGCCTCCCCCACACACCTATAAAACACTAAAAGGGAGTTAAACTGGGACGAAAGAGAGTTAAACTGGGACAGGTCAGGAACACCCACACCCACCCAACCCCTCCCACACACACACTTCATGAAATATTACAGGGGAGTTAAACTGGAACAGGATTAGAATAGCCTCCCCCACACTCTTATAAAGAATTAATTATCGTATTGCACTTTAAAGACATACATCTCGGCCGATTATAATATTCTAAATACTGATCTTACCTTGCATTCCATTGAGGAATTTACTGGGCTGGAACGGAACACACTTACACGTGCACGTCTCCTGAAGGCAGCAAAATTACGAACGCATTATCTTAAATCAATTAGATTATTTATTTGTTGCGGAATGAGTGTTCATAGCATCAGAATCAATCAAAATTTAATATTTTGACCCAAGGTGCATTTTGGTATGTGTTAATATCGCCCCGAAAATTAATACTTTAAAAAATGTTGATTTTCATTTTTGTTGGTGAAAATACATTTTAATGGCTTGCCAGGTTGTTTCCTTCACTGTATTTTTTAATATTTATTTTTTATTTCATTCTCGTTGTAACGGGGATTGATGCGGGCGTTATAAATCAGTGTACGTAGTAGTAGTAGTAGTAGTAGTAGTAGTAGTAGTAGTAGTAGTAGTAGTAGTAGTAGTAGTAGCAGTAATAGTAGTAGTAGTAGTAGTAGTAGTCTTTTATTATTGCTACATTTATTATACTTTTGATATATTTATTATTTTTTATTTTATTTTTATGTTAGCTTTTGTTTTTGTTGTTTTGAAACAAACAGAACAGAACACACATTTATTTTAAAGATTTGCTAATGTATATGGCCGTCTGAAAATACATTTGAATGGCATGTCGACTCGTCAGATGATGCATCGTGTTTTGAACAGAAAAATGAAATACCGACCGACCGACTTACCCACCAACGAAATGCCACAGAATGATAGACCACCATTGGTTATACCTGTACTTATACCCAAACCATCGCAATCGTCTTAACCGTTTTTAATATATAACAAAACGTGTTTACAAAAGAATTGACCACGGCGACCTTGACCTTTGATTTAGAGCAAATATGATGGCACAAGAAGCTGATCACAAACTCTGGTAATGTTCCTATGAAGTTTTTAACAAAATCTGTCCTGTGGTTCTTGGGATATGGCGTGCAACGGACCGACCGACCGATCGAAGGACAGCCCGACATTTGGCTCGCTCTGATTAGTGATATATATCAAGGTAGGGACACACTTTTTTTTAAATGTTAAAGGAGAACAACTGGTTTAGAAATACCATCCGATAGATCCCAATCTGTACTAAGGTTTAGGACAGAGCAACTGTAGTGTAAAGTTGAAGCTTTTCTGCAGCAGTAAAACAGCATTTAAAATCATAACTTTTTTTTATGCGTTATATGGTTTTGAAAATATGTCTTCAGTGGTAACTGGACTAGTGAGACAGAACATTTGGCTAATGTTCCATCACAAAACTATCTCGACAGTTTCAAATATAGAAAAAACACGGGAACACGAGAACATTTATTAAACAACAACAACAACAACTTTAAATCATAAAAAAGATTCCAAAGCCTATTCCGAGTTAAAATTATTTGTTGATTTTTATACACATCCTGACTAACCATTATTTTAAAAAAGTTTCCTTGTTATTTTCAGTTACTTGCTTTACAGTTCTGGCCTCAAACCTGTCAGCGATGCGGTTAGCCTATTTTCACATCGAGATTCTCCTTCCCTCTAAACACAACACAAATATACATCGATTCAAGCAAAACTAACGGAACCTGCTAGAAAGAAGTCAAGTGGTTTCAATGTTGAATTGGTGTCGAATGGTCCCCAGCGTTGCAATAATCTGGAAAATGCTGTTTGCTATGTCGAAAAGAAGATTATTTTCTCGGAGTCTTTACTGACCTCAACCGGAAGGACTTTTGACAGCAAAGCAAAGTTTCCTTATTATTATTTAGGCGCTTTTGCTCTTAACCCAAATATTAAGGGACTTTTCGGAACTATACGTGGATGTGTTTTTTTCAGTAAAATTGTCTGTTATGCGTAAGCGTGTATCTGTGTGTGTGTGTGTGTGTGTGTGTGAGAGAGAGAGAGAGAGAGAGAGAGAGAGAGAGAGAGAGAGAGAGAGAGAGAGAGAGAGAACACCATCAGAAGGAGAGGGGAGATAACAAAAAAACAACCATAACTTTATTCTTTGCATTCATATTATTACATCTGCCGTGAACTGACAAAACCAAGCAAGTCCACAAAACCTACTTTCGAGAAAATCGACGTTTTGTGTTGCGCTATATTACGCGATCGTTTCTGGAAGTTTAAGGGCATATTATAATGCAATTCCTCTATTTAAGAGTGCATACCTTGAATGTTAAAGAAATGTTTGATAGATTTGATGTTTTAAGACTATTTGTGGACTTGCTTTGTTTTGTCAGATTATTCTTGAGATAGATCTTTGTTGAGAACATGACAAAACCAAGCAAGTCACCCGCTTGGTTTTGTCAGTTTATTATTGAATTAAATCCTTGTTAAAAAAATTCACAAAACCAAGTAAGTCAAATCCGCTTGGTTTTGTCAGTTTATTATTAAGTAAATCCTTGTTTTCAAAATTCACCAAACCAATTAAGTCCCATAGGCCGTTTCGTTTCTTTGTTAAAAAGTCTGACGAGATGAGTCACATAAGTTGGGTTTTGTCAGATGTGGGTGCGGCAGTTACAGTGAGTGTACATGTGTGCCTGTTTATTGTTTTTAGCCATTCTTCACTGTTTTTTGCTCTCCCTTCAAAATAATATTAGATGCAGCCAATTTAATTTTAAAAATACAAAACTATTTTCCTTTCAGTTTCCTATTGTAGCGATCTTCCTGCCTTTAAACCACGTGTATGTCTTGTATTTTGTTGCCCTTGTTGTGTGTCTGTAATATATTTGTTGCTGTTTGTTTGTGGGTTCGGGCACTGAATAGAATAGGCCCAATGTTTCCCGGCGTGTCGTAAGAGGCGACTAACAGGGGTAATGTTAGCACGGCATCACTGGGCGAAAGTCTTCTACACAGAAGTCACCGGCCAGGGCGAGGAACCTCACGTTGCTACAGGTTCAACGACCACGTGCTCGGGGCCAAGGCGAGCCACACTGTATTCGTGGATTTCGGCTGTGCCCAACAGCCTGGAGAGAACTGGGCACCGCCAGGTCCTTTTTTGCCCAAGACACACTACATGCATGATGACACTATCCACTAATTCCATACCGGATAGGTCGTCGCCCGGCTCAAGGACCGCGCCTTCCGTTGGCCACCAGGACGGAGGTGTTAAGTATGCTACTGATGGACAATTTAGCAAGATCCGCACGAGAAACAACATCGTCATAGGAACCTGGAATGTCAGGACCCTAACTGCGGAAGGAAAATTAGAAGAACTGGCCCACGAGTTGGACCGCTATCGATGGAACGTTCTAGGCATTAGCGAACTGCACTGGAAAGGCCTAGGTGAAACAACGACAGACAAAGGCCACAAGCTCTATTTCAGCTGTAGAGATGACAGGCACGAACACGGCGTTGGATTCTTGGTCCACAAGAACATTCTAGCCACTGTCATGGGTTGCCGCCCAGTAGACTCATTACCATCCGCTTGAGAGCAGCCCCTTTCAACATCACCATCATCCAGACCTATGCCCCAACATCAGACTATGACGACAGCGAAGTGGAGGATTTTTATGAAAATCTACAGGCGGTCCTTGACCAAGTGCCGAAGAAGGACATAGTCATAGTGCAAGGCGACTGGAATGCCAAGGTTGGCCAAGATGCGCACCACAACTGGGGAGACACATGTGGACCCCACTGCAACAACGAGACAAATGACAGGGGTCTGAGATTCTTGGAGTTTGCCAGATACAACAATCTGGTACTGGCAAACACGCTTGGTCTCCACCAAAACTCCAGACGATGGACATGGCACAGTCCCAGGGGGGAGCATCACAACCAAATAGACTACATCATGGTCAAGAAACGCTTCAGATCAAGCATCAAACTTGGCAGGACACGCACTATTCCAGGAGCAGACATCGGAAGTGACCACGATCTCTTGATGATGTCTTTCCGGCTCCACTTGAAGAGAGTAAATACTGCACTAGACTGAAGTTCGACCTGGACAAACTGCAAGACCCGGAGGTGGCAGAACTATTTCAGGCCACAATTGAAGGGAAATTTGCACCACTGCTCATTTTGGGGGCTGGTGAAGTAGATGTCAACACCATGACCACCACTTTCAACTCAGCTGTGACAGATGCCGCCACTGAGATCCTTGGCAAGCACCGACCAAAGAAGAAGCCGTGGATCACACCTGAACTTTTGGATCTGTGTGATAAACGAAAAGAGATTTAAAAAAGAAAGAAAAAGAACACCTCACAGGGAGCTGATGTCTACCGAAAAATCAACAATGACATCCGAAAAGGCATGCGCACAGCAAAGGGATAACTGGATAGAAGATCAATGCCAGGAAATAGAGAACAGTCTGAACAAGAACAACAGCAAGAAGGCCTACCAGACTGTAAAGCGGCTGACAAGTTTCAAACAGCCCAAAGTCTCCACGATCCAAAGCAAGTCTGGCTTATGCCTTACAGAAGAACAAGAAGTCTTGGACAGATGGACAGAGTACTGCTCTGACCTTTACAACCATACACCAAATGGAGACCCATCAGTTCTAGCATGTCCCTCGAGAACATTGAAGAAGAAATCCTCCCAATTCTCCGGGAAGAAGTTGAGGCAGCAGTGTAATCGCTAAAGAAAGGGAAGTCAGCGGGAGTGGACAACATACCCGCGGAACTGCTACAAGCAGGAGGAGAAGCGATGATTGATGCCCTCACCATTATCTGTAACAAGATCTGGCAGAGTGGAGAGTGGCCTATACCATGGGCCCAGTCGCTTGTCATCACTCTTCCCAAAAAAGGTAACCTTCAGGAGTGTGAAAATTACCGCACCGTCAGCCTCATCATCCATCCCAGCAAGGTCCTCCTGAAAATATTACTCAACAGGTTGAAACCCCAAGCTGAACAAATCATAGCTCAAGAACAAGCAGGATTCAGGGCAGGGCGAAGTACCACTGAACAGATTTTCAACCTCAGAATAATCTGTGAGAAATACCTACAGCACCAACAACATCTATATCATGTGTATCATGTGTTCATAGACTTCAAGAAAACGTTTGACCGAGTCTGGCATGCAGCTCTATGGGCAACAATGAAAGCGTACAACATCAGACCTAAAATTATTGAAGTCATCAAAAACCTGTATGACAAGGCTACCAGTGCAGTCCTTCACAACAGCGCCATCGGGAACTGGTTCAGAACAACAATCGGTGTGCGTCAAGGATGCCTACTCTCTCCAACACCCTTCAACATCTTCCTAGAGCGCATCATGTCAGGTGCTCTTGCAGATCACGAAGGCACAGTTAGCATAGGGGGTAGAGCAATCTCCAATCTTTGTTTTGCGGATGACATTGATGGACTGGCTGGAGAGGAACAAGAACTTGAACAGCTGGTACAGAGGCTTGACACCACCTCCAAAGCTTGTGGAATTGAAATAAGTGCAGAGAAGACCGAAATGATGACCAACAACACCAATGGCATCAACACGGACATCAAAGTCCAAGGCCAATCCCTCAACACAGTGCATAGCTTCAAATATTTAGGAGCCTTTGTATACAATGGGTCCCGACAGGAAGTCCTCTCCAGGATCGCACAAACAACTGCTGCCCTGACAAGGTTGAAGCCATTTGGAAAGACAGGACCATCATTCTACATTCCAAAGTAAGACTGCTGCGCTCCCTTGTCATCTCCATCTTCCTATATGCTTGCGAAGCATGGACCCTCACAGCAGATCTACAACGAAGAATACAAAGCATGGAGATGAGGTGCTACAGAAGACTTCTGGGCATTTCCTATACCCAACACATCACCAACGACGAAGTCCGACAGACCATCACACAAGCCATTTGACAACACGATGACCTGCTCACAGTGGTGAAGAAACGGAAACTCCGATGGTATGGCCACGTCACCAGATCATCAGGCCTTGCAAAGACTATTCTGCAAGGCACAGTGCAAGGATGTAGAAGAAGAGGGAGACCGAAAAAGGGGTGGGAGGACAACATTTGAGAATGGACTGGTTTGACACTAGCGAAGCCATCAGGGCTTCTGAGGACAGAGAGAGATGGAGTATGCTGGTTAAACGATCATCTGTGGTGCCCCTACGACTTCAGGGTTACGGGACAGGATAGGATAGGATAGGAAAGGATAGTTTGTTTGTTTATTTCCACACCTCGTGGAAGTTGCCGCGTAGGCGGAAGATCTACAGGATCCTTCATGGTGGGCAGGAAAGTACATGAAGAAAACTCTTTTTCAAAAAGCCGAACACGTCCTTTGCTGACCGAAATTTCGTCATCATTTTCACAGGAAAATAATATTGCACAGCAGCAATAACATGGATTCTCACTGGTCCACTTTATCTTAAGGCGCTTTCTCATTGGTCGGGAGGACTTACTTTTCTTTGTCAGATTATTGTAGAAAATGACGTCATCATGCCAACTCGAGCATCAGCCAGAGGATCGCCGAAACAAAATCGCAGGGGACTTGCTTGTTTTTATCAGTTTATTCCCCCACTTAAAATTTTTTTTAAGAAGGACTTACTCTATGATATCTCCAAATCTAAACATAGTTCGGATTTGATTTTTACAGGTAAGATGCGTCATTCTCTTGCAAGTTTGATGGCGCAAAAAAATCATTTTCGACCTTAGGTGGACTTACTCGGTTTTGTCAAATCACGGCAGACATCTCATTGTGACTGATTATCTTGAGTGTATGTATACTTTTATGGAGTCGCAATGAAATGTTTGTATACAATTGATTTATCTTTTAAACGTATTTTAAAATACTATTATAGTTTATAATTATAGTCGGAGGCAGAGCGAAGAGAGCGAGAGGGAATGTATGGGTGAAGTAAGTCAGAGAGATAGAGAGGAGCGGAGTTGTTGAGGGACTTGTAGCAGAGAGACAAGGTCTTGTATTGAATGCGTTGGGAGATGGGAAGCCAGTGTAGGGCTTTGAGCAAGGGAGTGACGTGGTCAGATTTCTTCTTTCTGAGGACGAGGCGGGCAGTATTGTTTTGAACGCGTTGGAGAGGGAGAGTGGTGGAGCGGGGAAGGCCGGAAAGAAGGGAGTTGCAATAGTCGATGCGAGACAGGATGAGGGAGACAGCAAGTTTGGTGGCAGCTTCAGTGGTGAGGTATTTTCTGATCTGACTGATTCGACGGAGGTGGAAGTAGCAGGCCCGGGCGGTTGCAGAGACAAAGCTAGTCATTGAGAGAGAAGAGTCAAGGATAACGCCAAGGTTCTTGGCAGAGTCGGAGAGAGGGATAGAGGTACCGTCAAGCTGAAGATGGAGAGAGGAGGGGAGCTGAGGGAGTTTCTGGCGTGTGCCTACCAGCATGGCTTCCGTTTTGTCGTCGTTCAGTTTAAGTTTGTTTGCTGTCATCCAGTCCTTCACGTCTTCACAGCAGTCGGCCGTGCGAGTCAGGAGTGCCTGAATGTTGTCGGGTTTGTCTTTGTCTTGTAGTTGTGAGTCGTCAGCATAGAAGTGGTGGTTTATGTGATGAGACTGGATGATGTTGGTCAGAGGGGAGGTGTAGAGTGTAAAAAGGACCGGACCCAGGACAGATCCCTGAGGAACTCCGCAGGAGAGCCTAACTGGGTCAGAGGATATGCCATCGATGATAACGGACTGCCGTCTGTCGGAGAGGTAGGAAAGAAACCAGGAGTGAGCGGAGTCAGTGATGCCAAAGGAGTGTTGAAGGCGGTGGAGGAGGATAGAATGGTCAATAGTGTCGAAGGCGGCAGAGAGATCGAGTAGGGTAAGAAGGGAGATGTTGCCTGAGTCAGTTGAGAGAAGAAGATCGTTCAGAATATGTAAAAGGGCTGTTTCAGTGCTGTGGTGCTTGCGATAGGCAGACTGGAAGGGACTGAGGAGATTGTTGATGGTGAGGTGAGCGTTGAGCTGGTTGAGGACAACCTTTTCAAGTAGCTTAGACAGAAAAGAGAGATTGGAGACTGGGCGATAGTTTTTGAGGTCATTTGGGTCAAGGTTGTGTTTTTTGAGGAGAGGGCGAACGATGGCAGACTTGAAGATATCAGGAACGGAGCCAGTTTCTAGAGAGGTGTTGATGATATCGGTGATGAAAGGCAGAAGTTTTGGGAGACCGTCCAAATACAGGGAAGCTGGGAGGGGGTCTAGTTCCTCATGGTTCTTGTCGTTTCCTTAGCTCGCTGTTGCTAAGCCGCCTGCGTTATCAACTCATATATATTTTCCACAGTGTCTCCGAGAGCTATAACCCAGAATATTCTTCATGACATCAGGTGGAAAGCCCATCTGGAGAACCTGCTCAACGGTCTGAGACCTCATGATATTATCAAGGCTTTGTGACCCACTTTTGACGTCAACGAAGTTCGCTCTTCTTATTTGCTTTGTTATGATGTTATTGTCAAATGGCATGATAAGTATGACGTCATCGTCCATGAATTTGACGTGATGGTTTGGAGCTGCGACGATGGTAGATCCACTTGTCCATAATTGAAGATGCGAGGCAGTGTGGTTACGCTCTTCATTCCATGAGCTGCAACAGAAATGTCACGCATACTAAAACACTTACACAACCAAGGAGAAACAGATGGCAAGCCATTCAAATGTATATCAAGACACACAGTCATCACCGAAAAATAAGCCTTTTAAAAAGTGTTAATTTTCTTGGCGGTGTTGTGACTCGGCTTTATCCTAACGAAGCAAAAAGAATAAAAATGGAATGATAGGGCACTATCTGAAATATCTGTAAGCAAAACATGATCCAAATCGGCTCAGCCAATTTTTAGATACAGCGCAAAACCTTTTTATAAAATGGTGAAGCACAATGACCTTGACCTTTGATACTGCCTAACAAACATATATACCAAACAACTGCTGTTGTGTGAAGTACACACATTAAAAAAAATCATCAACATTGATTTAGCAGTTTGGGGAAATAGAGCAAAAGGTGCTTAGCAAACAATTTACCCCTGCGACATTTGAGATATAATCAATGTGACAGCTGGAGAGACTGGCCATTAATCTTGGTAATGTTCCTTTTACGTTTGGACAAAATGTGTTTCAGTGGTTCTTGAGGAGTAGCGTGCAACGGACGGCACCGCCGACGAACCGACAGACTGACTGACCGACATATTGCTGATCGTTCTGTTTCCGTCTAAATCAATGTCCCCCATATAAGTATCTGGTTAGTAAAAACAAACAAGATCAGTCCAGTCATTTCTGACATAGTGAAAAGTCTATTTGAAACAGAAAACTGACAAGTGGCCTGACCGATCGACCGCCATCGAACGAGTTGGAAAACCTGTATACCCAAACATCAAAATCGGTTTAGCCGTTTCTTGATAGTAATAGAAAAAAAGAAAGAAGCAAAACGTGTTCAGCAAATATTTGACCCTAGTGACCTTGAGGGAGAGCAACTACGATAAAACGGGAAGCTTGCCACTAACCCTAGTAATATTCCTATAAATTTGAACTAATGTGTTTGGTGCTTTTTGACATTATGGTTTGTAACTGACAAGATCGATCGACCGTTGGCTCGTACTGATTCCCGAAGAAATAAAAGTAAGCAATTTCCGACTAAATAAATGTAGGCTATTTAGTCTGCAAATACAAAAGATGTAACAATAAAGAACAGAAGTAAGGATTTAACAATACTGTACGGAAGAATTGATATAGATCATATAAATAGTAAATTAATGCGTTTTTTTTTTTTTTAAAAACTTACCACTCATTGTTGACGTTCAAGCGGGAGTTTGCAATCACGTCATTATGCAACTGTGGACCCAAAACTTGGATGACGTAGCGACAGCGCGGGGATAGACGCGCGTGCTCAAGCATTGCGTCATCCGAAGGCTTCCAGTGATTGAAACGTTCCCCACACCAGAAGCACTTAACTGAATCGGTGCACTGTTTGTTAGAGTGTGTCTGCAAAACGAAAGTCAAAACATTAAGCATAATGGCCTTAGGCTATAAACTTTGTCTGCAAGTTCTTCTCAATCAGAAAAGAGAAAGAGAGGGAGAGAGAGAGAGAGAAGGGGGGGGGGGGAGCCCAATACACTAGAATCAAATAAAACTCCAAATGTTATTATTTGAATAAAGAAGCGAAAAGCCCATGTGACTCACATGTTCCAAATGGAACTTGCAATATTTAACATGAAAAAGTGTCCAGAAAAATTGATGAAACGGTGGCATTAAATTGCAAAGTAATACAGATTTTGATTTTTTGATGCTCTTGACTTTGAGTTTACTTTGACCTTCATCTCCAAATACATTCATGTATGGTTAAATAAACTACAAATACTGCAAAAGTTGCATTATGGAACAAACAAAAGAAAACAATAACGTAGGGATGACCTTGAGTGACCATGACTTTCAGTAACCCTGACCACGTGACTCTAATGCTCATGTATGATCAAATAACCCAATGTTGCATACTGTGGGTTAAATAGAGAGCCATGCCACTGACCAATGAGAAACTTTTAATGTTTTTGTAAGGTCCAAATTGACCTTGACCTTCAAGATCAACGCAATAAAAACAACAACGGAACATCTATGAAAGATCAATCTTTTATCTCTAAATACAGCAAGTTTGGACTTTATAACTCTCATAGTTTAGAGTCAACGTCACTTCCAAGTACCTATACTAACCGATGTTGGACAGCTTCTATGACCTTGACCTTAGAGCGAGGTTGACTAAATTTGCATAATATGTGTGTCTCAATAATATCTATTATGCAACAAAAAAAATCCTAAGTTCAATATAAATAACCTTTTAAAAAAAAGGAAATTGTGTTACATGTTTCTTTTTTTCTTTTTTTTTAAAACTAACTTTTGCTGATCCTGTGGTCCTGACACTGAAGTGAAGTCATTCATTCACTAATATTTTTTTTCGGTCTTATGAGTATTCAACATCCTATCAAGTTTGGTTGCAATAGATAAAATAGGTTCTGAGAAACAATGTCACTCGCAAGTTTTGCATAGACGAACGTCGTATAGCGGACAGACAGAAGGACGGATGTTAACATTATTTTTGGGTTATGTAGAACTGATCTCGCACAGATTTGCAGAATTTTTTTTTTTTAAAACAGGGGGGTGGGTAAGGGTGGGTGGGGTGAGTACATGGACTCGCTTTACTATGAATGTGAGTCACAAAGGCATAGCTAGACAGTGAGCAAAACATCCATCAACATTTACCTTGTCAAACTACTATCACTATTAGTAACACGATTTCGCCTGTAATCATTACATTACATCATTATTGCTTTAGGTCCAGCGGACTCTTCCGAGCCAAATCAGGACCGGACAACCCCTGATCCGCATAAAAGATCTGCTGAAACAACCGTAGTGGTAAAACTGAAAGCTCTCCACCAGCCAGTCACTTTACAATAAAGACATCCCACGCAGGGGACGCTGAGGCTGTACTCTAATTTATCGAACCCCCGTTTACAAAAACAAAATAGAATACAAACATCATTATATATTATCAACAAAACACATACATATAAAATGCCTACATTGCTAAATAATAACATCATAGGAAGCCCTAGTGACCACCTGGCAGAAAGCGTCCAATATTCCCAAGCTGATCCAACAGACCTCATACACAAATAAGGAGTCTTGTCCCGGAAGAGTTTTAAAGAAAAAAGGTAGGTGACTGGTCAAGCGAAGAAGAAGATAGTATAGCAGATTGATAGAACAGAGCAGGAATGAGAAAGAGCAAATGAGAAAGACAGCGACAGTGGGAATTTTAAGCACTAAATTTCCAGAAAGTGGGGATACTGTTTATACTGAAACCCCCGGCACCCCAACGGGGATTCGCCTGTAATCGGTTCCCTTTTGGTTCGTATGATTTCACTTATGAGTGTCGTATAATTGTATCGAAACTTATGTTTTGTCTACAACAAATTACCAAGAAGACGCTTACTTATATAATAGTTGTGTAGTTACGAAGAAATGTACTTAATGTCTTATAATTACCTGCGATTGAAGAAACGGATGAACGCCTTCTGTTGTTCCATCGCTAGCAGAGCAGTGTCCGTTACACATGACATGGAAGAGACCTGCTTTGGCCAGTTCCGTTGCAGATAGGGTGACCAAGGGCCAGCGCTTCAGCGTATCGAGTCTGTCTTTGTAGGCGGCCATCTGAGGGTAGCGTGCCGTTCGGACCATGTCTGCCCATGTGGATGGTGAAGATCTTCGTGGTGGCGATATCGGCTGGTGTTCTGAAGATGGTCCAGGCGAAGATGTAGTTGTTCTTGGTGGTGTAGGACGAGGAAACGATGTCGGCAAATTGTGATTCATCAAATCCGACCCTCTTTTTCTGGTGGTTTTTGCTGCAGTGTTTGCTGCCATCGGCGAAAAAGCAGTAGTGTTTAAGTGGTGGCTGCTAGAAGGAATCACTCCTGACAATGTTACCTTCTTTGTCAATCTTCTCATCTCTTCTTCTCCTTCAGATCCAGGCCATGTAGTTGCGAGCTCATTCAAACGCCACTCACTGTGATGACCCATGTTCAGACTAGAGCAGGTCCCCGTGACATTGCCAACGTCCTGGCCTAACAGGAACGGACAATACTGACGAGCGCGTGTCCAATGTTTTAGTACAATATCCTGTGAGATGTGCATAGGCCCAGAAGACGAAGAAGGAAATGTTGGGATCTCCAGCCCACAGAAAGCGCAATGCACGTGTCGGTCTGCTCCTGCCATTAAAATGACAGAAATAACATCTGAGTTTCTAAAAAAGAACTAAACACGGGAAGGAGGAAAAACAACAACAACAAAACAAACAAGAGCTGGACTCTAACAGATGCACACTTCCCTGGCGTATACTTCAGTAGTTAATCTGTGTAACTTGATGTGGTGACTATAAATGTAGTGATGATAATGATGATGATGATAATGATAATAATAATAATAATAATAATAATAATAATAATAATAATAATAATAATAATAATAATAATAAATAATAATAATAATAATAACAACTAGCTTTTGGCCACTGGGCTCTGGAATGTGGTCAGTGCTGATGCCAGCTGCACATGAAAGGCAGTCCCAGCCTAAGTGGTCATGAGTGTGCATGTGCTCAGTGGCAAACAGTTATCATTAGAGAAATAGTTTGTGGAGACTGTATAGAAACATATATTTTACTTGCTGACAATTTACGCCTTTGTATGCCTCATGTAACTGCTGATGTAATTTTATTACTGGTTAACTTGCAAGTGTCTGTCTGTGTGCATGTGTGCGAGTGCCTACAGCAATTCACGCTTCATAACATAAATTATTATTATTATTATTATTATTATTATTATTATTATTATTATTATTATTATTATTATTATTATTATTATTATTATTATTATCTGAAGTAGGGAAGGGAAGCGTGAATTGGTGTTGTTGGTAATCATTTTGGTCTTCTCTGCACTTATTTCCATTCCAAAAGCTCTAGAGGTGGTCTCAAACCTCTGTACCAGCTGTTAAGTTCTTGTTCCTCTCCAGCCAATCCATCAATGTCATCCGCAAAACGAAATTTGAAGATTGCTCTACCCAATACGCTGACTGTGCCTTCGTGATCTGCAAAAGCATCTGACATAATGCGCTCTAGGAAGATATTGAAGAGTATTGGAGAGAGTATGGATCCTTGACGCACACCGATTGTTGTCCTGAACCAGTTACCGATGGCGCTGTGGTGGAGGACTGCACTGGTAGCCTTGTCGTACAGGCTTTTGATGACTTCAATAATATTAGGGGTAATGTTGTACACTCATAGTTGCCCACAGAGCTACATGCCAGACTGTTTTCTTGAAGTCTACTAACATATGATATAGATGTCGTTGGTGCTGTAGGGATTTCTCACAGATTATTCTGTTTGAAAATCTGCTGAGTGGTACTTCGCCCTGTCCTGAATCTTGCTTGTTTACTATGATTACTATAGAGCGTACTAATTAAACAAATTGTATTTAAATAAATAATAGTAATTAGCCTTGTTTAATCTAAATGTTACTATGATTTGTTCAGCTTGGGGTTTCAACCCGTTGAGTATTATTTTCAGGAGGACTTTGCTGGGATGGTTGATGAGGCTGATGGTGCGGTAGTTTTGACACTCCTGAAGATTACCCTTTTTGGGAAGAGTGATGACAAGCGACTGGGTCCATGGTGTAGGCCACTCCCCACTCTGCCAGTCGATCTTGTTACAGATACTGTACAGGCGAGGGCGTCAATCATCACTGCTTGAAGCAATTCTGCGGGTGTGTTGTCTACTCCCGCTGGCTTCCCCTTCTTTAGCGATTGCATTGCTGCCTCAACTCCTTCTCGGAGAACTGGAAGGATTTCTTCTTCTTCTTCTCTATTCTGGGGACATGCTAGAACTGATGGGTCTCCGATGTGGTTGTAAAGGTCAGAGCAGTTCTCTGTCCATCTATCCAAGACTTCTTGTTCTCCTGTAAGGCATAAATCAGACTTGCTTTGGATCGTGGATCCTAATGGCTGTTAACACTTGTCACCCGCTTCACAGTCTGGTAAGCCTTCTAGCTGTTGTTCTTGTTCAGATTGTTCTCTATTTCACGGCATTGATATAACACTAAAGCTCCTCCGCAGACTTTGTGCGAGTCTTGTTGACTATCTGAGTTAGCCAGCCGTACCTGCTTCACTGGTTAGTGAAAGGGGTGAAAGAAAGAGGAGGGGAAGGGTAAATACAAAAATAACCCACTAACAAATATAAAAATAACACGAAATGTCCGATCCGATCCTATCCCGTAACTCGGAGGTCGTTAGGGCACCACAGATGATCGTTTAACCAGCGTACTCCATCAAAAAAAACATTAAACAAGGCATCTGTACGCTCTAATTACATCCAAAGTTTTAAAAAAATGTATAAAATAAATAAATGAAAATGAAAACATTACATCATCACGATGACTTCAGTAGAATATACAAAAGTTTTGACTTAGGCTCATCGTAAGTGTACACTCTGTCGATCTAATGAAATACTAGGTTAAAAATAAATAAATAAATAATAGTAATCTGAAAAAGTGATGTTACCATGATTACGTCACTCGATTTGCATAAGTTTGGTCTTACGTTGGGGGTATAGGTAAAGTCTAAGTATACACCAAATTTGAACCAAATCCCTCCAATAAAAATGCAATTTGAAAAAAAAAACACACCCAAGAATCAAATGATAATGTCATCATGATGACCTCTCTGGATACGCATATAATTTTTGTCTTCTGATATGGATCATTATATGCAAAATACATACCAAGTTTCAAAGAAATCCGTTATTAGTTTCAGAGAAAAGTGCGCAAAATTGACAGCCAGGCGGACGGACGCCGGACGGACTGACGAACAAAGCCAAAAACAATAGTTCCAGACAGCTATAAATAGCTCGGGAACTAACAAAAAGCACACATTAACAATAACAAATGCAACTACGAGGACATAATCAATACCAATATCAACAAAATCAACAACCAAATACACGTTTTTGTGTGGCAATGGGAAAATACCACAGAATAATAATTTGCGCAAAAACATGACAAAACTAGACTAATTAAAAAAATTAGTTTATTTGTTTCCATTTATTTTGAATTTTAGCTTCAAATATTAAGGAGCTGGGTCCCGACAGGAAGTCCTCTCCAGGATCGAACAAACAATTGCTGCCCCGACAAGGTTGAAGCCTGGAAAGACAGGACCATCAGTCTACATTCCAAGTTAAGGCTGCTGCGCTCCCATGTCATCTCCATCTTCCTATACGCTTGCGAAACATGGACCCTCACAGCAGATCTACAACGAAGAATACAAAGCATGGAGATGAGATGCTAGAGAAGACTTCTGGGCATTTCCTATACCCAGCACATCACCAATAACGAAGTCCGACAGACCATCAAACAAGCCACTCACTGTACAACACGATGACCTGAAGAAACGGAAACTCTGATGGTATGGCCACATCACCAGAGCATCAAGCCTTTTAAAGACCATCCTGCAAGGCACGGTGCAAGGAGGCAGAAGAAGAGTGAGACAAAAAAAGAGGTGGGAGAACAACATTCGAGAATGGACTGGCTTGCCTGGACTGAGCGAAGCCATGAGAGTTGCTGAGGACGGAGAAAGATGGAGTACGCTTGTTTTAACGATTATATATTATCTGTGGTGCCCCTACAACTTTCGAGTTACGGGATAGGATAGGATAGGATTCCATTTATTTAACAATTTGTCCTTTAATTAGGATAAAGTTCCACAAGTGCCGACGATTTGATTACATTACATTACATTACATTACATGATTATTGCTTTAGGTCCAGCGGACTCTTCCGAGCCAAACCAGGACCGGACAACCCCTGATCCGCATAAAAGATCTGCTGAAACAACCCTAGTGGTAAAACTGAAAGCTCTCCACCAGTCAGTCACTTTACAATAAAGACCTCCCACGCAGGGGACGCTGAGGCTGTACTCTAATTTATCGAACCCCCGTTTACAAAAACAAAATAGAATACAAACATCATTATAAATTATCAACAAAACACATACATATAAAATGCTTACATTCCTTAATAATAACATCATAGGAAGCCCTAGCGACCACCTGCAGGCAGAAAGCGTCCAATATTCCCAAGCTGATCCAACAGACCCACAAGTATATCAACTAAGTTGATATACTTGTGACAGACCTCATTCACAAATAAGGAGTCTTGTCCCGGAAGAGTTTTCAAGAAAAAAGGTAGATGACTGGTCTAGCGAAGAAGAAGATAGTATAGCAGATTGATAGAACAGAGCAGGAATGAGAAAGAGCAAATGAGAAAGACAGCGACAGTGGGAATTTAAAGCACAACATTTCCAGAAAGTGGGGATACTATTTATACTAAAAACCCCGGCAGGACGATTTGAATGAGCTTTTAGTTCCAATACATTACTCCATTATAACTGCACATTACTGGTAGTTGAGAAGTCAGCCAGCGGAATTTTAAGTTGAAAAACATGGGTTTGAACTAAGGTTAGTAAGGGTTGGGTGGGAAGGGTGGTGCACATTTGCGGTGGGGGTGTCATTTCATTCTTTCAGGGGGTATATAACTATTTTTTCCGACTTTGTAATGAAGTTTAGAAATGTACCAAGAATGAATCAATGTTTATAATTACCATTTCTTATACACTTATTACAAATTGTTTTAGTACTGGTCAGGAAAACACGTCTTAATTTCCCTGTTTGATGTGATAAAATATTCTTGAATCTTGTATATAAGTTAATGCTTTGAATGTCAGTCCAAATCCCAATTAACACGAGGATGCAAATTACGTGTTAATGCAAGCTTACCTGAAATCCACTCAAAAATATATAGGTTGCTGGTTGGAAAGTGGCCTTTTCAGTCAATATCATGCGGTCTAGAAAGCGAGCTAAACGCAAATAGGGACCCTTATCCTAAATCATTGATTCATTTATCAGTGACTGAAGGAGTGAAATCTTTTACCTTGGAATAAGGAGAAATGTCGACAATATTTGTCTAATATGACAAATAAAATTGAAAGTGATTAAGAAAACGAACCTATCTTAATACCAATTGCTAAAAGTAAGAATATTTCCACATACCGGACATGTAAAATCCGTTTCTAGCAAGAAAGCAGGCAAGTCCTAAAGTTGGATATTCCCGGAAAGTTCGGCGCCTCTGCATCTCGCACTTCATGTTGGAAGCGCTAAGGCTTCCGGTCAGCCCATCAGAACACATGTTCAACTCGTCATCCAAGCAATCAGGAATTGCTTTACTGTCCAGTATGCCGTCTTCGATTACGTCCATTCCTTGACCACTGCTGCTGTGCTGTAGCACATTCACGTCTTGCATTGTCATGTTGATCGAGCCTGGTAATTTGCAAAAATGATTCTTTTAAAATATTCTAATCGAATTAAATGTCAAAGGCACGTAGGTATCACCAACTAGAAGATCGAATTGTACTGTGTTCAAGTCGGAAAAACTTTTTATGTACTACTCACAATGCTACGTGGGTAATTCCGACAGGCTCGGGAAAACTACGTTGTAGCACTGACAAACAGTTGATAACGAATTAAAGTGATTTAGAAAGGTAAGATATCTATTTGACTTTCACTTTCTCTGAACGCATTTGTCCATGCACCGATGCAGATTAAACTATACCAATAACTACGTAGATCCCTATATTTCTCATACTTCGTTATGTATTGCTCAGTACATCTGATCAGAAGTGCGGTGTGTTTTTATTTATAGCTGTAATGCTGTCGGTTCTTTATTTGGAAGGGAATTTCCCTATCGTTCTGTTCCGTTTCTAAAAATAGCTGGACGACTCCGGTAAGTCTCATAGCAGCATGCGATCTATTCCTGACCTGTCACTTGTTTACCAGCGCAGTTCATGCGTACTCGTGGGTGATATATTTAGACTTTCACGGTAAACACAATTGAAATAAATTCGCGGACGTGATAAGATAAGCTGGTTAATTTTGTTTACGATTAATCTTTTTTTTTTTTTTTTAACACTTTGCCTCAAATCTTCCTGTTTATTATAAGAATGTTAATTCACCGATAACTAATTTTCAAAAAGTCGGTTAGGTCAGCGACAGCATGTTTTAACCGTGGAGGAAGTTTTAGCTCGGTAGTCCTATACTTTGGCTTTTCCCATCATTACACTCTTATGGTAGATAGACCCCTTTTGGTATGGTATTTTAAATTTTATACAGCACACCGCCCGTACAAGAAATCCAGGCAGATATTGTAACTGGTCAATAAGTGTAATAACTGCCCATAATGATTGGTGGTGGTGATGATAATGATGATGATGATGATGATGATGATGATGATGATGATGATGATGATGATGATGATGATGATGATGTTTAAAATGTCTATTTACCTTTAGAAAGTTTTTTTCGTTT
>CM072511.1:73686118-73861118 GCA_036898135.1 Oncomelania hupensis | reverse complement strand
GATTTTATCAAAATGAAGTGTAATCAAAAAGTGTGACCCTGGGCGCCAACGGAAAGACAAGACAAGAAAACAAAATTTTGATCTGATGTCTTACTATCCCAATGTTCTAATTCTTTCCAGCTTCATTGCATATTTAGCCGTATTTTTCTTTCTTTCTTTTTATTTCTTAAATTCTTTGTTTTCTACACATTCCTTTAATTTAACATCCAATTTTCAATTCAGGAGTCGTTGAGAACCGGATCCATATATATCTCTCTCCCTCTTTTTCTCACGCCGTCCTGATTGTTTGATGGTGGGTTGGAGGGCGGGGAGAGGCGAGTTGTGGATTTTCATGTGTGTGTGTGTGTGTGTGTGTGTATGTGTATGCGCGCGCGCATTTCAAAATATGAAATGCCCCCATTGATGAGAATTCAATGTAAAGAGATATGCAAACCAAACATACTCTAACAAACTAAGGACAGTGATAATTCGGATAGTGATAGTTTGCTCCTATGTACTCGTAATTTCTGTGGGTAAAAAATAAATCTTAAAATTTTAAGGTAATAAGTTGGCCAGGCGTCAATTTGATTAGTCTCTGGGATCTCCCTTTTTACACCTTAAGCCTATTGCGGTTGGTTCTAACAATAAAGTAAGAGCTTCCCCCAAGTTATTTTTTCTTTGCAGCAAACTATGCTTCAAACGCACTACCTGGTTATCAAGAAAAGTTTAGACATACCGCTTGGGCGCAGCAAAACTCCAAAGTTTGGATGTTATCCCCCTTCTGTTTTTTCCATCGTATTTTCCTTGCTGTTACAGTGTATTGTAACCTTCAATGATAACAAAATATATCCCAAAGGTTTATACTGCATGGGCTCCGCAATTAAGCTTAAATTGATGACATTTAAGAGTGGTTCACAATCTTCCTTTTAGAATAACCTAAGCGATTATTTCATGAACTGAACCATTTCCATAGAAATATTGATACAAATGAACTGCTTTATGTCACAGTGGGTTCAAATAGAAAATTGTATTTTTACAAGGTACACAGATCTTTTAACTATAGGTGGTTTTAAAGGTGCATAAGCCTAATTATGTCAACAAGTAGGAGAAGTGCTCTGCTGTAAGCTAGCCAAAAGCTGTCGAACAATACGCGCAAATTGCTATTTTGTAGTCATTACAAATATAATTAATGAATTATGTGCTGTGGCGACTTGAAACTAAAAGATCTACAACATAGGATTTGTATGTGTGTAAAGTACTCGTAGTCTGGTATTATCAGATTCATATTACAAATCGTCGGTGTCCATTCAAAACCTCGTATGTCCAAAAATACAGTTTTGAGAAAAATGAAAAAAACTGTTTTAAAAAATCAGGTGTCACCAAAACAAATGGTTTTAGTATAATTTGTATTCAGTATTGAACAGGAAATTTGGCAGTAATAGTGACAAGATTTAGAGCGCATTCTTGTTTGAGAAATAGACAAAAATGTTCACATACGAGGTTTTTACTATTTTGTATGAGCTGGAAGTTGCAACTTACGAGGTTTTGACTGTTTTGCTTGAGCTTGAAGTTGCAAGTTATAAGGATTAGTCACAATAGCAAACAACAAAGGAAACATTAATACAAAATAAAAGACCTAAAAATGCAGTTCAAAACATTGTCAAAGTTGTTTTATTCAATAATGCAGACACAACCCTTGTCTTTACAAAATTGAAATAGGCTTATAGGCCATTGATAGATTAACACTGTAACACCCAGCAATCAATGAACGCGTTGTTGCATACATCACTGACATAATAATGTCCTTCTGACCAGTAGGCTACAAGCCCTGTACTTAAAGTAGCACGAAATCCTTTCTCGGAAATTTCCTGTGAAATGAATTATAAGATGTAAGCTAAGTAACACATTACACTTATGTGAAGTTTTTATTACCATAACATAACAGTCTAAATGAACTTTTATTACCATAACATAATAGTCTAAATTAACTTTCATTAACGTAATAGTCTTAATTAACTGTTATTACCGTAACGGTTTAAATGGACTTTTATTACCATAATAAATGAACGTTTACTACCAAAAGTCTAAATGAACATTTATTACCATAATATAAGCCTAAATGAACCACCATCGGCTCATGGAATGTTCGGACCATGTACGAATCAGGAAAGACGGCACAGGTAGCAGCTGAGATGAGGAATAATGACCTGACCGTGTTAGGCATCAGCGAGACACGATGGACCCAAGCTGGACAAAGGCGACTGATGACAGGAGAACTATTGCTGTACTCCGGGCACTAAGAAAACGATGCACCCCACACGCAGGGAGTAGGCTTTATGTTGTCCAATCAGGCACAGAGGGCACTTATAGGATGGGACAACATGGCCCCAGGATCATCACAGCATTCTTTCGTACCAAGATGAGGAAGATCAAGATGAACCTTGTCCAGTTCTATGCTCCACCGAACGACAGTGAAGAGGATGTTAAAGACCATTTCTACAGCAGACTACAAAAGATCCTTGAGACCTACCCAGACAAGGACATCACCATCCTCATGGGAGATGTCAATGCCAAGATTGGGTCTAACAACACCGGTTACGAACCAGTTATGGGCACCCACGCCTTAGAAGTAATGAATGAGAATGGAGAGAGATTTGCGGATCTGTGTGCACTCAACAACCTAGTAATCGGAGGCAGCATCTTTCCTCACAAGCGGATCCACAAGAGTACATGGGTATCTCCAGACAATGCGACAGAGAACCAGATCGACCACATCTGCATTAGCAAGAAATTCCGAAGATCCCTGCAAGACGTTAGAGTGAGAGGAGGAGCAGACGTGACGTCCGACCATCACTTGGTGGTGGCGAAACTGAAGCTGAAGTTGAAGAGGACATTCGTCAGGCAGAAGAATGAAGTACAACATCAGCCTTCTGAAAGACCCAAAGACAAAAGAACAGTTTATTCTGGCGCTAAGGAACAGGTTCGAAGTGCTGAAACAGTTGTACGACACCACTAAGCGAATCTCCAGAAAGTTCAGCAAACCAGAAAGACCTGTTAGGGACAAGCAGGGAAACACCATGAACAGTATAGACAAGCAGATGAACAGATGGGCTGAACACTTTGGTGAACTTCTGAATAGACCAGCACCAACGAATTCTCCAGTCATTGAACCAGCCAATGTGGATCTTCCAATCAACTGTGAGAAACCGACCAAGGAAGAGATCAAGAAGGCCATCACCCTGATGAAGAACGGAAAGGCCGCTGGACCAGACGACATCCCAGCAGAGGCTCTAAACGCGGACTTGGAAGCATCAGTGGAGATGCTGTACCCACTCTTTGAGAGGATCTGGGAGGAAGAAGATGTTCCGGCAGACTGGAAGGAAGGTTACCTGATCAAGCTTCCCAAGAAAGGTGACCTCAGCAACTAACAACTACAGGGGCATCACACTTCTATCTGTGCTTGGGAAGGTCTTCAACCGGGTCCTTTTGGAAAGGATGAAGGATACTGTCGACCCACAGTTACGAGACGAGCAGGCAGGCTGCCGACAGAATAGATCCTGAACGGACCAGATAGCAACGCTCCGCATCATCGTGGAGCAGTCCCTGGAATGGAACTCGCCATTGTATATCAACTTCGTCGATTATGAGAAGGCGTTTGACAGCGTGGATCGAGATACCCTCTGGAAGCTCCTTCGACACTACAGCATCCCGACCAAGATGGTCAATCTGATCAGGAACTCCTATGACGGCATGTCCTGCAGAGTTATCCATGGCGGACAGCTCACAGACAACTTCCAGGTGAAAACCGGAGTCCGACAAGGGTGCTTGTTGTCACCTTTCCCCTTCCTCATCGCCATAGATTGGGCTATGAAGATGTCCACCAGGGAAAGTAGGAACGGAATCCAATGGACTGTGGAACCAGCTCGAGGACCTGGACTTCGCTGACGACCTTGCTCTTCTTTCCCATAGCCAACAGCAGATGCTAGAGAAGACAAATGCAGTGGCGGCCACATCGTCGGAGGTCGGCCTCAACATCCACAAGGACAAGAGCAAGATCCTGAAGATCAACTCCATCAGTACCGAACCTGTCATCGTGAATGGAAGTCCCTTGGAAGAAGTGCAGTCCTTCACCTACCTGGGTAGCATCATTGATCAGCAGGGCGGCACAGATGGGGATGTGAAGGCTAGGATCGACAAAGCAAGAGCTGTCTTCATTCAGCTCAAGAACATCTTCTGGACCTCCAGAGAGCTGTCTTTGATACGGGTATTCAACTCCAGTGTGAAGTCAGTCTTACTGTATGGAGCAGAGACATGGAGGACAACCAAGACAACCATCAAAAAAGTCCAGTCCTTTCATCAACAGTTGCCGCAGAAGGATTCCCCAGATCCGCTGGCCCGACACCATCAGCAACGCCAACCTTTGGGAAAGGACCACCCAACTCCCTGCTGAAGATGAAATCAGGAAAAGAAGATGGGGCTGGATAGGGCATACCCTACGCAAACCAGCGACGAACGTCACCCGGCAAGCGCTGAAGTGGAACCCCCAGGGAAAGCAAAAGAGAGGACGTCCAAGGAACATCTGGCGACGCGACCTCGAGGCCGACACCACCAAGATGGGCTACACCTGGAGTCAGTTAGAAAGAATGGCATAGGACAGAGGACTCTGGAGAGCTGTTGTTGGCGGCCCATACCCTGGCAGGGGTGACGGGCATTAAACTAAAAACACACAATATTATTCTGTATTCTTTTGTAAATTATTTAGAATTATGCCACAGTATGCCTTTGACTGCACTCATTCAGTGTCAGATTTAGTCATAGTGTGATATAACGTGCCTGTTCGTTTATTCCTGAAGAGTAATATGGAGAAGATCTGGACGATATCAATCTAAAAGAAATCATGATTGAATAAAAGGACAACATGTATCATCAGTACTCACCAAAATGTAGAAAAAATGACCAGAAGCAGCTGACATTTCCACGATGACAATAACAAAAACCGCGTAAGTGACGTAAAACTCAACTTCTTAGCGCGTCATTTATTTGAATGAAACCTCGTAAGTTGAGTTACAAGGTTTTAGAAATTTATTCCAAATGATAAAAACCTCGTAAGTGAGATACGAGATTTTGATACAAATCGTTTGACCTGTTGGGACATACGAGGTTTTGATATTTTGTATTACTGATGCTTTCTAACTGAGCTATGAATTCCGAGCTTCTGATAAAAAAAGCGCAAAAATTCAAGGGACATAACCATGAAAAGATTGCAAAAACTACTTTTTCGGAGTTACGAGGTTTTGAATGGACACCGACGAAATATTTCATCAGTTCCCACGTACACCGGTGAAATTGTTATTTGATGTCGGCATATCCTTTTTTCTCATAACGGCCAGCGTGTATAATATATGAGCGAGCTTTGTGGTCGCGTGGTCTAAGGTGAAACTAACTTGCCTTGTCCACAAGCTAAAAACCAATGACGCCTGACAGGTGTGGGATCGAAACCGCCTCCGGGCGTTATGTTTCTCCGAATATTATTTACTTTCGACTCGGCCAACGTCTCGGGGGTTTCCTCCGGGTACTCCGGTTTGCTCCCCCAGCCAAATTTCAAAATACACTTATATTGAGTATGTTGGATTTGGGCGCGCCACAGGCTGCGACTACTTCTTCCCCAGGGAAGCGGCCCAGAATTTTCCGAAAGAAAGGGACAATAAAGTGTGTATATATACTACTCAAAATAATTGAAAAGCCACTCTCATATTTCAGTTAGTTTAATTATTTTTTGCTGCTATCAATAATATTGCTTATATTGCTTATTTCAAAACTTATCCGGTACAGTAACATTCAAGACAATCTTATTCTGACAAGTAATCACATGTGTGAGTTTTGAACTTTCTGCACTGAGTTGAAAAACAAACCCAATTTTTACAAAAAATGACCCTAATTTACTGTCTTGCTAATAAAGCAAAATTTTCAACATTAAAAAGTGATTTACACGCGAAAGGCCTGCATTTTCTGAGTTCAGTTCAACAATCGGCGCTTTTTCTGGGTATAAATGGCAGCGCTTTTGCTGCTTTTCTAACCATGCCCCCAAGGCGACGATTGACTGATGCGGATAGAGGCAGAGCTATTGCATGGCTTCAAGAAGGGGTGGGGGTGAGAGATGTTGGCAGGCGGCTGGGAGTGTTTCACTCCGTTGTCCAAAGGCTGCGGGAGCGCTTTAACAACACTGGAAGCGTCCAAGAACCAAGAAGGTCCGGAAGCCCCCGCGTTATCACTGCAAGACAAGACAATTTCATCACCATGTCAGCTCTGAGGATGAGGTCCGCTACAGCAAACACCATCAGAAGACAGCTTCACGCAGCCAGCAATGTTAACGTCAGCGACCAGACAATTCGCAACCGTCTACACGAGGCAAACCTGCGATCAAGACGACAAGCAGTACGGCCTTTGCTCACCCCAGCTCACCGTGCAGCGCGTTTGGCCTGGGCTCGGCGTCACTTGGTGTGGACTAGGCAACATTGGTCAAGGGTGCTCTTTACAGACGAGTCTCGGTTCTCCTTGTCTTTCAACGACCGTCGAGTGAATGTTTTGAGGCGTCCACGGGAGCGTTTTGCTGATGCGACGGTGCGCGAGCATGACCGCTTTGGTGGTGGATCTGTCATGATGTGGGGTGGCTTCGCATTAAACTTCAGAACACCCCTGCTCCAAATTCATGGCAACTTAAACGGTATTGGCTACAGGGATGACGTCCTACAACCTAGGGTTCTTCCAGCTCTGCGGGCCATTGGGGAAGGTGCCATACTACAGTACGATAATGCCAGACCCCACCGAGCGCGTATCGTCTATGACTTCCTGCAGCAACAACACGTCATAAGGATGGATTGGCGGGCTCGATCACCCGATTTGAACCCCATAGAACATCTGTGGGATGTCTTGGGTCGACAGACACGGGCAAACCTCCCTCCAGGAGCTAACCTTGAAGTTCTGGCCCAAGTTCTCCAGCAAGAGTGGTTGGCCATCCCAGGAAACATCCTCCATAACCTGATACGGTCCATGAGACAACGATGCCAAGACTGCATTGATGCAAACGGTGGCCACACCCGATACGGACTCTATAGATTTTTTGTTTCTAAAGTTTTGATTTTGTAAATGAGAGGTATGTCCAGTTAAACTGAATTTATTCGAATTTTAAGCGACTGATGTCTAAAATCTTTTTTGTTATTGATGCAGAAATGATTGCAATAAAATATGATGAACTAATAAATTGAATTCGTGTTTCTGATTAAAAGAGAGACCCATATGTCCAAGTGGCCCTTGTATTATTTTGAGTAGTATATATAAATCGCTTTTCCAGCTGAAGAGCTGCTCTCAAGGCGCTGGCCGATACAGGATCTAACTCAAGCCGCCAGAGGCGCCCACTTGCAACCTTTTGGAGCATAGTTTGACGCTCAGATGACTAAGCAAATTTCATAGATGTGGAGAAGAGCCCTGGTGCGTGCTGGATGTATTTGTGTAGCCGGCACTCACCCGTCTACGACATCAGAGTCAGAGTGCACAGGTTAGACCTCGGTTTATACTCTCATTCAAAGGGGGTGGGGGTGGTTTTCTCTGTCTCTGTCTCTGTCTCTCTCTCTCTCTCTGTCTCTCTCAGTCTCTCTCTCTGTCTCTCTCTCTCTCTGTCTCTGTCTCTGTCTCTGTCTCTGTCTCTCTCTCTCTCTCTCTCTCTCTCTCTCTCTCTCTCTCTCTCTCTCTCTCTCGATTCTGCTGTTGGCCGTGGTAGGAGACGGACGTGTTTGCAGAGCTCTCATGAAAATATAGCTGACTACAGTATTCACTACAGTGCAAATGTGTGGACGTTTTGAAGTTTATGCGGTGTTTTTTACGGAATTAATGGGACAGTAACTGGCAAGGACAGTATAGTAATCGTGTTGCCTTGACCATTGCTACGCTGGACAGTAGTGGATTTCGGACTTTTATTGCCTCAAAAGTGGCCAATTTTCAAATTAATCGATGAATATATTATATTGGCAGTGACAGTAGACATTTTCAAAAGTGCGGCGCTTCGTCCTGATTGGCTGGTTCACCTTGGTCTTTGTTGCACGTGGGGAAAAAAACCCAGCTCACAGTTGTAATAATTGAAGGACTTGTAAACTTTGGTGAGCGATCGTCGGTTGAATCAGCACATCAGGAAGATAATTGAGGTCACCAGTACTAGCGATAGGCCATGCCTTCTTGTGTTATTCAACACCGACTAGCCATTGGCTGTTTCATGTCGGTGTTTGTGGTCTTTATGGGTAGGCGTGCCAGGAGAGCTGCAGCGCTAAGAGTGAACACTCTGAACATGTCATTGTCAGTACGACCGTCGGATATATTGCTAGTGTCACTCACCATTTTACTCTTGAGATGTGGCGACATTGAAAGTAACCCAGGACCCGTTATGGAAGACCTAATCAAAGACTTAGGAAAGTCACTGACAAAACAAATCGCCGACGTCTCAAATGATGTGAAATGATTGTCGAGCAAAATAGAAGATATCCAAGAACAACTACGGCAGAAACAGGAAGACATTGATAGAATGAAGCAGACAACGGAGAAGTTGGAGAACAAAACAGACTCCATTGAAGAGAAACTGGAAAGGCAAGACATAATGATGAGGAAAGACAACATTATCATCTACGGTGTTCCTGAGATTAGAGAAGGCAGAGAAAGAGAAGATGAGTTGGTGGATCGTTTAGCAGACATTTTAAACAAGCATGACACCTCAAGAGTTTGGAATGAGAATGACTTTGCCAGTGCCCACAGACTCGGAAAAGCAGAGGAGGGGAAGAAGAGACCAGTTGTTGCGAAATTTGTAAAAAACAGAGTGAAGATGGCGGTTGTGGGCAGTGGGTTGCTGAGGAAGTCTTTAAAGAAGAACAACATGAAGATTGATGATGATCTGACAGAGAAACAGAGAGCCACATTAAAACAACTGAGAGATGATGGATTCATTGCATTCTACAGAGGAACATGGCTGCACAAGAAAAAAAGGCAGCAATCGCCACACCACGAAGGCGTAGATGATGGTACTAGCGGAGACAAAAATCGAGAAGAGTCGAGCCAGGCTGATCACACCAAAGAAGCTGCCACATCAAGAGGGCGAAGATTTAGCGAACATGAAGATCCCAGCGACGAAGACAAAAGCGAAAGGCTCCATTCAAGAAGTGCAACAGAAGTCAACGACGACGACGACGTCAGAACAGAGAATAACCAACGTTGTGCCAAGACTAATCACCGGCATGGAACCAGGCGTGGAGGTCGTGGTTTTGGCAAAGGTGGTGGTGGCGGCGGCGTATGCGGACACGGCATTACCACGTGGCGAAGTGCTCGACGTGACGTCAGTAATTTAGGTGACCCGCACGACGCTGATACTGATGTGGAGGCAGAGACCGAACACGTGAGACAGACGGAGCACACAGGGAACAGACGAACTATCAACACACGGACAGGTGATAGAAACACAAGCCAGAGTCGTATTGACAACATGTTACGTAGTGGTAGGCATTGACTAGATGCAGGCAGACCTGTGCGTCTCTTGAGCTGGAATATAGAAGGGCTGCTGAATAAACTAAGCGAGGTTGAGTTTATTGAATACATACAAGGGTTTGATATTGTCTGTTTGGTTGAAACATTCCTTGAGCTCAACAAATCGCTGGACTGTTTTTCGGAATTCACCCAGTTCTTCAGCCCTTCCACCAAGTTGTCACACCAGGGACGTAGTAGTGGCGGAGTTATGGTTATGGTAAAGCGTTCTCTCTCTAGGTATGTTGAAAAAATTGATATTACACAGGACAACATGATTTGGCTTAAGCTTGATAAGGTAATGTTTGCTCATGATAGGGACGTAATTTTGGGAGGAGTTTATATTTGTCCACCCGGGTCGCCATACTATAAACAGCAGCATGTCAATGTAGCATCAGCAATAACTTTGGTAGAAGAGTGTATTCTTAGTCTTGTGCAGAAACGTGACGATTGCAGTTATCTTTTATGTGGGGATTTTAACGCCAGGACTGGTAACTTAAACTCTGTTCTATTTGATGAAACGGATAACACTGATGATGTAGCGCAGTCAGATGTGACCCAGTTCAGGCAGACAGAGGATAAAGTGTTGAACGTCAATGGTCGGAGTCTTCTTGATTTGTGTTTAGCGTACGGCCTTAAGATCTTAAATGGTTGCTGTAAAGGTGATGAAGAAGGTCATTTTACATTTGTGTGCACGACAGGGTCTAGCACAGTTGACTATTTTATATGCTCAGAACAGCTAGCTAATGAAAATGATTACATGGAGCTTATAGTAGCTGACAGGTTTGAATCTAGGCACCTCCCTTTAGAATTTTGTTTTAATGCTAATCACCCCCGCCCAGTAGAAAAGACTTTATTCGTTGAGAAAACGGAGTGGAGGGAGGACAAACGAGAACAGTTTATTGAGGCAGTGAAAGGAGATTCATTTCAAAACAAACTTGCACACGCAACCGAACATTTAACCCTAAACCTGGACAATGCAGTGGATTCATTCAATGCGGCTTTAGCAGAGGCAGCATCATGCATGAAACGACGTGTCTATTGTGGTCCACGATACAGCAGATGGTATGACGCTGAGTGTAAGGAGGCCAAACGTGACACACGGCGATGGTGGCGAAAGTTCAGGCGCGTGAAAACCCAGAACATTAAGGGTGCATACAGACTCCAGTTTGTGGAACGGCGCAGGAAATATCGTAGTCTGGTAAAAGAGAAACGACAAACGTACAAAGATTGTATACTGCGAAATTTAGCAATAAAAGCCAGTGACTCCAAGTTATTCTGGCAGGAAGTGAGATCCATTTGCTGCACTAGTCAACGTCAACCTGATATCAGTAATGACCAGTGGATGAACCATTTTAGGACGGTGCTTGGAGGAAGTGACCAGTCGGAGAATATCGTAGACCAAGACAACGGGGGCGACAACCAACTAGGCATTGAGTGTCTGGATACAGAAATCACTGCAGATGAAATCCTTAAGGCAGTTAAACATCTTAAATCGGGTAAAGCTCCTGGGCTTGATAAAATTCTTACTGACGCACTTAAGACTTCCATTGAGCACATTCTTCCATTTGTTTTGAAATTGTTTAATCATGTTTTTAACACCGGGCAGTACCCCAAGGCTTGGACTGGAGCCATTATTGTCCCAATTCATAAGAGTGGAGATAAGGACAATCCTGACAATTACAGGGGTATATCCCTACTAAGCATTCTTGGAAAAGCGTTTACTCACATTCTAAATAAGCGGTTAACACAATGGGCTGATGAAAATAGCAAAATAGTTGAAGAACAGGCTGGGTTTCGAGCAGGTTATTCAACAATAGACAACATATTTGTTCTATATGCAATTGTACAAAAGTATTTTTTAAGAAAATCTGGAAAAGTATATGTTTGTTTTGTAGATTTCAAAAAAGCATTCGATACCATAAATAGAAACATCCTGTGGAACGTTTTAAGAAAAAATGGTGTTGGAGGAAAAATGTTACAAATGTTACAAAGCATGTACAGTGATGTAAAAGCCTGTGTGCGAGGGTCTAATGGTATCACAGATCCGTTTTCATGTCCTGTTGGTGTAAGGCAAGGATGTGTCTTATCACCAACTTTATTTTCTTTTCTTATCAATGAGCTGGCTTTGGAAATGGCAAAAAATTGTGACTATGGTATACAGCTGACACCAGATGTTGTACAGATTTTAATTTTGCTATTTGCTGATGACGTAATCTTGACTTCATTCTGTGCAATGGGGCTACAAAGACAACTTGATTGTTTGAAATCATTTGCTGATAATTTCTCAATGACAATTAATCTTAGTAAAACTAAAGTGATTGTGTTCCGTAAAGGAGGTTTCCTTGCTGAAAATGAGATGTGGTGCTATGGCAGAGACAAAATTGAAGTGGTAAACAATTACAAATATTTGGGTTTATATTTTACTACCAAATTAAGTTTAACAAGCAGTGTAAGTGAACTAGCAGTAAAAGCAAAAGCACGAACTGTTCAAATCTTGAGATGCCTGTGGAAGCTGGGGAACGTCCAAAGAGATGTCTTCTTCAAAATGTTCGACGCACAGGTTGCCCCAGTATTGTTGTACGGTGCTGAGCTTTGGGGTTTTCAACAGTACGGAGACATTGAGAAAACTCACTTGTTTGCATGCAAGCGATTTTTGAATGTTGGACTCAACACACCGAACAAAATGATAAACGGCGATCTTGGCCGGTACCCCATGTTTGTCACCGCTGCAGTGAGGTGTGTTAAATATTGGCTAAGAGTGCTGGCTTTGCCGGATGAGAGACTCCCTAGAAAGGCTTATAAGATGTTATATCACTTGGAGAGCCTGGGCAAGAGGTCTTGGGCACATTATGTGAAAGAACTTTTATTCCGGAATGGGTTTGGAAATGTATGGATGCAGCAGGGGGTGGGAAGGATGAAGGTATTTCTGGGAATTTTTAAACAGCGATTGGTTGATCAGTACAGACAAGACTGGATGGCTGAAATTACTTCTTCTGATCGTTTTGAGTTTTATGCCAGTTTTAAACGTACTTTTGGATCTGAGAATTATTTTAATGTCAGCCAGCTTCGCTGTTTTCGGCAAGCATATATCAAGTTCAGATTTGGTGTTTCACCAATTCGTGTACATAATCTAAGATATCGTCAGGATGTTATACCAAGACATCTTCTGTGCCCAGTCTGTCAAAGTGCAAATGAAGATGAAAAACATGTTTTACTAGATTGTAGAGGGTATGCTGAATTAAGACGGGGTATTCCTTTTTTGGAGTATGCTGTGGGTAATCCGAACAATGTTTCTGTAGAATTGATTATGGCAAACGATGAAGAACAAGTTATTATGCAACTGTCAAAATACCTTTACAGGGTTTTCCAGAAACGACAAGAGCATGCTATAGAAAATTAATAGGCAGAAATGGTTTATGACATAGTTCTTTGTTGTTTATTTCTTCTTCTTTATTTTATTTATGTATTTATTTTGTATTATTATTATTATTATTATTATTATTATTATTATTATTATTATTATTATTATTATTATTATTATTGTTGTTGTTGTTGTTGTTATTATTATTTATTTTTACATTTAGAAACCGGATGTCTTGAAAGAAAATAATGCAAAATAGACAGTTGTGTGTGTTGTGTAAGAATGCTGGTGTCCGAGAGAAAATTATGTAAGATTTACAGATATAGATGCGTGTTAAAATGAATGTGTTTACTTGGAAAATGGTTGTAAGATAGCAAGATCTGTTATGCTAGAACATGTGTTTGAGAGAAAATGATACTAGATTGACAGATGTGTGTTAAAATGCAGGTGTTTAATAAAATGTTTGCGGATGGACAGATTGATGTCAAAAAGCAGTGTGTATGAGAACACGATGCGAATGGACAGATAGTTGTGGGTAAAGATGCATATGTTTGTGAGAAAATGATGTAATGAAGATAGTTGCATTTAAGAATAAGGGAGAGACTGAGTAGAGATTTGACAGAAAAATGATGCTAGAAAGTTCAATAACAGCGAGAATTAAAAACATGCGTTTGGGAAAAAATGAGAAAGGATAGATGTGGTATAAGGGCATTTGTGTGTGTGTCGTATACATCTTGTGTTAACTTAATGTTAGAAATGTTTTTTTTTTTTTGTGTGTGTGTTTTTTTTTTACTGTTTTTTTTACTCAATCGTATTTAAATCATGGACCGATTTTAGGGACGCGTACGTTGTGTTTGTACATTTATGAGGCGTTTCATTGTTGGGTTTTAATGTGGCCTGTGGCCTTGAAATGAACAATGTATTGTTTATTCAATAAAATGTCTTACGTCTTACGTCTTACGTCTTACGTCTCTCTCTCTCTCTCTCTTCACTTCAGGGAGGGCTGGCTTAGGGTTAGGGTTAGGGTTCGAACACTTCAAAGTACTTAAAAATGGGGACGAAATATGACCCATTGTCAGCACAACGTATGTGGCGTTTCGGGAAAGTCATGATAATACTGTGTATTTTATGCCCTTATGTCGAATCTGCATTCCGGACTAAGGTTGACCGCAACATTTCGTCCTAGGGTTGAAAGTGCTCAGCTCGGCCCAAGGTCGAATCTACATTTCGGCCGAAGGTCGTATACATTTCGCTCTAAGGTCGACAATTTGCAATGCTCAATTAAAACATAGTTATAGCTTAGGCTTATAGATGGCTTAGCGTGTGTGTGTGGGGGGGGGGGTGGGTGGGTGGGTGGGTGTGTGTGGGGGTGGGGGGTGGGGGTGGTGTGTGTGTGTGTGTGTGTGTGTGTATTTATGTATATATGCATATAAAGCAACTTGCCTCCCTTGGCTTGTATCTTGTTGATATTTACTAGCCGTTAGGAGATTATTATAAATAAAACGGTTAGCAGTTATTTATAATTTTGCTGTAACTTCTTGTATAACTGCTGGCACTTTGCCACTGAATTGTTGTGAGTTGCAAGAGTTCACCACCCGAAGGTGGGAGATATACAGTCAAAACAATTAGACACTGCACACTCCTTCTCCCACACCGTGACACGTATATTTTTTTAAAACTTTGTTAACTAAATACATTCTTCCCTCATTTCCCCCCTCATACAGAGCATCATCAAGGATATTATCAGGTTCACATTCCACACACACATACGCACACACATGTCTGATGAGAGGTTAAACCGGGGTCTAGTCTGTGAAGCACGCATTCCATCGCAGAGACTAAATATCTTGGCGCTCATTTTTTACACGGGTGTGTGCTGGCAAAGAACGTACGTTCTTTGGTGCTGGCTACACAAATACACCCAGTACGCACTAGGTTCCTTCTCCCCATCCCCAGTCTCCCAAGATTGTGCACAGTCGTCTGATTGTCAGACTATGCGCCCAAATGTTGCAAGTGGGCGCCTCGGGCAGCTTCATTTAAGTTAGATCCTGCATCGGCAAGCGCTTGAGGGATTTTAAAAAAAGAAGAAAGAAGTGATTAACAGCTGAAACGATTAAGAACCGAAAACGCACAATCCGGGAAGTCGACCGTGAGCTAGCGGGACCAATGTTAAAAAAAAAGCTTGGCTGATTACTTTATTTATAGAATATTAACAAAGCACTACACAGTTCCTGGTCTAGTCGTGCATTTGCGCCTTTAAGAAAGATCACAACCGGGTTCAACCACAGACGCACGCACATGGAAGCAGTCTACCCATATTTTACATTACATGGTTGTTGCTTTAGGTCCAGCGGACTCTTCCGAGCCAAGTCAGGACCAACTCTATCTACCCATATGTACACTTATTTACAATACCTCTAATTATTAATGAGTGGCAACTTATAATGCAGTAAACATAAGTTTATTACATTTTAGCCATTAGTTTTCACAAATCACTGTGAGAAAATAACTATTTTAGTCTCTGTTGCATTTATTATGCCACAGCTGCCTTAAAGAGCTTAACATTGGTTCTGACATTAAAAGTTTAACAAATAGTACTTCACATAATGCTCACACTTTTGCACTCTGCATTAAATCTGTATGGAATTGTAAAATAACCTCCCCCCTCCCTCTCCCTGGATGTTAGAGATCAGGGTAATCAGCAATAAGATTGAAAATACATTTCGTCCTAAGGTCTAATATACATTTCGTCCTAAGATCGAATGTACATTTCGTCTTAAGATCGAAAGTGTTTAGCTGTCCTAAGGTCGAATCTACATTCCGGCCTAAGGTCGACCGCAACATTTCGTCCTAGGGTCGAAAGTGCTCAGCACGGCCCAAGGTCGAATCTACATTTCGGCCGAAGGTCGAATATACATTTCGTTCTAAGGTCGACAATTTGCAATGCTTCATTAAAACATAGTTATAGTTACACATTGGCGTGTTCGTTCAGTGACATTTTGTTTTTGAACTTGGTCCGATCTGTGCATCATTCGACCTTAGGACGATATGTATATTCGACCTTATTCCTGTGACCCGAGATCAGTAGCGGATTTCTTAATGATTGCTATGCAACAGTTTGTTGTTGTTTTTGTTTTTAATACTAATTATGGTTGGTTGGTGTGACTTAATGGTCAATGTGAGCGTCTTCGAACGTTTTTGAGTTAAATTCCTACTTTAAGAAACTATTAAAAGTAGAAGGGTTCGGGTTTTCTTGAAACAATATCAAATGTACAATCATGTAGCCAAACCATTTGGATTTAGTACGCATTTGACAAACAGACAGGTAAAAACTCCTGCAGGGGGGAATTTCGCACCAATTCGGCATAGTATGAGCACTAAAAATTCGAGAATTGTTTGTCTTTACTAACCTATTAAAGTAGCAAAGTGAGGCACACATTGATAGAGGTGCATACTGATTATGACACAGACTGCATTAGCACACCATACGTGTGGCTGAGCAGCTCTCTTACTCAGCGTCCATGAAGGCGCTGTTGACAGCATGGTTGAAACAGTACAGCCACAAATCATTGTTACAGTCATTAGATCACGTTCAAGGAAGCGGAGTGGACGAGAACGGAAGTCATAGTGTAAGGATCAATTGACAATGATCAGGTGACACCAAATAAGTACTACTGCCATACAGCAGCCAGTAAACCTGCTTATACACGACGCCTTGGACGTAAGGCGTTTTCTGTGTAAATAGTATGAACAGTAATAATACTTTCTCAATGATGCTGTACATGATGTAGTGCGAATGTTGTGATGATGCGTACGAATGATGTGTGTAAGCGCATTGAGTTGTTATTCTAATGAAAAATGCGTTGTATAAATGCAATTTATTATTATTATTATTATTATTATTATTATTATTATTATTATTATTATTATTATACAGTGTATAAAAAATAAAATTTAACTGAACCTGGTCAAAGGAACCGAGAAAGAGAAGAAAGCAGAGAAAAATGAAGAAGAGGAAAAGGAGGAAGTATAATGAAAGGACTAGAAGCAAACATATGAATAACAAGATGGTAAGCCACTCAACCATCTTCCTATACGCTTGCGAAACATGGACCCTCACAGCATACCTACAACGAAGAATACAAAGCATGGAGATGAGGTGCTACAGAAGACTTCTGGGCATTTTCTATACCCAGCACATCACCAACAACGAAGTCCGACAGACCATCACACAAGCCATGGGACAACACGATGACCTGCTCACAGTGGTGAAGAAACGGAAACTCCGATGGTATGGCCACGTCACGCCCAAGTGGATAACAGACAGTTAGGGCTCAGCTGTCAGCTAACATCGGGGAGATAGCTGTTGTGCACTTGGGTCCAGAGCATCAAGTCTTGCAAAGACCATACTTCAAGGCGCAGTACAAGGAGGCAGAAGAAAAGTGAGACAGACAAAGAGGTGGGAGAACAACATTCGAGAATGGACTGGCTTGGCACTGAGCGAAGCCATGAGGGTTGCTGAGGACGGAGAAAAATAGAGTACGCTGGTTAAACGATCATTTGTGGTGTCCCAACGACTTTCTAGTTACGGGATAGGATAGACTATGATAGGATAGAATAGGAAACCATTCAAATTTTCCAATATTTCCAAACACACGCGCACATACATGCACACACACACACACGTACAAGTAACAGAAAAATAAACATTTTCAAGTGTGGTGGTTTTGTGACTCGGCGTTATCCTAAAGAAGCGCTAGGAAAAAATGGAATGATAGCTGAACTATCTACAAACAAAGCAATATCAAAATTGGTGAAGTGTAAAAGCAGACAGCAACTACACAACGACACAGGTGGACCAGAAGCTACCTCACAGAAGGACTTCGCACGCACCATCTAGCAGTTAAGTGTAATCGCCGAAGGTGCACTTAAACTGATCGAAACAGGACCACAGTAGTCCAACTCTCCAGAAACTGTAAAACGGACCACAGTAGTCCAAATCTACATGAAATATAATAGCAAGTGCCCGAGGAAGATATAACAGCTGCCTAGACTATCAGCGATCGAACTATTAGCAGTGACTGAGACTTTTTAAGTTAGATTAGTACTTAGAGAATCTTGTATAGAGTAGAAGAAATAAATGTGTGATTTTAACTGTTATCAAGTGGCTGGACTACATATGATTCATAGCCGTGTGAAAGCTAGTGTGACAGTAATCTTTTACCATTTTTCTATCTATTTCTGTACCCCAACCTTAACACAGAACGAGCTAAACAAATAAATTTATTAAAGTAATTCATAGGGTGACTTACTAGCAGTTCCCACCGAATAAACGTGAGGGTCCATAATTCCATTGTGCAGAGCCCATAAACCCCGCGTGACACCCCTTTTGTCCTTCTTTCAGCGAATGGTCGATAAAGTCGACGTTGTCAGTTCCCAGAATGCACTTACTGGGTCTCACGGTCAGGTTAGCTTCTGTTAGACGAGAAAACAGCTCCCTCAAGGTCTGCAGATGCTCTTCCCAGGTGTGGGTGTGGACTAGCAGGTCGTCCCAGTAACACAGGACGTTGCCATCCCTTTGAGCATCTTCCTCATGCCTCTCTTCAGGGTAGCTCCGCTGTTCACCATGCCAAAGGGCATCCTTAGGCACTCGTACGTCCCATCAGGAGTTATAAAAGCAGTCTTTGGTATTGACGCACGGGGACATGCCAATAACCCTTGCTGAGGTCAATCTTTGAGAAGATTTTACTCCCCGATAATTGTCGGAAGAGGTCTGCTGCAGTAGGCATCGGCTCGGGGTCGAAGACGGTGATCTTATTAACCTTCCTGTAGTCGATGCATACTATGTTGCTCCCGTCCTTCTTCTTCACGACCCCGACAGGGGACGCGTAGGTAGAACTGGACTCCCTGTTGATGCCCATCTTCAGCATCTCATCGATGTCTTTCTTCAAGGATGCACGGGCCTGGGCCTTGAAAGGGATCGGGAAGGGTTTGGATCGAACGGGGATATCTGAAGTCAGGTGGACCATGTTCGACCAAAGTTGTAGAGCCTGGGACATCGCTGAAGATACGGGGAAACTCGCCCACAAGGTCATTGAGCTCCATCTTTTGACCTTCCGTCAAGCTTGGTCCTAGCTTAACATCATCGACGCCTTCTTTGCTGTGGAAGTTTCCCAGTTCCAACAGTTCCTCGCTGTCAAAGCTGTCGTCGATCTCAGCTGCTGTTGCTGCGTGTACAGTCTCTGATGGCCTTTTCCACGTACAGCTTAAGGAGGTTGGCGTGGTATATCTTGGAATGCTGGCCGACCTTCACCTTGTAGTCGTTGATCCCCACCACGGTCTCCACTTCGTACGGGCCCTTCCACTGCATCAGCAACTTATTATGATCGAGTTAAATCGAGTACTCACCCCTCCCTCCAAAATAAGTACAACTTATGTTAATCTGATAAATAAAAATTGATGCAACAACAACCAAAATAAAAGAGTAAAAATTGTTTTCCAGATTTTTGAAAAAATCTTTGCGAGATGAGTCTTAAATAGTCCAAAAATGAAATTATATAAAACAAAGGTGTTCATCCGTCCGACCGCCGTTCCTTTGTGCAAAACTTTAAAATGGCCAAGTACTCGGAACCTATTATGGATCACAACCAAACTTGATAAGATGGTGTATATCCATGAGACCTCAAAAATGATCAGTGAAGGAATTACTTCAATTAAGGTCAGGGTCACAGGGCAACAAGTCAAAAAATGACAATTTTTCACAAAATTTCCTTTTGCCCTAAGTTATTATTGAACTTATGATTCTTGTAGGCATGATATATATCAATGAGACACACATATTACTAGACAAATATGGTCAACCTCACTCCGAGGTCAAGGTCACTAGAGCTGCACAAATTCGGTTCATAAAAGTTCTTTGACCTTGACCCTAAACAAAATCCAAACTTGTTGTGTTTAGATAGATTGATGTTTCATAAAAGTTCAGTTCAGATCTTGAAGGTCAATAGGCCTTACAAAAACATTAAAAAATGTCTCATTGTACAATGGAATGGTTGTATATTTAACCCATAGTATGCAACAATATTGGGTTATTTGATCACACATGAGCATCAGAGGTAACATGAAGGTGAAGATCGTCCCAAGGTCAACGTCAGACATACACAGACACGCACACACAACACACCCACACACACACACACACACATACCCCCCCTTTCCACACACACACACACACTCACACACACAGAGTCTATGAAGGCAAAGACCACATCCACCAGTAACTGGATGTCAGAATAAGCTTACATAGTACAAAGAACTATTGGCTTCGGCATCTCTCACATCCAGATACGGGCGTCTGTTGCAAAGACAGCGACAATGTATCAATCACTTCAACTTTTATTGTCGGTCGATAGTTTCATCTTTTACAAGGAAGCTGTTTTCGTATTCAGAGTCAGCGTCAAAAAGATGATGATTTTAGACCGAGGCAGAGGGTTGAAGTTTCCTGGAGAAGGAGAAGTGGTGAGCGCTGAGAATGGTGCCTGGGCTAATTTGCATTATGTCTAGGCGTGGAGATTAGACTGAACAGTCTTCGACAGGGAAACAGAATGAATGAAGCCATTTCCTTATCAGCTGTCGATGTCGTTGCCGTTAGCGGAGATGGAGGATGGTGGCGAAGCGACTGCAACGACGACATCTTGATGAGTCTGAACGTGATTGGCGTGAAGAGAAGGAAGGGAAATGGTGAAGTGAGTGTTGGGAATAGCGCTAAAAGAATGGGGTATGGGTGGCAAGGTCACAGGAGATTAAATGAAGAACAAATGAATGAGAAAACGAGCGAAGCTCCGCAACTGGTCTCGAATACAAAGAACTTCTAAATACCTGCGAGATACTGAATCCCGATTTAAATTGAACTAGCTGACAACCCGTGGGGTCTGTGCGTTACCGTCTCACAGCAGACGACACTATAGCTTTGTAACTTTGTCGTCTCCTCTCCCCCTTCCATTCCTTCTCCCTCCCCACCCCCACCCTACAACCCCCACTCTTCCCCTCAAAAAACAACTTACCCCCTCCTCTACCTTGTTCCCGCATTTGTCCTCTTGCGAAATCGCTACCCGTGGTAAAAACATCATCCAACAAAAAATAATATCCAGTGAGTAGCTCACAACAACGGCCTGCTGTAAGTTGGCTGGCAGTGAGAGTGAGAAAGAGGCCACATGCGTGCAATAGTTGAATGGTCTTACCTAGTATGTAGCGGTAGGAAATTACTGTGCAGGGTATATACCAATATGGTTAATAATTTTAGTGGTAGTGCGTAATTTGTTAAGTCAAACTATAGCACATTTAATCACTTCAAGTGATTGACAAATCAAGAATTGGCTATTGAATAATTTCCCCATCCTATCCTATCATATCCCGTAACTCGAAAGTTGTTGGGACATCACAGATGATCGTTTAACCATCATACTCCATCTTTCTCTGTCTTCAGCAACCCTCATGCTTTCCAGTTGTCGCCAACTTTGTAAGCTTATTTTTTCATAACTGTAGAAAGTCTGTTTTCTGTCTGTTTACGCTTGAAAAGTATACATACTCTTACTTCTATGTTCACAAATGCCGGAGGAATGGTAAAAATTGATACTAGGATTCTACAGCATGCAAAAGAGCAAACAGCAGTAAGGTCGGGTTGTTTTTTTGTTAAAGAAAGAGTTGATTTTGTGGATATACCGCTCAAAGCCGACCCTTGTGATCCAAAATCGGCGTACCCAGATCTTGTGACCGTGTGTGACAGTGGTCGGGTTTTGTTAGATGTCTTCCACTTGCTGTCATCCCTATGAGTAGCCAGTTGTTAATTAAATGATTATTTTCATATAGAACCATAGTCTATGCTAGAACATACATTTTACCTGAATAAAATTTTTAAAATAAATTGTATAAGCCTATCTTTAAAATACATTTTATAGCAAAACCACAGTTTTTATTACTATAAAGCAACATTTTATAACTACAGACTACATTTTACGATATAGAAGAGAAATTGCACGCAGTCATCACGCCACGTGTAAATATTATACAGACAAATTATTATATCTGTAAACACTTTATTTTATCTATAAACACTACATTCAGGGGCGGATTTAGCAATTAAAAAAAAGAAGAAAAAAATAGGATGGTAGGAAAGGAGAAGAAAGAAGAGAAAAAAAACTATACTAATTCTCACTCATCACAGTTTCATGTACCTCCAAGTTAGTGTTTTTTTTAATTATTAAAAAATTTTTTTAATCACATCTAGATCTACAGGTATTTCGTGTACATGCATCAAGTCAGTTTTTGTTTTATTTGCAGTAACCTTACCTGTCTTTTTATAAACTTTTATGCAAGATGTTCTGCTATTGTAAATTTTATCATCAGAGTTTGCAGATACAAGATACAAAAAAACTTTATTATCTCATTCTGATAAATTAAGACATGTTTTGCAGGCAGTTAAAGGAAGTCATCAATCAATAAAAAGAAAACATAACACCTGTATCCTATACAGTTGGCACTTCACATTTTTACTGGGCATCTATATATCATTTTCCTTCTCGCTTATATTAATGTACAGATAACAGTTTAAAAAGTTAATTACATTAAAGTAAATGAACATTTATCATACAAATCAATTCTAATCACAGAGATAACTACACAAGCAAAGAAGGGAGGACTTATATTTTACAAACCTACATAACAGCTGTCATTGCACAAATTAGCACCTACTGCACAGGCAACCAGTGATTAAAGTGATTAAAAAAATAGTACAAATAAAGGCACTCTCTTTTTCTTACACACACTCACACACCTACACCTCCACACACACCGTCACAGATTATTTATACTTATTCAGAAGTTCGATCGACTTTGGTATAAAGCTGCATTTGGTTCTAACAGTGGAAAATTTAGGCACTCGAAAACGGCGAGCAGATGGTAAAAGGTAGGTAAAGGTGGTCCCATAGCCTTGTGGCCGTAGGGGATCGTGATGTTGGAGATCACACTTATCTTGGGCCAGCGTAATGAGGGTGATGCCCATCTCTCTCCCTCGCTGCTTTACCTTCCCCACCCTTAAGAGAGTAGGTACTCAGTCACAGTTGAGTCAACTGGGGGCGTTGTTATTTGTCGCTTCACGTTTTGCGGTCACCCATCCAAGTGCTAACCGCACTGGACGGTGCTTGCGACACAGTAGCGAGTGCTCCAACCACTGCGCTATCCGACACCCCAGCCGATGGTAAAAGTGTATAATGCTTTGCAAGGACGTGTGTGGTGTCTCTCGCAATCTCTTTCGCACTGCACGGCACTCATGCAACTCAGTCAGACGCTTCTGTTTCTCTCCAATCACTGGGTGTGTGTGATTATTTTCAAATTTGTCCGGGAGGGGGGAGGGGGAGGGGGGGGAGGCATGCCCCCGGAACCCCCTAGTTCACTCGCCTGCTTCGCAGGCTCGCGCTTGTGCCACTTCGCATTAATGGTTTCAGGGAAGAGTGCACACCCCCTCAACAATGGTAAAATCCGCCTCTGACATTTTATATGTAAACAATTCCTTTTATAATAACAACGATCTATAAACGCTTAATTTTATCGAGAAACACTTTTTATAACAAAAACGAGCTTTTATATCTATTAAAAAATATTTTATAATCTATACAATGCATTTTACCTGTAGAATGCATTCGGAGCTTAAATTATTTTTATACAAACTTTTGCATTGCTGCGCTCTCTGCGTGGTCCAAGGGAAGCAACTCAATCGTGATATTGACTAGTTAGTAAACTTCAAAGCGACCCAAAATGTCATGGTTTATGATATTCTCGTCCTTCACCTAATTAGCGCCTAAAAAGATGGCAGAGGTAGTTCACAGTCGCTGTAAATGTTATTTAAAAAAAGACTTGACATATATATTGTACTAGTGGTTTTTGTACCCTGGCAAGCCAGGGTACACATGATGCTGTTTAAAATGTAGACAGAGAGAACTTTTGTCTGCGAGTTTCATTTGGACGATGATACCTCCCCATATCCCCCTTGATACCTCACCATACCCCCCCCCTGATATCTCCCCGTCCCCCCATGATGCCTCATCATACCCCCTTGATACCTCCCCGAACCCACTTGATACCTCCCCATACCCCCTTGATACCTTCCATAATACCCCCTTGGTTCCTATACCTGTACCCTCCTTGATACTTCCCCGTTGATCGTTTCGCAGGTATGGATGAAAGGAATCGACCATCACCATACCCCCTTATATATACCCGTATCCCCGTTATGCCTACCCATGCCCCTTTAAACCTACCCGTAGCCCCCTTTTACCTACACGTACCACCCCATCCCGATCCTTGGTAATAATAATAATAATAATAATAATAATAATAATAATAATAATAATAATAATAATAATAATAATAATAATAATAATAATATTGAATATAGAATAATACAAATAGAAATCAGAAAAAACATTAAGGTTTTAAAATAAAATTTGATATAAGATATTATAATTGTTATAATAATAATAATAATAATAATAATTATTATTATTATTAGTTTATAAATAATAATAATAATAATAATAATAATAATAATAATAATAATATTGAATATTGAATATAGAATAATACAAATAAAAATCATAAAAAACTCCAAGGTTTTAAAAGAAAATTTGATATAAGATATAATAATAATAATAATAATAATAATAATAATAATAATAATTTATTATTATTAGTTTATAAATAATAATAATAATAATAATAATAATAATAATAATAATAATAATAATAATAATAATAATAATAATAATAATAATTTATTATTATTAGTTTATAAATAATAATAATAATAATAATAATAATAATAATAATAATAATAATAATAATAATAATAATAATAAATTAAAGGTAAAAAAACTAAATGAAAAAGAAAAATATCCATATTTTAGTGTACTAAAAAAAAAAGGGACCGGGTGAGATTTGAACTTGGGTCGCCCTGCACGGTAGGCGAATGGTTTTACTAAGTAAGCTACCAACGCTTCTTAGAAAGAATATCAATTTTTAGGTCTATATGGGAAAACATGCTGAAACCTCAATTTGATTTTTAATGGAAGCGCGCGGAATGAGGCTATTACAGTTTGTGGACATTTTGTTTATTTATTTATCTCAGAAACGGTTAAACGTTCGGTAAGGAAATGTCGGCTATAACGATTTGGCTGGTATTGAGCACACAGCAGGCCGATCAGCAGCGCCCAGCACCTGCCCAGATCAGCGTCCATACCGGACAAACTTTATAGTAGAGGCGAAGAAGGACTTCCGGCTAAGCAATTTATATATATAGATTGTGTTTATTGGACCTGCCTATCTGCGTGCTAAACCTATTCACTGTTCACTTTTGGGTCGCTCAGAACATTACAAAATAAAAATAATCAAAGGGAGAGAAGCAGTTATACAATGAGAAAGTTAGTATATAATTGTTGTAAGGCGCCAAATGTAAATAAATGGCCCGAATGCATTCAACAGATAAAATGCATTGCACCTGCTATAAAATGTACTCTATAGATATAAGTGCTCGCTTTTGTACTTTCTTTTTTTTATTGAAATGTTTACAAATGGCAGTTTTTGCAAAATATGGTGAAATAAAAGTTTTTTAACCGCGAGTGAAAGTGCCTATATCATCATCATCATCATCATCATCATCATCATCATCATCATCATCATCATCATCATCATCATCATCATCATCATCATTTATGTGCTTGTGCGCGAGATTTCACTTTTAATAAAAGGTAAAAGGTAAAGGTATCCTCATAACCTTTCTATCGTTGGGGATGGAAGCGTTTTGGACCTCCCTTTTCTCTATGCCAGCTTAATGAGGGCGGTACCTTTCTCCTCTCCCTCGCTGCTTTAGCGTACCCGGTTCTAAACAGATCCAAATCAATCTTCGGTGTCCATTCAAAACCTCGTATCTCCAAAAATTAAGTTTGGGGAACAACGAAAATAATCATTTAATTTACAAATGGCGCTCTACCTTCTGCCATTGATTTTTGTATAATATCAACGGCGTTGGCTAAAATTCTTCAGCCAATAGGATAAGGATTAGGTCGTAGTATGGGCAATGTTACTCAGTCGAATTCTGTGTGGTCACATATGTGGTAGGCCAGGAAAAAGGAAAAAGATTTAAAAAAGAAAGAAAAGGAAAAAGTTAATTGTGAAAATAAAAGAGGTAGAAGGCATTGAAACCTATCACAGTGAATTGGTTTGTGGTCTTTCTCTCTGAAAGAAGTAATTGTGTGCTGTAAAGATTACAGGTATTTATAATGTTTTTCGTGATTGTGAAATGTCGGATAAGTATATTTTTGCATTGCATTTATTGTATTAAAAGGTGGTGAGCTGTTGTCCACTAGGATGGAATATATTTTTCATTGATGTAATAGTATTGGTAATTATATGGGGCTACATACAGTATACAGTAGTAGATATTGAAATATGAATGAAAGGCGTGAGCATGTTTGATAGTAATTTTCATTCATGAAGTAATTACCTATGAGTTATGGATAACATCGTGGAGGAAGGAAGAAACGATCGTATATAGAACGGAAGTGGAAAAGTGAATAAACAAAGGGAGGTCAGCAAGGTTGAAACAAAAGAAGAATAATGAAATTATAAAGGTCAGAGAGTTGACGTTTGTGTATATTTATTGTGTAGCTGCCTACCTGGGAGCGGGCGTGGATCCATACGCCTGGACACGGCAGTGACCCGTACAACGGGGATAAAGCGATCCGTGAGGCATCGGATCGGGTCAGCCATATTCCTTTGCTGACCAAAGACTACGATTTCAAGGTCGGGTGGACTGGGGCTAAAAAGCGCTCCTCCACCTGTCGACGACAGCATTTGCATACATCTCTGGCCGCAAAGTTACTGGCATCTTGTCGCCAGCTTGTGTGAAACACTGCCTCTCACGTCTAACAAGGTACTGTTGTTTTGCGTATTTGTATTAGCCTCGGACAAGCGATTGCCGGGCTTCGTTCTCGAGCATTCAGGTTCGACTTCTTCAAGCTTGTGTGAAGCTGGTGTTGAGAGAGACATGTGTTAGGGTTAGCTGTGTTAGAATCTATGTATGAAAGGACGGGAGTGAAAGATTGATAAGAATTATTGTTGTTTGTTTATATAAAGTTAGAGAACGTGGAACGTATATTGTGGTGTTGGTGTTCGCCTGTATTGGAAAGAGTCTGTACGTTTGTGGGTGTGATAGTAAACAGAGAACTTGCACGCACCTTTATTTCTGATCTAGAAGTCAATTATATATTGCATTCATTTAGCTAGTATAAACAGGTACACCCATTCAAAATATCCATCCGTTACACTAACCCTGGCTGGAATTGCCGGAACCCACACTGGTAGGATAGAGACACAGCGCTATAGCCCGCACAGCGTATGGAAATTAATAAAGGTATTTACTTTTTACAAACGATTTTTTCATTCCAAAGAATCTGGCCATTATATCAAAATGGCAGGTGACAATCTAAAATAAACATTTTTGCTGCGATTTCGGTTAAGTCTTGATTTTGGAGTGTCTTCGCTGCATAAGGACAATTTCAATTTCAGTAAAAATGTTCAATTCATTCCGATGCAGTGACCATTTTATATTATGGATGTGGTGATGTATAATGGACCGCTCACTTGATGTGTTCGTTACATTTGTTCGTTTCTCGGCTCGGTTTGAAATCAATGTAAACCCCTCGTAGGCCTAAGCAGTTATTAATATATTATCTCGAATTGTCAAATTCTCTCTCTCTCTCTCTCTCTCTGTCACACACACATACACACAAACACTCATAATCACACATACACACACAAACACACACGCATAATGCGACTATTCACATTTCTTTTCTTTTTAGTTAGTGGAAGCAAAGTAATTAGTTTTAGGAAAGGATTTAAACGATTGAATTGAAAAGAATTTCTGGATTTAAGCGACTGGATTGAAGAGAATTTCTAAGAGAAAGAGACAGTTTGTTCCAAATACAAATACTGAAAAGAGAAAGCACGTTCGTCATATACGCACAGATGGAACTGCAAACAGTCGGGCGTGTGGAAGAACGAAGGTATGGATGTGGAGATTGTTATTTGCTGAGGGGCAGGTTATTCGGACAATCGTCATCAGATCTCAAAACTACTGTCCAACAGAGCGACCATCAATCAAAGGACCGCCCCTTGATGTAGATCTAGCAAAGAGAATGACTTCCGCTATCTTTTGCAGTAACAAGATAATCACAGCTTACAACAAAGCCAGTCAACTTCGGTGAGAGAAAATTGGCAAAATTACAAGGCGGGCATAGAGAGCGAAAGAACTCTGAAATCCTGCAATGAGAGTAACTCTCCCAACGAAAGTCACCGTGTTTGTTGAGGTGATTGTTATGCGGCTTTCGCTTCTCTCGTAGGATTGGCGAACCATTTCACATGGTAAGGTAAAAATAGCTAGGTCCTACTTTTGTTTGCTTTGGTTGTTGTTGTCAGGGTTTAGGAGGAGGGAGATGATGATTATGATAATGATGTCCATTTATAACGCGCTTGTCTCCATCCATTGTCGAATGTTCAGTGCTCGGGCCGATACAGGATCTAACTCAAGCCGTCTGAGGCGCCCATTTGCAGCTTTTGGGCGCATAGTCTGACGCCCAGACGACTGGGCACAATCCTGTGCGACCGGTGGTGGAGAGAAGGGACCTCGTGCGTGCTGGGTGTATTTGTGTAGCCAGCATTCACCCGTCTACGACATGCGCGTCAGGATCTTTAAAGTCCATGAAATAGAATGCGTGCATACACCGACTACACCTCAGTTTATACTCTCATCCAAAGGAGTAAGAGTGCAGTGTCTCAGTTTTATTTTAATTTTTTTTTCTCACTCGTCGGTAACGGGGTTTGAACCACAGGCTGCAATGTTATCGCCTGACGTTCGAGTGCAGCTTCGTGTTAATTGTAATTATCAAGTTCAAGTTCAAGTTCAAGACACTTTATTACCCAATGAATTCAAAATACATAGGATTTCGTTTTGGTGATGCGGTAAAACATTCAGTCCCTCTGCAACAACAAACAACCTTCCACTGGACATTAAAACATTAAAATACTCTAATAGAGAAAGTTATTTTAAGGAGTAAAGCACAGGCGCACGCCCACTCGCAAACCCCACAGGCACACGCATACTCACGCATACCCGCATAGGTATCTAAATTAAAACGTAATGAGATAAAATACATTAAAGAATCAGAATTGCACCACTAACACATTATCGCAACTAATAAATTGGCGTTTAAGTATAACACCTCATGCTATGTGGATAACTGAGGACACTGGTACCGAGAGGGCAGCCTCGGGGAAGAAGCTGCATCTAAACCGGCTAGTTCTAACTTTTAGTGCTCTGAAGCGTTTGCCTGACGGGAGGAGCTCGAATTATTGTTGTTGTTGTTGGTTGTTGTTGCGGTGGTGTGTGTGTGTAAGTGCGTATATGGATATGCGTATGTGTATGTGTGTGTGTGTGTGTTACAGAATGTAAGTGATTCTCTTCTTGGCTTGCTAGAATGATGTCGCTGGTTATTATTATTATTATTATTATTATTATTATTATTATTATTATTATTATTATTATTATTATTATTATTATTATTATTATTATTATTTTACACCTTTATAAGCAAATGATTGTGGGGCCGTTCAAATACTCGATGCACATTCTTAATTTCATTATACAATTTTCTTTCATCCAGGATTGTTTTTGTTTTTTATTGCGACACAAAGGAAGTAATTCCTATAATGGGTAATACATATTTGTGGAGTTGAATTCGCTACCGAAAAGAAATATAGAGATTGTTTTAGCCGAAGGACAACAAATTGATCAAAGCAAAACACACAGTTATTACCAACTGAAGAACAAACGGATATGTACACATTTATTGGAAACAAAAATAAAAACTCAACATTTTGAAAGGTCAAATGAGCATTTCAGCTAAACACACCAAGGTAACCTGTTATTTTCTTCTGATGACGCTAAACATAGCCTTCACTACCCCGACCCCCCTCCCCCCTCCAAAAAAAAAAGAAGGTACAAATAAACTTCACAATACTCATGACACAAATCCCAATCTACCAGCCCTAATCTTTTTGGCCACATTACAATAACCACTTTTTTTTTTTTTGAGACCTTACTATACATGGAGAAATATTGAGTGCTCACCTCCACAGATACAGATACTGTAGCTACTAATTTCTCATAAGGTCCGGCGGACTACGAGGAACCAAATCAGGACCGGTCACTAAAAAGTGTCTAAACTCTCACAAAATCTTTTTTACGGTTAGGATCCTAACATACAAATACAATTTCATGATATGACTACCCTACCCATATAAAGTTCAGTAATCCGTATTTGTCCTCAAGAAAAATGTGTGTGCAGCACATTTCACATAATGAAGAACAGCAACATATTACTGAGGTAAAGAAACAATTACTACTACTGCAAAATCAGCATGTAATGATATATTTTAAAAACACTGATTCATTTCCAGAACAGAATTGAAGATCTATGTTAAAATCTGCTGAAGTCTTAGCGGTCACTTCTCTCACAGTAGTACTACTAGTCGCCATAATTTCTTTGCCCGCAAGCAGGAGACTCGCGATTGTCAAAAGAGAGATAACTGCGGAAACCTGCCTATTGTAAGATACTGGTCTTTCTCGACTGGCGACCACATCTGATTGTAAAGTGACGTCAGGTTCACAAACTGGTGACGTAAGGTTCACCTAGTACGCAAACCCTGGGACGTTAATAAAGTGTGAATATGGTCTATAAATCCAATAGCAACCCAAATAAGCAAAACAAAACTGTTAGTTTATTAATATTAGAAGTCGTTTGGATTATGATTACTAATGAAGAGAAGGAATACAATGTAAACAATGCATCTATTGCCGAGTGATGACAAAACAAAACACATCCATTTTATGTTAAATATGAGAATTTTACTATCCTATCCTATCCCGTAACTCGAAGGTCGTTGGGGCACCACAGATGATCGTTTAACCAGCATATTCCATCTTTCTTTGTCCTCAGCAACCCTCATGGCTTCATTGTCATGCCAGTCCATTCTCAAATGTCCTTCCACCTCTTTTTCTGTCTCCCTCTTCTGCTGCCTCCTTGCACCGTGCCTTGCAGGATGGTCTTTCCAAGGCCTGATGCTCTGGTGACGTGGCCATACCATCGGAGTTTCCGTGAGCATGTTATCGTGCTGTCCAATGGCTTGTGTGATGGTCTGTCGGACTTCATCGTTGGTGATGTGCTGGGTATAGGAAATGCTAAGAAGACTTCGGTAGTACCTCATCTCCATGCTTTGCATTCTTCGTTGTAGGTCTGCTGTGAGGGTCCATGTTTTTCAAGAATACAGGAAGATGTAGATGATAATAGAGCGCAGCAGCCTTACCTTGGAGTGTAGACTGATGGTCCTATCTCTTTAAGTGTGCTTCAACATTATCATGGCAGAAGTTGTTTGTGTGATCCTGGATTGGCCCCTAAATATTTGAAACTATGCAATGTGTTGAGGGATTGGCTTTGGACTTTGATGTCAGTGTTAATGCCATTTGTGTTGTTGGTCATCATGTTGGTATTCTCTGCACTTATTCCCATTCCAAAGGCATTAGAGGTGGTGTCAAGCCTCTGTACCAGGTGTTCAAATTCTTGTTCCTCTCCAGCCAATTCATCAATGTCATCCGCAAAACGGAGGTTGGAAATTGTTCAACCCCATATGCTGACTGTGTCTTCCTGACCTGCAAGGACATCTGACATGATGCGCTCCAGGAAGTTGTTGAAGAGTGTTGGAGAGAGTAGGCATCCTTGACGCACACCGATTGTTGTTCTGAACCAGTTTCCGATAGCGTTGTTTTGGAGGACTGCACTGGTAGCCTTGACGTATTGGCTTTTGATGACTTCAATAATGTTAGAGCTGATGTACACTCTCATGGTTGCCCGCAGAGCTGCATGCCAGACTCCGTCAAATGCTTTCTTGAAGTCTACAAACACATGATATAGACGTTGTTGGTGCTGTATGTAGTTCTCGTAGATTATTCTGAGATTGTAATTCTGTTTAGTGGTACTTCGCCATGCCCTGATTCCTGCTTGTTCTTCAGCTATGATTTGTTCAGCTTGGGGATTGAACATGTTGATATTATTTTCATGAGGCCCTTGCTGGGATGGCTGATGAGGCTGATGGTGCGGTAATTTTCAGACTCCTGAAGGTTAGCCCTTTTGGGAAGAGCGCTGACAAGCGACTGACCACTCTCCACTCCGCCAGATCTTGTTACAGATAATGGTGAGGGCGTCAATCCCCACTTCTCCTGCTTGAAGTAATTCTGCGGGTATGTTGTCCACTTTCGTTGACTTTACCTTCTTCAGCGATTGCAGTGCTGCCTCAACTTCTTCTCGGAGATTTGGGAGGATTTCTTCTTCTTCTCTGTTCTGGGGACATGCTAGAGCTGATGGGTCTCCGTTTGGTGTGTGGCTGTAAATGTCAGAGCAGTACTCTGTCCATCTATCCCAGACCTTGTTCTTCTGTAAGGCATATATGCCAGTTTTGCGTTAGAGCGTAAGACCTTGGGCTGTTTAACAATTGTCAGCCGCTTCACAGTCTAGTAGGCCTTCTTGCTGTTGTTCTTGTTCAGAATGTTTTCTATTCCTGGCATTGATCTTCTATCTAGTTCTCCTTTGCTGTGCGCATTCCTTTTCGGAGGTCACTGTTGATTTTTTGGTAAGCATCAGCTCCCTGTGAGGTGTTTTTTTTTCTCTTCGCTTGTCACACAGGTCCAAAAGTTCAGGTGTGATCAACGGTTTCTTCTTTAAAGGTTCTTTCCAAGGATCTCAGTGGCGGCATCTGTCACAGCTGAGTTGAAGATGGTTGTCATGGTGTTAACATCTATTTGACCAGTTCCCACAACGAGCAATGGTGCAAATTTCCCTCCAATTGTGGCCTGAAATATTTCTGCCACCTCCGGGTCTTGCAGTTTGGCCAGGTCGAACTTCAGTCTGGTGCACATTGCTTTGTTTACTCTCTTCAAGTGGAGCTGGAAATATATCATCACGAGATCGTGGTCACTTCCGATGTCTGCTCCTGGAAAAGTGCGTGTCCTGCCAATGCTGACGCTTGATATGAAGATTGTCTTGACCATGATGGAATCAATCTGGTTGTGATGCTCCCCGGGGGGGACTGTGCCAGGTCTATCGTCTGATTTTTTTGGAGAGACCAAGCGTGTTTGCCAGTATCAGATTGTTGTATCTGGCAAACTATATGAATGCGTATGTGCCTAAAGCAAGGAATAATGGTAAAAATAAATTGTAAGCTTAAAATTATAATCCTCGTAACGTGTTGTAATGGAAATAAATGTGTACAGTTTTACTCCTTGGGATGAGAATATAAACTGAAATCTAGTCTGTGCACGCACGCATTCCATCGAACGGATTAAAGATCTTGACGCTCATGTCTTATACGGATGATTTCGGCTCCACAAATATATCCAGCAAGCGCTTGGTCACTTCTCCCCCATCCCCGATCGCCCAGGATTCTGCTGTTGTCTGGGCGTCAGACAATGCGCCCAAATGCTGCAAGTGGGCGGGCGCCTAAAGCGGCATGAGTTAAATCCTGTATCGGCCATCCCCTTGAGCAGCGCTTGATGTGGAAAAGCGTTACATAAGAATGATTAAGATAATCTCTCTCTCTCTCTCTCTCTCTCTCTCTCTCTCTCTCTCTCTCTCTCTCTCTCTCTCTCTCTCTCTCTCTCTCTCTCTCAAGCAATTAAAACTGTTTATTTCGCTGTTTATCACGTGATAACAATGTAGCCACTCGCTTATGACACCATTCGAGCAGGTGCCCGTAAAATTAGTATATACTTTTGTAGCGGAAAGGGACGCGACTGGTTGAGGTTTGGGAGAAAAGTTGTCTACCTTGAATTTCTTGGTTAGACTAGCCTTGGGTGCAGAATCCTTTGGGGATGCCATTGGGTTATGCAGGACAAGGCGACACGACATTTGTTCTCCCCGGCTGACCATTCGCCTTCTGCTTTTGCGGGTGAGCGGGACTACATTCTCGGCAGGCATTTTATGCAGGTCGGTGGCAGATAGTGTCGGATAGCGCAGTGGTTGGAGCACTCGCTTCTGTGTCGCAAGTTAAGCACCGACCAGCACGGTTAGCACTTGGATGGGTGACCACAAAACGTGAAGCGACAAATAACAACGCCCCCAGTTGACTCAACTGTGACTGAGTACCTACTCTCTTAAGGGTGGGGAAGGTAAAGCAGCGAGGGAGAGAGATGGGCATCACCCTCATTACGCTGGCCCAAGATAAGTGTGATCTCCAACATCACGCTCCCCTACGGCCACAAGGCTATGGGACTACCTTTACCTTTTACCTTACGGTGGCAGCGACTTGTGTTGAAGTGTCGTGGCACTAGTAGCCGGCAACCCGGTTTACTTACAACCACGCTTCACCGCCTTGCAGGGCAAATACTTTTATGCCCCTCTTTTGAGGGATAAATAAAAATAACAGCTGTGGTCGGGACATGTTCTCAAGGTGGTGGCGGAGAGACGGGAGTCAAATACTCCGCTCGGCTACGCTTTATTGTGTACATTTCAGTTAGTATGTTCATTTGTGAAGCATAATTTGAACTCTATCCTTTCTATCATTTGTGTCAAGAATGGAGTAGGTAAAGGGTCACTTTAACTAGCCTCTTGTCGGTTTAGTTCTCTTTAAAATCGGGAGACGACTAATCCGTGGACCTGATATCGTCCAAGAAGACTGCTGTGATGTTGTTCTACGTCAGTCACCAATTAATGGCTCAAAGTGGGCGGCGCCTTAGGTGCTCGACAGCCAGAAAAATAATGTGTAACGCCGCAATAAGTGTCTCCAAAAAGTCGTCGTCAGAAATAATCGGGAATTAGAAAGAGCCGTATGTCCGTCTCTTCATCGGTTGGTCGATCCTTTGCACGCCATATCTCAAGAACAACTGAACGGATTTTGACCAAGCTTCATAGAAACATTACTTAGGTTAGTGGCCAGCCTTCGGCGTCATCATATTTGCTCTACCGCACAGGGGAAGGCCACCGGAGGCACATTGTTGCTAATGAACCGATTAGAATAAGTTATTGTTTGCAGATAGTTTAGATAGTGGACCCTCATTCCATGTTTTCAATTTGCTAGATAAAACCTGGTCACAAATAACCACGAAAATGAACACTTTTGAAAATGCTGATTTTCAGCTATGTGTGCGTTTCTGGAAACACTTTTGAATGGCTTCCCATCTTATTGTGTCAAGAATGGAGTAGGTAAAGGGTCATCTGTACCATTTCTTTGCCGATGACTCTCAAATTCACAACTCCGCTCCTCCAGCTGACATCCCCAGCCTTGCTGGTGATTTGTCGCGGTGCATCAGCTCTGTCGCAGACTGGATGGCAGAAAACAAGCTAAAGATGAATGATGATAAAACTGAAGTCATCGCTATTGGCACCAACAGCAAGCTCCGCCAGCTCTCGACACACTCTCTGCAAGTCAATGATGACTCTATCCCTTTCTCAACTTCTGCTCGGAATCTGGGTGTACATCTAGATGAGAGTCTGTCCATGGAATCTCACATCAACAATCTCTGCAAATCTCTGAATTTCCATCTTCGTCGTATCAGCAAAATCCGCCAATATCTTTCTGTTGATTCTGCCAACAAGCTTGCTGTCTCCTTCATCCTTTCTAGGCTTGACTATTGCAACTCTCTCTTGGCTGGTCTTCCTAACAACAAACTTCAAAAACTTCAGCGCATTCAGAACCATGCCGCTCGGCTGGTGCTCCAACAATCCCGACGCGCTAGCGCCACTTCCGCTCTGACTGCTCTTCACTGGCTGCCAGTGAAAGCCAGAGTTGACTACAAAGTTGCCTCTATTTGCTATCAGTCTCTTCATGACCAACATTTTCCTGTCTACCTCTCTGAACTTCTCAACCCTCACAAGCCAACCCGCACTCTTCGCTCTCAAGACGCTTCTCTTCTGACAGTTCCTCGCTACTCTCTTGGAACATTTGGCAAAAGAGCTTTTTCCGTCTATGCTCCTACCCTGTGGAACAAACTCCCATGCAGCCTTCGCCAATCTCCATCTCTTGACTCTTTCAAAGCCCAAATGAAAACCTATCTCTTCCTCTTACACCTGTAGAACATCCTCCCTTGCGGACACCCTGTTGCGCTGATACCTGAAATGTGTGTGTGTAGGTGTAGGTGTGTGTGTGTGTGTGTGTGTGTGTGTGGGTGGGTGTGAATGTGTGTGTGTGTGTGAATGTGTGGGTGAATGCGTGTGTACGTGGATGCATGTGCGTATGCGTGTACTTGTCTTAAAATTGTTTTGCTTTTTTAAATGACATTTGATCCCTCTTAACTTGTTTTCACTGTAAATGAAATTAGAAACTGCAATTATTATTATTATTATTATTATTATTATTATTATTATTATTATTATTATTATTATTATTATTATTATTATTATTATTATTATTATTTATTATTATTTATTATTATTATTGTTATTGATGTTGTTACTATTATTATGTGAATCACAAATATGTTTTCTTTTTAAACCAGATTAATGCCATTACACAAGCTTTTATTCTCTTCATCTGGCCTGTCATACGTTGTAACGATGTTTAGTTATTCAACGATTATTCTACTTTTAAAACTGCTGTATTTCACCACCATTTACACTTTACATCTTAGATGAGGCATTGTTGATCTGCCTCGTTTGGTATTAACGTCCCTCTCTTAAATTTTTTCTGTGAAATTATTCATTTATTTTATATAAGTTTATTGATTGATTGACTGATTTTATACTTTTATTTGTTGGTTTGTTACCTTTACTAGGTTTACATGTTGTCTTGTTTTTAAATGCAGAATAGATTTATTATGCGTGTGTATCTGTGTGTGGCTGCGTGTGATCAAGCGCTTTGTGAAGCATTTCATGTTTGAATTGCGCTATACAAAATAAATTATTATTATTATTATTATTATTATTATTATTATTATTATTATTATTATTATTATTATTATTATTATTATTATTATTATTATTGTAGTCCCACTTATTTAACATTCTTCAGTTTTGTTCAATGCTGGTGACGTGGCCATACCATCGTAGTTTCCGTTTTTTCACCACTGTGAGCATGTCACCGTGTTATCCAATGGCTTGCTGTGTGTCCGTTGCACGCTTTATCTCAAGAACCCCTGAACAATTTTGTATAGAAACACAGAACATGACTATGGTTAGTGGCCAGCGACTCGGGCCATCGTATTTTCTCTACCTCAAAGGTCGAGATGGCTGGGGTCAATTCTTTGATAAAAATGTGTATTCTATACTGCTGAACCAATTTTGTTTTCTTGTTTTTATTCAGATGCTTCCATGCATGGCCCAGGGCTTTAAGCACATCATGGCCATTATGTGAATGAATGCGGGACTCTTTTGTGTCATTATGGGTGACGATTATGGTAATAATGATGATGATTATTAAGATGATAATGGTGGTGGTGCTTCTACCGAAGGTGATGCAAGCGATCCGACAAAGGGAGTTCTCATCGGAAAGATGACTTTCTTGAAAAATACTCTTGGTAATAAAATGCACATAAATGATTTTGAAAAATGGAGGAGACTAGTTTAGAATGGTTGGTTATTTTATTAACGTCTTCCTCATCGAAATGATAAGAATAAGTTTTAGAAGTGACAAAGAAAAGATTAGAATGTTTGACAGATATATTGCATATTTTGTGCTGCAGCAGAAACAATTTTCCCCTCTTATCCTGCTTTGCTTTGCTGTAACACCTTGGTTTTATTAGAAATCCGACTTTTCTGATTGTTTTAACTGCATGGAATTGCACCATAGGGAGTGGTAAAGGAACATGCTACTGTTTCGTGGTTTAGCATATTCGTGCCCGTTTACCAACTTGGATGGGACAACTGATTGACAGAAGGAACGATACAGCGCAACACCATCACAAAGCTGGCCACGAGAACAGAGAAGCTCCCCTAGGACCGAAAGGCTATAGAGAAACCTTTGATACTTTTCTGGAGGACGTAACTGTGTTTTCGGGGATGCAGTAACGTGCTTAATACAGTCAGCGCCACGGACCGGAAGGCGGTCTGGATCCGACAGCAGGGCGGGTAAGAGTTGAAAGGCGTGAACTCTACTACGCCCGGTATATTAACGGTATTTCTTTGACTCCCATCCTTCGGGCGGCAACCACCCATTCCTTCATTCATCTCGGGAGCTTTCTTCAGTTTCTGTGCTGTAAACTATCAGTTGACTTCGCTAGCTCGTTCTATACTAGTGTTTTCGTGGACTGAATTATCAATAATGTTACTTGTCTGAGTGTGATGACATTTTAAACAGTTTTCTACCTTTGCCGGCTATATAAATGTCAACTTTTTTGTTGTTGTTGAAGTATACGTGCAGCTGTAATACAAATAGTAAATGTATTTATCTTGGTCTCTGGCAATTTCAAATAAATTCACATCGGTTCAGAGGAAGTGAACATTGGGATAGACATAGCGGTAAAATAAGTTGCCATTATTATTATTATTATTATTATTATTATTATTATTATTATTATTATTATTATTATTATTATTATTATTATTATTATTATTATTATTATTATTATAGCTTGTTCACTGGGAAACTGTGTAGTCTTGTGAAACACTCGTGGTGAAAAAATCTTACTGTTAAGAATAACTATTTTACAACTTATGAAAACCTTATTTTTTATCATTTTGTAGGTGGAAAATGGTAGAAAACAATGTAAATGAAACTGAAGCAAACCGTTTAAACGAGATAACATGAGAATAGGAAAGATTCTTAGTACGCAATGATGAATCAGACCTTTTCCGATAGGCGTATAAAAATTGCAGCTTGTTTTTATCGTCGCCTAAGTGTGACGGAATCGTCGGGGTGCTGTGACACCACTGTTGTATGGTTAGCCGTAACATCAAGTATCAGCCCAAATAACTTTAAGATCAGAGAGTCATCTCAGCGTGAATTAGACTGTTTGTATTTGTAGACTTACTTAATATAGCTGGGAATCAGAACGAGCAAACAGTCGGTCTGTTCATCGGTCAGCCATATTTCAAGAGCCATTCCTCCAAACTTCATAGGAATTTTACTAGGGTTAGTGACCAGCTTCCCGTACCATTAGATTTGTTCTACCACAATGCTCAAGGTCTATTATTTTCTACCTTTTGCTCTATATCTCAAGAATGTAAAATATATATACATATATTTACAGGTACATCAACTTATCTCAAATTATTCTGAAGCCGTATGTAGTTGATCGGCGGTCGGTATTTCACTTTTCTTTCCATTTTTTTTCTTTCGTTGCATTATCTAAAAAAATGACCGATGTTGATTATTATTTTCTATGCACTTTTAAGTTATTCATATTTGCATTGTCGTTGGGGTTTTCTAAGCCTAATCACATTATGATACATTTTAGTTTGCACATAGTTCGAATTGGCCACTAATTCAATTTTTAATTTTGTTTAATTAAGATTAAACCTAGAGAGAACAGCGACAAGAAAATTCGCACTGTTGAAAATGAAACGTGTGTGTCATCTCTATCTCTTTAAACGATTTTTCGCATTTTGAACAAGGGTTCATATTCAATTTAATAGATGTGGGCGACAGTTTGATGTGAAACTTGTGACGACAGTTTGGATTTTCGGCTACTATTTTAAAACTGTATTTGGAAAACAAATGTTTATTAAGTAGTATCGAGAATCCTTTAACGCTAGTGTTCCGTCAGTTGTCACTGCAGTGGTCATCATTGTGGATGTCGCATGCAAAGTGCAGTATTGTGCAGATGTGAATCTTCTTTGAGGAACTTTACAGCATTATATGTAGCATTCATGAGTACTGTTCTAATATTCGTGTTTTGATGCTATCATTAAGGGTTATTGAGAAAATCTTTGTTGAAACACGCTTGAATTGGACAGCTAAAACTAATGTTCTTTGCTGCCGTAGCTGTCTGAAATTTAACTTAAAATCTCCCCGGCTTCATTTACAGTGTTACAGAGGTTAAAAATCAAAATGCTTCTGAGAAGCGTGAAGCACATGGATATAGTTCTGCATACTATGCATGTAATCTTTCTGACCGTAAATATCGTGCATTGTGCTATTCCATCAATACACCACCGTCGACATAATCACGAAGCTAGAGACCATGCACCAGGTCCCCACACAGCTGTTTTCAGCAGTAGCGATAGAGACGCTGATTATGACGAGGTGGAATCGTCAAACCAGCCGATTCTAAAAGGTCATTCAAATTCAAATCCCCCAGACCCTCAACAATTTTCACCATCTTCTTCCAAGTTACATTCGCAATTACATTCCTCAGTGCCTGGTGGAGGAGGAGGGTTCCAGTCTTCAGGCGGGTTGGAGGCTCGGGACCACCGCTGGGCCACCGCAGCCTATAACTACATGCACAGTCTGAACTGTAAGGACGTGTTCTTCATCACCACCAAGGAGTGTGAGCACCTGGTGTCACTGTCCAAGAACCAGATGACTGTTCACATTGCCAATCCCTCGCCCTATGGGAAATATAGGTACGAGCTGCCTTTAACCATTTCATATAAACATTAAGGATTGTTAATTTATTACTGATAGAGATTAACTGACTGATTTTCGGGGCTGGAATTCTTATATACCGCAATGGTGTATATAAGGGCAGAACAGTGGAAGTACTAAATGTTAAGAAATAACATTGCAGCCTGTACAGGCAGTGGTTAGAAACCGACTGACGACCTACAGCTCCGAAACAAAAATAATGTGACCCTGATAATATGACCCTGAGACACAGTTGCCTCGGTGGTGTACCCAACGGCAAAAACAATTGAAGCATTGAATGTCAAGCGATGACATCGCAGTCCGTGCGGTCAGTGGTTCGAAGCTGGTTGACGACCTGAGGGTAAAACGACAAACAAAACAAGATCATATAGACTAGTACGACTAACTTTATACCCAAACTACCATAGCAGTATGATTGCTCTGGTGGTTCAGTGTTGACTAAGGTCCCTACTCCCTCTTACTGCATACCAAGTTCAAAGGATATATATTTTACATCTTAACTTTGACGTCACTCGAGATACATAAGTTTTGATTTTTGGGGTGGCCTCGTGGCGTAGTGGATAAGTCGCCGGTTTCCTATGCCGAAGGTCGCGGGTTCGATTCCCGCAAGGGGCGAACGTATGTGACTTAGGTACGAGACTATTGAGGTCACCGAGGGTTTTCTCCGGGCACTCCGGTTTCCTCCCTCCCTTCAATAATGGTACAGGACGCAGTCAATATAAAAATTTCAAAAAAAAAAATTCGATTTTCTTTCCGTCTTCCAATAGCGATCTCCCTGCCTTTACACCACCTGTGTGAGTGATGGATGTGTATTTGGTGTGTGTGAGGGTGGATGAGACAGGTGAGCGTGTATGTTGGTATAGAACGCCGCGTTTTGAGCCTGAATGATTTGGGGACAGGCGCGTATAGCATCCTGTATTATTATTATTATTATTATTATTATTATTATTATTATTATTATTATTATTATTATTATTATTATTATTATTATTATTATTATTATTATTGATTTAGGTTCAAGCAAAGAATATTCAGTTAAAATAAAGAAGGATCATTCTGAAAGACTGCTATATAAATAATGATGAGCGGTCATCGTGATAGAAAACTCAGGGGAGGCAATCCAATACATTACATGATTATTGCTTTAGGTCCAGCGGACTCTTCCGAGCCAAATCAGGACCAAGGCCATAGCGACAAGTAGACAAACCTCGAGTGTCGAATGCTGCTAATCGGCCGCTATTTAAATTACCCAGAATGTGCAGTAAATACGTACAGATGCTTGTAAAACAATAAATAAATGATCCTTTAGGTGAGAAAAAATTGTATAATAATATAAGTGCAAAAAATGGTTTGTATATAAATCAGATATATGAACATCTATTACGTGTTTCAGAGTGACGAAGCATGAGACCAAACTTGGTGACCAAAAATCGATATTCTAGCACTCCAAAAATCTCCAGATGGCAAAAACAAAAAAATGCAGCCTAAAACTAGATCAGCTTGAACAACAACAAAAAACCACCATGGCTTCGATCTTTTTTTTTATTTATTAAAAAAAACAACAAGTTGATAACTATGACGGCCTACTAGCGCAAAAAACCTGATAATTACAAATATCATGACAAAATTACAAATATCATGGGATAATTATAATTATCATGGGATAATTACAGTTATTGATAATTAGAAATATCTGCGTGATCATGTTTAATGTTCAGTTTTGGCTCTATCGATCCGCCTGGAAATGCGCCAAAACCGAACATTGTAATTATCACATAATAATTATCATACACATAATAAACATACCATTTCATAATTATAATTTTTACTTGATCATGCTTAATTCTGACTAAGGTGGCATACTAGCTCCAAAACGTGCATTTACAGGTATCAGTAATAATAATAATTAACACGTGTTCTGTGTAATTCACATTCACATCTACTAGCGCCAAAAATCATGTGATAATATTACAAATATCATGTGATAATTACAAATATGAAGACATATTTACAACTACCACGTAAAAATTGTAATTATCAAGTGAAAATTACAATATTCGGGTTTGGCCCATTTCCACACGGATTGCTAGAGCTACAACTGAAAATTAAACATGACCACGCGGAGATATTTGTAATTTTTCAATGATAATTGTAATTATCTCGTGATATTTGTTATTATTAGGTTTTGGCGCTAGGAAGATGTGTACCTACAGCACCAACAACACCTATATCATGTGTACGTAGACTTCAAGAAGGCATTTGACCGAGTCTGGCATGCAGCTCTATGGGCAACCATGAGGGTATACAACATCACCCCTAAAATTATTGAAGTCATCAAAAGCCTATATGACAAGGCTACTAGTGCAGTCCTCCACAACAGCGCCATCGTTCAAAACAACAATCGGTGTGCATCAAGAAGGCCTACTCTCTCCAACACTTTTTAATATCTTTCCAGAGCGCATCATGTCAGATGCCCTTGCAGATCGCGAAGGCACAGTCAGCATAAGGGATAGAAAAATCTCCAACCTTCGTTTTGCGGATGACATTGATGAATTGGCTGGACAGGAACAAGAACTTGAACAGCTGGTACAGAGGCTTGACACCACCTCCAGAGCCTATGGAATGGAAATAAGTGCAGAGAAGACCAAAATGAAGACCAACAACACCACAACAATGGCATCAACACGGACATCAAAGTCCAACGTCAATCCCTCAACACAGTGCATAGCTTCGGTATCCAGTCATTTCCTCCCCAGTGATTTCCTCCCCGGTCATTTCCCCCCCCCCACCCCCGGTCATTTCCCCCCAGATCATTTCTTCCCTGGGATAGATCCTCCCGAGTAAATTCCCCCCTGTCGCAATTTCCTCCCCAGGGTTATTTCCCCCCAGGACTTATCCTCCCGAGAAAATCACCCCCCCCCCCATCCCTGTCGCAATTTCATCCCCGGGATTATGTGCCCCCAGGACTTTTCCTCCCCACAAAATTCCCCCCCTGTCGTAATTTCATCCTCGTGAGCGTGTATGTTGGTATAGGTCGCCGCGCTTTGAGTTTGATATCATTCGATGTAAAGGGCGTATTAGCATCCGGTATTATTATTATTATTATTATTATTAGTAGTAGTAGTAGTAGTAGTAGTAGTGTAGGGACTAGATCATAGTGATCGTTAAGCCTCACGGCTTATTTAATGTCCCATCATTAGCACATATATTTCAGGTCTGATATAAGCCGGCTCAAGACGCTCAACTATCAAAATCATATTTTATAGATTTTAAAATCTCTTGTTCATCAATAAGATTTTTGAAACTGTTTAAAGTTTTTGCCTGTTTAATATTTTGTGGAAGTTTGTTCCATAGAGGTGCAACTCTATTACTAAAAGTATGTTTTCGAAGATTAGTACGGCTATGCTTAATAAATAATTTGTTAACAGAGTTTCTTGTTATATCAAATTTGTTTAGTTCAAAAAATTTGTTAGTATCTAATTCATCAATATTATTAAAAATTTTATAAGCTTGTATTAGGTCTCCTCTCACTCTTCTGGCTTTTAGGCTTGGCAGACATAATGATTCCAGTCTGTCTCTGTAAGAAATATCTTTCAGTCCTGGAACCATTTTAGTTGCTCTCCTCTGTACACGCTCAATAGCAGCGGAATGTCTCTTTAATAAAGGGTACCAAACAATATTGCCATATTCTAGAAGAGGTCTAACCAAGGACTTGTAAAGTTGTACAAATGATGATCTATCTAGATACAAAAAACATCGCCGTATAATTCCGAGAGTTTTATTTGCCTTATTAATTACTTCACTACAATACAATAAGTAACACTTACCATCATGTGCATTGCTGCCATGCATTTTGTGTCATGGTGGAACTCACATTTGAAACGTTGTTTGTTTCCTGCTAATGGCTTCTGATAGTGGTAGATGTAATTACTTTTGTCCGCAATCATTGTCTTGCCTTTTGTAGATGTCATGAATGTACCAATTTCTATGTGTGTCACCTCAGCCATATTGTTGCGATTTTGAAGCAATGACTTTTGAAAATGTGAATAGAAATGAGAAATTGGAGACAGAAATAGTGAGTACAGTGAGCTATGTTCATTTTCAGTGATTTTCAGTGATCACTAAAAAAAATCTCGTCCACACAACAAACAACAATATTTTGATTGAGATGGGAATGAGAGTGAGGAATAACTGGGGAGTAAAAAAAATGGGGGAAAGTGACTTTGAGGATGAAATCAATAACAGGGGAAAATAACCGGGTAGTAAAAAAAATGGGGGGAAGTGACTATGAGGATGAAATTAAAAATGGGGGGAAATAACCAGGGAGTAAAAAAAAATGGGGGGAAGTGACTATGGGGATGAAGTTGATAAACGGGGGGAAATAACCAGGGAGTAAGTTTCCTTGGGGGGAATTGACCAGGAGGGAAATTGACAGGAAGAAATGACCTGGGAGGAAATGAACGGGAGGGATGGGGTGTAGGGGGTGTAGGGGGGAAATTGACAGCAAACCCATAGCTTCAAATATTAAGGAGCCATTGTATCAGACACGTGGGTCCCGACAGGAAGTCTTCTCCATGATCGCACAAACAACTGCTGCCCTGGCGAGGTTGAAGCCAATTTGGAAGGACAGGACCATCAGCCTACATTCCAAGGTAAGACTGCTACGCTCCCTTGTCATCTCCATCTTCCTATACGCTTGCGAAACATAAACCCTCACAGCAGATCTACAACCAAGAATACAAAGCATGGAGATGAGGTGCTACAGAAGACTTCTGGGCATTTCCCATACCCAACACATCACCAACGACGAAGTCCGACAGATCATCACACAAGCCATTGGACAACACGATGACCTGCTCATAGTGGAGAAAAAAACGGAAACTTCGATGGTATGGCCACGTCACCAGATCATCAGGTCTTGCAAAGACCATCCTGCAAGGCACAGTGCAAGGAGGTAGAAGAAGAGGGAGACCGAAAAAGAGGTGGAAGGACAACATTTGAGAATGGACTGGTTTGACACTGAGCGAAACAATCAGGGTTGCTGTGGACAGGGAAAGATGGAGTAAACGATCATCTGTGGTGCCCCTGCGACCTCCGAATTACGGGATAGGATAGGATTATTATTATTATTATTATTATTATTATTATTATTATTATTATTATTATTATTATTATTATTATTATTATTATTATTACTACTACTACTTTTAAAATCAAGTCTTCCGGTACAAATTGATGCCAATGTCCAGACTGTACAAAATTGCATTTCTGATGTCCGATCCTGGATGAAACAAAACAAGTTAAAGCTCAATGATGATAAAACAGAGGTTCTCCTGTTCAAAAAGACCTTGTGGGGCCGGGTAGCTCAGTTGGTAAGAGCGTCTTGCTAGTAACCGAAAGGTCGCTGGTTCGAATCCCGGATTGGTCAACGTGTGATCATATTATTTTCCCCTTTACCAACAACTGGCCCGCTGGTGTCAGTATACATGTAAATCGGTCCAGTAGTCACCTATATGCGAAAGTGTCGTGTGACTATAATCTACATACATCAAAAAGACCAGAACTGCCTTAGCTTGCACCTTGCCTACCACTATAAGTGTAGGAGAGCATGAAATCTCTTTATCTCAGTCGGCTAGAAATCTTGGCTTTTTTATGTCGAGTGACATGACGCTTAGTTTGTAAATCAGCATATGCTGCCTTGCGTCAGATCAGCTCCATTCGCTGCTACTTAACCCTTCAAGCAACCATCACCTTAGTCTGTGCTTTAGTCTTGTCTAGGCTAGACTATTGTAATGCCCTACTGGCTTCCTGCCCGAGCCATCTCATAGACGAACTTCAAAAAGTCCATAATTGTGCTGCTAGGCTAGTCTTCAGGGCAAAAAAGCGCGATAACATCACTCCACTACTCCGTAAGCTTCATTGTCTACCCATAGAGGCCCGCATTAAATACAAACTGTCCGTACTGTGCCACAATTTCTTCTCTGGAACCTGCCCTTCATACCTGTTAGATCTGCTGTCTGTCTATGTCCCTTCTCGCACTCATCGCTCTTCTTCTGGCTCTTCTTCTTTCTGCATTAAAAAAACTAACACCAAAATGTACGGAGAACGGGCATTCACCTATTGTGCACCCAGACAATGGAACACTCTTCTAGCCAACATCAGACACAAGCAGACCACAGTCATTCAAGCAAGCTCTAAAATCTCACCTCTTCAAACTCTACTATCCTGACTAAATCCTTCATTCTATAGACCCTAGCCGCAGCTCATATTTGTTCTGCTTTTGGCCATGCTTGTGGATTTGCTGTGATTGTGATGACTTGTTTGCAGAAAATTAACTTTATGTCTTTTTTTAAAAATTTGTGTGTGGGGTTTTATTTTTGTTCTCATTGTATAATTTTTAATGCAATATTGTAAGTTGTTTCATGTTTGTTTCTTTCTTTTCATGTAAAGCGCTATGCGCTTGTCTATAAAAAGACAAGTAATAGCGCTATATAAATGTCCATTATTATTATTATTATTATTATTATTATTATTATTATTATTATTATTATTATTGAGAAGATTTATGTCACTTAAAACGGCCCGTTCATCTACAAATAAGCATAGTTTTCAATCATTTGTGATACTCAGCTTTTTCCATCCTTCAAAAATCTGAAGAATGAAGGTCCAGGGCACTTGTAACGACCATTTGTGCAGTTAATAGCATTGCAGTGATCACTCCCACATGTCTTTTCGTAGAATTTCCGCTATAAAGTACAGTGTCTCGTTCCATGCCGTGGGCCATTTTCTTGCACGCTGAGCGCTTGTTGGCGCTGGCAAGTTTCGCTTTCGCGTGTCCGGGAGTTATGTTCCTTCTTTGTGAAACTAAACTTCTTTGCCTCAGTACAATGCACGCTCATACATACAATTTGCAGAAGTTTGGTTTTACGTTGGAGACATAGGTTAAGTCGAAGTACAAACCAAATTTGAATGAAATCCCTCCAGTAGTTTGGGAAAAAAATTTGATTAGATAAAACAAAACAAATTGCAGCAAATTATGAAATCACCATGACATCTCCATTATGCATAAATTTGTGTCATTCGGTAGGGATCATTATGTTCTAACTACATACCCAGTTTCAAAGAAATCCGACCATTAGTTTCAGAGAAAAGTGCGCAAAAGTGACGACCGGACGTAGGACGCCGGATGAACACTATAGTTCCGCAGCTTACGCTTTGGGAACTAAAAACAGCTGCACTCTGAGACACTGCTCCCCTACCCTTCGGATAAGTGTATAAACCGAGGTCTAGTTTTCGGATAAGAGTAAAGACCGAGGTCGAGTCGCTTTTTAAAGATCATGACGCTCATTTCCTACACGCGTTAACGCCGACTACAAAAATACACCCAGCAAGCACTAGATTATTTTTCTCCCATCTCCGGTCACCCAGGATTGTTCTCAGTTGTCTGGAAATCAGACGATGCGCCTATAGGCTGCAAGTGCGCGCCGGTTGGTTTGAGTTAAATCCCATCCTGAATCGGCCAGCTCTTTGAGCAGCTCTTGAGCTGAAAAAGCGCTTTATAGGAACAATTAAATAAAATAACAATAAAACCCGATATGCGCGTAATTAATTAATAGTTTCTCAAACGACCCTTTTTCCAGATTAGGAAAGCTATGTTCTTCAATTACCAATATATTCCCTTGCATTTACAGGGCAGTCATACCGCAAGAGCCTTTGACAGGATCTGGTCTTCACAAAGGTGTGGTCGTTTTGGATCCATTCCCATTGGCCAGTTTTGGTCATATGGTCATCGTCTTTTTCATCGACAGTCGCGTCTCCAGAACCCGCTGCCGTGCTGTAGGCGGTATCTATCTAGGTAATTCTCTTTTCATTACCTCAGTTGTGAGAGCAAGCATAATATTTTTCATCATCGTCATCGGTTGTGTTGTTCTTCTTTTTTTTGTGAATTTGTATATAGCGGACAATAATTCAAAATTCGATAAGCGCACTATGAAAAAAGTGCATGAAACATACCGAGGGACCCATTTCCTTTCTAACGATTTCTCATTTCTAAATCCAATCCAGTGGACGAAGAATAAAGCACTTTTAAATTGACCTACGAAGGTCGCGGGTTCGAGGGGCGAACGTATGTGACTTAGGTAGTCTACGAGACTATTGAGGGCACCGAGGGTTTTCTCCGGGCACTCCGGTTTTCTCCATCCCTTCAATAATGGTACTGGACGCAGTCAATATAAAATTTCAAAAATAAAAATTCGATTTTCTTTCCGTCTTCCAATAGCGATCTCCCTGCCTTTACACCACCTATTTGAGTGATGGATGTGTAGTTGTTGTGTGTGTGTGAAGGTGGGTGAGACAGGTGAGCGTGTATGTTGGTACAGATCGCTGCGCTTCGAGCCTGATTGATTTGGGGAAAGGCGCGTAAATAGCATCCAGTATTATTATTATTATTATTATTATTATTATTATTATTATTATTATTATTATTATTATTATTATTATTATTATTATTATTATTATTATTATTATTCAGTTTTGTTTTGATTGTTGTGAACATAGAATGCTATTTCTAGAGCGGACCGTGTCTCCAAAACAATTCGCTAAACAAAGAGACAATCGATGTCTACTTCACATTGATCTTGTCTTCATTGTTATTTCCTCAAAGCTTTCTTCTTCTTCTTCTTCTTCTTCTTCTTCTTCTTCTTCTTCTTCTTCTTCTTCTTCTTCTTCTTCTTCTTCTTCTTCTTCTTCTTCTTCTTCTTCTTCTTCTTCTTCTTTATAGACCCCATGAGTTGTAAACGAAAGTTTAATATGACCCCTGCCTTAAAAACCCGTGGTTTTGGGATCTTAAAAAAACATATACCATGAAACGGTTTTATTGGGGGCCTAGAGAGGACATTTTCCTATCAGGATCTGAATCCGTTTTCCTCTCAGAATCAAATGTTCGACCTTCTCCGAAATCTCTAGTTAGTAAGTGTTTATTTACCGGTAATGTGTCCCGACAATAAGTCCTTTCCAGGATCGAACAAACAACGTCTGCCCTGACAAGGTTGAAACCCATTTGGAAAGACTGGACCAACAGTCTACACTCCAAGGTAAGGCTGCTGCGCTCCCTTGTCATCTCCATCTTCCTATACGCTTGTGGACCATGGACCCTCACAGCAGATCTACAAAGAAGAATACAAAGCATGGAGAAGAGGTGCTACAGAAGATTTCTGAGCATTTCCTTTACCCAGGACATCACCAACGACGAAGTCCGACAGACCATCACACAAGCCATTAAACAACACGATGACCTGCTCACAGTGGTGAAAAAACGGAAACTCCGGTGGTATGGCCACGTCACCAGAGCTTCGACCATCCTGCAAGGCACGATGCGGGGAGGCAGAAGAAGAGGGAGACAGAAAAACAGGTGGCAGGACAACATTCGAGAATGCACTGGCTTGACACTAAGCGAAACCATGAGTGTTGCTGAGAACAGAGAAAGATGGAGAACGCTGGTTAAACGATCATCTGTGGTGCCCCAATGATCTTCGAGATATGTGATAGGATAGGATAGGTTAGGATAGTGTAACTATGTTGCATACTGATGCATATCCTATCCTATCCTATTCTATCCCTTAACTCGGAGGTCGTTGGGCAGCAATTGTTTATGCAATCCTAGAGAGGAATTCCTGTCGGGACCCATTGTCTGATACAATGGCTCCTAAATATTTGAAGCTATGTACTGTGTTGAGGGATTGGCCTTGGACTTTGATGTCCGTGTTGATGGCATTGGTGTTGTTGGTCATCATTTTGGTCTTCTCTGCACTTATTTCCATTCCATAGGCTCTGGAGGTGGTGTCAAGCCTCTGTATCAGTTGTTCAAGTTCTTGTTCCTCTCCAGCCAATTTATCAATGTCATGAGTTTGGAGATTGCTCTACCTCCATGATGCGCTGTAGGAAGATGTTGAAGAGTTTTGGAGAGAGTAGGCATGCTTGACGCACACCGATTGTTGTTTTGAACCAGTTTCCGATGGCGCTTTTATGAAGGACTGCATTGGTAGCCTTGTCATACAGGCTCTTGATGACTTCAATAGTTTTAGGGTTGATGTTGTACACTCTCATGGTTGCCCACAGAGCTGCATGCCAGACTTCAATCAAACGCTTTCTTGAAGTCTACAAAAACATGATATAGTCGTTGGTGCTGTAGGTATTTCTCGCAGATTATTCTGAGGTTGAAAATCTATTCAGTGGTACTTCGCCCTGCCCTGAATCCTGCTTGTTCTTCAGGTATGATTTGTTCAGCTTGGGGTTTCAACCTGTTGAGTATTATTTTCAGGAGGACCTTGCTGGGATGGCTGATGAAACTGATGGTGCGGTAATTTTCACACTCCTGAAGGTTACCTTTTTTGGGAAGAGTGATGACAAGCGACTGGGCCCATGGTGTAGGCCACTCCCCACTCTGCCAGATCTTGTTACAGATAATGGTGAGGGCGTCAATCATCGCTTCTCATCCTGCTTGAAGCAGTTTTGCGTGTATGTTGTCCACTCCCGCTGACAACCCTTTCTTCAGCGATTGCACTGCTGCCTCCACTTCTTCTCGGAGAATTGGAGGATTTCTTCTTCTTCTTCTCTGTTCTCGGGACATGCTAGAACTGATGGGTCTCCGTTTGGTGTGTTGTTGTAAAGGTCAGAGCAGTACTCTGTCCATCTATCCAAGACTTCTTGTTCTTCTGTAAGGCATATGCCAGTCTTGCTTTGGATCGTGGAGACCTTGGGGTATGTGATTTCATATGTGCGCGTGAAAAGGTAACAAGACAACACACGCAAACACACACACACGCGCGCGTACACGCACACTCGCACACACACCCACGCACGCACACAACCACACATACACACAAACAATTATATATGTTTACATTTGATCCACTGGTAACATATGCAATTTCATATATAGATGGCTCATTATAAAGTACATTTTTCATGTTCTGAAAATTGCGAATATTTATTTATTCTTTTTCTTATGATCTTTGTCATCACAGAGCAGTCAAATGTCAGCGAAGGACATTGAAATAATATGGGAAAGGTGTCGATATTGGAACGCCATAACAGTCCGAACATCACTTTTTCTCTGGTTGTTTACAAATATCCCTGTTATTGACATTTTGTAGAAGATTTAATCAGTAGAGACTACTTCACAAGCAATCATGGCGAGCAATACGATGGCGCGTGAAAGATACGAGAACGAAAATTTGGTGTTCTCTGCTATAGTTTATACAACATGAACTATAAAATGTAAAACATAATATACAACTTGCCAGAGAAAAACTTTGTTTGAAATGATACCTTCTTTCTACCACTTTAACGCCTTGATAAATGTGATAATCTTCCTTTTTCACATGTGACTTTTTCTAAAACTTTGTTGTAGTTGCAATTAGTCCCTAGGCCTCTTAGTCGTGGAACTATTTTTTTAAAATTAAATATCGTCTTTCATGGAGCATGTTTCAATGAAAACGACTTCGAAACATAGTATCATATTACACAATTATTTTCCTGTAGTTCCATTATACACGACAGTTTATAACCTAAATTGTTCCAATTAAGCAAAATCATATTTAGCAGCACCTTTGCGAAGGTTTTGTAAGGAACTTCTTTGGAAGCCATACCCCAAGAAACGTTGAACGTATTTTGACCAAACTTTATAGGCACAATACCTAGGTTAGTGGCCTGTCTCCCGTGTCATATAAACAGGTTTCGCTCAGCTCAATATCTCAAAAACGATTGAAGCAATTTTGTTGAGTTTTGATAACAAGACAACACACCCAAACACACACATTTCAAGATTTTATTCTCTATAACATCGCATGAACATTTATGCACTTAAAGAATTACATTGATGACACGAAGCAAGCACCATCATGACTGGACAGAAGCAAATTATGCACACACACATAAAATAATACGTCAATGGCAAATGTTCTCTCTCTCTCTCTCTCTCTCTCTCTCTCTCTCTCTCTCTCTCTCTCTCTCTCTCTCTCTCTCTCTCTCTCTCTCTCTCTCTCTCTCTCTCTCTCTTTCTCTCACTCTCTATCTATCTATCTATCTATCTATCTATCTATCTATCTATCTATCTATCTATCTATCTATCTATCTATCTATCTATCTATATAAGGTCAAGGTCATGTTAGGTCTTGAAAAAAACATACAAAAAATAGGTCATCATACAGTGAATGGCTGTATATTTAACCCATAGTATGCAACAACATTGGTTATTTGATCATACGTGCATGAGAGGTCAAGGTCATCCCAAGGTCAAGGTCACTGAAGGTCAAGCTCATCTGAAGGTCACAGTTTATTTTGGTCCCAATACAACTTTTGCTTTAGTTTTTTTCATAGAACATGTGCATTTGAAGCTGGAGATCAAGGTCATTTCAAGGCCAAAAGCATAGAAAGATCAAAGTCGGTTTTACTTAGCATTTTAATGCCACCGTTTCATTTTTTTCTGGGCACTCATTCTAAATTTGAACCGTCTGTATATTTTTAAACAATGTGAATACGCATGTAGTTGCTCTCTTGCTTCATTTCACGCGTGTGTGTGTACGAGTGTGTACTACTATTAGTGTGCTTTCAAACTTGATTTTTAGTTTAAAAATGTTGAAGCCTACCAGATTTTAAAAAATGGTATGCATATCGGATGACGTCATCATTTATTATGGGTTTTTTCTTCTAATCTTATTTTTTTCCCAACAACTGGCTGGATTTGGGTCAGGTTTGGTATGTACTTAAGACTTTACCTGTAAGCACAGCATGTTAAAACCAAACAAATCGAGTAACGTAATCATCGTTACGTCATAAAAAAATACATTACATTCTTTTTGTAAAACTTCGTATTTAATTAGAGAGTACAAATGCTTTGAGCCTTAAACGAAAAATAGTCAAAATAAAGTAAAAGTCAAAATTAAAAAAAACATTATATATTAATATTATGTCAATTTATTATCCTTTGGGACCAAATGATAATTACACTGAATGGTTACGATCAGTTGACATAAATGAGAAATGGATTATTGTCGGTGATTTTAATGCTTATTCATGTCTGTGGGATACAGGATATGTCAGTATCATACTAGTAATCGTTTCATTGAAAATATTATCAATTCTGGTCTTGTTTTATTAAATGATGGTAACATAACAAGGATTCCTGATGTAGAAACACATCAACCTTCTGCAATTAATCTTGCATTAGTATCCCCTGATTTGGCTTTAGATAGCATCTGGGAAGTAAAATCTGAATCGTTAGGTAATGACCATCTTCCAGTTGTAACTACAATAAATGAGAAACCAGATATACAAAATAATAGAAGATGATATAATATCAACACTCGTGCAGACTGGAATCAATATCAAATGCAGTTATTGAAATCTGAAGATAATTTCATAACAAATAATGATATTAATGAAATGTATACAGGTTTAACAAAAACAATGCAATCTGCAGCTAATAGTTATATACCTATTAAAAAGGCTCTTTTAAGAAAAAACACAGTGGTAATATTTGGTGGAACGAAGCATGTGCAGACGCAGAAAAACAAAATGAAACGTTGGTTAAACTGTTGATCTTGGTTTGCACACATGAAATGTGCAAAAATAAATTGTAATAAAATTATTGCATTAGCAAAGAAACAATACTGGGAAGAGTTTTGCAAAAATGAAGTAAAACGTTCATGTAATGTCAGGAATGTATGGAAAAAAAGAACATGACGTGAAAAATGATTTCAGCTTCCTAAATGTCCCATAAAAATAGTGAACAAAACATTTTCTTCTCCAAAAGAGAAAGCAGAGGAATTATGCAAAATACTTGCAAACGCAAGCAATACTAGTAATCAAGAAGAACTAGAAAAAATCAAATACGAAGAAAATTCTGAATATTATAAAGATCACAATTCAGGTAATTAATTCTTTATGAATTCGAGAACATCATTAACAGAGATTACGGATGCTTTAAATTGTCTTAGTAACAAAAGCATCAGCAGTTGGTTCAGATTTGTTAAAACACATGCCCTTGAAATGGATACATTTTCGCATTATTGTTAATATATGCTGGGAAAATAATATATTATCTAATATTTAGAAAACATCAATAATAATTCCACTATGAAAATCAGGAAAAATACATGTATATACGAATCTTCAAACTACCATCCTATTGCACTTATATCGCATGCTGAAAAAAAAATGAAAAAAAATTTTGAATAGGTTATCGTACTATTAGTGGATAGCTTCTTCATGTAGTGCTTCTTGGGCAAAAAAGACCTGGCGGTGCCCAATCCTCTCCAGGCTGTTGGCCACAGCCGAAATCCACGAATACAGTGTGGCTCGCCGCCTTGGCCCTGAGCACGTGGTCGTTGAACCTGTAGTAACGTGAGGTTCCTCAGCCCTGGCCGGTGACTTCTGTGTAGAAGACTTTCGCCCAGTGATGCCGTGCTAACATCACCCCTGTTAGTCGCCTCTTACGACATGCCGGGAAACGTTGAGTCTATTCTATTTAATTCCCGAACCCACAGAGCATACAACATACCCGCGGAACTGCTACAAGCAGGAGGAGAAGCGATGATTGATGCCCTCACCATTATCTGTTATTAACAAGATCTGGCAGAGTGGGGAGTGGCTTACACCATGGACCCAGTCGCTTGTCATCACTCTTCCCAAAAAAGGTAACCTTCAGGAGTGTGAAAATTACCGCACCATCAGCCTCATCAGCCATCCCAACAAGGTCCTCCTGAAAATAATACTCAACAGGTTGAAACCCCAAGCTGAACAAATCATAGATGAAGAACAAGCAGGATTCAAGGCAGGGCGAAGTACCACTGAACAGATTTTCAACCTCAGAATAATCTGTGAGAAATACCTACAGCACCAACAATATCTATATCATGTGTTCATAGACTTCAAGAAGGCGTTTGACCGAGTCTGGCATGCAGCTCTGTGGGCAACAATGAAAGTGTACAACATCAGCCCTAAAATTATTGAAGTCATCAAAAGCCTGTATGACAAGGCTACCAGTGCAGTCCTCCATAACAGCGTCATCGGGAACTGGTTCAGAACAACAATCGGTGTGCGTCAAGGATGCCTATTCTCTCCAGCACTCTTCAACATCTTCCTAGAGCACATCATATCAGATGCTCTTGCAGATCACGAAGGCACAGTCAGCTTAGGGGGTAGAGCAATCTCCAATCTTCGTTTTGCGGATGACATTGATGGATTGGCTGGAGAGGAACAAGAACTTGAACAGCTGGTACAGAGGCTTGACACCACCTCCAGAGCTTATGGAATGGAAATAAGTGCAGAGAAGACCAAATTGATGACCAACAACACCAAAGGCATCAACACGGACATCCAAGTCCAAGGCCAATCCCTCAACACAGTGCATAGCTTCAAATATTTAGGAGCCATTGAATCAGACGATGGGTCTCGAAAGGAAGTCCTCTCCAGGATCGCACAAACAACTGCTGCCCTGACAAGTTTGAAGCCCATTTGGAAAGACAGAACCATCAGTCTACATTCCAAAGTAAGACTGCTGCGCTCCCTTGTCATCTCCATCTTCCTATATGCTTGCGAAGCATAGACCCTCACAGCAGATCTACAACCAAGAATACAAAGCATGGAGATGAGGTGCTACAGAAGACTTCTGGGCATTTCCTATACCCAGCACATCACCAACGACGAAGTCCGACAGACCATCACACAAGCCATTGGACAACACGATGACCTGCTCACAGTGGTGAAGAAACGGAAACTCCGATGGTATGGCCACGTCACCAGATCATCAGGCCTTGCAAAGACCATTCTGCAAGGCACAGTGCAAAGAGGTAGAAGAAGAGAGAGACCGAAAAAGAGAATAGGATGACAACATTCGAGAATGGACTGGTTTGACACTGAGCGAAGCCATCAGGGCTGCTGAGGACAGAAAAAGTTTGAGTATGCTGGTTTAACGATCATCTGTGGTGCCCCTGCGACCTCCGGGTTACGGGACAGGATAGGATAGGATAGGATCGTACTATTATGAACAAAATAACGTTATCCCAGACAACCAAGCCGGTTTAAAAAAAAAAAGGCAGGTCAACAGTTGATCATTTAGTTAAATTAAGGACACAAATTAAGACACAATTTGCTAGAAGGAAACATGTATTAGCTACTTTTGTGATGATAAAAAAGCTTATAATCGCGTTGGGCATGCTCGACTTTTATACAATGTCACGTCCCAACTGCCTCAACAGTGGTTCGACATGTGTGCTCTTTCACACGAGAAAAAAAACCCAACACCTAAATAAACTCTAAAAGACAAAACCAGAAGTAACAAGACAATTTCTTTATTTCACACACTCATTCGCACTAAAAATTAACTCCCTTTATCCCACTTCCCAACCAACCAACCCTCAATCCCACTAATAAAACCCCAAACTAATACGTAAACAATTCGCTCAAAATAATAATGATAATTAAATCAAAATGGAAAATGACTAACTACAAATGTACAAGAAATTTATAATAATTATGTCTGGAACAGCTTACTGACAACAAGGTAAATATACAGTAAGCAACTGCTTTAAATCTTTATAAATATTCAAACTTTGTTCCACTTAAATTTCAAATAGATACAACAAGTCTTTTATATTATATAAAATGAATAAGAAAATTTATCCTTTATGCAAAATAGAATTTATAAGAAACTAATCTAAATTGTTAATTAATTAATGTCTGGCGAAATAATTCCCCCAGACAAAACTATACAATCACAGGGCTACTTAATCTAGTAGGTAATATTACTCAACGTTTATCAATCAATTCAGATTAAATATATTTCAATGTGCTGTAATTTATAATTTATCACATGTAAAACAATTATTATTCCTCACAATTGTCTATCAATGGTTATAGTTATTTGTTGTGTATGGTGGAGTGTGCGTGTGTGTGCTTTATAAACGAAATAAGGTTCCTTGGGCGAATACCACAACCTTCGCAACCGAGGTTGACACACAGAACACCGGCGTAATAGACCGAGGCGCACCAGCTTCACACCAGCGAGGTTTCAGCACATCATCAATGATCTGCTCTAAGGTTTTGGTCTTGGTACATCTACAACAATACATACAAAAATACGCAACCATTAATAATTATATTACAATATACTGCACAAGCATCCCGCTATCGGAATGGTTGTCTCCCTTTCAACATCCTTACTCATCCTCCCTGTCATCGCACATATACATTCACAATCACCTCCTTCCTGTCATCTCTTCGCTACATAACAGCGAATTCTTTTATATCAATTTATAATTATTTAATTTGTAATACATTTTAGAAAATTCTCTCTCTCTCTATTGCTAGGTATTTATGCAGCGACCAATATGAAACATAAAATAGAATTTAAGAAAACATAATTAACTAACCATTCACACTGCATGCATAACCCAAACCCCCGAACGCTATGGCCAACTGAGAAATTGAGGTAAACAACTCACGGCTACCAGTGGATCCTCCGGCCTGTTGACAAAGACACACAAAATGACGGGACAGACACACAGGCACAGACGGTTAGGCAAGGTGATAAAACAGGCAGAAGAGGTCCTAGACGGAGTCACAGGTCACCCGACGTTATACGTAGATAACTCAGATTTCACCGAGAATACACAGTAGGTATTCTAAACAGCTTAGAAAAGTTCCAGTTAAACAAACACTTCCAAAGTGTTCCCAAAACAGTCCTCCTCTTCCGACAATAGGCTCTTTTTCGTTGACGGTCTGATCTGTACGACCCACAGACAAAGTCACTAACTGGCACCTTGACCCAACTCGGATCTGTTGACTCGGGCTACAAAAGCGATATGCAACTGTTACTGCTCCTATCCAAAATATACAGTGCATGGGGTTTTATACGATTAGCTAAGAATCTTCTAGAATATACTCGTTTTAATTATAATTCATTCCCTACACCGTTCGCGATTAGAGCACGCATTTCACACATAGGATATCGCATGGCAGCAATCAAACTTCTCAATAACAAAATAGCCAACTATGCTGTTTTCTAACATAGTGCGTTCCGCACGGGCGCAAATCATTCGCTACTTTTATTAATTATAAACTTAATTAATTTATTCTGATTCTCTCCCCTTGACTACCGTAACTTTTAACCTCTATGTACAGGCTGATGATTAAACTATATACATAGGCGCGCGACTGCAAACTGCGTAGCGTGACACAGCACCCCACCAAGACGAAAACTAACAGTTTTAGTTCTTAACAAACACGCTACTCAGTTCTGCTCAAGAAATCAGCTGGTACATTTTCCTTCCCTGGAATACTCTCCACTATCAGATCGAAAGGTTGGAGTTGAAGTGCCCACCTCATGAGTCTACAATTTGTAGTCTTTGCTTGCTGCAGGTATTGCAAAGGTCTGTGGTCGGTCTGCACAATGACTGTCCGATCATACAGGTACTGCTTGAACTTTTGTACCCCCCACACCAATGCTAAACATTCCTTCTCTATGGTGGAATAGTTCCTCTCTGCCTGGTTTAGCTTCTTGCTGGCACATGTGATTGGTTGTAAGCCCAAACCTTGGTCCTGGCACAGAATCGCCCCTATTCCAATCTCTGATGCGTCAGTCTGTAGCACTAATGGTTTTTCCATGTCTGGCATACAGCATACAGGTTTGGAGCATATGCGGTTTTTGAGCGTCTGGAACGCTACTTCACAAGCCTCGGACCACTGTACGGGACCTGATTTGCCTCCCTTGGTTAAGTCGGTCAGCGGCACCGCTATCGCAGCAAAATTCGGCACAAACTTCCGATAATATCCTGCTAATCCAAGGAATGACCTGACCTGTTTCTTGGTAGTAGGACGTGGTGCATTCTGGATCTTGTCCATCTTTCCTTGTTCCGGCTGCACTTTGCCTTCCCCCACAATGTGTCCCAAATACTCAAGCTTGCGCCTGAAACGCTTCCTACCACCAAATCGAAATCTGACTGCTTCGTCCTTCTTCTTTACTGCCACGATCGGCGAACTGACTGGTGGAACTGCCCGCTCGATCGCTCCCATGATTAACATCATCCCAATCTCTGCCCTGATAGTTTCTACCTTCGAATGACGCAAAGGTTTTATAGGCCCCACAACATCGACTGCAACTCTCTGAAACGGTTCATCAACTAGAGGCAGTTTCTGCAGCGGAACTTTTGCTACCCTACCCCTAGGAACTGTTTTCTGGCATTCGGGGCATGATTCGCAGAATCGCCTAACATCCCCGCACATTCCTGGCCAATAGAACACCCCCCATATCCTCTCACGTGTCCTCTTTCCACCTAAGTGTCCGGCCATCGGAGGGTCGTGCGCCAGGCGCATCACCTCTCCTCTAAGCTTGCTAGGCACGACTAGCTGTGTTAGCTCTTCTTCTCCCTGATGGTGCACTCTATACAAAATACCCTTCTTTTTGGAGAAGCTAACCATCGCTTTGCCTGACTTGAGTTTCGTCCCTTGCTTCTCGCACTCTCTAGCTCTAGCTAAAGTGGGATCTTCTTCCTGCAACTTGGCCAACTGATCGGGCGTCACATCGAGTTGGAATGGCTTCGGAATCGGCAGTGCTTTCTCCTGCTTCCCTTCTGCCTTGGCCTGTGCCCTGGTCTGAACGGCGGCTATCGCACACTCTAATCCATCCACAGCCACTGGACTTCGGTAGCCTCCCTTGAAGGTAACCCAGTTGCCAAGAATGACATCAGGTACAACTTGCTCGATGACGATCAATTCTACTGTACCCTTCACAAAAGCTGAGTCTACTTCTACGTACGCTGTAGGATACTTCCCTGACTTGACCTGATCAGCGAACATGACCTCGATCTCTCTACCTGTCATATCCTCAGGACGCACCCACTTGGCTGCTACTGCCCCCACCTCGGCACCAGTATCTCTCAGAATTTTCACAGGCTGACCCCTGACTGTTCCCATGCTCCACGGGTTGTACGGCTGAATGGTACTAAAACTAGCCTTAGTCATTTCCGAGTGAATCGGTCCTGAATCCGGACTGACAGTGATACGTAGCAACTGTTTCGGACTACGGCACTCCTTCGCTACGTGACCTAGCTTCCCGCACCTGAAACACTTCACAGGACGTTTCTCTCCACTAGGTTCCCTCCTCTTATCCTCTTCACCCTTGTTGCCACTAGGACCACTCCTCGCTGCCCCTACAGGTTGACTGACAGCACGATTACCCCCCTTGTATGGCACGCTACCGAACACTGGTCTGTTACTCACTGTCCGTTTCGCATCTACATGTAACTGGGCAATCTCAGCTGCTTGCTCTCCGTTCTCAGGCTGCCTCTCCCTCACAAACAGCTCTAACTCAGGGTTCATCACTGACAACAACTGTTCAGTCAGAAAGACATCAAGCACTACGCCCGCATCATCTATATCCTTCTTAGCCAAAGAAAACCATCTCTTCACTAAGACCTGTACTCTACTCAAGTACTGCGGAAAAGTCTCTGTGCCTTCTTTCCTACTCCCCCTGAACTGCTTGCGGTAGTAGTCAGCATCTCTCCTAAAACGTTTCAGAAGAGCCCCCCTGACCACTTCGAAATCGACTATCTGCTCTGGAGTTAACTTCAGATAAGTCTCTCTTGCCTCCCCTGACAACAACGGTGACAACCTAGCCGACCACGTCTCTTCCTTCCATTTCTGAGTTCTAGCTATTTGCTCAAAGTGCTGAAGATAGCTCTCAATATCCTCTTTACCATCAAATGGTTGGACCTTGATCTTGTAGCTGTCAGACTGAATTCTATCCCTCCTACGTTGGGCTTCTAGTTCTTTCTCTTGCTCTAACTGCACCCTAAGCCTTTCTCTGTCATCTTCCCGAGCCTGCTCTCTAGCTGCACGCTCCTCTTGCAAACGCAACTCAACGTTTCCCCGTTCGGAGTCTATTTTCTTTTCTAAGAGCTTTAGTTCTCTAGCTTTATCTTTGCGCTCTTGTTCTCTATCTTTACGCTCTTGCTCTAGCCTTCTTTCCATCAGGGCTAACTCTTCTGCTCTTCTCTTCTCTTCTCGTTCCATCTTTCTCTCAAGCCTAGCTGTTTCTTTAGCTCTGTCCCTTCGCTCTAATTCCATCTCTCTCGCCAACCTAGCAGACTCCTCCGCCAATCTAGCAGACTCCTCCGCCAATCTAGCAGCCTCCTGCTCCCTCTTCGCCCCGTCTACTACAAAACTGGCTAGACCTGCACCCTTCAACCCCATGCTAGCGCCTAGCTCCTTGTATCTAAGGTATACCTCCATGCCAACGCTACTTTTTCCTGCACCGGCCTTAACTGCAGTAGGAGTAAGATCAGCTGCCATGCGAGTACTATGAGCGAAAGGCGTACTCACTGTGGTTTCCTCGTCCATCGGTGCCTGACGCGAAGCTGCTGCGTCGGCCTCCGTGTACTGGTCCATCGCTCGCGCCTGCTCAGCTGCTCTCCGAGTCACAGCCCTCATCAGCATACAGTCGCGGACTAAGAATGAAAAATGGAAAAAAATGGGTGAATAACAAATGAAACAAATAACGATTAACACATATACAAACAGTCGAACAAATGACAAGTAAACGGTAACAGGAGCCGGAGAAGTCCCTTATCGTCTAGGCCTCGACGACAAAGTTGCTTACCTCAACCCCCCGTTTGTGCACACACGCTCGGGGTGTGAACCCTTTTGCGCAGCGCAACCTCACTCCCGACCAACCACCCACTGGCCACTCATCCGACACACAAGACGACAAAGAAACAAACACTGACTTCTGGTATCTAAACAATCAAAAAAATAAATCTACCCTAACTACTTCCCCCTAACCTATCCTAGATCTATCCCACCGCTGCCACCAAAATGTCACGTCCCAACTGCCTCAACAGTGGTTCGACATGTGTGCTCTTTCACACGAGAAAAAAAACCCAACACCTAAATAAACTCTAAAAGACAAAACCAGAAGTAACAAGACAATTTCTTTATTTCACACACTCATTCGCACTAAAAATTAACTCCCTTTATCCCACTTCCCAACCAACCAACCCTCAATCCCACTAATAAAACCCCAAACTAATACGTAAACAATTCGCTCAAAATAATAATGATAATTAAATCAAAATGGAAAATGACTAACTACAAATGTACAAGAAATTTATAATAATTATGTCTGGAACAGCTTACTGACAACAAGGTAAATATACAGTAAGCAACTGCTTTAAATCTTTATAAATATTCAAACTTTGTTCCACTTAAATTTCAAATAGATACAACAAGTCTTTTATATTATATAAAATGAATAAGAAAATTTATCCTTTATGCAAAATAGAATTTATAAGAAACTAATCTAAATTGTTAATTAATTAATGTCTGGCGAAATAATTCCCCCAGACAAAACTATACAATCACAGGGCTACTTAATCTAGTAGGTAATATTACTCAACGTTTATCAATCAATTCAGATTAAATATATTTCAATGTGCTGTAATTTATAATTTATCACATGTAAAACAATTATTATTCCTCACAATTGTCTATCAATGGTTATAGTTATTTGTTGTGTATGGTGGAGTGTGCGTGTGTGTGCTTTATAAACAAAATAAGGTTCCTTGGGCGAATACCACAACCTTCGCAACCGAGGTTGACACACAGAACACCGGCGTAATAGACCGAGGCGCACCAGCTTCACACCAGCGAGGTTTCAGCACATCATCAATGATCTGCTCTAAGGTTTTGGTCTTGGTACATCTACAACAATACATACAAAAATACGCAACCATTAATAATTATATTACAATATACTGCACAAGCATCCCGCTATCGGAATGGTTGTCTCCCTTTCAACATCCTTACTCATCCTCCCTGTCATCGCACATATACATTCACAATCACCTCCTTCCTGTCATCTCTTCGCTACATAACAGCGAATTCTTTTATATCAATTTATAATTATTTAATTTGTAATACATTTTAGAAAATTCTCTCTCTCTCTCTATTGCTAGGTATTTATGCAGCGACCAATATGAAACATAAAATAGAATTTAAGAAAACATAATTAACTAACCATTCACACTGCATGCATAACCCAAACCCCCGAACGCTATGGCCAACTGAGAAATTGAGGTAAACAACTCACGGCTACCAGTGGATCCTCCGGCCTGTTGACAAAGACACACAAAATGACGGGACAGACACACAGGCACAGACGGTTAGGCAAGGTGATAAAACAGGCAGAAGAGGTCCTAGACGGAGTCACAGGTCACCCGACGTTATACGTAGATAACTCAGATTTCACCGAGAATACACAGTAGGTATTCTAAACAGCTTAGAAAAGTTCCAGTTAAACAAACACTTCCAAAGTGTTCCCAAAACAGTCCTCCTCTTCCGACAATAGGCTCTTTTTCGTTGACGGTCTGATCTGTACGACCCACAGACAAAGTCACTAACTGGCACCTTGACCCAACTCGGATCTGTTGACTCGGGCTACAAAAGCGATATGCAACTGTTACTGCTCCTATCCAAAATATACAGTGCATGGGGTTTTATACGATTAGCTAAGAATCTTCTAGAATATACTCGTTTTAATTATAATTCATTCCCTACACCGTTCGCGATTAGAGCACGCATTTCACACATAGGATATCGCATGGCAGCAATCAAACTTCTCAATAACAAAATAGCCAACTATGCTGTTTTCTAACATAGTGCGTTCCGCACGGGCGCAAATCATTCGCTACTTTTATTAATTATAAACTTAATTAATTTATTCTGATTCTCTCCCCTTGACTACCGTAACTTTTAACCTCTATGTACAGGCTGATGATTAAACTATATACATAGGCGCGCGACTGCAAACTGCGTAGCGTGACACACAAATTTAAAAAAAAATGTAGTAGGGCTTTCTGAAAATATTTTTAATATCTTAAAGTCTTTTTACATGGAAGAAAATTAATAGCCAAAGTAGGTAACTCTTATTCTTCCTCATATAATACTAACACGGATATACCACAAGGATCAACAATTTCACCTTTACTATTTAATATTTTATTATATGACTTGCCTCAACATGTAAGTAATAAAATTAACCTAGTTCAATATGCAGATTATATTGCAATATGGATGAATGTGACTGTAAAAAGAATAACTTCCTTCTATGAAATAAAACATATACAAAAATATATCAGAATGAATTGAACAATATTGATTTGTATATGAAGAATAATGGACTTGAATTTTCAAAAGAAAAAGCAAATGTGAACAAATATTAATAAAGGGACCGTGACCAAACTTTTGCCAAAATTTTTGTATTGGTATTAAAGAGCTGCAAGATATAAATGATATAAAATACATCGAGGTATATTTTACATCTAATTTAATTTGGAAAAACCACGTGCGTTACTTGTTGCAAAAAGCTATTAAAAGTCTGAATGTACTGAAAATTATAAGTTTTCATAAATGGGAACATGATACAAAAAATCTGATTTATGTTGTGTGTATGCTTGTCAGGTCTAAATTAACATACGGACAAGAGGTATATTTTTCTATCCCCAAATATTTATCGAAAGTACTTCAAAGTATGGAGAGTAAAGCAATTAAAATAGCTATGGGTATTCCAAATTCACACGAAAACAGATGATGCCTATAATGCAGCTGGAGTATTACTTTTAAATGAATGGAGAAAATGAGGTGCAGAACTGAAAGTAAGATCTCATTTACATTTTCCAAAAAGAGCGCAAAATATCGATTATATACAAACGATAGCAACACATACGAGTGCCTTTTTGCAAAAGTTGACTATAATTCCTAAATCAATCTCTAAAAACTTAAACATTCCTATACCAAAATGGGAACTTCATTTGATGTGTTGACTAAATCAGTAAATGGTGATGATGATGATGATGATGATGATGATGATGATTATGATGATGATGATTAGGATGATGATTATGATGATGATGATTAGGATGATGATGATGACAATGATGAAAATTTTAATAATAATAATAATAATAATAATAATAATAATAATAATAATAATAATAATAATAATAATAATAATAATAATAATAATAATAATAAGAAGAAGAAGAAGAAGAAGAAGTACGTGTTTGTATGTGTGTTTGTGTTTGTATGTCAATGTGAATCTGTACCCGCACTTGTTTGATTTATTATTATTAAAAAAAACTTTTTTATGACAGCGAATACGACTTTTTCAATTAAATCACTTTTTGAGTTTATTTAAATGACTCTGCCCTTTATTTTTTGTAGTATTGTCTACCAGATAATAACTTTATTTGTCACAGGAAGAGTCGGAATCCAGTGAGATTCGGATTCCACATAGTGTTTGTTAAAATTCCAAAACGTCATAATATATATTGGAATTCCAGTAAACGCTGAAGAAAATCTAGCGTACATTTGGAATCCCCATTTATCCTAGGACGAATGGAAATCCGGTGTTTAGTGCAGACTCTGTGATTTTAACTACAGTCCTTTTTGTTGCCCTCAGTAACATTGTTTTATAGAAAAATAAACTATATTTGCCAAACTACAGTTTAAAAATGTTTTGCAGGCTAAAGATTCTGGAACCCAAATATTTGGACGGGTAAACACAATATATTTATGTTTTTTCTCAGCATTCTTTCAATTCCATTATTATTCACACCGAACTTTGAAAATTATATCGCTTAATGAAGAATTTAACAATAATTTACCTCAGTTTGTATTAGCGCACTGCGTATAATGTTTGAAATTCCCATGGGCATTACACACTGGATTCCCGTTCGTGTTAGAATGAATGGGGATTCCAATACACTAGCCTCTTCTAGTCCTATCCTGTACTATCCTATCCCGTAACTCGGAGGTTGTAGGGGCACCACAGATGATCGTTTAACCAGCGTACTCCATCTTTCTCTGTCCTGATTGAATCTACTGGAGACTGGGCGGCAATCCATGACAGTGGCTATGATGTTCTTGTGGACCAAGAATCCAACGCCGAGTTCGTGCCTGTCATCTGTCCCGCTGAAATAAAGCTTGTGGCCTTTGTGGGTCTTTGTTTCACCCAGGCCTTTCCAGCGCAGTTCGCTGATACCTAAAATGTTCCATCGATAGTGGTCAAGCTCGTGGGCCAGTTCTTCTAATTTACCATCTGCAGTTAGGGTCCTGACATTCCAGGTTCCTATGACGATGTTGTTTCTCGTGCGGATCTTGCCAAGTTGTCCATCAGTAGCACACTTATCACCTCCGTCCTGGTGACCGGGGTGACGACCGATCCGGTATGGAGTTAATGGTTCTTTTCATCATGCAGTGTGTCTTGGGCAAGAAAGACATGGTAGGACCCAATCCTCTCCAGGCTGTTGACCACAGCCAATATCCACGAATACTGTGTGGCTAGCCTTGGCCCCGAGCATGTGGTCGTTGAACCTGTAGTAACATGAGGTTCCTCCATCCTGGCCGGTGACTTCTGTGTAGAAGACTTTCGCCCAGTGTTGCCGTGCTGACATCACCCCTGTTATTCGCCTCTTACTACAAGCCGGGAAACGTTGGATCTATGCTATTTAGTGCCCGAACCCATGCACAGGGCACCCTCTTCTAGTGTCGACAGAAATTTAAATTCGGCCTAGTACGTATGGAAATTCTAATAAACTCAATAGCAAAGGATCTTCATTGTTCTTGTGACATATCCATGTAATCCTATCCTATCCTATCCTGTCCCATAACCCGAAGGTCGTAGGGGCACCACAGATGATCGCTTAACCAGCATACTCCATCTTTCTCTGTCCTCAGCAGCCCTCATGGCTTCGCTCAGTGTCAAACCAGTCCATTCTCGAATGTTGTCCTCCCACCTCTTTTTCGGTCTCCCCCTTCTTCTACCTCCTTGCACTGTGCCTTGCAGAATGGTCTTTGCAAGGCCTGATGATCTGGTGACGTGGCCATACCATCGGAGTTTCCGTTTCTTCACCACTGTGAGCAGGTCATCGTGTTGTCCAATGGCTTGTGTGATGGTCTGTCGGACTTCAACGTTGGTGATGTGTTGGGTATAGGAAATGCACAGAAGTCTTCTGTAGCACCTCATCTCCATGCTTTGTATTCTTCGTTGGAGATCTGCTGTGAGGGTCCATGCTTCGCAAGCATATAGGAAGATGGAGATGACCAGAGATCGCAGCAGTCTTACTTTGGAATGTAGACTGATGGTTCTGTCTTTCCAAATGGGCTTCAACCTTGTCAGGGCAGCAGTTGTTTGTGCGATCCTGGAGAGGACTTCCTGTCGAGACCCATTGTCTGACACAATGGCTCCTAAATATTTGAAGCTGTGCACTGTGTTGAGGGATTGGCCTTGTACTTTGATGTCCGTGTTGATGCCATTGGTGTTGTTGGTCATCATTTTGGTCTTCTCTGCACTTATTTCCATTCCATAAGCTCTGGAGGTGGTGTCAAGCCTCTGTACAAGCTGTTCAAGTTCTTGTTCCTCTCCAGCCAATCCATCAATATCATCCGCAAAACGAAGATTGGAGATTGCTCTGCCCCCTATGCTGACTGTGCCTTCGTGATCTGCAAGAGCATCTGACATGATGCGCTCTAGGAAGATGTTGAAGAGTGTTGGAGAGAGTAGGCATCCTTGACGCACACCGATTGTTGTTCTGAACCAGTTCCCGATGACGCTGTTATGGAGGACTGCACTGGTAGCCTTGTCATACAGGCTTTTGATGACTTCTATGATTTTAGGGCTGATGTTGTACACTTTCATGGTTGCCCATAGAGCTGCATGCCAGACTCGGTCAAATGCCTTCTTGAAGTCTATGAACACATGATATAGATGTTGTTGGTGCTGTAGGTATTTCTCACAGATTATTCTGAGGTTGAAAATCTGTTCAGTGGTACTTCGCCCTGCCATGAATCCTGCTTGTTCTTCAGCTATGATTTGTTCAGCTTGTGGTTTCAACCTGTTGAGTATTATTTTCAGGAGGACCTTGCTGGGATGGCTGATGAGGCTGATGGTGCGGTAATTTTCACACTCCTGAAGGTTACCTTTTTTAGGAAGAGTGATGACAAGCGACTGGGTCCATGGTGTAGGCCATTCCCCACTCTGCCAGATCTTGTTACAGATAGTGGTGAGAGCATCAGTCATCGCTTCTCCTCCTGCTTGTAGCAGTTCCGCTGGTATGTTGTCCACTCCCGCTGACTTCCCTTTCTTCAGCGATTGCACTGCTGCCTCAACTTCTTCCCGGAGAATTGGGAGGATTTCTTCTTCTTCTCTGCTCTCGGGACATGCTAGAACTGATGGGTCTCCATTTGGTGTATGGTTGTAAAGGTCAGAGCAGTACTCTGTCCATCTGTCCAAGACTTCTTGTTCTTCTGTAAGGCAAATGCCAGACTTGCTTTGGATAGTGGAGACTTTGGGCTGTTTAACACTTGTCAGCCGCTTCACAGTCTGGTAGGCCTTCTTGCTGTTGTTCTTGTTCAGATTGTTCTCTATTTCCTGGCATTGATCTTCTATCCAGTTCTCCTTTGCTGTGCGCATGCCTTTTCGGATGTCATTGTTGATTTTTCGGTAGACATCAGCTCCCTGTGAGGTGTTCTTTTTCTTTTTTAACTCTCTTCGTTTATCACACAGATCCAAAAGTTCAGGTGTGATCCACGGCTTCTTCTTTGGTCGGTGCTTGCCAAGGATCTCAGTGGCGGCATCTGTTACAGCTGAGTTGAAGGTATTGGTCATGGTGTTGACATCTACTTCGCCTGCCCCCAAAATAAGCAGTGGTGCAAATTTTCCTCCAATTGTGGCCTGAAATATTTTTGCCACCTCCGGGTCTTGCAGTTTGTCCAGGTCGAACTTCAGCCTAGTGCACTTTGCTGTATTTACTCTCTTCAAATGGAGCCGGAAAGACATCATCACGAGATCGTGGTCACTTCCAATGTCTGCTCCTGGAAAAGTGCGTGTCCTGCCAATGTTGATGCTTGATCTGAAGCGTTTCTTGACCATGATGTAGTCGATCTGGTTATGATGTTCCCCGCCGGGACTGTGCCATGTCCATCGTCTGGATTTTTTGTGGAGACCAAGCGTGTTTGCCAGTACCAGATTGTTGTATCTGGCAAACTCCAATAGCCTCAGACCCCTGTCATTTGTCTCGTTGTTGCAGTGGGGTCCGCATGTGTCTCCCCAGTTGCGGTGCGCATCTTGGCCAACCTTGGCATTCCAGTCGCCTTGCACTATGACTATGTCCTTCTTCGGCACTTGGTCAAGGACCGCCTGTATATTTTCATAAAAATCCTCCACTTCGCTGTCTTCATAGTCTGAAGTTGGGGCATAGGCCTGGATGATGGTAATGTTGAAAGGGGTTGCTCTCAGACGGATGGTAATGAGTCTACTGGAGACTGGGCGGCAACCCATGACAGTGGCTAGAATGTTCTTGTGGACCAAGAATCCAACGCCGTGTTCGTGCCTGTCATCTCTACCGCTGAAATAGAGCTTGTGGCCTTTGTCAGTCGTTGTTTCACCTAGGCCTTTCCAGCGCAGTTCGCTGATACCTAGAACGTTCCATCGATAGTGGTCCAGCTCGTGGGCCAGTTCTTCTAATTTTCCTTCCGCAGTTAGGGTCCTGACGTTCCAGGTTCCTATGACGATGTTGTTTCTCGTGCGGATCTTGCTATATTGTCCATCAGTAGCATACTTAACACCTCCGTCCTGGTGGCCAACGGAAGGCGCGGTCCTTGTGCCGCGTGACGGCCCGGGCGACGACCGATCCGGTATGGAATTAGTGGATTGTGTCATCATGTAGTGTGTCTTGGGCAAAAAAGACCTGGCAGGGCCCAATCCTCTCCAGGCTGTTGGCCACAGCCGAAATCCACAAATACAGTGTGGCTCGCCTTGGCCCTGAGCACGTGGTCGTTGAACCTGTAGTAACGTGAGGTTCCTCCGCCCTGGCCGGTGACTTCTGTGTAGAAGACTTTCGCCCAGTGATGCCGTGCTAACATCACCCCTGTTAGTCGCCTCTTACGACACGCCGGGAAACGTTGGGTCTATTCTATTTGCCCGAACCCACAGAGCACCATGTAATCCTAATTAATTAATTTCAGCTATGTTTGTGAATATCTGGAAATACAGTTGAGACACCGCATCAGGACTGAAACACTTGTTTGGACTGAAATCATGCTGGATGCTCAACATTAGTTCAAAACTGTTTTAGGTTTTGTTGAAGTGGATCCCACATTTATAATTTGATTTAATGTCCTCCGAACCATCGATGTCTATAACTTTAAAAAAAAAAAAAGGTATGCGTAGGGAACGTTGTTTCCTGAAGGAGTGAATGCCTTTCAAAGAAGTCTTGGTTCTGATTAAATGTTCATTTGATTCGTGTACATGTACAGTATTTGAGCCTATAATAATATCGGTGGACATATTTTTATTTTTATTTATTTTTAAAAGATGCATGTAAACACCACAGAATGTCATCATATTATTACTATCAGTATGATTTGATTATTGCTTTATTGCTTTTATTAATGTAATTTTCATGGATAAGGGTAGATACGCGAATGACAATTGAATACGGGGTTGGGCCTCTGAACTTTGCCCGGTGGTTGTACGTGCCGTGGCGTGTAAAAGTTATGGGACGGGCGAGGAATGTGCGGGGAAGGAAGAGGGAGAGGCTGAGTGCTCGGGTTTTTATTTTTAGTTCAAATGGGAACTGAGATGAAATAGTTGAATTGAAATGTGGTGCTATTTGCTTTTATGAATTGATTTTTTATTATATACCGACTGTTTTTGTGCGAGTGTGACTGTCTATGATCGTTGTACACTGCAAAATAATTGTCCTGGCTATTTATTGGGACAATAAAGATTCTGATGCTGTACAATAAGTGTCCGTATATGTATACAGATGAAGAGGACTGCATGCACTTGGCGCAACGTAGACGTTGTCGTAACGCTCTGCAAAGACTCCCCCGACGCCGAAACTACGCGAGAAGATGCGAGATTAACTTCCTTCCGACGGTGCACCTGGCTTCGGGTCAACGGGCTGTTGAGGATAGGGTTCCTCCTCTTTCCACTAGTCCTGCAAGGTAATATTTTGGGTTCTGTCAATTTATACTATCTCTCTAACGTGTCAAGTCATCGGGGGGCAAATCATAGATGAAGCTGCGAAGACTTTCCTTCTTTTGTGAGGAGGTCTAGTATGGTCACTATAAAGTTATTGTGCCTATCATAACCAACAAATGCTCATTTTTAAAGTGCAAATTTCTGAGCCCTGCTGTATAATCTTGTTAACATTATTTCATTGCAACGTGTTACTACTACTACTACTACTACTACTACTACTACTACTACTACTACTACTACTACTACTACTACTACTACTACTACTACTACTACTACTACTACTTCTACTACTACTACTACTACTACTACTACTACTACTACTACTACTACTACTACTACTAGGCCTATTATTATTATTATTATTATTATTATTATTATTATTATTATTATTATTATTATTATGTTACGGTAAAGACCCGCACGATAGTCCCGAACGTTGTTTTTTGACGGCCTACTAGCGCCAAAACCTGATAATTACAAATATCATGAGATAATTACAAATATCATGGGATAATTACAGTTATCAAGGGATAATTACAATTATCATTGAAAAAAATACAAATATCTTCGCGTGATCATGTTTAATTTTCAATTTTGGCTCTAGAAATCCGCCTGGAAATGCGCAAAAATCAAGAATTGTAATTATCACATAATAATTACAATTTTCACTTCTTTATTACAATTTTTACGTGATCATGCTTAATTCTGAATAAGGCAGTTTACTAGCGCCAGAGCGTCCATTTACAAGTGATATTAGTAATTAACACTTGTTCTGTGTAAGCAACGTTATGACGGCCTACTAGCGCCAAAACCTGATAATTACAAATATCATGTGATAATTACAAATATCAATGACGTATTTACAATTAACACGTAAAAATTGTAAATATCAAGTGAAAATTACCATTATCGGTTTTGGCCCATTTCCAGACGGACTGCTAGAGCCAAAATTGAAAATTAAACATGATCACGCGAAGATATTTGTAATTTTTCAATGGTAATTGTAATTATCCATTGATAATTGTAATTTATGCCCTGTGGGTTCGGCACTGAATAGAATAGACCCAACGTTTTCCGGCGTGTCCTAAAAGGCGACTAAAAGGGGTGATGTCAGCACGGTATCACTGGGTGAAAGTCTTCTACAGAGAAGTCACCGGCCAGGACGGGAGAACCTCATGTTAAAACAGGTTCAACGACCAAGTGCTCGGTCCAAGGCGAGCCACACTGTACTCGTGGATTTCGGCTGTGGCCAACAGCCTGGAGAGGATTGGGCCATGCCAGGTCTTTCATGCCCAAGACGAAGATGAAAAGAAGATTGCAAGATGAAAAGAACCATTCACTCCATACCGGATCGGTCGTCGCCCGGGACACCAGGGACCGCGCCTTCAGTTGGCCACCAGGACGGAGGTGACAAATGTGCTACAACTTAGCAGGATCCGCACGAGAGACAACTTCGTCATAAGAACCTGGAATGTCAGGACCCTAACTGCGGATGGAAAATTAGAAGAACTGGCCCACGAGCTGGACCACTATCGATGGAACATTGTAGATATCAGCGAACTGCACTGGAAAGGCCTAGGTAAAACAACGATCCACAAAGTCCACAAGCTTTAGTTTAGCGGGAGAGATGACAGGCACAAACCAGGCGTTGGTTTCTTGGTCCACAAAGATATTCTAGCCACTGTCATGGATTGCTACCCAATTTACAGTAGACTTATTACTATCCGTCTGAGAGCAGCCCCTTTCCAACATCAGAATATGACGACAGCGAAGTCTAGGATTTCTATGAACATCTACAGGCTGTCTTTGATCAAGTGCAGAAGAATGCCATAGTCATAGTCATAGTCATAGTGCAAGGCGACTGGAATGCCAAGGTTGGCCAAGATGCGCACCACAACTGGGGAGACACATGTGGATCCATCTGCAACAACGAGACAAATGGCAGGGGTCTGAGACTCTTGGAGTTTGCCAGATATAATAATCTGATATTTGCAAATACGTTTGGTCTCCACAAAAAATCCAGACGATGGATCTGGCACAGTCCGATCGGGGAGCATCACAACCAAATTGACTACATCATTGTCAAGACAAGCTTCAGATCAAGCTCCATCTTTGGCAGGACACGCACCTTTCCAGGAACAGACATCGGAGAAATCCCCAGAACGCAAACTTGTTTTTTCCAACCTAGTTCCAGTCATTCGCCCAAAAAGGCAATCACCGAAGTCGAACGAAGCTCTCCGATGTGTTACGACATGATGCTTGCATGACTACGACTAGTTGACATTAAAAATGATCGCTGTTGCTTCTAATTCTGTTCGATGTACACAGATTAGCATTTCGCAACGTATACTTTGTTATTATCGACTATATTTAATAGTTGCGTTCCTTGATTTGCATTTTGTTAGTTCTCAGCAGTTGGCTAATAATAACATTCCCCATTTCCTGCCTAGAACCAAGTAGACACTGTTATACAGTATACATAGGCTTAATCTACATTATAGAATCATTATAAGTCAATCTTCGCGCAGCGAAGAAGCTCACTAGCTGTATATAATTATTAGACCTGTATTGTTTGTTTTATAGGTAAATAAATGTATAAACTATATCTATTCTAATTAATAATATTTAGGTCTATACTTTATAATATTTGTGTTACACTCCGTTTAATGATGGTGTTTTCTTTATCAGTATCTGATTCAGCCCCAATGCTGAATTCCTGATAAGGTGTAACTCAGATTCGTTTATCCACGCAACCCGTCCAAACAGCATACAAGTCACAGAGTCGACGTATGAAGTTTTCCACTTTTATTCAGCACACATCAACAACTGCATACAATTCTCAACTCAACTCAACAACTTTCACTCTCTAATTTTTACTTTCCAACTCATCAACAGCAACTCTCTCAACAACAGTGCGGCACACAATTTTATAACCTCTCTCTCTCTCTTCCCGAACAATTTCGAACCCAGTAGACTAAAATGACGCACTACAGCCAATCAAATAAAAGATCGTCATCACTGACTTACGTCAATACATATTTTTTCTCCTTCCGGAACGTCCTCTTGCTTCGACATGTATCGGGAAATTTCTATCGAGAGTAAACACGCGGATCCAGAGAATTCTACAACAATATCGACTAACGAAAATTATCAACGTTATACAAAGCCTCTCCTAACAACAATGCAAACTCAAATCAAAGGTAAATAAACTCCATTATTGAATACTTTGCAAAACGAAACGATTAGATCTATCGTGCGCGCTTCCGACATACTTTCGTTCGCGTTTCAACGTAACATAACCCCCCACTCAAGAAGAAATTTACCCAATTTCTTTCAACAACGTTGAAACGCAATGCACAAATAAAGTACAGAATTAAAACTTATTTCAGACTGTCTGAACACTGTCAATGTTCTCAGTTCATTCACACAGAGTCAATGGTTTCATCTTCAAGTCTCTCTGGATATTGCCAATGTTCACAGTTCATTCACACAAGGTCAATGTTCCTCATCTGCAAGTCTTTCTGGATATTGTCAATGTTCTCAGTTTATATACACAGTCAATGTTTTTCATCTTCAATAATGTCTGGACACTGCCAATGTTCTCAGTTCACACAAACACAGTCAATGTTCTTTCATCCGCAAGGAAACAACGCCCTCGTCCGTTACCGTCGTCATTGGCCCAGGGTCAAAGACGATGAACACGTGGGCTCTCCTGGAGTCAGTGCATCCTCCGTTGTCTCCTTCTTCCTTCGAACGTCCGACGAAGTCGACGTTGTCGGTTCCCAGAATGCATTTGCTGGGTCTCACGGTCAGGTTGGCTTCTGCGGGACGGTGGAACAGCTCCCTCAAAGTCTGCAGATGCTCCTTCCAGGTCTGGGTGTGGACTTCATGTTCGACCAAAGTTGTAGAGCCAGGGACATCGCTGAAGTTGTGGGGAAACTCGCCCAGAAGGTCCTTGAGCTCCATCTTTTGACCTTCCGTCAAGCTTGGTCCTAGCTTAACATCATCGATGCCTTCTTTGCTGTGGAAGTCTCCCAGTTCCAACAGTTCTTCGCTGTCAAAGCTGTCGTCGGTCACAGCTGCTGTGGCTGCGTGCACAGTCTCTGATGGCCTTTCCACGTACAGCTTAAGGAGGTTGGCGTGGTATATCTTGGAATGCTTACCGACCTTCACCTTGTAGTCGTTGATCCCCACCACGGTCTCCACTTCGTACGGGCCTTTCCACTGCATCAGCAACTTATTGTGATCAGTAGGTAGCAGCACCAGCACTTTGTTGCCAGGTTTGAACATCCTGTTCACAGCCCTATGATCATAGTAGTGCTTTCCACAGTCTTGGGACTTCTTCAGGTTTTCTCTGGCTATTTCGAGAGTCTGCTCCAGCTTCTCCCGTAGCTCAAACACGTACTGGTAGCTGTTCTTCACCTCTGGGGTGTCTACTTCTTTCGTCCACAGTTCTTTTAGGATGTGCATCGGCCCTCGGATGGTTCTTCCGTACAGCAGCTCGAACGGAGAAAAGCCGGTGGACTCCTGCGGTACTTCTCTGTAGGCGAAAAGTAAGGCGTTGATGTAGCGATGCCATTGTCTGGGCTGCTCGCTGCACAGTTTCTTCAGGGTGGACTTCAACGTAGCATTGAACTTTTCGACAAGCCCGTTGCACATTGGATGGTAGGGTGTCGTAGTTAAATGCCGGATGCTCAGCAGTCTGTTGACCTCCTTCATGCAGTCAGAGACGAACTGCGTCCCGAGGTCTGTCAGAATTTCTTCAGGCACTCCAAGTCTACTGAACATGTCCACCAGTGCCTCTGCTACAGTTTCAGTGTCAATCTTCTTCAGTGGCACTGCTTCTGGGTACCGAGTCGCATAGTCCACTAAAGTCAGTACCCATCGATGACCTTCTTCACTCGGAGGTCTTATTTCGCCGATTAAGTCTAAGGCCACCCTCTTGAAAGGTCGGTCGATCAGAGGCATCCTCTGCATAGGCACTTTCGGGACCCTTCCTCGAGGTATGGTCTTCTGGCAAATGTCACATGATCGGCAGAAACGGCTGACGTCCGCATAAAGTCCTGGCCAGTAGAACACCGCCTGGATTCTCTCCGACGTCTTCTTGATACCTAGGTGACCTCCCATGATTGAGTCATGCGCTACTTCCATCACTTGGCGCCTTAGGGGTAATGGTACCAAGACTTGACGTAGTGGTTTCCCTCCGTTGACCCTCGGGTGCTGGAAGATTCGGTACAGGATCTTAGCCTTCACCTCAAAATAGACCGTGCCACTGCCCATGGTCACGTGGTCTTGGCGGTTCCTGTACTTGTTTAAAGTGCTATCAGCTTCCTGGAGCTGGATCAGCTTATCTCTGTCCACGATGGCAGCTTTTGAGTTGTCGGCGACCTTCAGTGGCGTAGACGTCTTGTCTCTCTTGGCCTGGGCCCTGGTAGTAACAGCACCGACGATCTCTGGTCGGCAGGGCTGAGCCGGAGTAGCCACATTGTCCCGTAGCAGCTCTGTAATGTCTCCATCGGGAAATGGCAATGGATCCTCCTCCATAACTTCGACACGTTTAGTTGAGGCAGGACTCCATTCTGAATCGGGGTCGTCGGGTCGCCTCGCGCCGTCGATATTCCCGATCATCAAATCGTATAGCGGCTTCTTCAGGCAAACGCTTCGACTTCGCCTACGTAGAAAGGGGTGTTGACATGAATCTTCGCAACTGGCGCTCTCACACATTTGCTGTCGGCCATAAGTGTCCATTTGGAATCGCCAGTGAACTGTTCTTTAGCGATTAGGTCTTCTCTGACGATGACCCCACTGCAGCCAGAGTCTCTTAGAACAGTCACTTCATGATTTCCGACGCGTCCCTTTGAAACAGGCATGTTCTGGACGGTCACAGCTGCGCTGGCGACGACGGGGATGGATTTTCCGTTGGCAAGGAGAAGTTGGCCATCGGTCATGCACTCTTGCACGTCCGCAGGAGTAGCTGTGCGCTTGGTCTCACTCCTAAGAATGACGCTCCCGCAGCACACTTGATGGTCAGATCTACTGTTTTGCCGTTGATTGGAGAAACGTCTCTGTCGGTTGCCCGCCGCTGCATTGTCCGTACTGCCCCGCTGTCCGCTACTTTTGTTTTGAGGACAGTTAGCCGCTCTGTGGTCTGTAGCGTTGCAGGTGAAACAGCCTCTTGAATACCCTTCCCTGGGAGGAGGCGTGGAGTCCGTCTGTTTCTGGTTCGTCTGGCTCCCCTGTATCTGGTTCACATGGTTTCCAGTCTTCTGAAAATGTTTCGTTGCGCTGGTTGGCCCCAGGGTCTTCCCATGAGCGATGAGATATCTTTCAGCAGCCTCAGTCACATCTTTAAGCGTCTGCAGCTTTTGTTCTTCTAAGTGGGTCGCTAGGTCCTTGTGACAGGCATTGAGAAATTGTTCCTTCACGATCAGGTCATGGAGACTGTCGTAAGACTTCCTTTCGCCTGATAACTCCACCCACTTGTGTAGATATGACGACAGGCGCTCCACAAACTGCTTTGGCGTCTCGTCTGACTTAGGCCGGCATTCACGGAAGCGTTTACGGTAGCCCTTCTCTGTAAAGTTGTAGCACTGCAGTAGGGCCTCTTTCAAGACGTCATGGTTTTTGGCGTCATCGTTCGACAGTCTGGTGTAAACTTCGAGCGCTTGCCCTGTCAGAAGTGCACTTAGTCGAATCGCCCAGTCTCGAGGTTGCCAATAGGAGCTTTCGGCGAACCTTTCGAATCTCGCCAGAAAGCTGTCGATCTGGTCCTTCCCGTCGACGAAAGCTGGCAATTTTGGAGCCGTATGGTCGTTGGTGACTTGTGGCGCATGCTGATTGTTCTGGATACGCGCCAACTCTAGCTGGTATTGACGCTCAGCTTCTAATCGTCTCTCTTCCATCTCTCTTTCTTGACGCCGCTCTTCTCTTTCTTCACGGCGACGCTGCTCTTCTTTTTCTAGACGCTTCTCTTCTAATTCTCTTTCTTCGCGCCGTCGCTGTTCTTCTCTTTCTTCACGCAATATTCTCTCCTGGCATTTGACGTACTCCGTCAGCTGTTTGCCTTTTAGATTTAGTTCAACCCCTTTCTGCCAGAAGTCAGCCATCTTGATGCTTTTCTGGAAAGTTCTTTTCTGGAAAGTTCTTCTGGAAAGTTCTTTTCTGGAAAGTTCTTTTCTGGAAGGTTCTTTTTCTAGAAAGTTCTTGACTGTGCTGCACCCTTCTAGACTGTTCTAGAACAGCACGCTTTCTGCAGTAGCGCTGATGCTTGTCACTAGTCGCCTTCGCTGACGCAGGAACCGCTGTCCTCGTCGTATGCGACGCTGCACCACGCTGGTGTTGATGTACACGCTCCTGTGCTGAAGTAGACGCGACGTCCGCTCGCCGCTCTCTGTAACACTGGCGATGTAGCTCCGAGACTGTCCCTCGACGTAGTCTTACGGCAGCCACGTAGTCCCGATCTGTTTTTCGCTCACGAAGCAACTCTTCAGCGACTACACGCCCTTGCAGTCAACCCGAACCTATCGGTGATGTAGTCCCAGTATGTTGGCCCCTCTCGACGCAACTCGTTGGCGGCTACCCTCGATGACTGCCTCTCGTAACGTTGACTCGCTTGTTGTAGCAGTTGAACCCTTGGCTATGGCGTGAATCGCGGCTTGACCCCCAAAATGTTACACTCAGTTTGATGATGGTGTTTTCTTTATCAGTATCTGATTCAGCCCCAATGCTGAAATCCTGATAAGGTGTAACTCAGATTCGTTTATCCACGCAACCCGTCCAAACAGCATACAAGTCACAGAGTCGACGTATGAAGTTTTCCACTTTTATTCAGCACACATCAACAACTGCATACAATTCTCAACTCAACTCAACAACTTTCACTCTCTAATTTTTACTTTCCAACTCATCAACAGCAACTCTCTCAACAACAGTGCGGCACACAATTTTATAACCTCTCTCTCTCTCTCTTCCCGAACAATTTCGAACCCAGTAGACTAAAATGACGCACTACAGCCAATCAAATAAAAGATCGTCATCACTGACTTACGTCAATACATATTTTTTCTCCTTCCGGAACGTCCTCTTGCTTCGACATGTATCGGGAAATTTCTATCGAGAGTAAACACGCGGATCCAGAGAATTCTACAACAATATCGACTAACGAAAATTATCAACGTTATACAAAGCCTCTCCTAACAACAATGCAAACTCAAATCAAAGGTAAATAAACTCCATTATTGAATACTTTGCAAAACGAAACGATTAGATCTATCGTGCGCGCTTCCGACATACTTTCGTTCGCGTTTCAACGTAACAATTTAAATCTTTAAATTTCCGGTGAAGAACGAGTAGGCCAAGCGAATTGTTTTTTTATAACTCGAGATCAGAGTTAAATTAATAGTTAGTTAGTTATTCATTGCTTACAGGGTCCAGCGGACTGCAAAGAGCCGAATCAGGACCACCACAAGTATATCAACTAACAAGTTAGTATCTCCCTTCTATGTCTCTGTCGACGTGCGCGTACAACCGGTTGCTTCCCTTTACATGCTTTGTGCTCCATAGAGCGTCGTCGGCCTAAAATAATTTTTTAGAAACTTCAAAACCCAGGGGAATTATGGGTAGGGAAATCCTTTTCTGAAATGACGTCGAGAGGACTCTTCGCGACTGGTGCATGGCACACGAGACACACGCAAAATGGCGTCACAAGAAGATTGGTTAGATCTGAATTCGTCTAATTTGACCTCGCATGCTGCTGGATAACAATGCAATAGGCATTATCCCTAAATAAACCGAAAGTAGAGTTGCTTCCCCTGAAAAGCGGTACAAAATGCATGTTGACAGTACGCCTAAATAAACCGAAAGTAGGTCAATGAGAGTTGCTTCCCCTGAAAAGCGGTACAAAATACATGTTGACAGCTATTTAGGAAGTACTCCTATTTGAATTTGCTTTCAAAAATCAAAAGAGAGCGAGACCACAACAAAGTACAACGAGCCAAGGCGACGCAAACACTCAAGGCCGACAGGACAAAAAGCACACAAACTACAAAAGGTAAGTACCCGTGACCATACACAATAAAGTAGGCCTAACAACCATTGCAAAATAGGATTGATCATCACCATGATTGAATTTTTCCACCCCACCTTCCAATCGGTACGGAATCGAACATATGCTCAAATCATCATATCTTTGACAGAACTTGCATGTGCATTATACAGTGTGATACAAGCGATAAATGAACCATCACATCGAAGCGATCTGAGCAGCTGAATCGATGACAATGGCGATCAATCGTTCACTGAGACTCACGATCGCCTGCACTGAGCTCACATGTACATGTGTGCATGTTTCTATAAATCCATCGTGTTCTCCTTCGATAATTGAGAAAAGCCATTGTTCACTACCAGAAATATGCAGTTCCTCTCCCAACTTTTGTTTTAATTTCAGCCAGCACATCTTCGCGAGAAATGGCGACCACGACTGCAACCGTAGCTAGTTATCAGATTTCCCAGAATTCTCTATTCTATTTTTAGGTTTGGGATACCCCCGTCTCAGCTTGTGGCTAAAACCAAGGGCAACTGGACCACCGCACGTCGACAGGGGGCAATACGAGATACTAACTTGTTAGTTGATATACTTGTGGGACCACAAAATCAAGACAGCTCGAGATCAGAGTTAAACACAAGTATATCAACTAACAAGTTAGTATCTCGTATTGCCCCAAGTCGACGTGCGGTGGTCCCGTTGCCATTGGTTTTAGCCACAAGCTGAGACGGGAATATCCCAAACCTAAAAATAGAATAGAGAATTCTGGGAAATCTGTTCTCGCTGAAATGAAACGAAAGTTGGGAGAGGAACTGCATATTTCTGGTAGTGAACAAAGGCAGAAACTTGTCAGCAGTATTATCAGCGATGGAGTTATAATGGACGAAGTGCTTCATACCTATGAGATTGCCTTTGCTCGAGCAAAGAAACTAAAGAAGGATTTGGCCGACGTCATTTCAGAAAAGCATTTCCCTACCCATAATTCCCCTGGGTTTTGAAGTTTCTAAAAAGTTATTTCAGGCCGATGACGCTCTATGGAGCGAAAAGCAGGTAAAGGGAAGCAACCGGTTGTACGCGCACGTCGATAGAGACATAGAAGAGAGATACTAACTTGTTAGTTGATATACTTGTGAGTTAAATTAATAGCTAATTAGTTATTCATTGCTTACAGGGTCCAGCGGACTGCAAAAAGCCGAATCAGGACCACAAAATCAAGACCACAACTTCGCTAGTAGTAGTAGTAGTAGTAGTAGTAGTAGTAGTAGTAGTAGTAGTAGTAGTAGTAGTAGTAGTAGTAGTAGTAGTATAGTTATTTAGTTAAATCTGTAATTTATTTATTTATTTATTTTATTATTATTATTATTATTATTATTGTTATTATTATTATTATTATTATTATTATTATTATTATTATTATTATTATTATTATTATTATTATTATTATTATTATTATTTTTATTATTCCTACTTTAAAAAAAAGGACTAATGTGCTGCTGTGCGTGCTCAATGGTGTAAATATGGTCAGTGACGTTTTGTTTGTTTTTGCTGAAGTTGGGTGTAACCCGAAATATTCATATGGTGTTACTGGTTATTTTTTCTTATAGATTTACCAAAGTTTTCAGATGATTTATGGAAATTTCCGCCTGCCACGCAACATTTTTTTAAAATACGTGTTTCTCATTAAAATACATATCATTGAAATATACATAACAAATTTACTGTATCAGTTAAAAAGAATAATATTATTTAAATAAATAATTGCTTTGGTGCTTGCAATACAAATGTGACGGTTTTTTTTAGACCATTATAAACTTGCTTTGCCTTGTGCTGAAGGGACATCAACGTATCCATAGCGCTTTGAAGTTTTGTCATGTTTTTTTTTTGTTGATATAGATATGAAATCGTTGTATGTGTGCATTATGTGTTATATATTACTTTTTCTCTTTATTACTAATTGTGTCAGTATATTAATCATCATACATGTAAAATAATAATAATAATAATAACTGCTTCGAAATGCGAATCTCGACTTGACTTAGAGCTTGAAGCTGTGCAGATCGAAATAGAATTAGATCTAGAAGCAACAGCGGCTATTTTTATGCACGGATGTTTCACCACAGGCTCTGAAGTCTTTTCTTTCGTCTTTGTAAACTCGTGGGCCTCCTACATACGTACGTATTATAGTATGTAATTGAGGCCTACGAAAGACGAGACTTCCCAGCCTGTGGTTTCACGTAGTCCTGCCAGCATTCGTTCGTAAAACATCGGATAGCTTCTCTCGACTCGGAGAGCTTCGTTCGACTTCGGTAATTGCTTTTTTCAGCGAATGACTGGAACTAGGTTGGAAAAAACAAGTTCGCCCCAGAACAGAGAAGAGGAAGAAATCCTCCCAATTCTCCGAGAAGAAGTTGGAGCAGCAGTGCAATCACTGAAGAAAGGGGAGTGGACAACACACCCACGGAATTGCTCCAAGCAGGAGGAGAAGCGATGATTGACGCCCGCACCATTAACTGTAACAAGATCTGGCAGAGTGGGGAGAGGCCTACACCATGGACCCAGTCGCTTGTCATCACTCTTCCCAAAAAGGTAATCTCCAGGAGTGTGAAAATTACCGCACCATCAGCCTCATCAGCCATCCCAGCAAGGTCTTCCTCAAAATAATACTCAACAGGTTGAAACCCCAAGCTGAACAAATTAAAGCTGAAGAACAAGCAGGATTCAGGGCAGAGCAAAATACCATAGAACAGATTTTCAACCTCAGAATAATCTGCTAGAAATACCTACAGCACGAACAACATATATATCATGTGATTGTAGACTTCAAGAAAGCCTTTGACCGAGTCTGGCATGCAGCTCTGTGGGCAACAATGAAAGTGTACAACATAAGCCCTAAAATTATTGAAGTCATCAAAAGCCTGTATGACAAGGCTACCAGTGCAGTCCTCCATAACAGCGTCATCGGGAACTGGTTCAGAACAACAATCGGTGTGCGTCAAGGATGCCTACTCTCTCCAGCACTCTTCAACATCTTCCTAGAGCACATCATATCAGAGGCTCTTGCAGATCACGAAGGCACAGTCAGCTTAGGGGGTAGAGCAATCTCCAATCTTCGTTTTGAGGATGACATTGATGGATTGGCTGGAGAGGAACAAGAACTTGAACAGCTGGTACAGAGGCTTGACACCACCTCCAGAGCTTATGGAATAGAAATAAGTGCAGAGAAGACCAAAATGATGACCAACAACACCAATGGCATCAACACGGACATCCAAGGCCAATTCCTCAAATCAGTGCATAGCTTCAAATATTTAGGAGCCATTGTATCAGACAATGGTAAGGTAAGGTAAGGTAAGGTAAGGTAAGGTAAGGTAAGGTAAGGTAAGGTAAGGTAAGGTAAGGTAAGGTAAGGTAAGGTAAGGTAAGGTTGAGTGATTAAGGTAAGTTAAGGTAAGGTAAGACTGCTGCGCCCTCTTTTCATCTCCTTTTTCCTATACGCGTGCAAAACATGGACCCTCACAGCAGATCTACAACGAAGAATACAAAGCATGGAGATGAGGTGCTACAGAAGACTTCTGGATATTTCCTATACCCAGCAAATCACAAACGACGAAGTCCGACAGACCATCACACAAGCCGTTGGACAACACGATGACATGCTCACAGCGGTGAAGAAACGGAAACTCCGACGGTATGGCCACGTCACCAGAATATCACGCCTTTCAAAGACCCTACTGCAAGGCACGGTGCAAGAAGGTAGAAGAAGAGGGAGACAGAAAAAGAGGTAGGACAACATTCGAGAATGGACTGAGGGTTGCTGAGGACAGAGAAAGATGGAGTAAGCCGGTGATCATCTGTGGTGCACCAACGACCTTAGAGTCTCGGGAGAGGATAGAGTAGGATAGGAATTGTAATTGTCCTATGATATGTGTAATTATCTCATGATATTTGTTATTAAGGAGGCACTGTGGTCTATTGGTAGTGCTTCGGCTTGCGGATCTGAAGGTCCCGGGTTCGAGCCCTGGCCGGGCCATTGTGTTGTGTCCCTGGGAAAGACACTTTACTCCTGTTTTCCTACTCCTTCGGATGAGAGTATAAACCGAGGTCTAGTCTGTGTCGCATACATTCCATCATAACGGACTTTAAAGATCCTGACGCTCATGTCCTAGACGGGTGAGTGCCGGTGACAAGAACACACCCAGCATGCACCTAGGTCCTTCTCCCCCATCCCTGGCTGCCCAGGATTGTGCTCAGTTGTCCGGGCGTCAGACCATGCGCCCAAAGGCTGCGGGTGGGCGTCTCGGGCGGCTTGAGTTAGATCCTGTATCGGCCAGCGCCTTGAGCAGCTCTTGAGCTGGTAGGTAGGTAGGTAAGGTAGGGTACCTACCAGACCATGCGCCCAAAGGCTGCGGGTGGGCGTCTCGGGCGGCTTGAGTTAGATCCTGTATCGGCCAGCGCCTTGAGCAGCTCTTGAGCTGGAAAAGCGCTATATAAGAAAAATATTATCAGGTTCTTGTGGTAGGAAGACGTGTCAAATACTGATAATCATTAATTAACATTTTCTCCCCCCCCCCTCTCCCCCCACTCGTTATCTCTGTAAGTTACAAAGAACACGTGTTAATTTCAATTATCTCGTGGTAATAGTAGCTCTCGGTTTTGGAGCTAGTAGGCCGTCATAGTTTTCTGTTGGAAGGCGTGCAATAATAGAGTTTGATTTGATTCTGCGCTGTTGCTTGAAAAATATTTGTATAATGTTTGTAGTTTTCGTCGATCCTTTTTCTGTCTCCCTCTTCTTCTACCTATTTTTTTTCATTGTAATTGTATTTGTCAAAATGTTCTGTTTACTGTTATTGCCTTCTACGGTTGTTACTACTTATCTTCTTCAATCATTATCAAGGTCATTGTTAAAATATTTTTCATTTGTGTGAGGTATTCTATCGTATATTGTATTGTCACGCGTAGATCTGTCAAGATGAGACGTTTCGAAATGTCAATAATAATAATAATAATAATAATAATAATAATAATAATAATAATAATAATAATAATAATAATAATAATAATAATGCACTCGCAAGGATAAATAGCCTATTTTAACAATATGATACAACATTATAACATAAAGCACGTTAAACATCGTAAGATTATATAGCATCACATATAAGTATAAAAAGGCATGCTAAAAGATTACATGGGAACACACGGGCACTCACACGTGCACAAACACACACTTACCCACACATTTCCATAACTTTATTAAACAAAAACTGTTGGCTTTAACAAAGTTGTAATGAAAGCACAGTTCGTCAAGTACTCCACTCCCACCCTGAATCTTCTGAATCCCACACCCTTAAGCCGATCATAATGTGATAGGATATGGAGAAATGGTGGTGCGGTTGAAGTGGGATGCAGAGGAAGGAGGAGGAAAAGAAGGAAGAATTAAGAAGCCATCTTTGATCATTTCTTTGTCCAGTTGTACAAGCAGCAATCAAGCGAGCAAGCAACCTGTAACAACATAGCAAGGACACATAAATACAAGTGTACATACATAAAATAAGTCGACATACAGATTAATGTAAAAGAAAGAAAACACCAGTCATTACCAGAAATCCTTTGGTTCAAACAAAAAACAACAACATAATTCCTATCCTATCCTATCCCGTAACTCGGAGGTCGTAGGGGCACCAAAGATGATCGTTTAACCAGCGTACTCCATCTTTCCCTGTCCTCAGCAACCCTGATGGTTTCGCTCAGTGTCAAACCAGTCCATTCTCGAATGTTGTCCTTTCACCTCTTTTTCGGTCTGCCTCTTATTTTACCTCCTTGCACTGTGCCTTGCAGGATGGTCCTTGCAAGACCTGATGATCTAGTGACGTGGCCATACCATCGGATTTTCCGTTTTTTTCACCACTGTGAGCAGGTCATCGTGTTGTCCAATGGCTTGTGTGATGGTCTTTCGGACTTCTTCGTTGGTGATGTGCTGGGTATAGGAAATGCCCAGAAGTCTTCTGTAGCACCTCATCTCCATGCTTTGTATTCTTCGTTGTAGATCTGCTGTGAGCAAGCGTATAGAAAGATGGAGATGACAAGGGAGCGCAGCAGTCTTGGAATGTAGCTGATGGTCCTGTCTTTCCAAATTTATCAACCAACAAGTAACCCCACTTGCTCCTGACACCATGTGGATGCTGGGTGCTTTACACACCGACTGTAGACAAAGTATTCTTATTCCACATATAGCCAATATTCCTAACAGGACAAAATTCCAAATGAAAATAAAACCCTGTGGCTTCCTGCCAACACATCATCAGCATCAAAACCATGTAAACCAAATTACGATTTGCACCAAACCAATTCAAACATATCGTCATATTTCCAGTCCATAAAAGTGGTGCACAATCATATTAGTTACACGTAATATATCATATTATTCAATACAAACGAATAATGCATAATACGTGGTCAAACATACAAAAAACAACAATTTACATGTTTAATTGATCATGAATGGCATCAATTTTTTTTTTTAGAAATTGATACATAATGATAAAACCAAATAACAGAAAAAACATTCATATTCATACAGTTACATAACTACAGAGGTAGATAACCTGCTCACACAGAATTGCTCCCCCTCGCTTTCATGAGTCATGTATAAGCGGTAAAGGTGATCCATTTAGCAACTAAACCACCTCTCGCATGTATGTGTATCATGTATGTGTATCAGTTTATAGTCCCCTCTCTTCCCGATTAGGATTTTCAGAGAGGAGACTTTAAAAAACCACCTCTCGCCGCTTAAGGAAGCACCTATGACTAAGCAGCTGGCCAACTGTCTGCCTGCCTGCCGCCATAGCCCAGAGAGGACCTTCCCGGGATCATCCCGCACGTCTTTAGGATGGCAACAAAGTTTGGCCTGGACATCGTCTCCCATATTGGAGAAGATGGTCTCCATTTTCTCCTTAGATGAAAGATTCCAATAACCCCACAAACCCCGAACATCTATAAACCGATCTACATTAGAAAAAAGAAAAATTCTTACTTGACTTTTATTTTTTGGACAATAATGATCCTGTCCTTGTGAATCTTCAGTCTCTCGATCACTGCAGCCAGATATTGAACGTTGGTCTATTCATGTTAGTGTATAGGTACTCTTGACTCGTTCACAACGCCAACATCAATTCATACAACAAAAATTTCAATTTATCACTGTTATGTGTTCTAGGCGTTAACAAGATACATGTAAACAAATCAATAAACTTCCATCAACTACCTCAATAGTGAACCGCTAGCTACATCACCGAGGATCTCCTGCTGCACGTCGAGCATCTGTGTCCGTCGTCTTCTCCCGCGCCCTGAGTTTGCTGTTCCATCCTGTCGATGACGCCATTTGTGATAGGATAGGGAGAAATTGTGGTGCGGTTTAATGGGGGTGCAGAGAAAGGAGGAGGAGAAGAAGGAAGAAACAAGGAGCCCTCTTTGTCCATTCCTTTGTCCATTTTATTTACTCGTACAAGCAGCAATCCAGTGAGCAAGCAACCTCAGGGTCATAACTTTTATCACCAGCTCATGTTGAACTCCTCAGCCCTTTTAGCCAAGACACATCCTCATGGTGAGGGAGATCTTCCTGCCAAGAGTTATCATCTGCATGGTGCCTCCACAATGTGGTTAGCAGAAGCTCAGAAGTAATGGACAGACGCTGGAAGCTACCAGTCCTGCTGGTGCAGATGGTGTTTGTAATAATAGTAGGAATGATTGTACTTATGTCGATGGCGGTGGTGATGATGCCATTGGTGATGCTCTCTTTGATAGTGATGTTATCAGTGTTGACTACTATAGCAGTGATGAGGATGGTGAGAAGGATGATGATAATGATGGTGATGATGATGATGATGATGATGATGATGATGATGATGATGATGATGATGATGATGATAATAAATTATTTGATGTCTATGTTGCAATGATGGTTTTGATGATGATGTTGTCGATCATGATTCCGCTGGTGATAATGATGTAGATGATGGTAGTGATGATGTGATTGATGAGACTGTTGGTGGTGATGAGAGCGATGATGATGTTGTTAATGGAGACTGCGAAAATACTATTTTTGAAGCCTATAATGATGATTGTGATGCTTGATTGATTGATTGATTTATTATTGCTTTAGGTCCAGCGGACTCTTCCGAGCCAAATCAGGACCGGACAACCCCCGATCCGCATAAAAGATCTGTTGAAACAACCCCAGTGGGAAAATTGAATGCCCTCCACCGGCCAGTCACTTTACAATAAAGACATCCCACGCGAGGGACGGCTGAGGGTTGACCTCAACTACGCGAACTCCCCGATTACAAAAACAAAATAGAATACAAACATCATTATAAATCATCAACAAAAAACATACATATAAAATGCCTATATTGCTAAATAGTACATTCATAGGAAGCCCTAGTGACCACCCGGCAGAAAGCGTCCAACACTCCCAAGCTGATCCAACAGACCCCATACACAAACAAGGAGTCTTGTCCAGGAAGAGTTTTCAAGAAAAAAGGTAGGTCATTGATCTAGCGAAGAAGAAGATAGTATAGCAGAGTGGTAGGACAGATCGGGAATGGGAAAGAGCAAATGAGGAAGACAGCGACAGTGGGAATTTAAAGCACTAAATTTCCAGAAAGTGGGGATACTATTTATACTGAAACCCCCGGCACTCCAACGGGGGGAACTGTTGCCACAGTTAATTTGTCATGCCTACAAAGGCAAGACAGGTTTTCAACTGGGGCTTTCACTGTACCCTTTATAGGTTAGAACAATCTACAGTGGCAAGATTGCTCATGACCCCAAGGGGTGATTGTGATGCTGCTGCTACTGATAATTATTCATTTGATGATGACCGTGATGACTCTGTAGTTCATGTTGATTGTGATGATGATATTATTGATAATGATGTCATTCAAAATGCTATTAATTCAGTAGTTATGTAAATAATGCATCAATATCGTCGACTATATGTAATAATGCTACAGATTTGAAGGATATAACAACTAGCCATTTTGTACATCTTGCTTCTTTTGATTATAACTATGTAAATTCACGTGAAAACATACAATTACAAGCTAATTGTATGGCATGGTGTGGCAGCATCGGCGAGAGATTTCAGTGTTGATGGTCCTGATGACGCCGTAAATACTTCGGTATACGATGTCGATGCGGTAATTGTTAGTAAGAAATTGGTGTATAGCGTTTATATAAATAATATAAATATGAACCTAAAATATATAAAATATACCTTTTAGCCTCAAACGTTTGTAGTGTTCGGAGTAAGCTGCTATCCCCCGATTTTGTGCACTTTGTGTCAGATTAAGCCTATATCTAAAACAAAACTTGACGACGCTGATCAAATTCGTATCCCTGGGTATACAATATTTTACAAAAACAAAAGTAAATTTAGGATGAAGTGTGAAGGTCTAGTTCTCTGTGTAAAAACTTAATTTCTCAGTATGTTAGCGTGATTGAAATTAACGATAAACAGGATAAAGTGGACGCGTCAGTATTTTCTCATTATAAATTTGTTGATTATGAATGAAGTCCCGATGTTTATTTTTCCTGCTAGATAAGGGTTTTTATTAAAACAGAACTATTATTTGGTGGTGTTTATTTTCCTCCTAAGAAATCTTGTTACTTTGATCGTTGTGCTTTCACAAATGTGGAAAACTCAATCGCTTACTTAAACGCCGACAGACTTTGTTTACTTGGGGATTTTAATGCTAGAACAGGTTGTTTATTTGATGATTATGTGCGTTGCTTGAGTGTTAAATCTGATCAGAACGATGCAGATGACGATGGTGGTAATGGGAAGGATGATGATGTTGATGGCAATGATAATAAAAATTATGATTTTTGATGTTGACGAGTTTTATTATTTTTGATGCTAGTAATACTATATTACCAGAACGTCTCTCTGATGATAACTTTGTAAACGCAATTGGTCATAACATAATTAATGTTTGCAAAACCATGAATGCCTGCATAGTTAATGGCCGAATAGGCCTACCCGATAACAATATATGTTTTAAAGTTTAGGATACAACCACAGAATGTCAATGCAGAGAGGCAGATATTTTAACATTCCAAGACAGGATTGTGTATGTCAGAAATGTAACAGTGACGATCTCTAACAAACATTAAGTAGTTTGTCATTAATGTGTAAGAATTGAAATTATAGTTAGTTATGATTTATAGTTGCTATCCCCAAATAAATTAACTTTTTTTCTTTTTTTCTTACTATATAATTCTCCCTCCTCCTTCTGCGTACATTCATATTTTTTTAATTATTTTATTTTATTTTATTTTATTTTATTTTACTTATTTATTTAGTTTTTAATTTAAAATGTTTTATATTTAATTATTTTGTATATTTGTGTATGCAATGTTATCCATGTCCATGTGCCCATAATGGGTCTTTTTAGCAATAAACTTGCCTTGCATTGCTTGTTGTGGGGCAGTATCCCGTTTCTATAGAAACAGCCGCCCAAAATATAGTTCCTACCAAAATTAGTCTGTTTTCTTATAACTAATAAAACTTAATCTAACTCTTAAATTATAAGTACCCATCCTAATACCACTATCCTATATCATTTATAAATTACACTAAGTGATCAGACTTACACTTAATAAGGAAAAAGTGACAATTCCTTACACTGAATAAAATGAGGGCGAGAGAAGAGTAAGGCGGAGGGGAGAAAAGAGAGTGACAGAAAGAATGCTTTGTTATTACAGGTTACACTGACACTGGTGGAAGGTATCGTGCGAAACTTGTACTTTGCCGCCATCATAGTCCAATGTCCAGACACAACATTCTTGTGCTCTATACCTAAAGACCTAATCATCAAAACTATGCTTTTTGTTCGAAATCCTTCATCGTTTAGCGCATTACATAAAGGCATGTACTTCTGAAATTTCTGGTTATAGCTGATGTTAATGAAAATAACAATCAGACGGTGTGGCCAACAATAAATGCTATGTCAGGTTTGTTGCCGGCTAGACTGTCACTAAAACTGCACACGTTTGTCATTGAACACACTATAGTAATCAGTAACTATAGCTTTCTCCGCATCAATCAATCAATCTCACTATTGTGCCGTTCAATATAGGGTCACTTTAATTCAGTACAACCGTTCAGAGTGAGGGTCTATATGAAAATGACGGAGCGGGCATATGACGTCCTACTAGCGCCAAAACCTGATAATTACAAATATGATGAGATAATTACAAATATCATTTTCGGTTTTGGCCCATTTCCAGATGGATTGCTAGAGCCAAAACTGAAAATAAACATGATCATGCGAAGATATTTATAATTTTTTTAATGATATTTGTAATTATCTATTGATAATTGTAATTTTCCTATTATATTTGTAATTATCTCATGATATTAGTAATTATCAGGTTTTGGCGCTAGGGAGGCGTGGCAAATACTCATAATTATTAATCAACACTGTGGATTACCGTATCTCTGTAAATTACACAGAACACGTGTTAATTTCAATAATCTCCCCTTTCAAACAAACCTAACCAAGGGATCTTTGACTTTTTTTAAATTGGTCAAATGTCCGACCACACACACACACACACACCTACACACACACCTACACACACACACACACACACACACACACACACACACACACACACACACACACACACACAGTTAAAAACCCACAGACAACAGCAACATCAAGAACAAAAATATTAGAGCATGCATTATTTTGTTAAAATTGTTTAATTGCTTAGTCAATATTAAGTTACCTATCATATACAATTTTTTCACTGCAGAGTAAATATTTTTGTTTTGGAATGAATCGCAGATATTAGAATAAAATATTAAAGATCTTATTCAAAAGTAACATCAATGTCAATATTTTCTGATTATGATGATACTTAATTATACTTTGTCTTCGATGTTAACACATTTCTTTTCGTTTACTATAAACTAGAAAATGTATTTGATGTTATATTTGTACGTATTGTGATTTAAAAAATAAAAAGAAGAAAAAAACAGAAATCACAGTTTTAAAAAAAAAAATTCTGAGTGCCGAAACTAAGATAAGCCTGAATATGTAAACTTAAATTTTAAAATGTCAGTCTAGTAGAGGCAACAAGGCCATGGGGCATTCATCAGGAATAAAAACCAGATATACCCAAAACAAAACTTCTGAAGAATTTCTTGCATTTTCTGTTTTATTCCATATTTTCAGAACAGAGAATAAAATGACTAAATATCTTGTTGACGTGACGTTGTTTATAATACCTGTACATTTTACATGTAAGCTTTCATTATTCTTATAAATCTTTACTAGCGTAAGAGCTGCTCATGGTGCTTACCAAAACAGAATCTAACTCAAGCAGCCAAAGGCACTTACTTGCTCTTTTATGTGCAGCGTCTTAGCCATTTATTCGTTCGTCCATTCATCCACCCACCGATTTTTTTCCCTGCAGGAATATTGAAGAAAGCAGCGACTTCGAGGTGAAGAATTACTTGGAATGCCGCTCGCGGCTGGCCGGTTTCGCTCCGTGCCCAGCACGGCGCTCTCTGGAAGGAGGGGAGGAAGGCCTACTGTGCAACCACCTCAGCGATAACACCAGGCGTTGCGACAATAAACATCACCACGTCAAGACTAGTTGTCGTCTGTTAGAGGTAGGCTACTCGCTTTATCTTAACTTTCAGAGCCGTTTGAGGCTGTTTTAAAACTTTTTAATGGCTTCTTATGGCGTTTCTTCTGGGCGTGGAATTGGGCGCTGTACAAGTGGACACTGGGTTGAATTAGATTGTAATTGGATATTTTATAATGAAGGTACGGCGAGTCCATTGAAATAGTCGGGGAGAATCAGGTCTGTCTGTCTGAACATATTGGTGTCTAAAAGCTCAGTCTCAGAAAATATCAATACATGTAAAACCCTAAAACAGTAGAAGGAAATAATAACAATAACAATAGCAATAATAATAACAAGAATAAAGTACATATATGCACATTGTATCATCCTGTTCAATGCGCACTGAGACACTTTACCAATACTCTGAGATAATTAAGTAACAGTTTATAAGACTAAAAACAAAAGCATCTACAGGTTTCAACAGTTTCATGGATCAAAGACACCAGGTATAAAGACACTACATGTATGACAATAAATAATAATGATGATAGGAGCACTACGTGATACACGTGGTCACATTACTACAGCATATGGGTTATGGGGTGGGAAGGGGTGGATGGGAAGGGGGTATAGACAGCACATTGTTCCAGCTACCTTATATCACTCAGGAATGAGATGGCGGATGGTATGAAAGACTTCTGCATGCGAGAAGTTCTACATTTGGCAGCACGGTACCTACGCCCAGATGGCATGAGTGCGAACTGATCATGCAGGGGGTGCGACTCATCTCCAACAATTTTGTGTGCTTTGGTGATGGTTCTGTTGTGCACCAATTCATCCAGACTAGGAAAAACAACCCCCACTACCCCACCCGATACACATTGGTCGAACGCTACCAGAAGAGGCGATAAAGCATGCTCCCATGCTTCAGAGCACTGCTTTCTATACGCTTCAAGCTCTATATTCACGGAAAAAGCGCAATTTCACTGCAGTGAACTCATGAAAATAGAAAAATGTAAGTTTCGTCTCCTCTAGGGGACGAATGAGGTCAAACTGTATTAGTTTCTAGGTCAACTGTCTTTTACGAACCGTTTGACAATGTTTTTGAACCGTTTGTTGACGCCGGATAGTGTCCTCGTGGAATTTAAGAATCCAACAAGGCAATTGGGTTTTTGAGACGGAAAGAGCAGAATTTTGTAGAGCAACATTCTGTATATATTTACAGTGAAATTGCGCTTTTTCCGTCATTATAGCGCTTGAAGCGTGTAAGAAGCAGTGCTATGAAGCATGAGAGCATGCTTTATCGCCTGTTGAGGCGACTAGTAAAACATGCTTCTGGCAGCCTTCGACCAATGTGTACCGGGTGACTACCCTCTCTGCCTGTTTGACTACTCTTTCTAGTCTGTGTTTGTCCTCTGCAGTGCTACCAAAGTACCACACCATCAAGTTGAAGGTCAGAACACTTTCAATACTGGCTCTGTAAATCATAGCATGGATTTCAGGACAGACTTTAAACTGTTTGAGCTTTCTCAAAAAATACAGCCTTGAGTTACACTTTTGCTCTGTGGGTTCGGGCAAATAGAATAGACCCAACGTTTCCCGGCGTGTCGTAAGAGGCGACTAACAGGGGTGATGTTAGCACGGCATCACTAGGCGAAAGTCTTCTACACAGAAGTCACCGGCCAGGGCGGAGGAACCTCACGTTACTACAGGTTCAACGACCACGTGCTCAGGGCCAAGGCGAGCCACACTGTATTCGTGGATTTCGGCTGTGGCCAACAGCCTGGAGAGGATTGGGCCCTGCCAGGTCTTTTTTGCCCAAGACACAACACATGATGAGGCTATCCACTAATTCCATGCCGGATCGGTCGTCGCCCGGCTACACAAGGACCGCGCCTTCCGTTGGCCACCAGGACGGAGGTGTTAAGTATGCTACTGATGGACAAATTAGCAAGATCCGCACGAGAAACAACATCGTCATAGGAACCTGGAATGTCAGGACCCTAACTGCGGAAGGAAAATTAGAAGAACTGGCCCACGAGCTGGACCACTATCGATGGAACCTTCTAGGTATCAGCGAACTGCGCTGGAAAGGCCTAGGTGAAACAACGACTGACAAAGGCCACAAGCTCTATTTCAGCGGTAGAGATGACAGGCACGAACACGGCGTTGGATTCTTGGTCTACAAGAACATTCTAGCCACTGTCATGGGTTGCCGCCCAGTCTCCAGTAGACTCATTACCATCCGTCTGAGAGCAACCCCTTTCAACATTACCATCATCCAGGCCTATGCCCCAACATCAGACTATGAAGACAGCGAAGTGGAGGATTTTTATGAAAATATACAGGCGGTCCTTGACCAAGTGCCGAAGAAGGACATAGTCATAGTGCAAGGCGACTGGAATGCCAAGGTTGGCCAAGATGCGCACCACAACTGGGGAGACACATGTGGACCCCACTGCAACAACGAGACAAATGACAGGGGTCTGAGGCTATTGGAGTTTGCCAGATACAACAGTCTGGTACTGGCAAACACGCTTGGTCTCCACAAAAAATCCAGACGATGGACATGGCACAGTCCCGGCGGGGAACATCACAACCAGATCGACTACATCATGGTCAAGAAACGCTTCAGATCAAGCATCAACATTGGCAGGACACGCACTTTTCCAGGAGCAGACATTGGAAGTGACCACGATCTCGTGATGATGTCTTTCCGGCTCCATTTGAAGAGAGTAAATACAGCAAAGTGCACTAGGCTGAAGTTCGACCTGGACAAACTGCAAGACCCGGAGGTGGCAAAAATATTTCAGGCCACAATTGGAGGGAAATTCGCACCACTGCTTATTTTGGGGGCAGGCGAAGTAGATGTCAACACCATGACCAATACCTTCAACTCAGCTGTAACAGATGCCGCCACTGAGATCCTTGGCAAGCACCGACCAAAGAAGAAGCCGTGGATCACACCTGAACTTTTGGATCTGTGTGATAAACGAAGAGAGTTAAAAAAGAAAAAGAACACCTCACAGGGAGCTGATGTCTACCGAAAAATCAACAATGACATCCGAAAAGGCATGCGCACAGCAAAGGAGAACTGGATAGAAGATCAATGCCAGGAAATAGAGAACAATCTGAACAAGAACAACAGCAAGAAGGCCTACCAGACTGTGAAGCGGCTGACAAGTGTTAAACAGCCCAAAGTCTCCACTATCCAAAGCAAGTCTGGCATATGCCTTACAGAAGAACAAGAAGTCTTGGACAGATGGACAGAGTACTGCTCTGACCTTTACAACCATACACCAAATGGAGACCCATCAGTTCTAGCATGTCCCGAGAGCAAAGAAGAAGAAGAAATCCTCCCAATTCTCCGGGAAGAAGTTGAGGCAGCAGTGCAATCGCTGAAGAAAGGGAAGTCAGCGGGAGTGGACAACATACCAGCGGAACTGCTACAAGCAGGAGGAGAAGCGATGACTGATGCTCTCACCACTATCTGTAACAAGATCTGGCAGAGTGGGGAATGGCCTACACCATGGACCCAGTCGCTTGTCATCACTCTTCCCAAAAAAGGTAACCTTCAGGAGTGTGAAAATTACCGCACCATCAGCCTCATCAGCCATCCCAGCAAGGTCCTCCTGAAAATAATACTCAACAGGTTGAAACCACAAGCTGAACAAATCATAGCTGAAGAACAAGCAGGATTCATGGCAGGGCGAAGTACCACTGAACAGATTTTCAACCTCAGAATAATCTGTGAGAAATACCTAGAAGCACCAACAACATCTATATCATGTGTTCATAGACTTCAAGAAGGCATTTGACCGAGTCTGGCATGCAGCTCTATGGGCAACCATGAAAGTGTACAACATCAGCCCTAAAATTATAGAAGTCATCAAAAGCCTGTATGACAAGGCTACCAGTGCAGTCCTCCATAACAGCGTCATCGGGAACTGGTTCAGAACAACAATCGGTGTGCGTCAAGGATGCCTACTCTCTCCAACACTCTTCAACATCTTCCTAGAGCGCATCATGTCAGATGCTCTTGCAGATCACGAAGGCACAGTCAGCATAGGGGGCAGAGCAATCTCCAATCTTCGTTTTGCGGATGATATTGATGGATTGGCTGGAGAGGAACAAGAACTTGAACAGCTTGTACAGAGGCTTGACACCACCTCCAGAGCTTATGGAATGGAAATAAGTGCAGAGAAGACCAAAATGATGACCAACAACACCAATGGCATCAACACGGACATCAAAGTACAAGGCCAATCCCTCAACACAGTGCACAGCTTCAAATATTTAGGAGCCATTTGTGTCAGACAATGGGTCTCGGCAGGAAGTCCTCTCCAGGATCGCACAAACAACTGCTGCCCTGACAAGGTTGAAGCCCATTTGGAAAGACAGAACCATCAGTCTACATTCCAAAGTAAGACTGCTGCGCTCTCTGGTCATCTCCATCTTCCTATATGCTTGCGAAGCATGGACCCTCACAGCAGATCTCCAACGAAGAATACAAAGCATGGAGATGAGGTGCTACAGAAGACTTCTGTGCATTTCCTATACCCAACACATCACCAACGACGAAGTCCGACAGACCATCACACAAGCCATTGGACAACACGATGACCTGCTCACAGTGGTGAAGAAACGGAAACTCCGATGGTATGGCCACGTCACCAGATCATCAGGCCTTGCAAAGACCATTCTGCAAGGCACGGTGCAAGGAGGTAGAAGAAGGGGGAGACCGAAAAAGAGGTGGGAGGACAACTATTCGAGAATGGACTGGTTTGACACTGAGCGAAGCCATGAGGGCTGCTGAGGACAGAGAAAGATGGAGTATGCTGGTTAAACGATCATCTGTGGTGCCCCTACGACCTTCGGGTTATGGGACAGGATAGGATAGGAGTTACACTTGCTAACTACTTTGTCAATGTGTTTTGACCCTGTGAGATCAGAGCTGATGGTAGTGTCCAAATATTTGTACTCTTGTACCTGTTCTACCTCCACCCCCCACCTATCACCAGTGGTTCTGTATCTCTTTTCACCTTTCTAAAGTCACTTCTAATACACTTAATCACCAAAAGCTGTGAGCCAAAACTAGATATCTCTGTAAACAATACAAGGCGTCATTCCTGGAAAACCTTCTGTTCCAAACTTCATACTAAAACCTCTTCCAAAACAGTCTGGCAAATAATAAAAACAATGAAAGAAAAAATTCTCCCAATTCTCCGAGAAGACGTTGAGGCAGCAGTGCAATCGCTGAAGAAAAGGAAGTCTGCGGGAGTGGACAACATACCCGCGAAACTGCTTCAAGCAGGAGGAGAAGTAATGATTGACGCCCTCACCATTATTTGTAACCAGATCTGGCAGAATGGGGAGTGCCCTACACCATGGGGGTTCATCACTCTTCAAAAAAATGGTAACCTTCAGGAGTGTGAAAATTACCGCACCATATGCCTCATCAGCCATCCTAGCAAGGTCCTCCAGAAAACAATACTCTACAGGTTGAAACCCCAAGCTGAACAAATCATAGCTAAAGAACAAGCAGGATTCAGGGCAGAGCGAAGTACCACTTAACAGATTTTCAACCTCAGAATAATCTGCGAAAAATACCTACAGCACCAACAACATTTATATCATGTGTTCGTACACTTCAAGAAGGCGTTTGACCGAGTCTGGCATGCAGCTCTGTGGGCAACCATGAGAGTGTACAACATCAGCCCTAAAGTTATTGAAGTCATCAAAAACCTGTATGACAAGTGCAGTCCTCTATAACAGCGCCATCGGAAACTGGTTCAGAACAACAATCGGTGTGCGTCAAGAATGCCTACTTTCTCCAACATTTTTCAACATCTTCCTAGAGCACATGATGCCCTTGCAGATCATGAAGGCACAGTCAGCATAGGGGGTAGAGCAATCTCCAACTTTCGTTTTTCGGATGACATTGATGGATTGGCTGGAGAGGAACAAGATCTTGAACAGCTGGTACAGAGGCTTGACACCACATCCAGAGCCTATGGAATGGAAATAAGTGCAGAGAAGACCAAAATGAAGACCAACAACACCAATGGCATCAACACGGACATCAAAGTCCAAGGCCAATCCTTCAACACAGTGCATGTATTCAAATATTTAGGAGCCATTGTATCAGACAATGGCTCCCGTCAGGAAGTTCTCTCCAGGATCGCACAAACAACTGCTGCCTGGCAAGGTTGAATCCCTTTTGGAAAGACAAGACCTCCAGTCTACATTCCAAGGTAAGACTGCTACGCTCCCTTGTCATCTCGATCTTACTATACGCTTGCGAAACATGGACCGTCACAGCAGATCTACAACAAAAAATCAAAACATGGAGATGAGGTGCTACAAAAGACTTCTGGGCATTTCCCAAACTCAGCACATCACCCACTACGAAGTCCGACAAACCATCACACAAGCCATTGGACAACATGATGACCTGCTCACAGTGGTGAAGAAACGGAAACTCCGATGGTATGGCCACGTCACCAGATCATCAGGCCTTGCAAAGACCATCCTGCAAGGCACATTTAAAAGAGATAGAAGAAGAGGGAAACCGAAAAAGAGGTGGGAGGACAACATTCGAGAATGGACTGGCTTGACACTGAGCGAAGCGTCAGGGGAGCTGAGGACAGAGAAAGATTTAGTACGCCGGTTAAACGATCATCTGTGGTGCCTCTACGACCTCTGAGTTACGTGATAGGATAGGATTGCATAGGAAAGGAAAACACTCCAAAGCTGCGATCCAAGGTCTGAGAAATTTGGACAGATTATCTGACAAAAGGCAGGTGGCTGATTTGTTGGCCTGTACCATCCATCACAGTTCGTCGTCTGCTCATTATTCTTAAAATTCCAAAACATCAAATATAAAAAAGAACGAGAACCCTGCTTTTTTTTAATCCCATAATTGTGAACCATATAACCTTCCCTTTTCTATGGAAGAATTGGCAGATTTCATCCTGAAAGGCAATAATTCTGCTTCCGGCCCTGATGATATTCATTATAAGTTAATTTCACATCTGCCGAAAGATTCCCTAAAAATTATCTTGGCTGTTTTTAATCATATCTGGTCTTCTTGTTCCTTTCTCCCATCTTGGCGGGAAGCAGTTATTGTTCCAATCCCTACACCATCACTGATCAAAACAACTACCCATTGCCCTTACAAGCTGTTTGTGCAAAACTATGGAAAGAATGATCTATGAGCGTTTGATGTGGCAGTTAGAATCCATCAACGCTCTTGATATTTCTAAATGTGGTTTCCGCAAAAAACAGGAGCACTTCAGATCATCTCGTTAGTTTCGAGTCGTTTGTCAAAACAACTACCCATTGCCCTTACAAGCTGTTTGTGCAAAACTATGGAAAGAATGATCTATGAGCGTTTGATGTGGCAGTTAGAATCCATCAACGCTCTTGATATTTCTAAATGTGGTTTCCGCAAAAAACAGGAGCACTTCAAATCATCTCGTTAGTTTCGAGTCGTTTGTTTGAAAGCCTTGGATCCAATCCATCATCAAGGTCTTCGGATCTGCCTTTGGGCATTTTGCACTTCCCCGAAAGAAAGTCTGTACCCTGAGGCTGGCGAACCTCCCTTGGAGATCCGTAGGCTTCAGCTCGCAATGAACTATTTTCTCAAACTTATAGCAAACCCAGAGAATCCCGCTTAAGATGGTGTTCTAAACCCGCTATTTACAACAAGTACTTTAACAAACCGACAGAAGTTCCTCCTTTTGGTATCAGAATACGACCCTACTTTGATACTGCAGGCATAGATATTGACTCTGGTAATGATGACCAATTGCTAACTGTGCTCCAGCCTTGGAACCTCATCAACCCCATTATCAACTTCAACCTCACATCTTTCAAAAAGACTTAAACTTCCGAAGCGGTTTATAAGCAACTTTATCTAGAACAATGTTTATTGTATAAAGGATATGAAAAACTTGTTACGGGCTGATCGAAGCAAGGAGACTCAGTTGCTGCTGCGTCGGTATCTGGGAGACACCTCGACCAGCCTTTGCAACAGCGTATATCTGATTTTTGTTCTGTTTATACAGCTGAGCTCGATGCAATTCATTTAGCTCTGAAACAGGTTTATCAATCCAAAATATCCTCACTTTTAATCATATCTGATTCACTGTCAGCACATCAGGTTCTTTCCACGAAAAACATATCACACCCTTTTCTGGCAGAAGTCCATGACCTCCACACACAATGTGTTTCTGAGGGTAAAAAGATAGTTTTTATGTGGGTACCTAGTCACATGGGCATCCCCGGCAACATTGCAGTGAACAAAGCGGCTAAAGAAGCTCTGCTTCTAGATTTCCCTTCAGAGATTTTCCACTTTGTTGCATACTGTGACCTGCTTTGTATAACTGGCTCTTATTGTAAACGGCTCTGGCAGACCGAATGGTCTAATCAAATCAATAACAAATTATTTGAAATTCTTCCAGATTTGTATGCTTCTTTGCCTAAATTGGCGTCCACTCGCAAAGAAGGAAACTGTTTTGGCTCGCCTTCATATTGGGCATATGTCTCCCGTAGTTTCCTTTTGAAAGGAGATGAACCACCGTGGTGCTTTGCATGTGAGAAATCCTTTTCCGTTCGCCATTTTATGTCTGAATGTGCTGATCTTGTTGATGAAAGAGAAATATATTTTGGTTCGATACCTTTTAATAATAATAATAATAATTTATTTTGTATAGCGCAATTCAAACATAAAATGCTTCACAAAGCGCTTGATCACACGCAGCCACACACAGATACACACGCATAATAAATCTATTCTGCATTTAAAAACAAGACAACATGTAAACCTAGTAAAGGTAACAAACCAACAAATAAAAGTATAAAATCAGTCAATCAATCAATAAACTTATATAAAATAAATGAATAATTTCACAGAAAAAAAATTTAAGAGAGGGACGTTAATACCAAAAGAGGCAGATCAACAATGCCTCATCTAAGATGTAAAGTGTAAATGGCGGTGAAATACAGCAGTTTTAAAAGTAGAATAATCGTTGAATAACTAAACGTCGTTACAACGTATGACAGGCCAGATGAAGAGAATAAAAGCTTGTGTAATGGCATTAATCTGGTTTAAAAAGAAAGCATATTTGTGATTCACATAATAATAGTAACAACACCAATAACAATAATAATAATAATAATAATAATAATAATAATAATAATAATAATAATAATAATAATAATAATAATAATAATAATAATAATAGCAGTTTCTAATTTCATTTACAGTGAAAACAAGTTAAGAGGGATCAAATGTCATTTAAAAAAGCAAAACAATTTAAGACAAGTACACGCATACGCACATGCATCCACGTACACACGCATTCACCCACACATTCACACACACACACATAATAATAATAATAATAATAATAATAATAATAATAATAATACCGGATGCTAATACGCGCTTTACTTCGAATGATTTCAAACTCAAAGCGCGGCGACCTATACCAACATACACGCTCACGTGCAACAAATATATTACAGACACACAACAAGGACAACAGTATACAAGGCATACACGTGGTGTAAAGGCAGGGAGATCGCTATTAGGAAACTGAAAGTTAAATAGTTTTGTATTTTTTAAAGATTAATTTGACTGCATCCAATATTATTTTGAAGGGAGGGAGGAAACCGGAGTGCCCGGAGAAAACCCTCGGTGACCTCAATAGTCTCGTACCTAAGTCACATAAGTTCGCCCCTTGCGGGAATCGAACCCGCGACCTTCGGCATAGGAGACCGGCGACTTATCCACTGCGCCACGAGGCCACCCATATTCACACCCATATTCACACACACACATTCACACCCATATTCACACACACACACACACACACACACACACACACACACACCCCTACACACACATTTCATGTATCAGCGCAACAGGGTGTCCGCAAGGGAGGATGTTCTACAGGTGTAAGAGGAAGAGATAGGTTTTCATTTGGGCTTTGAAAGAGTCAAGAGATGGAGATTGGCGAAGGCTGCATGGGAGTTTGTTCCACAGGGTAGGAGCATAGACGGAAAAAGCTCTTTTGCCAAATGTTCCAAGAGAATAGCGAGGAACTGTCAGAAGAGAAGCGTCTTGAGAGCGAAGAGTGCGGGTTGGCTTGTAAGGGTTGAGAAGTTCAGAGAGGTAGACAGGAAAATGTTGGTCATGAAGAGACTGATAGCAAATAGAGGCAACTTTGTAGTCAACTCTGGCTTTCACTGGCAGCCAGTGAAGAGCAGTCAGAGCGGAAGTGGCGCTAGCGCGTCGGGATTGTTGGAGCACCAGCCGAGCGGCATGGTTCTGAATGCGCTGAAGTTTTTGAAGTTTGTTGTTAGGAAGACCAGCCAAGAGAGAGTTGCAATAGTCAAGCCTAGAAAGGATGAAGGAGACAGCAAGCTTGCATGAGATTTTTAAAGTTTGCAATAGTTAAAATCTGTTTCAAGTTTTACATGATGTTGTTGTTGTTTTTTTAAATCGAATATAGGTCATATTAAATTTTATTAGTAAGACTGGTTTTATTTACCAATATTTTATCATATTTAAATGTTAGCAGTTTAGTGTGATTTTGCTTAGTTTTGTTTGGTCCTGATTCGGCTCTGGGCAGTCCTATCCCGTAACTCAAAGGTCGTTGGGGCACCACAGATGATCGTTTAACCAGAGTACTACATCTTTCTCTGTTCTCAGCAACCCTCATGGCTTCGTTCAGTGGCAAACCTGTCCATACTCGATTGTTGTCCTCCCACCTCTTTTTCTGTCTTCCTCTTCATTTGCCTCCTTGCACCGTGCCTTGCAGGATGGTTTGGGCAATGCCTGATGCTTTGGTGACGTGGCCATGTCATCGGAGTTTCCGTTTCTTCACCACTGTGAGCATGTCATCATGTTGTCCAATGGCTTGCGTGATGGTCTGTCGGACTTCGTTGTTGATGATGTGCTGAGTTTAGGAAATGCCCAGAAGTCTTATGTAGCACCTTACCTCCATGTTTTGTATCCTTCTTTGTAGATCTCCTGTGAAGGTCCATGTTTCGCAAGCGTATAGGAAGATGGAGATGACAAGGGAGCACAGCAGTCTTTCCTTGGAATGTAGACTGATGGTCTTGTCTTTCCAAATGGGCTTCAACCTTGTCAGGGCAGCAGTTGTATGTGCGATCCTGGAGAGGACATCCTGTCGGGACTCATTGTCTAATACAATGGCTCCTAAATATTTTAAGCTATGCACTGTATTGAGGGATTGTCCTTGGACTTTGATGTCCATGTTGATGCCTTTGGTATTGTTGGTCATCATTTTGGTCTTCTCTGCATTTATTTTCATTCCATAGGCCTCTGTACAAGCTGTTCAAGTTCTTGTTCCTCTCCAGCCAATCCTTCAATGTCATCCGCAAAACGGAGGTTGGAGATTGGTCTACCCCCTATACTGAATGTGCTTTCATGATCTTCAAGGGCATCTAACATGATGCGCTCTAGGAAGATGTTAAAGAGTGTTGGAGAGAGTAGGCATCCTTGACGCACACCGATTGTTGTTCTGAACCAGTACCCACTATTGTGGAGGACTGCACTGGTAGCCTTGTCATACAGGCTTTTGATGACTTCAATAATGTTAGGGCTGATATTGTACACTCTCATGGTTGCCCACAGAACTGCATGCCAGACTCGGTCAAACGCCTTCTTGAAGTCTACAAACACATGATGTAGATGTTTTTGGTGCTGTATATATTTCTCGCAGATTATTCTGAGAATTAAAATCTGCCCTGAATTCTGCTTGTTCTTCAGCTATGATTTGTTCAGCTTGGGTTTTAACCTGTAGAGTATTATTTTCAGGAGGACCTTGCTGGAATGGCTGATGAGGCTGATGGTGCCTAGAAACATTGAATATATATCTATCACATTCAGGACTACCTCCACAATCACATAAAAGTATTAGAGTAACAGCGGTAGATTGCGCAACCCTAAGCAGAGATTGTTAGGTGCAAGATGTCCAGTTGGATAATTAAATAGCAATGATAGGTGAAATTATGTTTGCTTTCAGACGTACCACGCGCTTTCCCGTTAAACAGTTTCTATGTGAACATGAAGTTTGTGAGGCATCGGTGGTGGAGTGTCATTGCTCTAGGTCAGATCGGGTATCGTGATACTTGTGATAAATCTGCCATTTAACACTCCTATCCTATCCTATCCCGTGACTCGAAAGTCGTTGGGTCACAATAGGTGATCGTTTAACCAGCGTACAATATTAATAGGCTACCATCTGAGGAATATATAATTAATATAGTATTTTAACACTCGATCATTTATATATGACTAAAATTTTGTAATTTAGTTTAAATGGTTTGGCACCTGGACAGGTAAAAGATTGAGAGGACGAAAATGAAATTTAGGCGCCAGCACAGCCAACATGTTTGTCTCGTTTAAAACTGTTGTACACAGTGCGTTATGTCTGATCTCGCAAAAAACACAAGACTACATTAGCCAGTCACAGCACGATCACGAAGCTGTTTTTAGGAACCTATTGTTTGTATTTCCAGACATATCTGGAAATACTTTAAAATAGTTGGGGGAATCAGAACGGGTAAATGTCGGTTCGCTGGAAGCCATATCTCAAGAGCCCTGAATGTATTTTGACCAAACTTCAGATCATGGACCACCCTTAAGTATACGTCCGGTTGTCGGTCAGTTGGTCAATCGATCAGTCCGTGGCTCTGGAAATTTTAATGTTTTGTTTAAAACACATTATTTTTTTGCATTATCTCAAGACTAACTGAACCGAAATTCATATTTTTTTTACAATATGGATACTTTTAACTACTACTAAACTTGTTTCATGATTCATATGTATTCTTTCTCCAAGGTCAATTTTATTGTGCTTTCACCATTTTCTAAAAAAAATGTTTTGCATTATCCCTAAACATTTGCTGAGCCAATTTTTATATTGCAGATTCCTCAGATTCCATGTTGTTTCGTTAGGATAAAGCCGAGTCACAACCTATCATATTATCCTAACCGTAACTCGAAAGTCGTTGGGGCACCACAGTTGCTCGTTTGACCAGCGTACTCCATCTTTCTCTGTCGCTCAATGTCAAGCCAGTCCATTCCCGAATGTTGTCCTCCCGCCTCTTTTTCTGTCTCTCTCTTCTTCTTCTGCTTCCTTGCACCGTGCCTTGCAGGATGGCCTTTGCAAGGCCTGATACTCTGGTGACGTGGCCATACCATCGGAGTTTCCGTTTATTCACCACTATGAGCATGCCATCGTGTTGTCCAATGGCTTGTGTGATGCTGTCGGACATCGTTGTTTGTTGGTTATAGGAAATGCCCAGAACACTCCTAAAAAAATGAACACTTTCGAAATTCTCAATTTTCGGCTGCGTGATTGTCTGGAAATATATTTGAATGGCTTGTCATCTTGTATGAATTGAAAAAGATTGTTATTAAGTTGTATTAGTCTAGGTTATATGTATGTAGTAAAGTGAAAGTTATATTTGTGCTAATCGAAACTGAACGTTTGTGTACACTAAAATTGTGTAGTTTGCTTCCTGACAGGTATTTTATAGTGCCATCTTCGATTGTATCCTGATAGTTGATTGAATTTAAAATAAAGTAAACGCCTTGACCCGATAATAATATCATGATTTTAGATAGCCTTCAAATGTAAGTTAGCGCATTAGACGAAATCACAATTTTTGTCGGGTGTACGCCTTAACCCCTCGAGTGTTCACATACTGTTTTGAAATCTATTTTTTAATCAGTTACGCAATATTCATACGTTTAAACATCGACTTTGTCGATAAATAATGTCGATTGTGCATAAAAATAGGTAATGAGAACTATGACCTATTTCTCTTTTGGCTTGCGGAAATCATTACCGATGAGACCTGAATCAAACCGTATATCTACCTTTTAGTACACTGTGTGTATAATGATGGCATTTCACACTTCGGGTTGGGCGCGAACAACAAACGCATATGCCGGCAAATAATTAATTCCTGAAAGTCCTTTTCTGTAATATTTAGCTCACTTAAAGCGACCCACTTTGTCCGCGGCCCTCGACAGATCATTTTAACATTCACACTGAGAAAATAATCTTACAAAAAATAACTCTTTCGAAAGTATAATTATTTTTTAAAATAAATAAATTATGTAGTTTTGGTGCCTATTAATAGCAACAACCGTTGGTTAGCCAGCTAACATTTTGGAGCTTTAAATAGCAGCTACCAAAGCCGGTAAGAGACAGAACCAATTAAAATAAATACTCGGTAAGGATTTTCGTTTAGGATGATAAAACAGGCTTTATCCTACCCCAGACACCAAAGACACACTCTTCAACTTTGTTGTTCACTCAGAAATAGGGTCAAAAGGTCACACGGCTATGGTATTCGATGTACCGTTAATCAGGGGAAATCACTCCATGTCAGAATCGACATTGAAAATTCAGACAATAGCGGTTGGTTTCAGCAAGGAAAGCCCGCTGTACCATTGTGTAATGTGATAACAATGTAAATTTAGGGTAAACCCTTTTTCGCCAAAAGTAAACAAAGCCTTCGAGTTGGGACCTTTTAAAGAAACCTAGCGCAGCGATCCGATAGGCGCCCCGTCGACCCTCCAGCAGGGGCGGATCAGTTAGTGTTTGGGGGAGGGTTTCCAAAATTCTATTAAAGGGACTTACTCGGTAAATGTTAATGATGGTCAATAAACGCTTCAGATCAAGCATCAACATTGGCAGGACACGCACTTTTCCAGGAGCAGACATCGGAAGTGACTACAATCTTGTGATGATGTCTTTCCGGCTTCACTTGAAGAGAGTAAACACAGCAAAGTGCACTAGACTGAAGTTCGACCTGGACAAACTGCAAGACCCGGAGGTGACAGAAATATTTCAGGCCACAATTGGAGAGAAATTTGCACCACTGCTCATTTTAAGAGCTGGTGAAGTAGATGTCAACACCATGACCACCACCTTGAACTTAGCTGTGACAGATGCCGCCACGGAGATCCTTGGAAAGCACCGGTCAAAGAAGAAGCTGTGGATAACACCTGAACTTTTGGACCTGTGTGATAAACGAAGAGAGATGAAAAACAAAAGGAACACCTGACAGGGAGCTGATGCCTACCGAAAAATCAACAATGACATCCGAAAAGGCATGCGCACAGCAAAGGAGAACTGGATAGAAGCTCAATGCCAGAAAATAGATAACAGTCTGAACAAGAACAACATCAAAAAGGCCTACCAGACTGTGAAGCCGCTGACAAGTGTTAAACAGCCCAAGGTCTCCACGATCCAAAGCAAGTGGCTTTAATTATGCCTTACAGAAGAACAATAAGTCTTGGACAGATGGACAGAGTACTGCTATGACCTTCACAACCACAAACCAAACGGAGACCCATCAGTTCTAGCATGTCCAGAGAACAGAGAAGAAGAAGAAATCCTCCCTATTCTCCGAGAAGTTGAGGCAGCAGTGCAATCGCTGAAGAATGGGAAGTCAGCGGGAGTGGACAACATACCAGTGGAACTGCTTCATGCGGGAGGAGAAGCGATGATCGACGCACTCACCATTACGTGTAACAAAATGTGGCACAGTGGGGAGTGGCCTACACCATGGACCCAGTCGCTTGTAATCACTCTTCCCAAAAAAGGTAACCTTCAGGAATGTAAAAATTACAGCACCATCAGCCTCATCAGCCATCCCAGCAAGGTCCTCCTGAACTATAATACTCAACAGGTTGAAACCCCAAGCTGAACAAATCATAGCCGAAGAGCAAGCAGGATTTAAGGCAGCGCGAAGTACCACTGAACAGATTTTCAACCTCAGAATAATCTGTGAAAAATACCTACAGCACCAACATCTATATCATGTGTTCGTGGACATCAAAAAGGCGTTTGACCGAGTCTGGCATGCAGCTCTATGGGCAACCATGAGAGTGTACAACATCAGCCCTAAAATTGTTGAAGTCATCAAAAGCCTGTATGACAAGGCTGCCAGTGCAGTCCTCCACAACAGCGCCATCGGAAACTGGTTCAGAACGACAATCGTTGTGCGTCAGGGATGCCTACTCTCTCCAACACTCTTCAACATCTTCCTAGAGCGCATCATATCAGATGCCCTTGCAGACCACGAAGGCACAGTCAGCATAGGGGGAAGAGCAATCTCCAACCTTCGTTTTGCGAACGACATTGATGGATTGGCTGGAGAGGAACAAGAACTTGGACGGCTGGTACAGAGGCATGACACCACCTCCAGAGCCTATTGAATGGAAATAAGTGCAGAGAAGACCACATTGATGACCAACAACACCCAAGGCACCAACACGGACATCAAAGTCCAAGGCCAATCCCTCAACACAGTGCATAGCTTCAAATATTTAGGAGCCATTGTATCAGACAATGGGTCCCGACAGGAAGTCCTCTCCAGGATCGCACAAACAACTGCTGCCGTGGCGAGGTTGAAGCCAATTTGGAAAGACAGGACCATCAGTCTACATTCCAAGGTAAGGCTGCTGCACTCCCTTGTCATCTCCATCTTCCTATTTGCTTGCGAAACATGGACCCTCACAGCAGATCTCCAACGAAGAATACAAAGCATGGAGATGAGGTGCTTCAGAAGACTTCTGGGCATTTGCTATACCCATAACATCACCAACAAACGAAGTCCGACAGACCATCATACAAGCCATTGGACAACACGATGACCTGCTCACAGTGGTGAAAAAACGGAAACTCCGATGGTATGGCCACGTCACCAGATCATCAGGTCTTGCAAAACCATCCTGCAAGGCACAGTGCAAGGAGGTAGAAGAAGAGAGAGACCGAAAAAGAGGGGGGATGACAACATTCGAGACTGGACTGGTTTGACACTGAGCGAAACAATCAGGGTTGCTGAGGACAGGGAAAGATGGAGTACGTTGGTTAAACGATCATCTGTGGTGCCCCTACGACCTCCGAGTTATGGGATAGGATATGATAGGATAGGATATGTTATTTACTTGTAAGATTAAATTATCAAAATAATAATTACCTCATTTGCTCCCAAAATATGTACTGAGCTTTGCCACACCTATATATATATAATTTATTTATTTATTTTATGTTTATTTTTAATTTTTTTGAAATGTTAATTTATATCTATCTATATATCTATATATCTATCTATATATCTATATCTATATCTATATATATATATATATATATATATATATATATATATATATATATATATATATATATATATATATATATATATATATATATATATATATATATATTAAAGTGTGTTTTTTTCTCTCTCTCTTTCTCTCTCTCCTTCTTCTTTTTTTTCCTTTTTTTTTTGGGCTGGGGGGGGGGGGGTTCCGGAAACCCCGGAAACCCCCCCCGCGTCCGCCCCTGCTCCAGTACACTCTGTCGTCCTCCTATGAGTTAGTGCCTCTTTCAAAAACGATTTAAAAAAAATCAGAATGCGTGTCTTGCAATACAAATTCTTTTATCAGAATCAAATAACATTAATTTGACTTTCCTTATACCAGGTATGCGACCAGGCCGTACTGATATCTGGAGGATGGAACGAGCAGACGACACTGCAGCGACAGAAAGACAATCTAGACATCATGTACGCCATGTTACGAAAACACGGCTTCAAACGCAGAAACATCAAGGCTTTCTTTGCGGATGGCATTGGGCCGCCTCTCACAGGTGATTAGAAGTTTAATAGGAAGAGATGGTTGCATTTATTAAGGATTATGTCCAAGAAATTATAAAGAAAGTAAGTCTGAGGTCTAGATCAAAATTGTTGATTTATATTTTGTAATAAAATGTCTAAGTCATGCTAAGAGATGACTATCTGCTTATATATTCGAACTGTAACTGATCCGAGTGAAATATTTGACTCGCAACCCTCGAGCACTCCCTTGAGAACACGGACCAACCTAAACAGTTATTTTAATTTATCCTTTCGAGAGTTTTTATTTATCCCTTTGAGAGGGATATAAACAGTTGACCCTTGCAAGGCGGGAAGCGTGCTGAGAGCGCACAAGATTGTCAGTTGTAGTGCCACGACATCTCCTGCAGGTCTTGAGACGAACCTACAGCATGCCAGCCGACAATTTAGCCCCCCTCCCCCTTCCCTTTCCCTACCGGCCCCCTCTCTCTAAAGCTGAAAACGAAAGGCCAGGCCAGAACATTACGTCTTGTCGCCTTGTCGTGCATAATCCAGTGGTTCAAGCACTCGCCCAAGGTTCTATCCATATCAGTAACAATCAAAGCTTGACTGAGAAGGGAACATACTTCCTCTGGCAGACTCAAGGGGGACAAGCGGGACCAGTCGGTTACCACCTTGCCACAATACACACTTGTGTGTCTAATATTTACGAAATCTGAATCTAAAAGGTGCGCGCGACCGTTCTAAAGATAAGGTACTAACTGTGATCCCTCAGAATGGCTCTACAGAGGCAAACACATAAAGTCAGCGGAGCCTGACGAGACATTGACAGCTTAGTGGATTAGCCAGGAGAGATGTGTGTTGTAACAATCGGACTCACAATGACGCTAACTGGAATATAATTGCTGGGTAAGCCCCTTAACGTCCTATGGACTCCCAGTGACTTTTAAGTTGTTTATATGCTTGTCGGAGAGTTTTTACCTCAATATTGTGGATTCATAAACTTTTCTATGATCATACTACCTAGTGTAAAAGTCTGAACAAATCATCTCAAACTCGCTTTAACCAGTCCCTTTTAGTTTTGGTGAGTGTTACACGGCAAAGGACTCCAGCCCCGATGCTTGAATCTGATCCTCGAATTCGTATCCACGCATGCAGCCCGTTCACTCAATAACAAGGCAAGAATCGCCGTTATAAAGATTTGTAACTTTATTGGGCAAAAGACACAGTTATATCAAGGTCAATATCAAAGTATTACTTTGCATTTTAATGCCACCGTTTCATTTTTGTGACCATTCATTTTCATGCAGAATATATTACAAGTTCCATAAGGAGCATGTAAGTCCTATGGGCTTTCCCTTCTAGTTCTGAGCTTTAAGTCCGTATTTTATTTACGGACGGGTGTCAGATCTTGTGTTATTTTATGCTGCTCTTTCGAAGCTTGAAGACATCCTAACAAATTCAAACCAGCAGGAGAGAGCTATTTAATTTTAAGTCACCGAAAAATAGTTAGTGACGAAAGCAGTGTGTTTTGTTTGTTTGTTTGCTTTTTAATTAAAAAAACACAACAACAACAAATGTGTTATTTCTAATTAAAACAAGCTGGCAGACCATTCGAATGTATTTCCAGACACTCACACACAGCCGAAAAACAAGCATTTTCACAAGTGTTAATTTTCTTGGCCGAGTTGTGAATCGGTTTTATCCAAAGGAAGCAAACGGAAAACATAAAATTATGGCCCACTATCTGAACAAAACAAATTATCAAAATCGGCCCAGCCAATGTTTGTACATTGCAAAACGTGTTTAAAAAATGGTAAAACACAATAATTACCTTGACCTGTAAAAAAAAAGCACAATTATACCAATTATCTTATCTTAGCATGCGCAAAGTAAGAATGATGAATTTCGATTCCGTTGTTCTTGATATAAGGCCAAAAGTGTGTTTTGAACAAAAAAGCGAAATTCGGAGCAGTAGACCGACCGACTGCCAACAACCGACTGCTACTGATGGCCTATGAAATACCTGTATATCAAGACTCAACAAAATAGCTTCAGCCGGTTTTGAGCTATTGAGCAAAACGTGATTAGCAACAAAATGACTCCAGTGACCGTGACCTTTGCGGTAGAGCAAATATGACACGAGAGGCAGGTCCCTAACCTAGCTACTGTTCCTGTAAAGTTTTGGTCAACATCCTTTCAGTGGGTCTGAGATATGGCCCGACAAATCGAAATTTGGCTCGTTTAGTCCCCTCACCCTCCCCTTCCTTCCCTCCGGTTATTTTAAAGAACAAAAATAAATAATATAGATTGTCCGATTTCATGCTAGTTCAGATGGTGATATAACTACTTTTTAAATTTTTAATTATTTGTGCATGAAAACCTCTCAATTACATTTTAATCTGTCGGCAAGAGGTAATATATTCAGCCCTTTATAATCATCAATATTTATTTTTTTGTTTAAGGATGATTTGCTTAATTGCACGTTTGTGAATTCTAAGTAGTAATCTTCGTGGCATTGGCATTAGCAGAATCCTAAATAGTACAGGAACAATCAATAAATGGTTGAATAAAACCCAAATAGAATAGTTTACGAGAATGTCCTATCCTATCCTATCCTGTCCCATAACCCGAAGGTCGTAGGGGCACCACAGATGATCGCGTAACCAGCATACTCCATCTTTCTCTGTCCTCAGCAGCCCTCATGGCTTCGCTCAGTGTCAAACCAGTCCATTCTCGAATGTTGTCCTCCCACCTCTTTTTCGGTCTCCCCCTTCTTCTACCTCCTTGCACTGTGCCTTGCAGAATGGTCTTTGCAAGGCCTGATGATCTGGTGACGTGGCCATACCATCGGAGTTTCCGTTTCTTCACCACTGTGAGCAGGTCATCGTGTTGTCCAATGGCTTGTGTGATGGTCTGTCGGACTTCAATGTTGGTGATGTGTTGGGTATAGGAAATGCACAGAAGTCTTCTGTAGCACCTCATCTCCATGCTTTGTATTCTTCGTTGGAGATCTGCTGTGAGGGTCCATGCTTCGCAAGCATATAGGAAGATGGAGATGACCAGAGAGCGCAGCAGTCTTACTTTGGAATGTAGACTGATGGTTCTGTCTTTCCAAATGGGCTTCAACCTTGTCAGGGCAGCAGTTGTTTGTGCGATCCTGGAGAGGACTTCCTGTCGAGACCCATTGTCTGACACAATGGCTCCTAAATATTTGAAGCTGTGCACTGTGTTGAGGGATTGGCCTTGTACTTTGATGTCCGTGTTGATGCCATTGGTGTTGTTGGTCATCATTTTGGTCTTCTCTGCACTTATTTCCATTCCATAAGCTCTGGAGGTGGTGTCAAGCCTCTGTACAAGCTGTTCAAGTTCTTGTTCCTCTCCAGCCAATCCATCAATATCATCCGCAAAACGAAGATTGGAGATTGCTCTGCCCCCTATGCTGACTGTGCCTTCGTGATCTGCTAGAGCATCTGACATGATGCGCTCTAGGAAGATGTTGAAGAGTGTTGGAGAGAGTAGGCATCCTTGACGCACACCGATTGTTGTTCTGAACCAGTTTCCGATGACGCTGTTATGGAGGACTGCACTGGTAGCCTTGTCATACAGGCTTTTGATGACTTCTATAATTTTAGGGCTGATGTTGTAAACTTTCATGGTTGCCCATAGAGCTGCATGCCAGACTCGGTCAAATGCCTTCTTGAAGTCTATGAACACATGATATAGATGTTGTTGGTGCTGTAGGTATTTCTCACAGATTATTCTGAGGTTGAAAATCTGTTCAGTGGTACTTCGCCCTGCCATGAATCCTGCTTGTTCTTCAGCTATGATTTGTTCAGCTTGTGGTTTCAACCTGTTGAGTATTATTTTCAGGAGGACCTTGCTGGGATGGCTGATGAGGCTGATGGTGCGGTAATTTTCACACTCCTGAAGGTTACCTTTTTGGGGAAGAGTGATGACAAGCGACTGGGTCCATGGTGTAGGCCATTCCCCACTCTGCCAGATCTTGTTACAGATAATGGTGAGAGCATCAGTCATCGCTTCTCCTCCTGCTTGTAGCAGTTCCGCTGGTATGTTGTCCACTCCCGCTGACTTCCCTTTCTTCAGCGATTGCACTGCTGCCTCAACTTCTTCCCGGAGAATTGGGAGGATTTCTTCTTCTTCTCTGCTCTCGGGACATGCTAGAACTGATGGGTCTCCATTTGGTGTATGGTTGTAAAGGTCAGAGCAGTACTCTGTCCATCTGTCCAAGACTTCTTGTTCTTCTGTAAGGCAAATGCCAGACTTGCTTTGGATAGTGGAGACTTTGGGCTGTTTAACACTTGTCAGCCGCTTCACCGTCTGGTAGGCCTTCTTGCTGTTGTTCTTGTTCAGATTGTTCTCTATTTCCTGGCATTGATCTTCTATCCAGTTCTCCTTTGCTGTGCGCATGCCTTTTCGGATGTCATTGTTGATTTTTCGGTAGACATCAGCTCCCTGTGAGGTGTTCTTTTTCTTTTTTAACTCTCTTCGTTTATCACATAGATCCAAAAGTTCAGGTGTGATCCACGGCTTCTTCTTTGGTCGGTGCTTGCCAAGGATCTCAGTGGCGGCATCTGTTACAGCTGAGTTGAAGGTATTGGTCATGGTGTTGACATCTACTTCGCCTGCCCCCAAAATAAGCAGTGGTGCAAATTTCCCTCCAATTGTGGCCTGAAATATTTTTGCCACCTCCGGGTCTTGCAGTTTGTCCAGGTCGAACTTCAGCCTAGTGCACTTTGCTGTATTTACTCTCTTCAAATGGAGCCGGAAAGACATCATCACGAGATCGTGGTCACTTCCAATGTCTGCTCCTGGAAAAGTGCGTGTCCTGCCAATGTTGATGCTTGATCTGAAGCGTTTCTTGACCATGATGTAGTCGATCTGGTTGTGATGTTCCCCGCCGGGACTGTGCCATGTCCATCGTCTGGATTTTTTGTGGAGACCAAGCGTGTTTGCCAGTACCAGATTGTTGTATCTGGCAAATTCCAATAGCCTCAGACCCCTGTCATTTGTCTCGTTGTTGCAGTGGGGTCCGCATGTGTCTCCCCAGTTGTGGTGCGCATCTTGGCCAACCTTAGCATTCCAGTCGCCTTGCACTATGACTATGTCCTTCTTCGGCACTTGGTCAAGGACCGCCTGTATATTTTCATAAAAATCCTCCACTTCGCTGTCTTCATAGTCTGATGTTGGGGCATAGGCCTGGATGATGGTAATGTTGAAAGGGGTTGCTCTCAGACGGATGGTAATGAGTCTACTGGAGACTGGGCGGCAACCCATGACAGTGGCTAGAATGTTCTTGTGGACCAAGAATCCAACGCCGTGTTCGTGCCTGTCATCTCTACCGCTGAAATAGAGCTTGTGGCCTTTGTCAGTCGTTGTTTCACCTAGGCCTTTCCAGCGCAGTTCGCTGATACCTAGAACGTTCCATCGATAGTGGTCCAGCTCGTGGGCCAGTTCTTCTAATTTTCCTTCCGCAGTTAGGGTCCTGACATTCCAGGTTCCTATGACGATGTTGTTTCTCGTGCGGATCTTGCTAATTTGTCCATCAGTAGCATACTTTTCACCTCCGTCCTGGTGGCCAACGGAAGGCGCGGTCCTTGTGTAGCCGGGCGACGACCGATCCGGCATGGAATTAGTGGATAGCCTCATCATGTGTTGTGTCTTGGGCAAAAAAAAGACCTGGCAGGGCCCAATCCTCTCCAGGCTGTTGGCCACAGCCGAAATCCACGAATACAGTGTGGCTCGCCTTGGCCCTGAGCACGTGGTCGTTGAACCTGTAGTAACGTGAGGTTCCTCCGCCCTGGCCGGTGACTTCTGTGTAGAAGACTTTCGCCCAGTGATGCCGTGCTAACATCACCCCTGTTAGTCGCCTCTTACGACACGCCGGGAAACGTTGGATCTATTCTATCTATTCTATTTGCCCGAACCCACAGAGCTGAGAATGTAAATTTAAGAAATGTTAATTCTCGAAAGTTGATAGGTCCTTTTAGAAATAGTTTTACTAATGTTTAAAATATGTTGCATCGAAACAAATTATTGTATAAAGCCACACCAAGGAGCTTATGACATTGAACTCCTTGCAGAAGAAGAAGAAAAAGAGATGGGCTTTTACTAGTGGGTATGTTACACGGTTATTTATCAATGGTTAATTTAGCACCAATGCTTGAATCTTGATAGGTGTAACTCGAATTCGTTTATCCACGCAGCCTGTTCACTCAGCAACAAGGCAGGAGTCGTCGTATAAAGTTTTCCAACTTTATTCAGCAAACATCAAAAACTGCATACAAGATCGCTTTTCGAAAATCACTTCAAAGATCATCATCAAGAATCAACCTTACAAGCAGACAGAGCATTACTTATATAACCTCTCTGCATTCGAGGAAAAATTCGAACATTCCCACATGACACAATAATATTCAATCAAAACAAAACTCGTCACCGGACCATGCACTGTCTTACGTCATTCGGTTAGGAGAATCGCTTAGCTATTACCAGAATTATCTTGAAGCTTCGGTCGATAATAAATAAGTACTTCCAAAAAAATCTCAACAATATCGACCGACGAAAATTATCAACATTATACAAAGTTTCTTCTAGCAATGCAAAATCAAATCGAAGGTAAATACATTCTGTTATTGCATGCTTTGCAAAATAAAATGATGGGATCTATCGTGCGCGTCTCAATCGTAGTAGGGTATAATAGGCCGCGTTATTGCCTAGTACTTGTTTAAACCTATTTTGAACGTTTTTCTTTATTAGCCACTGATTTATTGTTTTAACTAAATTTGATATGGATGTCTTGAGGGGATTGTTGTGATAGTAGAAGTAGGTATTTCGATGTAAGTATTGTAATTGTTGTTATCATACTTGACTTTCATCATCTTCCTGTTAAATACACAGTAGCTGCAGTAACATGCGCTCCATTGATATGACCTGAAGATCAGTATATGAATACGGGAGGAAAGGAGGGTGGAGAAAGGGGAGGAGAGTCTCGCTGCAAGGCTGTAGTCAAGAAGCACTGAGAGAGAGAGAGAGAGAGAGAGAGAGGGAGAGAGAGAGAGAGAGAGAGAGAGAGAGAGAGAGAGAGAGAGAGAGAGAGAGAGAGAGAGAGAGAGAGAGAGAGAGAGAGAGAGAGAGACATTTGACGTTTGGACATCGTCCGTGTGTTGATATTCTGGGGAAGATACGTTTATCTTACTAGGGGGTAAGACTTAATGATAGATGGGCGATGAGCTACCACTATCGATCGTTCTTTTACCAGAATTCCGAAAGTTGTGTGAGAGACAGATCACGGCACTTTGGTCACATAAAATTTATATTTGTTCTCGGGATTTTTAGTATCATTTGGCTCAACTTGAGAACCGGTGATGACTATTCAAAAGACTAGATTATTATGTCTCGAGAGAAGAAAACTAATAGCTACACAACAATACAAATAGAATGACACCAGTAGTATGTATGTAATTTCACTTTTTATATATTCAACACAAACTTTAACATTTCTGCATTAACCGGTAAATTAATGATTAATATAGTTCGAAGTGCTGGGAAAGTTCTTTAGCAGGTTTTCTTCATCCTGTGCTAAATGCGGTTACGATTTTCTCTGTTCATAGTTTACTAAATGTTCGAGTGGTTTTCTAGGTTTCTCGAGGGTAAAATTCAGATGGCATTTGCGGGTGACTTATCTACTCTGGCGGTGAGTCGGGTCGCTTTTGTAGCTGTGGGGTTCGGACGTGGCCAGGTAGACTCTTGATTGTTCTCCTTTGGTGCCACGGGAGCGAAGGTCAGGCGTTCGTCTCCACAAACCTTATGATCCCAGAGCCGACCTGTAAACGTCGGAGCTCTGGCTACAATATTCTCGTTAGCTATAAGTGTGCGGTCTCCTCTGCAAAGTGTCTATAGCATCAGACACCTGCAGGGTTCCCATATGCACAATTCGATTCGAATCTTAAGGCTAAGATACATCAAACCACATGCATACTGTCTCAGAAACAATAATCTGTTTCTGTAACTATATATATCAAGAACATATTATCAATACATGGCAATCAATATACAATAAACATACACATATCAAAACTACTAGTGTTATCTTACTTGTAGACTCTGGGACTCGTGAAATCGTCTTTTACGTCTCTAGCACTCTCTAGATGAGATGGAGATAGACGGACACTGCAGTTTGTTCCTTTGGTCGACCCTCACAGCTGGGCAGTTCGTTTGCGACTGACTAGCTAAGATTGGGGCCCCAACGATCTGCAGGAGTTCCTTATTCTTCTTGACCAATCGTTTAACTCTCGTCTTAGTTAATCTCGCACATACGGGATTAATCGTTTTATTATTAATATTTTCTCCCCCCCTACCCTATTCACTAGACACACATAATTATCCTTGAAGTGGAGTGTCAGGGGTAGAGTGGCTGATAGATATAATCGCTATAAGCTGAGCCTAGGCTACTTAGTGTCTCAATGACTCTGGTCGCAGTGAAGTAGGCTAGCTAACAAAGATGAAGTTATGGTCAGTTTGACCAAAGTATGCTATTTAGTCTTGGATCGCTAAGTCTGTTAGATGGTATCTGGAACGGTTGGCGGTGTGACTGTCTCAAGGAAGTTAATTTGACATGTGTTGGCTGCTTTTTAGATAACTGTTGAACTAACGTCCAGTTTCATTCGATGGTATCTATGTTTCGCTATGCTAATTTCCTACATTTTTGTCGTCACTATTTCTGCTGTTACAGTCCGTTTATTTTTCCAAAAAGAATAATTACACATTACAAACACCACTTCTTCGGGCCAGCAGCCCATAAAAGAAATGGTTGGTCACATGGTAGGTAAAAGTTCAATAATATAATTCTGTCATCATTATAATGGTGTATCCTATTATGTCATCCTCTCGTAAAATTCGGTTCGTAACTTTAGTGCATGAAAAACGAAAAGGCTTAATCGCCACATACAAAATTTTGATCTCTGCAAAACATGTCGATAAGACTGGACAAAAAACGTCAGATACTTTGCTCTTAAGTCATCATACAGAGAACAATCAGAAATAAAATGATCTTCGCTTTCCACAACATTGCAGTATGTACACAATGCATTTCCTTCTGTTTCGTTAAACATTACTCTAAAGAATGAGGCCTTCAAAGGTAGAACACCAAGCCGGAGCTTAATTAAACAATCTCTAAAACATTTTATATGCATAAAATCAAGATAATCTTCAGTCTGAAAAACTTCTTTAAACATTCTATAATTCTTATAAGCTTCTTCTGACGAAACAGAGCTATCCCATTCTTGTATAAAAGTATCTTTCATTCTCTGTTTCACTAGGCTAACAAAAGTATTTTCGCACCCAACGCTCTGTTGTGCCCAAGCATAAGCGAAACCAAGAGAAAATAAGGTGTTTTTAACTTTAGTTACCCAGCATGATTTTCCCCTATCATCTAAATTAATTAGCATCTGGTATGCTTGCTTGGGTATGTCACGAATAAAGGATGTTGGGGGGGATGACGATTAGCAATTATTCCCCCGCGCTGTGTTGCCTCCCTTGTCTAGGCCAACTCGCGGCGACATTCAGGGAAATAATGCTGGGAATACTAAGGAATGATAGACAGTCAAAAGGCCAGACGAGAAGAAGATAAACTAAACTAGCAGAGAATTTGAAACAAGGGGGAGTCAGATGTTATAATATAATACTGGTCAATTTATTAAATAGAAGTAGGTCGGCCGTATTAGGTAAGCTTAAGGCTGAGTCACTGGTAATTGTCTATAAGCGTCCAGAGTATCTTGGAGCTATTCTGGGTTGGCAGTTTGGGGGATACTAGGGCGATTGAGGACTGATGTCATCACTAGGCAGGAGGGTATCTGGATTCTGCGCGTGGCTAGCCAGATTATCTCTGAATTGTGGTGTGCGCTTGGTGCACACTTAGCTGGAATAGTGTAGGGGCGGAGGTTGTCTCTCGGTTCTGGATGGCGATGATGCAATGTTTCAGGCGTTAGCGTCAGTTTGGCCAATGCAGGTCACTGGGCCAACTTCTTGAGTAACAGGATGTTTGGTGCGATGCGGCCTTCGTTGCTGACCGTTGGCGGAGTTTCGTTTCATACGCTTCTCAGTGACGACCAGGTTATCTGGGTCGCACGCAGCGGGTCTTGAGTCTCGTAGCAGCCGGTATAGGAGCCCGTTCTGTAACATAGTATCAACTCAAGATCAGCGGTGTACACACACTCTGGATGCTGCGCCGGTTAGCGCGCATGCCAATCAGATTTTCAAACTTGGAATCACCGGCCAAGAGTTGACCGGTTCGTTCCAACAGTCCAACAATTGCAACAATGGCTATGGGGCTTTGGTGGAGTTTACTGGCGGCCGCTAATAAATGATAACTTTGGCGCCTTAAGATGGGGTGATGGACAACAGGGGTAGATATCTACACAATAGGAACATGGGAGAAGCAAAGGGGATAAATACAGGACAATGGGGGTTGTAGGCAAGGGTGCTGTACTGGGGGACTTTAATCTAGGTGGTGAGACAACATGGCATGGGAGATTTATACAAGGGTCTAGCAGGGAACATACAGGTATAAATACAAACATGGCATGGAGGGCAATCAGAATGCAGATAATATATACAGTGAATAAAATGCATACCACAAGCAACACATCAAGACAAACCACAAACACGAACGTACATATCTACAAGACATACGAACATGTGGGGAAATCGACGGGTGATGGGAATGCTAAATGATATGAAGTAAGTTTCCTCTCTTACCTTGACCAAGAACGGGTAGAACACAAGAATATTGCCGAGGCTCAGGGGTCACAACGTGGTGTGGCGTGTCCTTGGCAGGCAGTTGTGCTTACGGAGGCTGACGGCTGAAGACTGACCAAGTGATTTGGCTAGTTGGCGGCTTCAGGGCGATTCCCGAGGGGCGGGGCTTAGTTGGCTTAGCCGGCGGGCGAGGTAATGGAGACGAGACGCAGGCAGCGCCAGAGATAATTGTCTGTTTGTGACAGGGTAACATCTCTGAATTTAATTTTAGAAGCTTTAGCCAATATTTCGTGCACCTTACACCACTGTTAACATACAGTGGGAAGCGTCCGGTCTCTCCATAAATAAACTTGTTGTGTACTCCTATGGGTACGTTGAGAAATCTTTTGCAAGCCAAGGTATGCACCCTCTCTATATTTTCTAGCCTGTTTAGACCCCACAACTCTGACGCATAGAGCAAAATTGGTTGTACTTGTGCGTCAAATATTTTAAAATAGCATGTTCTGGATATTTTTCTTTTAGTTTTGAAATGTTCCTTAGGCATTCAAAACAAGCCCGCCTGCCCTTAACTGCTAGGGCATTCACACCTTTGTTAATACTCATCTTTGTGGTAAAGACAAAACCAAGATACAGTGAACTTCGGATATAGTAAAGTGCCCTGGGACCCAAAAAATCTTTAGTATAACCGAATATTTAATATAACCGAAAATCCGTTTACAGTAAAGTTTTTAAAGTTTACTTTACTATAACCGAAACTTCGTTTATAATACAGTTTTAGAGGTTTACTTGACTATAACCGACTTCGTTTATAATAACGATTTTAGAGGGTTAATTTAGCATAACCGAAACTTTGTTTTTGTTTTAATTTAACGTTTACTAATCCGACACTCTCATTATAAAGGGATAGAAAACGCTGGTCTAAAGTGTATGTGGGTGCACAGGGCTGGATCAATCCATGTTCGAGGGAGGGGGTGGGGTGGGGTGCTAGTCTAGTTCTTTTTAAAATGTATGGTACAGAGTGGTAAAACACCACAAGTAAAACTCGTGGCGCAGTGGATACGTCGCCGGTTTCCTATGCCGAAGGTCGCGGGTTCGATTGCCGCAAGGGGCGAACGTATGTGACTTAGGTACGAGACTATTGAGGTCACCGAGGGTTTTCTCCGGGCACTCCGGTTTCCTCCCTTCCTTCAATAATGGTACAGGATGCAGTCAATATAAAAATTTCAAAAATAAAAATTCGATTTTCTTCCGTCTTCTAATAGCGATCTCCCTGCCTGTACACCACCTGTTTGAGTGATGTATGTGTATTTGGTGTGTGTGAGGGTAAAATGAGACAGGTGAGCGTGTATGTTGGTATAGATCGCCGCGCTTTGAGCCTTGGGGAAAGGCGCGTACATAGCATAGCATCCTGTCCTGTCCTGTAACTAACTGCCTTACATAACGTATTTCCAGTTGAACAAAAACTTCCATCTCCTACTTTCTTTCTTTTTTTTTAAATTAATTAATTTATTTTTTTGTTGTTGCCAAGGGGTGGGGGTGGGGGTGGGGGATGCTGCAGCACTCCTAGCACCCCCCCCCCTACCCCCTGGATCCGGCCCTGGTGCAAGTAAAGAAGAAGAAAAGCAAAACAAATCGGTGAACAAAATAATGACTTCTCGAATTTCCATCTTTTACCAGGATTTCTGCAGACTGTAATCGTCTGTGTGTCTATTTGTCTGTGTGTTCACGTAACTCAACATCGTTCTAAATTGAGCTGACATTTGGCGCGTTATATACATGTACATTGGAATTGGATCCCATTAATTGATTAGATTCACATAGTTGAACAGTTAAAATAAGACAGTGCAAATCGAACGAATCGCTTTCGTTATTACATATTTTAATTTAGATTAATATTTCTGTGTTGGTTTGTTGTCCCTTGCTGAATTCCACACGAAAACTATGTTTTCCCATTTTAAAAAACACCCCCACCCTCCCCAGCTCCAGCCCCACACCCCCGGACAGCCGTCTATAAGTCGTCGTGGAGACGTTTGTCTTACCAGAGTTGCCAAGAACAAAATTCAAAGTATTTGAGTGGTTGGACAAGCAAGCTCTCTCTCTCTCTCTCTCTCTCTCTCTCTCTCTCTCTCTCTCTCTCTCTCTCTCTCTCTCTCTCTCTCTCTCTCTCTCTCTCTCTCTCTCTCTCTCTCTCTCTCTCTCTCTCTCTCTCTTTGTCGAACATGGCCTTTTCAAAATTTAGATTTTCTTCTTCTTTGTGTTTCCCTTCCCCCCCCCCCCACCCCCTAATGGGTATTACCTATTGCTATCGTAATTACAGGTAAATAGCAATTACGTTACTTGAGTGAACATTATGAATATGCACTCATCGTCAAGATCTATTGTTTCTGGACACAGCCACATGATAACAAGTGATATTTCACGAAAGTGAAAAGGTCCACGGAAATCCACGGGAAATAGCTGAAAAAGATACCTTTTTTTAATGAACACTTGCAGTAGGCCCATTGTCCCTTATTGGATTCCATTACGCTCACATATGTTGATTGATTATTTTTGTTTATTAACTCGGGTATTATAAACTCTTCAAGAATACCTCTCTTACAACCCAGTTTGTGTATATTGATTGAAATGTTACAGTATTATTTGTTTATGTCCGTGTGTGTAAGTTCACGTGTGTGTGAGTGTGTGTGTGAGAGAGAGAGATAGAGAGAGAGAGGGTAAGAGAGAGAGAGAGAGAGAGAGAGAGAGAGAGAGAGAGAGAGAGAGTCCATTACCGATAAGAGATAACATGTGAGCCTTCGTGTCCTAATTATTTCAAACCAACCTTTTAATCGGAAGGATAAATCATAAAAGTAGATCATGAATTGTACATGTTGTACTATCGTCATTGTGGAAAAAACAAAAAGCTCAAAAAATTAAAGCAAACAAAGACATGAACAAAACCTAAACAATATGGTGGATTTTAAAAAAAGATGGTTTGTCTTGCAAAGCCATGCAACAGCTTAGGAATAAATCTCTTCTTTACTTCTCATTTGAAAGTGCAGTCCAGTCAAAACGTTGGTTTCCCAGTTCTCCATTGATTCGGATTCATCTCAGTACAAAAGGTATAATTATAATGTGTTCAACTTATAACACCCTTATTTAGTCATAAACCCATTTCATCATGTATAGCGAAAGTGAAGTCTAATTTGCTTTGTAAGTTTCTAAGCTAGGTACTCTTTTTCTGCCAAACAGTTAAATCTCTCCTTCAGTTTTTCACTCTCCTTCATAATCACTGTTACTGTTGATGCGGAAATTCCAAATTGTTCAGCAATTTTTTTTTTTTCATCTTTTCATCTTCAAGTGCGTGAATTAAATCTATTTTAAGCTTCAGGGTAAGCGTGACGTGACGATGTTGCGGTTGCGTCATTATGAACGTCAGTATCTCTCATTAAACTTTAATACAGTAATCTCCCTTGAAACTTTATTATAAGCGGCAGCAAAACTCGCCAGGGGCCTTAGAAAACACTTTATTATAAGCGGACTTTACTATATTTTTTTTATTATATCCGATTTTTAAAAACAGAGATAAAGAAGAGTTTTGGTCGGGACCAAGACTGGACTTTACTAAAACCGAATATTTACTTTATCCGGCCTTTATTATATCCGGAGTTCACTGACTACCTCTAAATAATTTCCATCGAGATGCCATTTTTCAGATTTCACTAAGAATACTCCTTTACGAAAAACTATTACTTTAGTCTTGTCTATATTAATGTTTAAATACAACCTTTTGCATGCATCATTTAGAATATTTATCTGGTTCTGTAACCCTCTTGGAGTGATTGACATCAGCACAATATCGTCAGCAAATAATAACAAGAAGAGATCTATCAAGTTAGGTAATAACTGAATTCCATGCATACCGTCACTGCTCACAGCTGTTGCTACTTCATTAATAAACAAAGAAAACATTTCTGGGTTAGGGTTAGGGATTGTCCACAATCCTGCACAGAAATCGACCGGTTGCTTGCCGGTGCTGTAGGCTATCGCACGGCATGATGCACAACTGATTTTGTACGCTCACAATAATGAAAAAACTTATAAAAATGTCAATATATCCACGCAGGTTTGGAAATGGCCGCCATACCTGATCACGCCAACCACGTGACCGGAGAGAGAGAGAGAGAGAGAGAGAGAGAGAGAGAGAGAGAGAGAGAGAGAGGTCACGGCCCTAGTGATAATAATTATGCTAGCTCCATATGCGCTGTGTTCTATATTAGAGATTCAAGTGCATGCTTTTGTACAATTAAAAAAAAAGCCTTTTCCTAACCACCATCTCAAATACCTAAACAAATTAAGAGTGTCGAGGTGATGACGTGAGGCAGGTGTACACGAAAAAATTATATAAATCCGTCCTCCAAATTCTGACCAAATGCAGCCAACGAACACGCACAGCAGGACAGACAAGTCGAAAACAGCATACCACTTATTCATGTATTGTATAGCGGCGGTATAATTAATTATGCTGAAAGATCCTTAAATCATGAGGGAAACCATTTGACAATGACCAATCTCATTAACAAAACAAGAGAAAGACAGAAAGAAACAACACCAACAATAACAATTGCTTGATCGGGCCTTTGACAGTGCAAAATTATAGCAAGTTGGAGTTTTGGGCGACTTCAATTAGATTCTGATTGCGGCCATCTGAGCTAATAAGCATGCAATATACAAACAAAAGAATTAATTCAAATAAAATTGCAGTGAGCGGCGAGTTTGGACAACAGGTCTTTCCTGCATCGATGAAACACGCGATGAGAAACCACATCAAGCGCCTGTGTATGACGGCCCACTGTGTCGACTCTCTCTTCTTATACCTCAATTCTCCTACAACCAGCGATGGCGATGCTCTTCTTTGGGACGTCGATGGAGACGGTTTGGTGAGATGATGATGATGATAATGATGATGGTGATGATGATGACGCTGATGATGACGATGATGGTGGTGGTGATGATGATGATGATGATGATGATGATGATGATGATGATGATGATGATGATGATGATGATGATGATCTCTGTGCTCTCAACCGCAACTTCAGTTCTCCGACTACGAGCTACGTGTTTTTCACGGTTGCTGCTGCCGTTAAATTTGGTGGTGGAGATGATGATGATGATGATGATGATGATGATGATGATGATGATGATGATGATGATGATGATGATGATGATGATATTGACCTGACAACGTGGTTAAATTGAGAACTCAAACCGTTTTCTTAGTTCTCTTCATCGATGTCCTTCCCTCGATCTCACACCATCTCACTCTTCTTCTTCTTCGCCTTCTTCTTCTTCTTTCCCTTCTCGACGTATTTCTCCATTTCCTGCCTCTCTTCCTTTTCTTCTGGCTCCCTCCTCCTCTTTCGTTTTCTTTAGTGAATCACGTTTAGTTTGTATTGTAGGATATAATATTATAAATTATCTTTATAAGCCCCATCAACTTAATTAATAATCCAGTTTGCTCTTCCCATTCCAGGCGGAGGAGGACGAGGTGTACAGTGTGGAAGAGGTGCTGGACGACCTAGCAGACTGTGAAGCCAAACAGGTGACGGTCGTGGTGGACCAGAGCTTCTCCGGACAGTTGCTGTCTGCGCTGCGCCTCTCATTTGACCACCGCAATATGCGGATCTACGTTAGTGGCAAGTCCAACGAGTATGCGTATGAGGGTGAGCTGACACGCTTCTGGGCAGCCGCCAACCACACCGACGCCTGTTCATCCGATGTCCATGCTGTGAGTGAAGCTAATTTTGTAACACAATACTACTCCTACTACTGCTACTAATAGCACTATTAGTCTACTACTACTACAACAAGACATGGATTCTCGAGAATTTAAAAAAAGGCCGTCAGGCGGTCAATCACCACGCTCCCGAAACACTGTAAACAATACCAGCGTTATAATGATTGTATCTTGAAAAAAACATCTTGCAAGGAACAGTGGAAGGAGGCAGGCGCAGAAGACGCCAAAGACAGAACGGGACTAATGATGTTAAAAACTAAAAAGGCGCTAGATAAGCATGCTACGCCTCCTGACAGCTGCAGACAGACTGATTTTGCGTCAGCATCCATCATGTCTCACCCTCAAGAACCCGACCGGTTGCAGTACTGATAATAATGATGATGATGATGATGATGATGATGATGATGATGATGATGATGATGATGATGATGAGCACAGTGCGTCAGCAACGCCACCCCCACCCTGAGTGTTCTTCTCTCCCACACACGTATTGAGCTTATGATGAGGCTGGTGGCTGGTGGTGATGAGGGAGTGGGATGGTGGGGAGGAAGTGTGGGGGTGGATAAGTACCGAGTCAGCAGCTGCTACTCTGACACTTTGGAAGTCCTAGGAGCAGCAGTCCGGACCCAAAACATCTTATTTGTCCTAGAGCCAATAATCCAAACTGATTTTAGATTGAAATCCTTTATCGTTGGGAAGAACATATAGGCATGTACTTCTGAAAATTCTGTTATAGCACGTGTTTGGCTCCTTTATAATTTTTAATGATGTAAAATAGTAATACCTGATATATCAAATGAAGATTACATATTTAACCCAAAATCCTCTCTCTTTCTCTCTCTCTCTCTCTCTCTCTCTCTCTCTCTCTCTCTCTCTCTCTCTCTCTCTCTCTCTCTCTCTCGCTCTATCTCTCAATCTCACTCTCAGAAAATATTATTTATTAAAAAAAACACCACAACTTTAAAGCACATTAAAAGTATATTTTACTTTGTTTCATTTAGTTATTGAACTAACAGTTCATATTTTAAGTATTATTTTATTTTACTAGTCAGATTAGGAGAGTAGTTAGGATAAGTTTGAACGAGTTCAATTGCTCTTCTGAAATCCATAATAATAAAGATCAGTATTTCGGCCGTCATTTTTAAATTACAATGTTTACGTACTTTATTAATATTTACGTTTCCGTTTAATTCATTCTTCTTACTATATATGCTGTCGCCCAAATCCTTAGTCGCAAAAATTTGGCTTCTAGGGGATCTATGCATGAAAAGAGACTAAACGTTTAGTTCCGTACTATAGCCTAGTTCGGTTCTATTGCCCATAGTCCGGTATGCAGGAAAGCGGCCTACCAAAAGTTCCGTCCTAAATTACCGACTAAACAGCCCCAAATTTAGTCCTCCTGCGATCAGGACTACCACCGAGAGTTTCGAACTAAAGTAGAAAACAATATGGCTGCCGACATACTATTACTGAATCGGTATAGACGTGCTCTTCGTCGAAATCGCGTTTTTCGTGACAGATCGCATCCACTGGAGATTTTTAATGATGCTCAAGTTTTGAAGGGGCTTCGCCTGCCACGACACACAATTTTCGAATTGGCCGAGGAGCTTGATATAGCATTCCCTTTGCCAAGACGAGGAAGTTTGTCATCTGTGTTGCAACTGTGTCTTGCCTTAAGTTTCTATGGAACGGGATCTTATCAACGTGTTGTGGCCGACCTGATAGGGGTGGACCAGTCCACAGCCTCAAGAACCGTCGATAAAGTTACGAATAGCTTATACAGACAAGTGAAAAACTGGGTTTATTCCAAGACGTCTGATTTTATGTCTTTCCATCGCTTTCGGACGGCGTCGAGCGAGCGACCTATTCCGCCGATCGCATTTACTGTGAATGCTATTTCCTCCCAGGCCTGCCGCTTTTTTTTTTCTTTTTTTTTTTCCAAATTCCGCTTTCTTGGATGTCTGTCTGAGGGCCTCCCAGTGGTCAGAAACACCTACGACGATCGCAGAAACCTCCTGCGGGGAAAAAATTGCACTTTTTTCCTTCTTAGGCGTTGGCGTGGTAGCATTGGAGGCCATCTTGAATATGAAGAATTTAGCGGAGTAACCTCTCTTGGATAAGAAAAAAAACGTAGCCGAGTAGCCTCCCTTCGAGAGATGCGCAGGCTATATCAGGATAGTTCGGTACTATCAAAATTTAGTTCGAGACTGAGAAGTCTCGAACTATTCCATCGTAGTGCATACCGGACTATGAAAATAAATAGTACCGAACTACAGAGTTCCGAACTATGGCATAGTTCCGTACTAAAATAGGTCGGTTTCATGCATAGATCCCTAAAGCTTACCCGTCAACTACCATCTTGGACGGGAATCCAGAGCTAATACCCAAATAATTACACTAAATGTGAATACATTACTTTTAATATTATAATTTTCTCTCTGGCTCCAGGCTAGTCCAGTAGCGGTGCATCGATCCAGCCCAAAAATGGTGGAAGGCGATCAGGGCAGGATTCGAACCACGATCTTCGGCGCTCCGTGCCACGCGCGTCCGCCGTTTAGCGCCAGGGAGCTTCGACAGCAGTACTACGGGTGTCAGAACTTACCAACCTCCGTGTGGCTCCGCGCCATCCTCCAGTCTTCGCCACCCAGCACTATTTTAGATCACGCACATGATGACGAGGACTATGATTATGACGACGAAGCCAAATGAATTCATTACAAGCTTTGGAAAAGAGAAAATGAAACCCTCTTTTGTGGAGAGAGCAGACAAAGTAAAACCTGTTTTGTGGAGAGAAAAGAGACGAAGTAAAGCCTGTTTTGTGGCGACAAATGATGTGATCCGCGTGAAGAGGTGTGGTTGGATTTGCAGATGAAAGAGTGCGGGGTGATGATGGCGATCACAAACATGACAACGAAGTCTCTTCGTTTAAAAACAGCTTTCACGCAATTTTTGCAAAAGATACATTGTTTAATATATTGTATTTCGTACTAGGGTGTTGTACTAACTTTAAGTATATATACTGTGTCAAATATGTACACTGAAGGCAAATACAAACGCACAGACTAGCGATTTTTAAGGAGGTCGAAATTTTGATTTTGATATGTGTGCCAAACGTTCAGAAACATTTAAGAGGAAAACGAGATCCTTATAAGAAATATCTTCTCTAGGCGGCCAATATAACAATTTTCATTGTAAACGTTTCTTAAATATTACGGGTCCTTTAAGGCAGGGGCCAGACGCTGGTTGTTTACTTGTGATTGGGATCCAGATAAAATCAATTAACTTTTTTAATGTAATGTGGGCTTAGTTTACTGTCAAACATATAAATATAATTATGATAGGTTTTCTGTGCGACCACTGGACGAAAACCACCTACTTTTAAAACCACATACTTTTAAAACCACCCAACGTGGAATGTGGTCCATGAATGTTATAATTGTGTAAATTATATGCACCTACGTGAAACCGATTGTGCATTCGAACCCGACAAAAAAAGCATAATTTTTTAAGAACTTTCCTTCTGTTATGGGTGGGTTCAGAATTAGGCGTTTTTGTCTAGTGATCGCACAGGAAACCATTCGACAGCGAACTGACCCCACATTAACGTGCTGTAAAGCAATGCTTATTTTAATAATAATAATAATAATAATAATAATAATAATAATAATAATAATAATAATAATAATAACGGATTTTTATATAGCGGGTACTCCAGCCTACGACCAGACTCACCGCGCTTTACATAGTCATTACATAAAAATACATTCACTCGATCAAACATAGCTTTTGCTACGATACACCAAAAGACGGAACAGTAAAAGTAAAAACTATTTACAACTATGTACACAAATGACAAAAAAGACAAAAATATAATAGCAAGAACCTATTCACAGCTATTTATATGCCCGGTTAGACCCAGGAAGGAAAACAGTATAAATATTTACAGCCGTGTACACACGTGCGGATCAGACAGAGGCAAAAGAGGAGAGAATGGCAGCGGGATACAAATCAGTGTGAATAATGCAGTTTGAAGAGGTGGGTTTTGAGGGCCTTTTTGAATGCCTGTGTTGATTGTATGTTGCGGATATGGGAGGGAAGGAAATTCCACTGCTTGGGTGCGAAGTAAGCGAATGCAAGTTGGCCGTATTCTTAGTGCGGGTGACGGGAACCTTGAGTGTGCGAGTGTCAGCAGAAGATCTTAAAGTGCGTGAAGGAGAGTAGACAGACAGTAGATCAGCAAGGTAGGAAGGACAAGAATCTGTGAAGAAGTTGTGACAGAGAACAGAGAGTTTGTACTCTATGCGTGCTTGCACAGGAAGCCAGTGAAGGGAATGTAGTAGAGGTATGATGTGATCGCGTTTCTTTGCTCGGAATACTAGTCTAGCTGCTGAGTTCTGAACCTTTTGTAGTTTGTCAATGATATGTTTTGGGGAGCCGGCGAGGAGAGAGTTGCAATAGTCAAGACGAGAAAGGACGAGAGCGCAGACTAGGGGTTTGGTGGCAGTGACTGTAAGATAGTGGCGAAAGGAGCTAATTTGGCGTATGGCCGTGTATGCAGAGCGACAGACGTTGGAGAGTGGTTGTTGAGGGACAGGTCATCGGAGAGAATGTAGGCGAGATTTCTCGCTGAGGATGAGAACTGAATGTTTGTTGTCCCTACTGTAAGCGATGGTGGGAGAGGCGAGAGTGAGGAGGAGGTGTTGTGCTTGTGAATGAGGAGGGCTTCAGTTTTATCGTCATTAAGCTTAAGCTTGTTGAGTGTCATCCATGACTTAATGTCTGTGATGCAGTTCTCCAAAGTCTGAACAGTGGAATTAATGAGAGAGGGGGCAGTGGATTTATCAAGTTGTGTGTCATCTGCAAATGACTGACTCTCAACAGCTTGCTTTCCGTGTTTTCCTTGTTTTCCGTGGCTTGGTGTACAGAGTGAATAACACCGGCTCTAAAACTGAGGCATTCCGCACACCAAGTCTGCTATGCTGGAGAAACAGCCATCGACAGTGACTGCTTGTGATCTGTCAGAAAGATATGAGTGGAACCAAGCCAGGACTGAGCCAGAGATCCCAAAGTAGTGTTAAAGAGTGTTAAAGAGAATGTGGTGGTCGACTGTGTCAAAGGCGGCTGAGAGGTCTAATAAGGTGAGAATGGAGACGTTACCATTATCTAAGGCAAGCAACAGATCATTGGTTACCTTTAGGAGGGCTGTCTCAGTGCTGTGGAAGGGTCGGTAGGCAGACTGGTTGGGGCAAAGTAAAGCGTTATCATATAGGTAGGCAAACAGTTGTTTGAGAACAATTTTTTCTATGACTTTGGACAGGAAGGAGAGGTTTGAAACAGGTCTATAGTTCTTTAGATTATTTTTGTCTAAACTTGTTTTTTTAAGGAGGGGTTTGATGACAGCCGCTTTGAGCACAGACGGAACAACACCAGGGGACACTCTCGTTGATAATGTGGGTAATGGTCGGGAGTAGAGGGTCAAGATTCTCTGTCAGCATGGGAGTAGGAATGGGGTCAAGAGAGCAAGATGTTGGTTTTGAGCTTAAGATGACTTTCTTGACTTCTTGCTCTGTTATTGGTTGAAAAACTTCCAACTTTGCGGTAGTGAGAGAAGGTGTGAATGGGTTAATGAGTGGGATCTCATGGCTATCAAGAGCGGCCCTTATGTCAGCCACTTTCTGTGTGAAATAATTACAAAATACATCTGGGAGCTGACATGGTGGATGCGTGGATGGGAGTGATGTTGCATTGCTCTTACCCCTCTTGCAAATGTCGAACAACTGTTTACTAGTTTCGCTGCTGCTAATTCTGTCGCTAAAGTACCGGGTTTTGGCAGTCTGGACTATTTTAGTGACCCGTTTTTTTGCGGCGGTGAAAATCTGCTTGCTGACTTCTAAACCTGATTTAAGCCACTTTTTCTCTGCTTTGCGTCGGTGTTTTTTCGCCTCGGAGAGCTCATTCTTAATAGACTCGTACCAGGGTGCTGACCGTTTTGCCTTGACCTTTTTCTGGGCAACGGGAGCATGCCGATCAAGCACCGCATGAAGTGTACTATTCAGCTGATCCACAGTGGGGCACAGTTCTGGGGTCACTTTAGCGGTAAGCTCTTGCTTGAAGGCATCCCTGAACATGGGGGAGGAGGGGGGGGGGGCTGCGACGCTTAGTTCGCACACGACACAGAAATGGTCAGATGTTAATTCTTGGGTAACTGAAGTTGATCTAACAACATTATCCTGAGGCCTATGCATAACCCAATCTATGATGTGACCCCGACTGTGGGTGGGTTCTGTGACTGACTGAGAAAGACTAAACTGATCTAAAAGTTCAATCATTTTTGCGGTGGAAGGTTGCTGGGGTTGGTCAAAGTGAAAGTTAATGTCTCCTAAAACTATGTATGTTCCTGACAGTGTGTTTTCAGACCGGTATCAAAATTTCATCGCGTTTTTGTGGAAACCATCAGTAGTAGTAAACAACTTTGTCCGACCATATAGTGGACCATGTCCGGCCTAGAGTGGACATTTTTCTATTAGGATCTGAAATCCGTTGTACTGTTAAAGGGACCCTTGACCACGCTCCTCGACCGATCCGTTTCACATTCACAGTGAACGTTGCCCCACTAAAAATTATTAGCTTGACTCCACCCCCCTAAAAAAAAAAGCTTTAAAAAGATTGTGGTTTTTTAAAATAAATAAATTCCGTTATTTTGTGTGCCTTTTTAACAGCAACTGCTTACTTATGCTCTAGCACTGAAAATACTATCTAGTAAATCGTAAAGCATATTGGTGTACAGTTAAACAGGGCAAATCATTCCATGTCAGCAGAAATTGAAAATTCAAACTTTAACGATTTTAGACCTTACAAATTCCCAGTCTGTGCGGTTGAGTATGACTTCTCAGTCATTGATGCATTGTGTCAAAAACTGAAGAAGACGTTTTGTTGTAATCAGAAAACTGTGGTGCCAATGAGTAATAACTTTACTACAGATAGCTTCGAGAAACAAATCACAGCACTCTTTCACAAAGCATGCACGTTGAAAAATACGATATATTATATGTATTATTAATGTAATTTATTTCATTTAAGGTATTGTACACAATGGTGATTTTAGGACATGTATAATAATATTGATGTGATTCCTAAATCAGTGTCAAAGCGCGCGGCCAATTGTAACCAGCAAACACGCTCACATATTATGGACACTCCTACATACGCGGCAACACACATTATGGACACTCCTACATACGCGGCAACACACATTATGGACATTCCTACATACGCGGCAACACACATAATAGACACTCCTACATACGCGGCAACACACATTATAGACACTCCTACATACGCGGCAACACACATTCATCATTCAAACATTTGGTGTAAAGGCAAGTCGCAATTTGAAGACAGAAAGGAAATCGAATTTTAGTTTTGAAATGTTAGGCACACTGCATCCAATACCATTATTCCAAAACTAAAAGTAACGTTTACTAAAATACTACTACACTGTAGCTTGTTGTTAATTTGTTGTAAAAACAGTTTGTGAAAACAAAATGAAAGTTACAGTCCTATTGCAAGGTATCAAGCAGGAGTTGCGAGAGGTCCAAGGGAAGCAATCATAACTTTCGTATTAATTTTTAAGAAAAAAAACTTTACCCTGACCAGGCTTCACCCCTAGTGCCTTTATGGTAAAGTGAAGGTGGAGAGGGGAGGCGGAGGGGCGATGCGATATGAAAAATGAACGTCCCCGGACTAAAAGCGTATAGGAGACGTAAATATGAAGCCATGATGAAGAAAAAGTCAAATCAATTGCCACAGGGCTGACCAAGTTGGTCGTTCGTTGCAGTTAAAATTTCGTTCGTTGCATGAAAAGGTGTTCGCACATGGCGGGAGCAATGTTGGTAATGCAGGCACGCTTGGTAGAAGCTGTGCGTCGGATCACTTGACGAGGGCGCGAGTACGTATGGCCATAGAGGAAGAGCCTAAAGGAGGGTAGGCAGAACGCGGGGAGACACTGGCCATGCTAGTTGCTGCAGTCAGAAGGACGCCCTTATCCACAGATGTCCCCACGTCGCCATATAGTAGTGAAAGAAACAGGGCTGCCATGGAAAGGAACGGCGACAGCAGAGCGTCGAGGCGCCTTTCGTCGAAAAGCAGCCACCGACCTGTTGATGGAGCTCTACAGGTCAGAAAATGAAGGTTGAGGTGATCGTATCGGCGTTTCTTACAGGTCGTCCTCGCTGCTTCGACTTCTGGACCCCTATATCCCGACGAAAGAGTAATGCAATAGTGTTCGGGGACTTCAATTGTTTTTATATAGAGAAAGCGGACAATCCTCCATTTTAGCAGCTAAGGCGCCTGTGGATCTGAACGTCTCTTAGAACAGGACTGCCACTCCTGCTCGGCGACAGTGCTGAGCTGGTGCTGACTGAGACAGGGTTGTTTCAGCTGGTTTTTTATACGGATCGGGGGTGAGTCCTCTTTCAACCAAGTTGTTGTCCTGATTCGGCTCTTTGCAATCCTTTGGACCCTATAAACAATGATTAACCATGTCCAGGCGATGAAAAAGAATCTTACACGACTGTAAAACTGTTCATACATTTGTGTTGCGTTTATCCAGATGGCGACGATGATAAAGAAGTTGGTTTTTGATACCGAATCTATAGACCCTTTTGCCCTCATCTTTGTTTCTTCCAGTCACATACTCTTCACTTTAAACGAAAACGATGAAAGTACAGGTGAACTTAAGAGAATACAGGATACTGACTCCGGATTTGTCACGGAGTTGTTTTATTCCCATATTCGGTTGGTTGACAGAACACAATCTTGACGTTGTTTCTTTAATTTTAGTTTTGCCTGCGCATGCGGGAATAGTTGAAGCTACCCTCACCCTCCCGTGTGATGAACAAACACCATTTTGATTAGTTAGTTAGTCATTGCTTATAGAGTCCCGGGGATGGCAAAGAGCCGAATCAGGACCACAGCTTGGTTCAAAGAGGACTCACCCTCGATCCGTATAAAAGATCTGCTGAAACAACCCTAATGGTAACACAACGAAGGCACTCCACCAGGGTCAAAACATGAGTTTTACATCCTTACAGAGAACGCCTATCCGGATGAAGTTTGAAAGCGAAGTGTCCGTAGTTTGCGCGATCCATACAAGTAAATCGAAAAAGACAATCCATGTAAGACAATTCATGTCGATTTTTGTTTTCAAAACTGCCGAGGTTGGACTGAAAACTGACAGGTTCGCCTAAATTTTAACACATGCGTAGAATGCACAATGGGTTGTGTTAACAATAATCCCACGGAAAATGATGATGAAACGAGGCTATATCAATTTGATTGAAAGAATCTGATGAAACAAAAGTCCTGTATTTTTATGTGTTAACTTGGACACTCACAGCAGACCTACAACGAAGAATACAAAGCATGGAGAGGTGCTAAATGACTTCTGGGCATTTCCTATACCCAAAACATTACTAACGACGAAGTCCGAAAGACCATCACGCAAGCCATTGGACAAAATGATGACTTGCTCACATTGGTGAAGAAACGGAAATTCCGATAATATGGCCAGGCCACCATAACTTCAGACCTTGCAAAGACCATCCTGCAAGGCACAGTGCAAGGAGGCAGAAAAAGAGGGATATATAAAAGGAGGTGGGAAGACAACATTCGAGAATGGACTACATGTAGCTTGACACTGAGTGAAGCCATGAGGACAGAGAACGCTGGTTAAACGATCATCTGTGGTGCTCCAACAACTTTCGAGTTACGGGATAGGATAGGAACTTTAAAAAAAATCTTAATTAATCCAATGTCGATTCTGTCAGAAACTACAATAGTCATCATTTAAATTCCTTGCCTTATTGGACGTGGGGGACATGAGAAATGCAACCACTGACAACTGTCTTCACAATGTTCTATTTTCTGAATGGCGAAGGAAATGTGACATACTGATATTTGTCTACTGCACGTGTGGTTAAATTTTAAACTTATCCGCGTTTCCGCACATAAGGCATTGGAAATGTCGAACCTTGCTGGCCGATTTACATGTAAACGTGCCCGAATCGTAGATTGGAGAACGTTGAATACATTTTAACGAGTATTTTTAATATATATTTTGCAATTCTGCATGCATAGGATTTTATCGATCAACGGAGTTGCAATTATATTCTAATGTTATTTAAACAGAATTTTATTATCCACGAGACAAACAGAGCGTGGAGAACATAAAGGGCACACAAAAGCAAAGCTTAAATAAGTGCTACCCTTTGACAAATGATAACAATAAAATGTCTTCTTATGTTGCCTAGCTTAATGAATCGCTTAGACTCATCAGTTAATATAACAATGTAAAAGCATTTCATATGCGGTTTGAGGTACCGAGTTCATCCTGTGTTGATTTATATCCATAACGCGCGCGCGCTGCTATGAATGCATTTATTTGACTATTGTACAATGTTTTTGTGTTCACTGAATCAGCTTAAAATCATGTTTAGTGTACAAAGAGTAATAGATCTCTGTAGAAAAAGACTTTTGTGTTTTTTTTATACTGTGTAAAAATTTGAAATATAAAATAAAATATTTTAGCTTAGTATAGCTAAGTGAATGGTGTGCTTTAAAATAAAACAAAACAAAAAAATCTCCACGGACACCGACAAAGAAGTGACGAAAGTCGTTATCATCATAACGACTACAAAGGCTATATTGACATTACATTACATTACATGATTATTGCTTTATATTAGGTCCAGTGGACTCTTCCGAGCCAAATCAGGACCGGACAACCCCTGATCCGCATAAAAGATCTGCTGAAACAACCCTAGTGGTAAAACTGAAAGCTCTCCACCAGCCAGTCACTTTACAATAAAGACATCCCACGCAGGGGACGCTGAGGCTGCGCTCTAATTTATCGAACCCCCGTTTACAAAAACAAAACAGAATACAAACATCATTATAAATTATTAACAAAACACATACATATAAAATTCCTACATTGCTAAATAATAACATCATAGGAAGCCCTAGTGACCACCTGGCAGAAAGCGTCCAATATTCCTAAGCTGCTCCAACAGACCTCATACACAAATAAGGAGTCTTGTCCCGGAAGATTTTTCAAGAAAAAAGGTAGGTGACTGGTCTAGCGAAGAAGAAGATAGTATAGCAGATTGATAGAACAGAGCAGGAATGAGAAAGAGCAAATAAGGAAGACAGCGACAGTGGGAATTTAAAGCACTAAATTTCCAGAAAGTGGGGATACTTTTTATACTAAAACCCCCGGCACCCCAACGGGGGTAGGCTATATTGACGAGAGGCGATGACAACAACTTTGATGATAACAACGATGAATAGGTTGCTATTCCAGTGAATAAGCATCAAATATAAAATATCAAGACAACAAACAATTTTTTTAAAAGCGAAAATTACATTTAATTCTTTTTTTCTCCTTTCACGTACACAAACAATATTGACAAGACAGCACTTGTTAAAACATGCTATAAATATGCAAACTAAATTAAAAAAACTAATCAATCAAGTGGATATAAACAGCCATTCTGATTAGCTAAAATAATAATGCAAAATCGGCCGTTTAAAAACATTCTGAAATAAAAATTGTTCTTACAACACAAAGCAAGCATCAGATTCGGATAAAACTATAGTGTTTAATAATGAATGTTTTTGCTTTGTTCAAAAGCTATGTGTTGGTTGTGGTGGTACGGTATTTTAACTACTGGCAATATAGTATATAGTGAGTAAGATTTCAAATGGCAAAGCTAGAAATGACAAAAAGTTAGCGGGAAACAAACTTCAGTGCACAAAATTCATGCCAGCGATTATGTTACCCATACATCTTTATTTATTTCACTGTAGTATGCTATGCTTCATTATTAATATTATAAAACACCTTCAATTTCAACATATGTGTGATACAGACAAAATATACAACCTCTACCAACTATGATAAAGGCAAAATATACAATCGCTACCATACCGAAAGAAATTATGAGAACAGAAATGGAAAAGAAAACACTGCTTGGATTCGAAAGCAATAGAAATACAAACAGAACCATCATAGGCGGATTTCATGCATTTAGCTCCAAAATAAAAAGCAAAATTACAAAACTAAAACATGATCCAAAAATAATTTACAAAACTAACCTCTCCTTTGAATTGAAACAATGTCTAAAGCAACATTTTAAGGTTTAAACATGAATTAATACAGATCTACACAAGGGGCAAATTGTAATTCACATCAAACACACTAAAACATGTTGCATATATATATATATATATATATATATATATATATATATATATATATATATATATATATATATATATATATATATATATATATATATATATATATATATATTTAATAGTGTGTTGTAACGAACATAAACGTTAGAATAGTCTGTATAATTATCAAACCTCGATAGCTGCATATACGCACAAAATCCTCAATTACTATACTTTCATACATTCGTACAAATTTAGAAAAGGAAACTATTAAAAAACAAAACCTTAAAACGGATTCTGAATTAGCAAAACCAAATCAAAGAGCACTTGTTAGAAACAAAAGATAAACAAAGGACACACACACTAAAAATGAATAACAATGAAGGCAAAAATATAAAAGATTTTTTTTAATGTACAGCTATTTTAAGCCTTTTCCATGCTCCTAAAAGTAATCTTTTGCACTCAGTTTCTTTGCATTCATTACCAAAGTTCTAATTTTAAATGCGGACCTTAAAATGTGTAAAGCAATTTGAAAATAAAATGAGTATGTGATGTGCGCTTAAACTGCCCAAAGGCCGTGACATTTATCAACCTTTTTGTGAAACAATGATGAACAGCTATTTTATTGTCAGTATCCACCGTCTGCAAAGAGATGAGCGTTATTTTTGTTGTCTTCAACACAGCACTGAACTTAGCACCCATTAGTGTTCATCACATGTCATAACTGAAAGGTTTTCATGTCCCATCACTGAGTACGGATTGTTTACACAACAAGAAAATCAAACAAAGCAAATAGAAATATATAAAAAACCATAAACAGTCTATAATCATATACGCCAAAATTTATTGGATCTAAAATTTTGACACTGTCATTGCTGCGTTTGATCTTGTATTCAATAAAATTAGAGGTCCGCTTTGAAACATGCATATTTCAAGCTTACCTATTATAAAAAGACAAAAAACAAAAGCCAAATCCTTAAAATCTGAAATAAGTACAAGACAAGAACACAATTATGTAGCGACAATGTGCAAAATAAACAGACAAATACAGTAATAAAAATAAAAACTAGAAAGGCAAAGCCCATATGACTCACATGCTCCTTACAGAACTCAAAAATGAGTGCCCAGAAAAGTCAAAACGAAATGGTGTCATTAAAATGCAAATACCGACTTTCATCTTTCTATGCTCTTGACCTTGACCTCCAAATACACTCATGTACTATCAAATAAAGTTAAACAAACGGAGTATTATGCCAAAAAAAAAAACGGTAACCCTGGGATAACCTTGACCTTCAGTGACATTTTCAGCCATCTGCTGGACCCTAGAAACAATGACTAAGTAAACTTGACCTTGACCCTCATGTGATCTCTCATCCATGTCTGTTCAAGTAACCCACTGTTGTTGCATACTATGGTTAACAGCCATTCCATTGCACGATGATTTCTTTGGGTATGTTTTTGCAAGGCCTAGAATGACCTTGACCTTCAAGATCAACGCAAAAACGGAATACGTATAAAAGATCAATCTATTTATTTATTATTTATTTATTAATCGTTCTTATTTAGCGCTTTTCCAACTCAAGAGCTGCTCAAAGCGCTGGCGCTGGCTACCATCTCTAAATTGATTGATTGATTGATTTATTGTTGCTTTAGGTCCAGCGGACTCTTCCGAGCCAAATCAGGACCGGACAACCCCCGATCCGCATAAAAGATCTGCCGAAACAACCCTAGTGGGAAAATTGAATGCCCTCCACCGGCCAGTCACTTTACAATAAAGACATCCCACGCGGGGGACGGCTGAGGGTTGACCTCAACTACGCGAACACCCCGGTTACAAAAACAAAATAGAATACAACCATCATTATAAATCATCAACAAAACACATACATATAAAATGCCTATAGTGCGAAATAATACAATCATAGGAAGCCCTAGTGACCACCCGGCAGAAAGCGTCCAACACTCCCAAGCTGATCCAACAGACCCCATACACAAACAAGGAGTCTTGTCCAGGAAGAGTTTTCAAGAAAAAAGGTAGGTAATTGATCTAGCGAAGAAGAAGAAAGTATAGCAGAGTGATAGGACAGATCAGGAATGGGAAAGAGCAAATGATGAAAACAGCGACAGTGGGAATTTAAAGCACTAAATTTCCAGAAAGTGGGGATACTATTTATACTGAAACCCCCGGCACTCCAACGGGGGGAACTGTTGCCGCAGTGAATTAGTCATGCCTACAAAGGCAAGACAGGTTTTCAACTGGGGCTTTCACTGTTCCCTTTATAGGTTAGAACAATCTACAGTGACAAGATTGCTCATGACCCCAAGGGGACCATCTCTAAATACAACAAGTTTGGACTCTCATAGTTTAGGGTCAAGGTCAGCTCCAATGAAGTTTACAAAATTTCTTAGAATGTGTGTCTCATTGATATCTATCATGTATCAAACAATCACAAGTTAAATAGTAATAACTTAGAAAAAAAAGTGAAAATTTATGAAAAATTATTTTTTTATACTAACATTTGATGGCGCTGTGATCTTGACCTTGAAGTGAAGTCATTCATTCACTGATCATTTATGAGGTCTCATGGGTATACACCATCTTACCAAGTTTGGTTGTGATAGTTGAAATAGGCTAAGTTCTTAACCACTTTAAATTTATGTACAGACGGACGTATGGAAATTTGTTTAAATATCATTTTTGGACAATTTAGGACTCATCTCGCACAGATTTGCAAAAATCTGGGGAAATTTTTTTGGTGGGGAGGTGAGTACATAGACTCACATTGCTATGCATATGAGTCAATAAACAAAAATTAAAACTGCTTTCTCTTCCAAGTCAAACTCCATGGAGACCCATGAAAGTTTAACACAAGTATAAAGCGGAAGAATGTTTACAATCAAAGCAAACACTCACAGTCATACATTCACCAAAGAACTAAACATATTTTTGCATGTACGCTCTCATATGTGCAATACAACAGCGATTTACCACTGAAAATGTGTTGGAGCTATAGACATCAAATATTGCAGAAATACAACGCCCGTGCATGAAAAAAGATTCAATAGGTTCCATTACTTAAGTGTTAATTTCACAAGAAGAAATAATTTGTTGATTTATCAACACATCCTACTGCGATGGTTATGATACCAGTATAAACAGAAGCACAAATAGAAATCCCCTAATCTTCTCATTGATAAAGTCATGTGTCATTCCAAATTCTATTAATAAAATCATATCTGATCATCCATTTATTAAAAATATTAACATATAGTTCTACTAACCTTGAACTGTTCAAATTCTAATAAATGCTTTCATAACCAAATATTATATGTTGCACAGAACGATAATTACAAACATTTTAATTCCACTGATTAGATGAAGGTAACAGGTTCTGAATAAATTATTCTCCTTTTAGTACAACGATAGTTTGTCCAAAAACCTTTAAAAAAAACAACAAAAAACCTTGTCTTCCTTTCTCTCTTTGGTTGTTGTCAAGTCAGCTCTAATTAGTAGCCAAGTCAACAGAGTTGCTAATTGTAGATATGTACAATGAATGTATTAGTAAATAAAAATACTGTAATTACAGGGCTTGAAACGCGCAAAATAAGGGCGGTAACATATCTCAGCTGTCGGATAAAAGAAGTTTGCTTCTCTTTCACTCGGCTGTCTCTCCTTAGTGAATCAAAATCTCTGTCTGGACTCCCCACAAATTATGCAATAGTGAGGAATGCTCTTGCTTCCTTAACTTGTTCTTAATGCTATGCAATCGTTAGTTACAAAATGTGCTTAGAGGTTTACATTTTTTCTCAACGGAATGCATATTACTTTATTTTCGTAACGTTCGACAGTATACAAATTGTTATATTGACATATTACTGTCACAAGTCAAGTAATAAACGTAACATTAAAGAGATTACCACTGCATACAAATCTGTTTAAAGTAACTTCTTTGATGTAACAGACAATACAATACTTACGATATTTCAAATCAAGACATGAATGCCGAATTAACATTGAAATAATCACAGCATTCACATGGTGCACTGTTCTTGTCCATAATCCCGAGTGTCAAGACATTTTTTTTAAAAAAACAACAACCAAGATCGAAAGGTCATAGCTGTCAAAACAACATCTAGACTATTAATAAGTCCCAAAATCTATCAACGCATATTCATTACTGCATTAATTTTTACTAACGTTAAAAATTAAAAGCAGGCGCCTTATTATTGTTCAATGGGAGCTGGTCATTACTGCTTGCAGTATGTACCCAATTAAACAGATTCACTACGTCAATTCTGGCTCAAAAACATTATCAGCTATCGTGTAACAAAATTCTCCTTCAAATCAGCATCTGCTAAATTGTTGTGATAGTTAATTAGTTCACACAATATGCTAATCGTTCAAAATCACATGTAGTTCAGATACCCGTTGCCACTTCATTGTTCTTAGCAACACCCCTGCAAACATCATTTACACAACATTTTACTTACTAGTGAATTTTGTTGCTGCCTGTCGAGAGAGCGAGTTCCAACTTGATCGTTCGACGTCACCTTTGGTGGTGGCAGCTCACTACTGCAGCACATTGGTCTTGCCCAGTTATCTCTCCACAAAAATGTGGATGTTTAATTGCTTTCAAATATATAATAAATTAATATAATTCCCTAATCTCAAAGGATACAATATATAAATGACCCCGTGTCTCTGAAATGTCTCTATACTGTTAATGATATTCAGAACTGAAAACTTTGTGTACAAGTGTTTTAGATAATAGTAAGTGTGCGTCAAAACACCTTTAGGAGAAATCTGTTGCGTGAATTCTATGGTTTGTTTAAAATAAAACTAACTTACTATTTTAACACGTTTTCAAAAATGGATTTTAAATCCCTACATGAACGGCACCGGATTTCTTTATATATTTTTCCCGTTTCAGTGCCTATTTCATATTTATTTCTCAAGAACCCTTTACTAAGATACCCACAAATGTGGACATACCACAATAAAAGCACTATTACGTCAAAATGCATTACAACAGTCAAAACTATACATTACCCAAAAATCAACAATTTTTACACATAGGACTGATTTCCATATTTGCAGAATGTCCTAACGCATGCTATTTGAACATTGATTTTTGTATATTCAAATCAACATTAATGTGTATAAAGAATGAGTGCATCCAATTTCTTTTGAGTAAATGGGGTAGTAATAAATGAAAAATGGTAGAAATTTGGCGTATCAATTAGAAAAAGAGAAAAAAATTCTGAAGAGGCAGAGAAAGGTTAACTTGAAAAAGGTGGGGAGAAAAAAAAAATCAATAACAACAAAACAAAAACAAACGAGTATATACCAGGCCTGTAAAGTCAAGATTTGTTTTACAGAACAATTATAATCAGTTTAAACACTCATTTGCCTCATTTCCACTCACTGAACCGTACAAGAAAGTTTTCATGAAACTGTATTACACAGGGTAAATTGAAATTTGGAAAATGAGTTTTTGTTAGTTAATAAACAAATTAACAACAAAAGTGCCACTGCATTTAACATCCCATGTTCTCCAATTTACATTGCATAGTGCTCAATTGTACAGACGATCATTTGCTCTTAACGGAATCTCCAATGTCAAGAAAATACAATCAGTGCATGAAATGTTCAAACAGCTAAGTATGGCCAGTGTATTAAGGGTTTAAAAATATATGGCGCAACTGCGTACGTAGTACATTTAAACCTGTTTCCGTTGCAATTCTTTTGCAGTATTTAAAATACCAAGTACGATGAAATAATATGTATATCTTAACACCGTTCCAACAACCACTGCATAATTAAACTCAAGGTCTAGACTGTGCATCGCGCACAGACTTTTAAAGTTCCTGAAGTCCATGTCCTAGACAGATTGTCAGTTAAAGAGACCCAAGCACTAGGTCCCCCGGTCACCCAGGATGAAACTCTGTCTGGCGCCCAAGGCGGTTCATATCGCATGAGTTGGATCTTGTTTTGGTCGGCGCCTTGAGCTGGTAAAGTTCTATATAAGAACAATATTAATACTATAATAATAAGCACGTTACAAAAACCATACACGATTAAGAAACCTTTTCCTAAAATTTTTTATTGTTGAGGTTTGGGGTAAAAAAAATCATAGAAGGGGAAGCCAAAAGGTAATAAACAAAACCATAGAATTGTTCATGACTTAAACTAACCATGATGATGTAATGCAACATTCATTAACTTAATTATGATGCTCAAGGAAAATAAAAGGAACACGTTCACGCATTATAATGAAGGTTTAAGGCTGCAAATAACTCGTTGATTGTGAGTTCTGCTGACATCCTGGTGACCTGCTTTTCTAGTCTTCAAAAACTGGATCACACAAATAACGAGATGGTCCTTGGGGGAAAGCACCAAGTGGGTATGGAGACTCGGCTGTTTACAAGAGCTAATCATGACGAGTTACTGATTTGAAAAAACACTGACAGTGATACCCATAGATAAACGGCATTGATATGCTGCACTGTTCTCGTCCATAGTCCTGAGTGTCAAAATTCAGAGTTCTTATTATTTTAATTTTTTTTAAAAATCCCTTCCCCCTCCCTAAATAAAAATCCAAGGTTGAAAGGTCAAGTAGGTTAGAAGTCATGAAAGGTCATGGACTGAAGGTCGAACTGATTCATCATTGCCATGGTCGATAAAAAATCTCCTGGGGTCATCGATGAAATTCTTGAAAAAGGGATTGAGGTCAAGGTGGGAAACTGGTGAATGTCTAAGTGGTCAGGGATGAAGGTTCATGGGATGACAGTCTCACAGGCCAAGGAGAAGAGAGATGATGGCACACAGTGCAAAGACGGCGACCACAGACAAGGAGAAGGCAGCTGCTGCAGAGCTAGGTGCTACTGAAACAGACAACATGAAAAACACCGTCGTGATTACTGTTACTATTCTTTGGAGGTCTAAGTTTAAAATAAAATAAAAAAGCAAAGTCCATATGTTCCTCATGCTCCTCTGGGAATCTAATAAAAAAAAATGTCTACATGAAAATAAAAGTGCCCAGTGAGAGTGGAGCTTAAAAAAGAAACAAAAAGGCTCCAATGACGTGGTGCCGAGGCAGTGAGTCAATTTGCTGTGCTAATGCCAGGCTGGCCGAGTGAGACTGTTCTTGCCGATGCCAGGAATTTTTAGCACTTCTTTGCAATGTCGGGTCATCATTTCACTAAAATGGCAACAACTTTTATCTGCACAGTCAAATTGAAAAATTCTGTTGGAATGGAATTATAATAAATCATTTGTAAATAAATGTGAATCTAATACAAAAAGAAACCTTACTAGATCTATGAAAACAAAATTGCTTGTTAGTATGTTTCATAAAAACATCGATCATGTAAATGAAAAGAACACAATACACCATTAACAGCAATGTATAAATTATTCAATAAAGATACATTTAAAACAAAATCTTGCTCCCCCAACCATTCTGCCATCGTTAAAATCAACACCTGGAATGATGTAACAGAAAACATTGTGGTCAATGGCCAGGGCATCAAGGATGTTTATTTCTTTGCAACAATGAGATAACTTTGGACATTACACTGTTGTCACGTTACAAGATGATATAAACAGTTGTTGCTCAAACCGACCGCTAAGCTTTGAATTTTAAGCGTCTCTTCCTTGCTATGTCAACAAACAACTGTGCCACTTAAAGGATTTTGACCAAACTTCATAGGAATATTACATAGCCATTAATAGTCTCTCGTGCCATCACATTTGCTCTACCACAAAGGTCATGGTCGCTGGGGTTATAAACACGTTTTTCTCAATAATTCAAAACCAGCTGAACTGATTTAGTTGGTCTTGGTACACAGGTACTTCAACTCATGGCCGATCCTACTTTTTTGTTCAAAACACATTTTTTGCATTATCTCAAGAATTAATGGACCGAGTTAGATAATTTTCACTTTGTAGATATTGTAACCACTTCTCAGCCTTTTGTGTCCTTGACATTTGCTCAGTACAACTTATGTTAATCTGATGAATAAAATTTGATACAACAACGACATTTGCTCTTTATCAAATTCAATTATATTATAAAAACGTTGTGCGCCTTAATTCAAAATTGCCTAAATACATTTTCATAATTATTGTGCTCGCAGATACTTCAGATAGTAGCCCATCGTTTCATGCATTCTGCTTCTTTAGGATAGAGCCGAGACACAACATCGCCAAGAATATTACACAACATAGCCACGAAAATTAACACTTAAAAAAATGATATTTAAAGAAATGTCCCTCCGTTCATCTGTTTGTCCGCCCTCCGTGCAAAATGTGCAAGTGGATTAATATATCAGAATCTATTTCAACTATCACAAGCCAACTTGGTCATAAACACATTAATGATCTGTGAATGAATCTTCACTTCAAGGTCACAGGGTCAACAAATGTTACTCAAAATAAGAGAAATTTTCGTAACATTTCACGTTTTTTCTCTAAGTTATTAATATGATTCTTTGATATCAATGAGATACACATTCTATGCACATTTGGTCAACCTCACTCTAAGGTCAAGTTCACTGAGCTGTCCAGTCAGCATAGGTACTTTGAAGTGACCTTGGCCCTAAACTACGAGAGATATAATAAAGTTCAAACGTGTATTTAGAGATGATAGATTGATCTTTTATATATGTTCTGTTTTGGATTGATATTGAAGGTCAAGGTCATTTTAGGCCTTGCAAAAACATACAAAAAATAAGTCATTGGCTCTATTTAACCCATAGTATGCAACAACACTGCGTTATTTGATCATACATGAGCATGAGAAGTCACGTGAAGGTCATCTCAAGGTCAAGGTCACTGAAGGTCATGGTCCTCCCAAGGTCATTTTAAAAAATATAAATAAACTTTTGCGGTAGTTTATTTCATATTACCCGATCGTATACGCAGCCGAGGTCAAGATCACCTCAAGGTCCAGAGCAACGAAAGATGAAAGTCGGTATTACTTTTAATGCCAATGTTTCATTGTGTTTTGTTGTTCTGGACAGTCATTTTCAAATACATGTATTGAAAATTCCACAAAGAACATGTGGCGAGTCATTGCCCTTCTATAGTTTAAGCAGTCAAATCTCAATCTCAATAAAATTACATGAAATAAAACCAAACAAATCTTTTATTTTTATTCATAGTAGATTGACTTACTTCTGACGAGTGCAACAGCTTTTCTGAATTTGGCATCAAAAGGTGGTGCCACGAAAACATCTAGATAATATTCAGTCTGGAAGTTCCACTCGCTCACTTTGTACAGATCCAGTGTTACTTTGGTTTCGTCTGCACTCAATTCCTGAAAGAAACGAGTATTCGCATCAAAATTTACAACAACAATCAACTATAATTATTTTATATTTGTTTACTGATTCATTCATTCATTTCATTTGTTTGAAATAGTCGGGAATCAGTACGAGCCAAAAGTCTGTCTGTCTGTCTGTCAGTCCGTGGCACATCATATCTTAAGAGCCACTGACCAGATTTTGACCACACATCATAGAACATTATCTAGGATTAGTGGCAAGCCTCCTATGCCTTCATATTTTGCTTTAAATGCAAAGGTCGTCGCTAGGGTCACTGTTAATAAACATATTTTGCTCAATATATAAAAAAACACCGTCTGAGCCGATTTTATAATGTAATAATGTTCTTAGCTATTTGGTCATGTCATACCCAGTGGAAAGTGCAAGGCAGCTTACATGTAGGTGATCACAATTTCTGACCATATCCGAAATACACACAGATTCACATTTCTTCCCCCAACCGTCGGTGAAGATGTGTGTTAACATATCCCAAGTGGATGAGAGCTACATTCAAATTTGTCACGGCATTTCAACAACTGAAGATCATAAACTTTGTTTACATCACATTGGTGCTGGTTCTGGGCATTTTAAAATCATTCTTTAAACGCTTTCATATTTAAATAAGTTGCAAGTTATTGTTGCGTGAACATAATATGGTCAACTTTTCTTGGCTAGGAAAAAAAAAAACTTTTTACAGCTACTATTATAAACCCCTCTCTGCGACCGACCTATACATCATTGTCCACCACAATATTGTTCAGGTATTACACAACACCAACATTTTGTGTTCAAGCTTTTTATGTTCTGAGAAAGTTACTTACTTCTACTTTGACTTCATCAAATCGATCATTGGATGCATCTTTAGTGAGGACCTCGCCGCTCTCTCCGAAGACGAACTCGTAACGATCAATCGTGATGCCAGAGTGGGTGACCAGGCACGAGATACTCACGTATTTTTGCTCCGGGGTAGCGCTGACATTATTGTCACAAACGATCACTGGCTCTTCTACAGAGATAACAAAAAGAAAAAAACATGACGTATCCCACAATGACATATAGGATAATTAAAAACGAACAATACTACTTTATTTTATGAAAAGATGGTCTCTAACCACGGTAACACTATATAAAACACAAAATAAACGCAGGTTCACGTATTCTTCTCACCCGTTGTAAACAGGAAGCCAGTTAATGTTAACAGCTGTAAAATAAACGCATCGACTACTCACACCCATTGTCCCCAAATATTGGAAACGTCACATTCTGGCGGAAGAAAGAACTGAAGTGTATTTGAGGAGATTCCTATCCTATCCCGTAGCTCGAAAGTAGTTGGGGCACCACAGATGATCGATTAACTAGCGTTCTCCATCTTTATCTATCCTCAGCAGTCCTCATGGCATCACTCAGCAAGCCAGTCCATTCTCGAATATGGTCTTCCCACCTCTTTTCCCGTCTCACTCTTCTTCTGCCTCCATGCACCTTGCCTTGCAGGATGGTTTTTGCAAGGCCTGATGCTCTGGTGATGTTGCCATACCATCGGGGTTTCCGTTTCTTTACTATTGTGAGCATGTCATCGAGTTGTTCAATGGCTTTTGTGATGGTCTGTCGGACTTCATCGTTGGTGATTTGCTATGTTTAGGAAATGCCCAGAAGTCTTCTTTAGCACCTTATCTCCATGCTTTGTATTTTTCGTTGCAGGTCTGCTGTGGAGGGTCTATGTTTCGCAAGCGTATAGGAAGATGGAGGTGACAAGGGAGCGCCTTATCTTGGAGTGTAGGCTGAGGGTCTTGTCTTTCCAAATGGGCTTCAACCTTGCCATGGCAAGGTATGTGCTATCCTGGAGTGGACTTGATGTCCGTGTTGATGCCAAAGGAGGTGTTGGTCTTCTCTGCACTTATTTCCATTCCAAAGGCTCTGGAGGTGATGTCAAGCCTCTGTATCAGCTTTCCAAGATCTTGTTCTTCTCCAGCCAGTCCATCAAAGTCATCCGCAAAACGGAGGTTGGAGATTGCTCTAACCCGTACGCTGACAGTATCCTTTCATGACCTGCATGGGCATCTGACATGATGCACTCCAGGAAGATGATGAAGAGTGTTGGAGAGAGTAGGCATCCTTGACGCACGCCGATTGATGATCTGAATCAGTTCCCGATGGCGCTGTTATGGAGGACTGCACTGGTAGCCTTGTCATACAGGCTTTTGATGACTTCAATAATGTTAGGGCTGATGATGTACACTCTCATGGTTGCCCACAGAGCTGCATGCCAGATTCGGTCAAACGCTTTCTTGAAGTCTACAAACACATGATAATAGATGTTGTTGGTGCTGTAGTAGTTTCTCGCAGATTATTCTGAGGTTGAAAATCTGTTCAGTGGTACTTCGCCCTGCCCTGAATCCTGTTTGTTCTTCAGCTATGATTTGTTCAGCTTGGGGTTTCAACCTGTTAGTAGGACTTTGCTGGGATTGCTGATGAGACTGATGGTGCGGTAGTATGGACACTCCTAAAGGTTACCCTTTTTGGGAAGAGTGATGACAAGCGACTGGGTCCACAGTGTAGGTCACTCCCCACTCTACCACATCTTGTTACATATAATGGTGGCGTCAATCCTCGCTTCTCCTCCTGCTTGGAGTAATTCTGTGGGTCCACTCCGGCTGACTTCCCTTCTTCAGCGATTTCACTGGTGCATCAACGTTTTCTCGGATAATTGGGAGGATTTATCCTGCTTCTCTGTTCTGGGGACATGCTTGAACTGATGAGTCTTCGTTTGGTGAGTGGTTGTAAATGTCAGAGCAGTACTCTGTCCATCTATTCAAGACATCTTGTTTTTCTGTAAGCCAAAAGCAAAACTTGCTTTGAATCGTGGAGCTTTGATGTTTAACACTTGTCAGCATTACAATTTGATAGGTCTTCTTGCAGCTGTTCTGATTGTTCTCCATTTTCTGACATTGATCTTCCATCCAGTTCTCCTTTGCTGTGCGTATGCCTTTTCGGATGTCACTGTTGATTTTTCAGTAGGCAGCTCCTTGTGAAGTTTTCAGTATCCTTTTCATCTCTCTTCGTTTTTTACACATATCTACAAAAGTTCAGGAGTGATGAAACGATTTCTTCTTTGGGCGGTACTTGCCAATGATCTCAGTTGCGGCACCTGTTACTTCTGGGTTGGTGGTCATGGTGTTGAAATCTACTTCACCAGCTCCCAAAATGAGCATTGATGCAAATTGCCCTCCCATTAATTAAGGCTTGGGAAATGTCTGTTACCTCCGGTTCTTGCAATGTGTCCAGGTCGAACTTCAGCCTGGTGCACTTTGCTGTTGTTTACTCTCTTCAAGTGGTGCCGAAAAGACATAAAAAAATCGATGTCATTTCCGGCGTCTGCTCTTGGTTAGGTAGTTAGTTATGCATTTCTTACAGGGTCCAGCGGATTGCAAAGAGCCGAATCAGGACCACAGCATTGATCTGTTGACTACTCGGCCTTTAATCAGGCCACTGATACGGAAATCCAAGCAGATTCAAGAGACATAACCATAACTGGAAAATGTTCATGAACGCGCGGTGAATGTCCTCAGTTCTGCAGCTGTAGCTTTGATTTAAACTCTTAAAAATTTCTAATTACTTTTTGGGCGAACGCACAATAGATTCTTGCAATAATACTGACTTGTTTGTTTGCAAAACTATAACAATGTGTCACAATCTACGTAGGTGTTTTTGTGTGACTGCACATGTGTTTTTTCCTATTTCAAAGTTGTGAATGATATTACGGAATGAGAGAGTAGGATAGTCCGCAAGCTTAACATAGAATAATATCGTTCTCTTGTCCTTTCTGCGTTTTCTTGTTAAAAACTGACACTTGTACCTCTGTGGTTTTCATAGTTTACATTCGAACAGGTGCACCTAGATTGCTATGCGGATATTCCGGCAGTACATCCCAGATATGGTCTGCAGCAAATATAATTTTTAGTGAATATGGTCGGCAGCCTCTTTTTTGTTGTTACAGTTTGAATTGCATTGTTTTGATTGCCATTTAAATTGTAACAAAAATATTTTTTGAAAATAGCTGCGGGTTATATTTATTACAATTTAATGGCAATGTTTTGACGGGTTTGAAGATGTTTTATGTCCCTGGTACGAGCACGTTCTTGGCATAATTTCAATGTGGTTCTCTATTTTAAAAATAAAATTATAAAATCAACAGAATAATACAGAGCAAAGTAACATGTGTGCATAATTTAGCGTTAGATCTAGTGCTATGGCAGTGTCATACGCAAAGAACTGGTATGAATGATTGGAAGCACTGATTATTGTGTTGAGAGGTTGTGTGTACATAGTGTACACAGGACCAAGAACAGAGCTCTGTGGAACTCAATACTTCAAAAGTGAATGCCGTGTTGAATCTTGAACGTTTGACAAGCAAGAAATGTCAAGACTCAGTTTATATAAGATATGAAAACAGACAAATTTAAATTCAGGTTGGTTTTCATATTCTCTTCCGCTTGGCAAATGTATCACTCATACCAAATTGGAGGTTTTTTGGTAGCACAAGACAAAAATAATGAAAATGCAACATGCTTATTTTTTTAGCCCTTCGGTGCGATGTCTTCGTAATTAGATTACATAAATGCAAGAAACACTGTTTTGGGCTTAAACAATGTCATGTTCACCCTGCGCCTCCCATCCCCCTCCCCCCATCCCGGGGGAGGGGAGTGAGAGGTGGAGAGGGGTTAGGAGGGGAGCGGGAAAGACATCATCACAAGATCGAGGATACTTCCGATGTCTGCTCCTGGAAAAGTGCGTGTTCTGCCAACGTTGACCTTGATCTGAAGCGTTTCTTGACCATGATGTAGTCAATGTGGTTGTGATGCTCCCCGCTGGGACTGTGCCAGGTCCATCGTCTGGTTTTTGTTTTGTGGTGGAAACCAAGCGTATTTGCCAGTATTAGATTGTTGTATCTGGCAAACTCCAGGAGTCTCAGACCTCTGTCATTTGTCTCGTTATTTTAACTGGCAATTGTCCGCTTTCCTCAAAAACAATACATCTGAAACTGTCAATAACCAACTTTATTTAGAACAGTGTGCTTTATACCCAGAATATGAAAAACGTTTTACAGACGGGTCAAAGATATGAGACTCAGTTGCTGCTGCATCGGTCTCTGGGAGACACCTTGACCAGCCTTTGCAACAGCGTCTACCTGATTTTATTTTTTTTGCTGCCGTTTAAAATCCCTTTATATCGGGAAACTCTGGGCCGCCTCCCCCGGGAAAGGCGTAGTCGCAGCCAGTGCCGCGCCCAAACCCTACCTACCTACCTAACATTATTTGTGAATTTTTGAAATTTTTGCTTTTTGTTCTGTTTATACAGCTAAGCTCAAGGGAATTCACCTAGGTCTGAAACAGAATCCAAAAGAACCTCGTTTTTAATCATGTCTGATTCACTGTCAGCACTTCAGGCTCTTTCCACGAGAAAATATCACACCCTTTTGTGGCAGAGATAAATGATCTCTATATACACAACTTGCTTCTGGGGGTAAAAAGTTTTTATGTGGGTACCTTACCTTTTTTACCTGGTCACACGGGCATCCGCGGCAATATTGCGGTGGACAAAGCGGCTAAAGAAGCTCTGCATCTCGATTTCCCTTCAGAGATTTTCCAGTTTGTTCCTTACTCTGATCTGGGTTGTATGAATGGATCTTATTGTAAACGGCTGTGGCAGACTGACTGGTCTAACCATACCAACAACAAATTATTTCAAATTCTTCCCGATTTGTCAGCTTCTTTGCCTAACTTTGCATCCATGGTGCTTTGCATGTGATAAATCCTTTCCAGTTCGCCATTTTATGTCTGAATGTGCTGATCTGCTTGACGAAAGAGAAACATACTTTGGTTCAATACCTTTCAAAGGGATTTTTAAAGTATACAATGGTCAACACCTGTTTCAATTTTTACATGTTGGTTTGTTTTATCGCATATAAATCATGTCGTCTTGTTCTGTGTTTTTGGTTGGGTTTTATTGGTAAGACTGATTTTAGTGATCTGATTTAAGAAAGCTAGAGACCGTACTTTTAATACATCAGATTTAAAGAAGATTTTTGAAGAGGTTGCGTGTGAAAGCTTGTTTGAATATTTAAGAGTAACACACTTGTTTTTTTAAAGATCTGAACCATTGTATACTATTTTAAGATAACGTCTTTCTGGTCCTGATTTGGCTCGGAAGAGTCCGCTGGACATAAAGCAATAACCATGTAATGTAATGTAAAGCAATAACCATGTGATGTAATGAAATGTAATGTCTCGCTATTGCAGTGGGGTTCATATATGTCTCCCCAGTGGTGGTACGCATCTTGGCCAACCTTGGCATTCCAGCCGCCTATAACTATGACTATGTCCTTCCTCGGCACTTGGTCAAGGACAGCCTGCAGATGTAAATAGAAAACCTCGACTTCTCTGACGTCATAGTCTGATGTTGGGACATAGGCCTGGATGATGGCGATGTTGAAAAAGGCTGCTCTCAGAAGGATAGTAATGAGTCTACTGAGACTGGGCAGCAACCCATGACAGTAGCTATAATGTCCTTGTGGACCAAGAATCCTTTTTCGTACCAGTCATCTCTCCTGTTGAAATAAAGCTTGTGGCCTTTGTCGGTCGTTGTTTCACCTGGGCCTTTCCATCGCAGTTTGCTGATACATGTACCTAAAAAGTTCCATCGATAGTGGTCCAGTTCGAGGGCCAGTTCTTTAAATTTTCCATCCGCAGTTCGGGTCCCGCCATTCCAGGTTCCTATGATGATGTTATCTCTTGTGCGGGACTTGCTAAGTTATCCATCAGTAACACACTTATCACCTCCGTCCTGGCCAACGTCCTTGGTGACTTCTGTGTAGAAGACTTTCGCCCAGAGATCCCGTGCTGACATCACCCCTGTTAGTCGCCTCTTACGACACGCTGGGCAAACTTGTTTTTTCCAAACAAGTTCCAGCCATTCGCCGAAAAAGGCAATCACCGAAGTCGAACGAAGCTCTCCGATGTGTTAAGAAATTATGCTTGCATGACTTTGACTAGTCAAACAGACTAGTTAAACATTAAAAACGGTCGCTGTTGCTTCTAATTCTGTTCGATTTACACAGACTAGCACTTCGCAATGATGTATTTTGTTAGGATGAGTATACTTATTATCGACCATATTTACTAGTTGCACCCCTTGCTTTGCTTTTGTTAGTTCTCAGCAGTACGTTAATAATAGCATTCCCCATTTCCTGCCGCGAATCAAGTAGACACTCTTATATACATAGGCCTAATCTACATTATATATTATAAGTCAGTCACCGCGCAGCGAAGAAGAGTCACTAGCTGAATATAATTATTAGGCCTGCAACATCGCATAGCTTCGCTCTACTCGGATAGCTTTGTTCGACTTCGGTGATGGCCTTTTTCGGCGGATGACTGGAACTAGTTTGAAAAAACCAGTTCGCCGCCGGGAAACGTTGGGTTTATTCTAATCAGTGCCCTAACCCACAGGCTAATAATATTGCAATCAAACTATAAATTTTCTACACTTGAAAATTGCCATATCTTTCGTGAAATGGTTAACATTGACATATCTTTCGTGAAATGGTTAACAATTCTACGGTTCCTATTGCATTTTTGAATAACAGCAGTATTGTTTAAAGATTTAATAGCAAACGCAAGGTTTACGGAATTGTAACAACAATCTGCACACAAACTAGTCTCTTGCTTTGACTGAATCAATTAAGTTTAACTGTTACACAGGACATAAACAAAGGTCTTGTAAGTTTAATACAATAAAATATTTTACAATAAACAATCACTAACCAAAGCTATAGCTGCAGAACGGCGTACAATTACCGCACATAAGTTTTTTTTTTTTTCAAATAATGGTTATGTCCCTTTGATCTGCTTGGCTATCCGTTTCAGTGGTGTTTTCATGCACTGAAAAATAATGCTACCCAAATGAACTTAAACTAAAGCATCTGTTACTCTGCGTAGCGTAGCTGACACTCCCCAGAAAACTGTGTGCGTGCCTTTTAGGTACTTCAAAATACGTAAGCAAATAAAACATGAGCATGACTATGTTTTCCCGTATATTCTTCCACAGGATTTTGTTCTCTTACATATAATTGTGATCATACTGTAATTGGTGTCTAATACATTAACATATCACTAAAATTTACACACACAACCACACACATCTGCACGAATAATAAACCATGTCGTATGCAAAGATTCATGGGGAACAAAGGCCTTGGGGAACATAGACCTGTGGTAAATATGGACACGGAAAAACATATACCTAGTTTGAGCGGAATATGGACCTGGAGGAACACGGTTGACCCCAATAAAAAAACTGTGCTGAGAAGCATTGAAAGTGTTCGGACCAGCCCCTTCCCACACTCTTCACAATAAGATTTGCAAAACGTTACTTTGTAATACATAGGAGAATGCTGACGCATGCGCAGATGGCTAGAGAGAATATTAAAAAAGGGGGTTTTATCCAAATATCAGTCAACAAGGCCACGATTACTATTAAAACCGAGCCTGCATACCCAAGCAAGCATGCAAACAGACAGACAAACAGAGAGAGAATGACAGTGAGAGAGAGAGAAGGGGGGGGGGGGGGGGGTAGGGAGGGAGGGCGGGCTGGAGAGCCAGAAAGACATACCAGAACGAACTGTTAATACATTGCCACACACCCTCTATAATCAAATTTTAATCCCATAAACAACACTCGGAGAGCGTACGTAGGCCACAAAAATGACTCCGAAACGAATGGTGATGTCTTCCACAAAAAAAAGTATTGCAACTAATTAGATCAGTACAAAGGGTCACATTTGCTCAATACATCAGAGGCCGTTGCGACTCGCCTAGAATGCAGCTAAACAGCGACTTTTCGCATTGAGCCCAGCAGCTGTGAGCCATGAACTTACTTGAAAGGACTTGTAGGGGTGTGCTGACAATCAAAGATTGAGCTCCTTCAAAGTCGGCCACTGCCTCACACTTAATTCTTTGGTGGTCGGGGCGAATGCTCAGTGGGCTTGTGGATAAAGCGAGCACGCTGTACCTGGAAATGGTGCAGTTTGTTGTAATTACCACGACAATTATCATTCAATATTAAACTGCTTCTCTGTTTGTAATTATCACAATTACAAGTGATCATAAAACATAACTGCATCTTGACACTAGAACTGTGAAGGATTCATTAAGAATTTAAAAATATAAATGCACCTTGAGATACTGGAATTAAAAATCGTATTTGCCTTTGGAGATATATACAATTCAAATTCATACATTGCCATTGGAAACGCACAATACGAATGTGTAGTGTATGCAACCGAGATGTTGTATTCAAAAATCATAATTGCTCCTGTGACGTAGAATTCATAAGTGTAAATTGCTCCTAAACATGTAAAATTTATCATAATCATCTCAGATAAATTATTTTTTGTCACAACCCATTAGGATCACGTCGGTCATCTCACTGGACACGTACTACTCCTAGTGCCAATGTAAAACAGAATGTCAAAAGCCTCCACGTCTTATCTCACTGGAGTCTAACTTTCGGAACACTCACTCTCAAGAACTGAGAAATGTTAACCAGCAGACAGTTTAGAAAGCCACTAAAAAATTCACCCGTCTTGTTAAAATGTTTCTACGTTCCTGTGCACCTGATTAATCGTTTATATTGGTTCTTTCTTCTAAAACAATGTTCACGCCTATGCTCAGAGACAGTCTTTAACTTCTATTTGCATCCTGCACCTACCTTACCCTTCTTTGTCATTTTTAGTCCTGAACCCTTCATCCCATACTTTCAAACAACAATCAAGAAGCCGATGCAATACAAGTATGATGATGTTGATGATGACTTATGAAGACTTACCGGCGTGCACCAGCTGCCATAGAGAGATCTTTCTCCAATATGATGGGTTGGGGAACGGCAGGCACGGGAATTCCGTCTAGACTGATTGACACGGTGGCTTTGTCGTTGAAGCCTTTGGCAAGACATTTGACATGATATTCACCCTGATCCCTCTCAACGGCCACATCGGTCTCGTCATAAATGACATCTCCATCAAAGTCCATTGCCAAATCACTCACGTCATCTATAACCAAACACAAAAACCACACAAAGTTGAGTATGAGGAGCAGGAGATGGAAAATGGGTGTTAGACGGAGATGAGGATGATGATGTGGATTAGGAGAAAGAGAAGATCATGGACGCTTTGACTCTTGACTTATAATAATAATAATAATAATAATAATGGTATTTATATGGCGCTTTTTCCTAATGACATCAGTTCAAAGCGCAGTTCTCACGCATTTATACTTAACATTTACATCGAAACACATTACATTACATGATTATTGCTTTAGGTCCAGCGGAGTCTTCCAAGCCAAATCAAGACCAGAAAAACGTTATCTTAAAATATTATAAAATGGTTCAAATCTTAAAAAAAAAAAACTTTCACTCTTAAATATTCAAACAAAATTTCACAGGCAACCTCTCTAAAAATCTTTAAATCTGATGTATTACACGATTATTGCTTTAGGTCCTTCCAGCGGACTCTTCCGAGCCAAATCCGGACTGGACAACCCCCGATCCGCATAACAGATCTGCTGAAACAACCCTATTTTTATACCAGCCAATCACTTTACAATAAAGACCTCCCACGCAGAGGACGCCGAGGCTATTCTCTAATTTATCGAACCCCTGTTTACAAAAACAAAATAGAATACAAACATCATTATAAATTATCAACAAAACACATACATACATATAAAATGCCTACATTGCTAAATATTAACATCATAGGAAGCCATAGTGACCACCTGGCAGAAAGCGTCCAATATTCCCAAGCTGATCCAACAGACCTCACACACACAAATAAGAAGTCTTGTCCCGGAAGAGTTTTCAAGAAAAAAGGTAGGTGACTGGTCTAGCAAAGAAAATTGATAGAACAGAGCAGGAATGAGAAAGAACAAAGGAGAAAGACAACGACGGTGGGAATATAAAGCACTAAATTTCCAGAAAGTGGGGATACTATTTATACTGAAACCCCCGGCACCCCGGGGGAATCTGATGTATTAAAAATATGTTCTCTTTCTTCAATCAAATCGCAGCATTCAGTTAAAAAACATGTCGAACTGAAAATATTCTGATCACAGCCATGACACCAAGGTGGTTCCTACCCTCTGAGAAAAAAACTGTGCAAGTTCACATAAGTGTGTACAGGCGGGTCAGGACAGTTTCGTCTTTCCGCGTGGGAGCGGAGTTTGGCAACGGATCAGAGAGGTCTGGTAAAATTTGAAAAAGTTTGTGGTTAGTTTCGCCGGACCATCGTTCTTGCCAGGCTTTTCGACAGTAAGATCGAGTCAAGCTGTGAAGGTCAGACTAAGGAACAAACTTTAATAAATCTTGAATGATTCCTCGGTGCTTGGAAAAGTGAATACATTCAGTCTTTGCCTGAGAAATATTAAAACCATTTTGTAATACCCACATTTGGATGGCATTGACACATAACTGTTGCTGACGTTCTGCAGATGACAAGGTTTTACCCTTGGCTACTAATGCAAAATCATCAACAAACAAGGAATTGTCAATTCCTTGTTTCACTGAACGAACAATATTATTTTTATTTTAATATTAAACAGCAAGGGAGACAAGATACTACCATGAGGCACCCCCATCTACTGTTCCCTCATATCTGATAAAGATCCTCCAAATTTAAGGATAGCCATAAAGATTAAGTAATTTGTAAAAGAAAGCTAAATATTTCAGTCTCTGAGAGCACATTTAATTTAAATCTCTCTGTTTTCTGGCCCTCATCCGTCTCCTCACGGGAGATCCTTGGAAAGCACCGGTTAAAGAAGAAGCTGTGGATCACACCTGAACTTTTGGACCTGTGCGACAAACGAAGAGAGATAAAAAAAAAAAAAAAAAAAAAAAAAAAAAAAAAAAGCTCATGCCTACCGAAAAATCAACAATGACATCCGAAAAGGGCATGTGCACAACAAAGGAGAACTGGATTGAAGATCAATGCCAGGAAATAGAGAACAGTCTGAACAAGAACAACAGCAAGAAGGCCTACCAGACTGTGAAGAGGCTGACAAGTGTTAAACAGCCCAAGGTCTCCACGATCCAAAGCAAGTCTGGCATATGCCTTACAGAAGAACAAGAAGTCTTGGACAGATGGACAAAGTACTGCTCTGACCTTTACAACCACACACCAAACGGAGACCCACCAGTTCTAGCATGTCCAGAGAACAGAGAAGAAGAAGAAATCCTCCCAATTCTCCGAGAAGAAGTTGAGGCAGCAGTGCAATCGCTGAAGAAGGGGAAGTCAGCGGGAGTGGACAATATAGCCGCGGAACTGCTTCAAGCAGGAGGAGATGAGAGGATTGACGCAATCACCATTCTCAACACGATCTGGTAGAGTGAGGAGTGGCCTACACCATGGACGCAGTCGCTTGTCATCACTCTGCCCAAAAAAAGATAACCTTCAGGAATGTGAAAATTACTGCACCATCAGCTTCATCAGCTATCCGAGCAAGGTCCTCCTGAAAATAATACTCAACAGGTTGAAACCCCAAGCTGAACAAATCATAGCTGAAGAACAAGCAGGATTCAGGGCAGGGCGAAGTACCACTGAACATATTTTCAACCTCAGAACAATCTGCGAGAAATACCTACAGCACCAGCAACATCTATGTCATGTGTTCGTAGACTTCAAAAAGGCGTTTGACCGAGTCTGGCATGCAGCTCTGTGGGCAACCATGAGAGTGTACAACATCAGCCCTAAAATTATTGAAGTAATCAAAAGACTGTATGACAAGGCTACCAGTGCAGTCATCCACAACAGCGCCATCAGAAACTGGTTCAGAACAACTATCGGTGTGCGTCAGGGATGCCTACTCTCTCCAACACTCTTCAACATCATCCTAGAGCGCATCATGCCAGATGCCCTTGCAGATCACAAAGGTACAGTCAGCATAGGGGGTAGAGCAATCTCCAACATTCGTTTTGCGGATGACATTGATGGATTGGCTGGAGAGGAACAAGAACCTAAACAGCTGGTACAGAGGCTTGACACCACCTCCTGAGCCTTTGGACTGGAAGTGCAGAGAAGACCAAAATGATGACCAACACCACCAATGGCATAAACATGGATATTAAAGTCCAAGGCCAATCCCTCAACAGAGTGTATAGCTTCAAATATTTAGGAGCCATTGTGACATAGGGCAATGGGTCCCGACAAGAAGTCCTCTCCAGGATCGCACAAACAACTGCTGCCCTGGCAAGGTTGAAGCCAATTTGGAAAGACAGGACCATCAGTCTACATTCCAAGGTAAGGCTGCTGCGCTTCCTTGTCATCTTCATCTTCCTATACGCGTGCGAAACATGGACCCTCACAGCAGATCTACAACGAAGAATACAAAGCATGGAGATGAGGTGCTACAGAAGACTTCTGAGCATTTTCTATACCCAGCAAATAACCAATGACGAAGTCCGACAGACCATCACACAAGCCATTGGACAACACGATGACCTGCTCACAGTGGTGAAGAAACGGAAACTCCGAAGGTATGGCCACGTCACCAGATCATGAGGCCTTGCAAAGACCATCCTGCAAGACACAGTGCAAGGAGGTAGAAGAAGAGGGAGATCGAAGAAGAGATGGAAGGACAACATTCGAGAATGGACTGGCTTGACACTGAGCGAAACCATCAGGGCTGTTGAGGACAGAGAAAGAAATAGTAACCTGATTAAACGATCTGCTGTGGTGCCCCAACGACCTCAGAGTTACGGGATAGGATAGGATAGGATAGGATATTCGTAATTGTACTGTTTCTGAATGAGGAAGATCATGGAGGGAAGTCAAGTCGAAACCTTTAATAGGATAATAGCATTAGGTCCTATGGATCTGCCTTACAGCTAGTCCTTAATAAACAGTTAAGAGGGAGAGGGATAGAGAGAGAGAGAGGCAAAGAGAGAAAGAGATAGAGTGGGTGTCTTAATACAGAAACCTCTCTTCCTCGATCATTGGAGATTTAAGATTCTGAAGAAACAATCTCGCTTGACATATTATTTGCCTTTCTTCTACTCACGGAAAACAACCACCTCCACAGACCATGTATAATTATATTCGTCATTGTTCTCTACTTCGATGGTATGGCCACGTCACTAGATCATCAGGCCTTGCAAAGACCATTCTGCAAGGCACAGTGCAAGGAGGTAGAAGAAGAGGGAGGACGAAAAAGAGGTGGGAGGACAACATTCGAGAATGGACTGGTTTGACACTGAGCGAAGCCATCAGGGCTGCTGAGGACAGATAAAGATGGAGTATGCTGGTTAAACGATTATCTGTGGTTCCCCTACGACTTCCGGGTTACGGAACAGGATAGGATAGGATAGGATTAGGTCCTATGGCCTTGTCTTACAGTTAGTCCTGTCCTTAATAAACAATTAAGAGAGGGAGAGGGATAGAGAGAGAGAGAGAGAGAGAGAGAGAGAGAGAGAGAGAGAGAGGGAGGGAGGGAGGGATGGAGAGAGAGAGTGAGTGTCTCTAATACAGAAAACTCTGGGATGGAGAGAGAGAGTGAGTGTCTCTAATACAGAAACCTCTCTTCCTCAATCATTGAAGTTATAAGATACTGAAAGGAACAATCTCGCCTGACATGTTATTTGCCTCTCTTCTACGTTGTATACTCACGGAAAACAACCACCTCCACAGACTTCTGAATAACGATGTCCTTGTTTTGGTTGGATATCGCCCGGCATATAAACTCTCCATCCATCTGTGAAGTTGCTGAAAATAATAACAATCGTAATAATAATCATTACCATTACATAACTAGCATCATCATCATCATTAACTGTTGTATTTTATTACACCTTTCAGCTCAAAACGTTCAAGTTCACAGTAGACAACAATGATAAACTGAAGAATACGGAATGCATTTTGTGAGCTATCGGGTTGTGTTATACAATAAACTGTAATAGGCTGACCGCCAAAGGATACAAATCATATGCAAGACATGACCGACATGTACATGTTGTTTTTTTTTTTAATGTAAAAAAAATCTTTCGTTGCACTTAGCTGTGTTGCACGGCATTGTATTTATTGTCTGTACTATCTATCGTATTGCACTGTAATTGTATTGGATTACTAATAACGTCAGGCTGGAGAATAACTGAAAGAGAAAAACACTGAAATCTTATTATTTATTATTATTATTTAATCGTTCTTATTTAGCGCTTTTCCAGCTCAAGAGCTGCTCAAGGCGCTGGCCGATACAGGATCTAACTCAAGCCGCTCGAGGCGCCAACTTGCAGCCTTTGGGCGCACCGTAATAACGCTCCAGACAACTGAGCACAATCCTGGCAGCCAGGGATGGGGGATAAGGACCTAGGTGCATGCTGAGTGTGTTCATGTCACCGGCACTCACCCGTCTAGGACATGAGCGTCAGGATCTTTAAAGTCCGTTATGATGGAATGTATGCAACACAGACTAGACCTCGATTTATACTCTCATCCGAAGGAGTAGGAAACGGGAGCAAAGTGTCTTTCCCAAGTACACAACACAATGCCCCGGCCTGGGCTCGAACCCGGGACCTTCAGATCCGCAAAGCCAAAGCTCTACCATTAGGCCACCGTGCCTCCCAGGATCCAGGGGCCAACGCACGGGCCCCTGTATGGTTCAGGGGCAGTGCCCCTCTGCTCAGAAGGCTACATGATAAACCCGTTTTGAAGACAGACCATGCCCGGAAATACGAGGAGAAACATATTTGGCCTGCTTGCCAGCATGTCGCACCAGAGTTATCTAATGTTTGGGCGGACGTTCTTTGCAAACGAACCGTTATCGCCTACAATTTCTGCTCCATCCGAAAGGTTGATTTCAGTTGCAATCCATCTGAGAGCAACTCGTTTCAACATCACCATCATCCAGGCCTACGCCCTAATATCAGACTATGACAACAGCGAAGACGAGGACTTCTATGAACAAATGCAGGCTGTCCTTGACCAAGAAAAGACATAGTCATTGTGCAAGGCGACTGGAATGCCAAAGTTGGCCAAGATGCGTACCACAACTGGGGAGACATGTGGATCCCATTGTAACAAGACAAATGACAGAGGTCCGAGACTCTTGGAGATACAAAAATCTGATACTGGCAAACACGCTTCATCCCCACTAAAAAAATCCAGATGTTGGACCTGGCACAGACCCAACGGGGAGCACCACAACCAGATCGACTACATCACGGTCAAGAAAGGTTTAAGATCAGGCGCCAACATTGGCAAGACACGCATTTTTTCAGCAATCTCTGACCTTCATTTTGCGGTTGTCATTGATGGATTTGTTGGAGATGAACAAGAATATGAACAGCTGATACAAACGCTTGACACAACCTCCAGAGCCTTTGGGATGGAAAAAAGCGCAAAGAAGACCAAAATGATGACCAACAACACCCAATGGCATCAACACGGACATCAACATTTTTGGGTAACTCGAATTTGGGGTGAAAAATAAAATGCTGAAGGTGAAAGAAAAAAAATGGGTTCTGAGTAAAACTGTGCAGAAAACTGCAAGGAATAATGATTACAGGGTGGAGAACAACTGAATCAAGAAATCTCTGAAATCCGGCCGGGGCCCAAGGGCCAAGCCCCGGTATTCGCCCCTTGGAAGAAAATGAATTTATGCAATTTTGAAAGTAATTTAGGGCCTCTCCTGAATTGATTGATTGATTGATTGATTGTTGCTTTAGGTCCAGCGGACTCTTCCGAGCCAAATCAGGACCGGACAACCCCCGATCCGCATAAAAAAATCTGCTGAAACAACCCTAGTGGGAAAATTGAACGCCCTCCACCGGCCAGTCACTTTACAATAAAGACATCCCACGCAGGGGACGGCTGAGGCTTTACCCCAACTACTCGAACCCCCGGTTACAAAAACAAAATAGAATACAAACATCATTATAAATTATCAACAAAACATATACATATAAAATGCCTATATTGCTAAATAATAGCATCATAGGAAGCCCTAGTGACCACCCGGCAGAAAGCGTCCAACACTCCCAAGCTGATCCAACAGACCTCATACACAAACAAGGAGTCTTGTCCAGGAAGAGTTTTCAAGAAAAAAGGTAGGTCATTGATCTAGCGAAGAAGAAGATAGTATAGCAGAGTGATAGGACAGAGCAGGAATGGGAAAGAGTAAATGAGGCAGACAGCGACATTGGGAATTTAAAGCACTAAATTTCCAGAAAGTGGGGATACTATTTATACTGAAACCCCCGGCACCCCAACGGGGGTGGCCTCTCCTGAAAGCAAAAAGCAAAAAGTAAACATAAATAGAAACAAACAAAAAAAAAAGAATGTTTTATGCACATGTCTTTCAAAAACGTTAAGAATCTTGATTTGTAGGCCTAACAAAGTTTGAGGTCCACCACTGTTACACACAAACTCCACATTTCCAATTTTACTGGGCACACGTTTGTCTATTTTTTAGCTGTAAACAGGCAAGAATTTTTATAATTTTAGAGATATTTAGGGGTACGTTAGTAAAAACACCACATCTTAGGTATTAGTGACTAGTATATAGGCTAGATTTAAATGAAATAAAATGCAAAATGAACAGAAATAAATTCTATTTTGATTATCTACCTTTTTATACTTCTCTTGTCATGTCCTGTTTTTTATTACTCCATGTGTATACAAAAAAAAGTTGTAAAAAGTCCAAAAAAGCCCCCTCTTCTTCACTTTTATGCCAACCTGAAAGATCGTATGCATGCACACTACTGACACTAATTGTCTAATGTCAGTACCGATCTCTTTCTCCGACTCCAAGTCCATTTCTCTCACTTTAATGTCTGATAAATGGAAGCCTGTAAACTCCCCTTCATCAGTCGAAGAATCCAAACCATCCCTTTTAGGCACACACACAAGAAAATTTGAAAAAAAAAATCGAAAAAACGAACGCATCACAGAGAAAACTTGTGGAAATGCAGTCGAATGTTTTCACAACAGAATAAACCGGAAGTCAATTGCCGGAAGTCTCGCAATCTTTCAAACAACGCGAGAATATAACCACATGGTTGATACGGACGCTTTTGGACGTTCTGCCTGTTTAGACCTTCGGCCGCTTTTGGCCGTTATGCCCAGTAAAGGGTAGCCTTTCAGCTTCTCACACTCGGAACTCAATATTTTTTTCTCGGAAATGCAAATGCCTTCCGCGGAAATCCGCGGATTCGCGGAAATCCGCGGATTCGCGGAAAATTCTCCACCCTGTGATTATTACGAAGTACATTCGTGCTGGAATTTGCTGGAAGTGCTCGCCGAGGATCATCTGACCTGCTGTTCATGGTCAGTAAATACAGACCTCGAGCTGTCGATTTATCACCTAATAAGTAAAGCTAACTTATCTTTACAAAAATCTTTTATTATGTATATTTCTTTCAGCAAAGATATTTTCACAAGTTTAGTAGATAAAAATCTTTTGCATGTCTCAAAACAGTTCGTAGAGTTGCTCAGTTACAACGTTCACTTGAATTGCAAAATACCTTTAACCCTTTTACTGCCAAGGGAGAATTGATTTGAGTTACATCCAATACCAAATACCATTATTACAGGGAGGCAGGAAACTGGAGTTCCGAAGAACACCCCAGGTGGCCTGAAAAGTCTCGTCCATAATGCAAATAATAATCCCCCTGCTGGGGTCGAACCAGCGACCTTCAGCATAAAAACCCAGTAATGTCTGTACTTACCACGAAGGATCTTGAGCTGCATAATCATATTGTTTGGAAGTAAAACTGCGTAGACTTCATAAGTATCTGGATGGGCATCAGGTGTCAGTGAGCTCCCCTTCGCCAGTTCGGTCTCTTTTTTTTCTCCGACAAGAGACTTGTGTATTAAGTAAATCTGCCGTGGGACACAAACATCCATTCCATGTATAATGTTAAAACAAATCTGATGTAATTGGTTTAAACATTTACACTAGATGGTATGAACATAGAAGATTTAGTTTATAAATCCTAATTCATACATACATGGTTATTGCTTTAGGTCCAGCGGACTCTTCCGAGCCAAATCAGGACCAGAGAAACGTTATCTTAAAATATAAAATAATTTAGATTTTAAAAAACAAGCCTGTTACTCTTAAATATTCAAACTTTCTTTCACACGCAACCTCTTCAAAAATCTTCTTTAAATCTGATGTATTAAAAAAACGTTTTGTTTCTTCAATCAAATCACTAAAATCAGTCTTACCAATAAAAACCAACCAACCACACAAAACAAGACGACATGATTTATATGCTACAAAACAAATCAACATCATGTAAAAATTGAATCAAGTTGCACTGCATACTTTAAAAATATATTTGAAAGGTATTGAACCAATATACTCTTTCATCAAGCATATCAACACATTCAGGCATGAAATGGAAAGGATTTATGAAAAGGATTTATCACATGCAAAGCACCATGGTGGTTCTTCTTCTTTTAAAAGGAAACTGTGGGTGACATAAATATGCCCAATATGAAGACGAGACAAAACTGTTTCTTCTTTGCGAGTGGATGCAAAGTTAGGCAAAGAAGCTGACACATCGGGAAGAATTTGAAACAATTTGTTATTGATATGGTTAGACCAGTCAGTCTGCCACAGCCGTTTACAATAAGATCCAATCATACAACGCAGGTCAGAGTAAGGAACAAACTGGAAAATCTCTGAAGGGAAATCGAGATGCAGAGTTTCTTTAACCGCTTTGTCCACTGCAATATTGCCGCGGATGCCCATGTGACCACGTACCCACATAAAAACGATCTTTTTACCCTCAGAAACAAGTTGTGTGTGGAGGTCATGGATCTCTGTCAGAAAAGGGTGCGATATCTTTCTCGTGGAAAGTGCCTGAAGAGCTGACAGTGAATCAGACATGATTAAAAATGAGGTTCTTTTGGATTGATAAACCTGTTTCAGAGCTAGATGGATTGCCTTGAGCTCAGCTTTATAAACAGAACAAAAATCAGGTAGACGCTGTTGCAAAGGCTGGTCTAGGTGTCTCCCAGAGACCGACCCAGCAGCAACTGAGTCTCCTTTCTTTGACCCGTCTGAAAAAAGCAAAGGTTTTTCATGTCCTGGGTATAAAGCACACTGCTCTAATAAAGTTAGTTATAGACAGTTTCAGATGTATTGTTTTTGAGGAAAGCAGACAGTTGCCAGTGAATGTTTGGGTTACGTAATTTCGATGGAGGAGCTTCAGTCCGAAGCTCATCATCGTTGATGGAAGCAACATCGATGCCTGCTTTATTCAAATGAGCCTGCATTCTGATGCCAAACGGAGGGATTGCGTTCGGTTTAACCTCAAATTTCTGCACAAAATCTGAGTTGAGAACACAGTCATAAGCAAGATTCATAGCATCAGTTTTTAATTTTAAATAGTAATTCAGTGATAATTTTATACCTCTCAGTTCCAGCGGAGATTTGTTAGCTTCCGTAAAGGCTTTTACGAGGGTAGGTGCGAAAAACCACCCAAAGCTATGCGTAGTGCTTGGTGAGCAACTGGATCTAACATTTTAAGATAAGACTTTCTAGCAGAACCGTAAACAATGCAACCATAATCTAACTTGGATTTAATTAACGAAGGATATAACATCCATTAAGTTTTCTTGTCAGCTCCCCAGTCTGTACCACTGATAACCTTGAGCAAGTTGCAGGCCTGTTGACATATCTTTTAGATGAGGGAGGAAGGTTAACCTTTAATCAAAAATACACCCACAAATTTGACTTGTTGGGCCGCCTTTATTGGAGTGAATGATTCCTCAGTGCTTGGGAAAGTGAATACATTCGGTTTTTATCTGCGAAAACTTGAAACCATTTTGTAATACCAAGTCTCCAACGGCATTGACACATAACTGTAGCTGACGTTCTGCAGATGCCATGGTTTTATGCTTGGCTACTAATGCAAAATGATCAACAAAGAATTGTGAATTCCTCGTTTCAATGAACGAAAAAATTATTTATTTTAATATTAAACAGCAAGGGAGACAAGATACTACCATGAGGCACCCCCATCCTGTTCCCTCTTATCTGATAAAGAGCCTCCAACCTTAACCTGAAAAATTACGTCCGTTAGGAAATTGGATATAAACAGAGGTAAATGCCGCTTCAGTCCCATTTCTTGCAAATCTGAAAGAATGCCATATTTCCACGTGGTATCGTATGCTCTTTCCAAATCAAACATGATGGCAACGGCATGCTCACCCTGGACGAACGCGTTACGGATAAAAGTTTCTAATCGCACCAGGTGATCAACAGTACTTCTGCCACTTCGAAAGCCACACTGAGTGTTTGATAATATATTATTGGTCTCGAGATAAACCATTCTTTACAGCGTCTTGCATAAGCAGGACGTTAAGGCTATTGGTCTGCAGTTTAGATTAGTATGGTCTTTGCCAGGTTTAGGTATGGGAACAACAATGACCTTTCTCCAAGAGGGAGGAAAGGTGCCAGTGATTCAAATCTGATTGAAGATGTCCAGCAGTTGAGACCGTGAGTACCTTGTTAAATGTCATAGACATTGATAATGCACATCATCCGGTCCAACTGCTCAATCTGCACTTTTGTTAAGGGTACCATCAAGCTCAACTAATGAGAATAAAATGTTGTAGTCTTCAGAACTGTCAGAGGTAAAATTTAACCGTTGTTTTTATTTACGTGTTTTAATAGTTTGAAATGAAACAGAATAGTTTTCAGAGGAAAATTTTGAAGCAAAAGAAGATACCAAAAGATCAGCTACTAGTTCTTTTTTCTCCAATTACGTCCCCCCCCCCTGCACATTATGGCATGGGCTGACCTGTTTGTTACTTTTATTTTTGAGTTTGCAGACCACATTATAAACTTTCAACAGTTTCGCATTCGAATTTTAGCGTGGAGCAGAAACCTCTCCACGATTCTCTTCTCCTACGTTTGAAGAGCTGTCGACATTGGGCTCGCAAACGTTTGGTGGTTCTGTTTATTTTCAGAGCTTGAATGTAAATACATAACTCTTAAAGCTGAAGTGTTTTACATTCATCGTGAAACCAGGTTATTTTTTAAAGTGTATGAGGTTTTGATGAAGTTGGCGGAATTGACTCCTTCGCACTGTTTATAACTATGTCAGTGTAGAGCGGTATATAGCATGTGAAAATTTCAGTTTCTTATCACGTAACTGAACCTCAGACAGGTTGGAAAACAGACTCCAGATAGCTTGTTTCAGTTTCCACCTGCCGTGAGTTTGCTCAAGGTTGTCTGAATCATATTTTAATAGAACCGGAAAAGGATCGCTGCCATGAAGATCTTCTAAAACTTTCCATTTAAAATCCAAAAGTAGGGAGGGATTACAGATCGATATATCAATGTGGGATAAAGAGGCAGTTCTCGAACAGGAAAAAGTTGGAGCACCCTCGTTCAAAGTTACCCGATTCAATGAGTCTAAAATGTCTTCAATTATTTCTCCCTATCGGTACAGGGGAGAGCGTCCATTAAAGTCTTCCAACAACAAAAAAAGGGGTAGGTAATTGATGGATCAAATTCTCAGATCATTTTTATTTACATTTATTGATGGGGTCAGATATATGGAACATACTGTAAGGGACTTGAAAAGATATACTCTGGCTGCTACTGCTGGTAAACTTGTGTTAAGTGAAATTGGGTTAAATGGAACGTTTCTATGAATAAAGAGTGAAACGCCTCTGGAAGATATCTCATTTAGTGATGAATAACCAGAAATATCTATAGACTGTTTCTCTGATAAGAGAGTCTCCTGAATGGCCAACACCTCAGGTCGATGCTCAGTCAGCAGACAGGATAACTCCTCAAAATTTGCTCTTATCCCGCGTATATTCCATTGAAGGATAGCAATAAAAATTAAAGAAATCTAAATATTTCCGTCCCTGAGAGCACAATTATGTCTCTAAGTTTTCTGGCCCTAATCCGTCTCCTCATGGTCCCAAAACTCAAATTTTCTATTTTTTAAGCCTATAAAGTATCAGTCTCATTGAAATCTATTTTTCATTGACAAGAATGTTCAAAATTTGCCTGCAAATCTTTTTTGTTACCCTGCTGATGGTTGCCATGCTCACATCTTCATTTTCATTCCTTCTATGCGGCTGTTGTTATGCTACACTTTATATCAAGTGTGCCATACTTAAGATCAGAAATTATGCCCTAACTTATACATTAGCATGGCGTGGCCTACGCTTTTTTGTTGTTTTATGTATTCTCCTGGGGAGAGTATTCTCGGATGAGAGCATGGTCTTGTCTGTGTACGCACACATTCTATTGCATGTACTTTAAAGGTCCTGACGCTCATGTTCTAGACCGTTGAGTGCCGGCAACACGAATACCCCAGCAAACAGGATTGTGCACAGTCGTCTGGGCGTCAGACTATGCGCCCAAATACTGCAGGTGGGCGCCTCAGGCAGCTTGAGTTAGATCTTGTATCGATCAGTGCCTTGAGCAGCTCTTGAGCTAGAAAAGCGCTACATGATTGATAAACCAAATTTGCTTTAATTTTTAAAAATAAATATCATTTTTGCAAATTCTATCCACTTTGATTTCAACCTATCTAACCCCCTCAATGCCTAAACAATGATGTTTAATACTGTGATGATAATTTACTCTTTGTTGTTAGTATGCAAGTCCATGGGATTCAAGTGCATTGTGATACCTTGTGACATGTAACTAAAAGCTTGGAATTTTAATTGCACTGTTATGTGTCAATGTGCGGTTAGAGGAGTGTGTGAGTGTGGTACTACTGTGTAAGATTTTCAGCATCGAGAGCGATGTGTTTTGGAAGTTTACAAGGTGCATGTGAAGTCGATATATGTGTATTCTTAATAGCCTATATATGGTTTTAAACTGTTACTGTGGGCCTGTTGTGATAATAAAGATGTGATGTGATGCATTGTATAGTACTGTATTGTACTGTAAATCATATTACCACAGCATCACAATATACCTAAAAACAATTGGCCCGGTGATAACATTCCACATTTACCAACGCATCTATAACTACCTTGACATACACCACAACAACGTCAAAAGCCCACAAAATTTTAACTCACGTCATATTTCAGCAAAATCCTCACATCCTTATCAAAGCTACAGTTGATGCTGAATTCCTGGCCTTCTTGCACCCTGATCGGATTGGGTACGCTTGTCATAGTCATCGTGAAGTCGACTGCACCATATACTGCACAAACCATATAATGTCAATTAACAAATCAATCAGAGATAAATTAACCATATTATGGAGTTTTTGCGTTTCCTCTTCACTCGCTGCACGGGAAAACTCTGCGATTCCCTATCACATGACAACACGTAGCAGGCGACAAGAATGTCTACTGTCGGCGTTGTGCAACTAGGCTTCTGAAACGAAGAATGTCTATTGTCGGCGTTTTGCAACAAGGCTTCTGAGATACTGTTTTTATTTATTTATTTAATCATTCTTATAACCTATAGCGCTTTTTCAGCTCAAGAGCTGTTCAAGTCGCAGAGCCGATACAAGATCTAACTGAACCCACTTGCTGACTTGGGCGGCACAGTATGATTCTCCCCCATTCGTGGAAAGCTATACACTGAAACCACCACCAGACTTTGCCACACGTTTATCTCTCTCTCTCTCTCTCTCTCTCTCTCTCTCTCTCTCTCTCTCTCATTTTTTTTTCTTTCTGTAAAGCACTATGAGCTCTAGCGAAAGAAGTGCCCTGTACAAATGTTAATTATTATTATTAAAATAATAGCAACAGTAAGAAGTCAGTGCTCACAGCCAATATTTATTTCCGGGCCACCGAGAATCGAACCCCACAACCTTTGTAAAACACGTGCTCGCCGCTCTACCAAATGAGCTATCCCGCGTTTCGACAAGTAGCCGATTTATCACGGTCATAGTTCAGAACTGAAACGTGTAGGAAATAAATGTTTCACCACATGCACGGGAAATTTTTCTTTCGATTTAAAGTAAATGCATAAATGCGACAAAGAATACGCTTGATGGTGCATGACTAAAATGTGCATGTACCAGACATATACTCAGCTTCATTCGTTTACGAAAGACACTCACCGAAAACTTGCAATTTTTATTTTGAAAAATCATGGACTCTGGCCAAAGAAAATTTTGATTTCCACCGAAAAAGTCAACAGGATCGCTTAGCTGGGAACTAAAATGAAATAAACGAAATATAAAATTTGAATCTTCTTATATTAATTTGAAATAACAGGATGTTCGCTTACATTACATTACATGGTTATTGCGATTGCAAGTCCTTTTACCACCGAAGACTTGCTTGAACACATTGAAGTCGAAACCTTTAATAGGATAATAACATTAGGTCGTATGGACCTGTCTTACTGTTAGTCCTTAATAAACAATTTAGAACAAAATAACCAAAACTTTATTTGAAACTAACATATTACCTTAACTATGGTATGGCGAGCGTTGTGGCCAAGTGGGCTAAGGCGGGACTAACTTGCCTTGTCCACAGGCCAGAAACCAATGGCACCTGACAGGTGTGGGTTCGATCCAGCATCTTGGCGTTATGTTTCTCCGAATATTATTTACTTTCGACTCAGGCAACGTCTTGGGGGTTTCCTCCGGGTACTCCGGTTTGCTCCCCCAGCAAAATGTCAAAATCACAACTAATGTTAGGCAGTGATGTCCCGAGGCCTCGGACATCGGTCATGGTCCGATTCGTTTGAAAAATGACCGAATGCAAACACCTGTGTCCCGTCAAATGTCCGATTCTATTGCGAAATTAGCGGTCATTGTCCGATAGTATTATGACTAGAGCGGTCA
>CM072511.1:73646116-73685618 GCA_036898135.1 Oncomelania hupensis | reverse complement strand
TGATACTCCCGAATAACCTGGATCAATCTCGTTTGACGCAATTTAACCAATCGCTTCTAACTTCGTCATTACTGTCTTACGTCATACATATTTTCTTCTCCTTCCGGAACGTCCTCTTGCTTCGACATGTATCGAGAAATTTCTATCGATAGTAAACAAGCGGATCCAGAGAATTCTACAACTATATCGACTAACGAAAATTATCAACGTTATACAAAGCCTCTCCTAACAACAATGCAAACTCAAATCAAAGGTAAATAAACTCCATTATTGAATACTTTGCAAAACGAAACGATTAGATCTATCGTGCGCGCTTCCGACGTACTACCATTCGCGTTTCAACGTAACACTTAGAAATAGAAGATTTTAAAAACTAAGGCAAAGCCCATAAGAGTCATGTCACATCATCCGAATGGGCTCAATGACTTCAATTCAAAACAGCGAGTGATAGGATTCGAACTCAACTACATTACATTACATTACACTATTGTTGCTTTAGGTCCAGCGGACTCTTCCAAGCCAAATCAGGACCGGACAACCCCCAATCCGCATAAAAGATCTGCTGAAACAACCCTAGTGGGAAAACTGAATGCCCTCCAGTCACTTTACAATAAAGACATCCCATGCAGGGGACGGCTGAGGCTTCACCCCAACTTATCGAAACCCCATTTACAAAAACAAAATAGAATACAAACATCATTATAAATTATCAACAAAACACATACATATAAAATGCCTATATTGCTAAATAATAACATCATAGGAAGCCATAGTGATCACCTGGCAGAAAGCGTCCAATATTCCCAAGCTGATCCAACAGACCTCATACACAAACAAGGAGTCTTGTCCCGGAAGAGTTTTCAAGAAAAAAGGTAGGAGACTGGTCTAGCGAAGAAGATGATAGTATAGCAGATTGATAGAACAGAGCAGGAATTAGAAAGAGCAAATGAGAGAGACAGCGACAGTGGGAATGTAAAGCACTAAATTTCCAGAATGTGGGGATACTATTTATACTGAAACCCACGGCACCCCAACAGGGGTTCAAACTCAACTAAAGCACTAACACAAATTCCAGATGAACAATTACAATCTTTTATTCAATGCACAGACACACAGGAATATGGGAAAGCTAACCCTACCCCAACCCTTAACCAGTCCCACAACCACAACAATTAACAATCAATTACCTCCATTGGCTAATCTGTAACCCCTTAGACACTGGACACAAGATGCCGACACAATCAAGATATAACAGTATGAAAATAAAGATGAAGTAATACAACTGATGGCTTATGTATACAATCACCAAGATTTGAAGAAATTAATTTAATTAATATTACACTCTTTATACAACAGCCTAATTCCGTTATTCAATACAAAGCTTAACTAAATCGTCTAGAACTAACACACAAGTCTTTTGCCTTTCCTCAACTGAATTCCAGAAAATCACAGTCTGTAAGGAATCACTGTTTGAAATGTTCACTGTTTAATATATATGTTTATGTGCATGTAAGGTTGTATGTATGATTGTGATTGTGCATGGTCCTGAGTATGAAAACCCAAACGGCAGCCTCCCGGTAGTAGGGGTCTTGTAGAGCCCAGATGGCAAGGGTCGCGCAACGTCTTAGCTTCCCAGACAGTTTCGGAACAATGTTGAACCAACGCCCAGCACCATACGACACCAGCGTGGGAGCAACAGCAACAAACAACCAGACAACCAGCCCAGCAATAGTAGTAGCACGTAGAAATAGACGTGGTAACAGATGTAGCAGTAGAAATACTAGGTAGTAGGTAACAGAAATAGGTAGTAGAACATAGGCCCAATCTGGTCAACAAAATAAAACCATCTTACTAAGCTATCCATTCACAATGTAAACATAGCATGGGAAATAATTCCTTCCGCCGTCCGCTATCTTGACCTGTTTATTTATGCATCATAACAATTCACATTTCTTCTATAATTTATTCTAACTTCTCATGAACATGATTATTATACAAATGCATTATATCCATTTCTAAACAACAATCTTGATTCATTCTCTCTATTTCCTATTCATCACCCCTCTCTCATATTCATCACCCCTCTAGCATACTATAATACATCGTCACCTCTGACCTCGTTCGTGCAACAACCTCCACAACATTATTCCATAATACATTTCCAACAAGAAAATCATATTAAAACAATAGTATTTATCAAAATACTCCTTTTCCCCTCATCCATCATTATTCATTCGCGTATGCATGCTCATAGTGTATAGCCACTAAAGAATTAGGTTACTGGGCACCACTCACCTTCAGTTCTCGGCCTGTGAAGATACAGACACACACAATACCACAACACAACACAGTCTGTACGAGAGTCGATGGTTCTTTACTACTGTCTTATCATGATCTTTGGTCATCCTAGCATTGCGAGATGCCTAGGCCTTGGGCGGTCTCTAAAAGAAGAGCAAACACCCTTAGGAATTTGCTCAACACAGAGAGCACACAGAACTGTGGCAGCAGAAATCCTCCTAACTTTGGTAAAAGTACTTTATTAACACAGCTCCAACAACCAGGGTTGGAAGATTTAACGATTTAACGAATTTAATTTTTGGTTAAAGAAAATTTTACGCCTTAACGTTTTTTAAAAGTTAAAGAAAATTAAAAAAATTAAAAAATAAAAGTAACGATTATCAATTTTTATCCGTTAAAAATTTCGTTACATCAGTTTGATTTTCCACCACGAACAACAGGTGCCTACGCGCGAAGCTGGTTTGAACCAGTTGCAGCCAGTTTGAGGCGGTTTGGATTAGCCTATGTAGACATTGCCGCTACATTACATTACATTACATGATTATTGCTTTAGGTCCAGCAGACTCTTCCGAGCCAAATGAGGACCAGAGAAGTGAAAGAGGACTCACCCTGATCCGCATAAAAGTTCTGCCGAAACAACCCTAGTGGTAACACTGAAGGCAATCTACCAGCCAGTCACTTTACAATAAAGACATCCCACGCCGAGGCTATACTCCAACCCACCGAACCACCGTTTACAAAAACAAAATAGAATACAAACATCATTATACAATCAACAAACCACATACATATAAAATGCCTACATTGCCAAATAATAACATCATAGGAAGCCCCAGTGGCCATTTGGCAGAAAGCATCCAATATTCCCAAGCTGATCCAACAGACCTCACACACAAATGAAGAGTTTTGTCCCGGAAGAGTTTTCAAGAAAAAAGGTAGGTGATTGGTCTAGCGAAGAAGAAGATAGTATAGATGTAGATTGATAGAACAGAGTAGGAACGAGAAAGAACAAAGAAAAAAGACAGCGACATTGGGAATTTAAAGCACTAAATTTCCAGAAAGTGGGGATACTATTTATACTGAAACTCCCGGCACCCCCACGGGGGTACATTGCCACTAGCCTACCCTGCATCAGTTCATATTAAATTTTGAGATGTTGAAAAGAAGTTGGCTTCCTGCAGTGATTCGACTGATGAAAGTTTGCCAAAATCTTTTGAAGCGTTTATGGAATACTACGACTTTGTTGGAGGAAAGTCAGCTGAGAGGCTCATTTTAAAATTTAGATTCTTTTTATTCTAGCTGCTGTATTTGAATGCTTAGCTTAATTTCTTTGTCTCGTTGGTGTGCGTGGGTTAAAATGCTTGGAAGGGCTGTGAATGAGTGTTGCAAGCACAGATGAGAAAAAAAATTAGTCTAATGTCTCTATTCTTGTTGTTAATAAAATATCATCACATCATTTGTTCTTGATTTTTTTTTCTGTGTGTTCATAGATTACATGGGTTCTAACACAAGTTGTTTGTAATTTTTTAAAACTGCATACCACTTTTTTTTTTGGTCTGAGCTGAGCAATAAATAATCATTTATGTATTTAACGCATTTATGTATTCTTTTTTTTTTAAATGAAAGAAAATGTATTTCTTTAATTTTCGAAAAAAATTAAAGAAAATTTATTTCTTTAACGTTTTACCCAAATTAAAGAAAATTTATTTCTTTAAAGAAAAAAAGTAAAGACTATCAATCCTGCCAACACACTGGTCATTCTTGCCCTTCTTAAGGAACAAGATCTTGGGTGGTTCCAAACACAAAACACAACCCTTATAAATGGATTCTACACTATCTTATAACAGTGGCAGTCACAATCTATCCAAAATGCAGTCTGATCACAATCAGTATCAACTTGACTCACACACTTTAACACCGCTCCCCCCAGCTCACAGTTCAAGGCACAGAACTCTGTTCAGGCTCCTAGAAGCTATCGAGCTATACGTAAAACAAGTGAAACCTTCAAAACTATTATACAATACGCAATACAAACTGCTGATTCATACTTTGCGCACAGCACGCTCATAGATATGAAACTGTACACTATATACATCCTGACAAAGCATATATTTTAGCGTGTAACAACTTCGTGTCATCACAAGTCACATGCTTCTTATGGAATTCGCAATATTTAACATGAAAATGAGTGCCCAGAAAAAGGCAAAATAAAAGTGGCATTCAAATGCAAAGTAAAGCCTACCTTGATCTTTCAATGTCTTGAGATGACCTTGACCTCCAGCTCCAAATACACTCTACTATATTATCAAATAAAGTACAGCAAAAGTTGTATTATGCCAAAAAACAGTGACCTTGGGATGACCTTTACCTTCAGTGACCTTGATCTTGGGATGACCTTGTCCCTCACGTTAATCTCTCATGCCAGTCTGATAAAATAACCCAATGTAGTTACATACTATTGGTCACACCGACTCAACCAAAGCATTTTCGTTTTGAGGTTAGGTCAGCCAGGCTAGCTATAAATAGCTTCGCTGATGCTTCCATTTCTTTCCTTTTACTGGAAGGGAGGGTTCAGGCAAGCTATAAATAGCCTGCAGCAAGCAAAATATGGAGGCACTAAACAGTGTTGCTCACATACGCATTGAGCTGGTGTGGGGTTAAATAAACAGCCATTCCACTGTACAAATAACTATTTATTGTAAAGTCTTTGTGGGTTTGGGCACTGAATAGAATAGACCCAACCTTTCCCAGCGTGTCATAAGAGGTGACTAACAGGTGTGATGTCAGCATGGCATCATTGGGCAAAAGTCTTCTATACAACCACGGGGCCAAAGCGAGCCACTCCATACTTGTGGTTTTCGGCTATGGCCAACAGCCTAGAGAGGATTGGGCCCCGCCAGGTCTTACTTGCCAAAACACACCGTATGAAGAAAAGAACCACTCACTCCATACCGGATTTGTCGTCACCTGGATCACCAAGGACCGCAACTCCCACTGGCCACCAGGAACGAGGTGATAAGTGTGCTACTGATGGACAACTTAGCAGGATTCGCACGAGGGACAACATCGTCATATGAACCTGGAATGTCAAGACCCTAACTGCGGAAGGAAAATTATAAAAACTGGCCCATGAGCTGGACCACTATCATTTTAGGTATCAGTGAACTGCACTGGAAAGGCCTAGGTGAAACGACTATCAACAAAGGCCACAATCTTTATTTCAGCTGGAGAAATGACAGGCAAGAATACGACGTTGTATTCTTGGTCCACAAAGACATTCTAGCTACTGGAATGGGTTGTCGCCAAGTCTCAAGTAGACTCATTTACCATCCGTCTGAGAGCAGCCCTTTTCAACATAACTATCATCCAGACCTATGCCCCAACATCAGACTATGAAGACAGCGAAGTGGAGGATTTCTATGAAAATCTGCAGGCTGTCCTAGACCACAAAAAATTCAGACGATGGACATGGCATAGTCCCAGCAGGGAGCATCACAACCAGATTAACTATTGTAAAGAAACGCTTCAGATCAAGCATCAATCAATGGCAGGAAACACACTTTTCCAGGTGCAGACATTAGAAGAGACTACGATCTCATGATGATGTCTTTCCGGCTCCACTTGAAGAGAGTACACACAGCAAAGTGCACCAAACTGAAGTTCAACGTGGACAAACTGCAAGACTCGGAGGTGGCAGAAATATTCAAAGCCACAATTGGAGGGAAATTTGCACCACTGCTCATTTTGGGAACTGGTGAAGTCGATGTCAACACCATGACCACCACCATCAACTCAGCTGTGACAGATGCCACTAAGATCCTTGGCAAACATCGGCCAAAGAATAAACAGTAGATCACACCTGAACTTTTGGACCTAGGTGACAAAGAAAGAGAGATTAAAAAGAAAAAGAACACCTCACATGGAGCTGATGACTACCAAAAAAGTCAACAATGACATCTGAAAAGGCATGAGCACAGCAAAGGAAAACTGGATAGACGATCAATGTCAGAAAATAGAGAACAGTGTGAACAAGAACAACAGTAAGAAGGCCTGGCGGTTGACAAGTGTTAACCAGCCCAATGTCTCCATGATTAGTGCAATCGCTGAAGAAGGGGAAGTTAGCGGGAGTGGACAATATACCCGCAGAACTGCTTCAAGCAGGAGGAATGATTGACACCCTCACCATTATCTGTAACAAGATCTGGCTGAGTGGGGAGTGGCCTACACCATGGGCCCAGTCGCTTGTCTTCACTCTTCCCAAGTGTGAAAATTACCACACCATCAACCTCATCAGCCATCCCAGCAAAATCATCCTGAAAATAATACTCAACAGGTTGAAACCCCAAGTTGAACAAATCTTATCTGAAGAACAAGCAGGATACAGGGTAGGACAAAGTACCACTGAACAGATTTTCAACCTCAGAATAATCTGCGAGAAATACCTACAGCACCAACAACATCTATATCATGTGTTTGTAGACTTCAAGAAAGCGTTTGACCGAGTCTGGCATGCAGCACGGTGGGCAACCATGAGAGTGTACAACATAAGCCCTAACATTGTTGAAGTCACCAAAAGCCTGTATGACAAGGCTACCAATGCAGTCCTCCACAACAGTGCCATCGGGAACTGGTTCAGAGTAAGGATCACACAAATAACTGCTGCCCTGACACGACTGAAGCCTATTTGGAAAGAAAGTACCATCAGTCTAAACTCCAAGGTAGGCTCCTGAGTTCCCTTATCATCTCATCTTCCTATGTGCTTGCAAAACATGGACCCTCACATCAGATCTACAACGAAGAATACAAAGATGGAAATGAGGTGCTACAGAAGACTTCTGGGCATTTCCTATACCCAGCACCATCACCAACGACGAAGTCCAACAGACCCTCACACATTACATTACATTACATGGTTATTGCTTTAGGTCCAGCGGACTCTTCCGAGCGACCCTCACATAAGCCATCGGACAACACGATGAAAGTACACACAGCAAAGTGCACCAGACTGAAGTTCAACCTGGCCAAGCCATTGGACAACCAGATGACAAGCTCACAGTGGTGAAGAAACTGAAACTTCAATAGTATAGCCACATCACCAGAGCATCAGGCACATCACCGACGATGAAGTCCGACAGACCATCACACAAGCCATTGGACAACATGCGCATCAGGCCTTGCATAGACCATCCTGCAAGGGACAGTGCAAGGAGGCAGAAGAACAGAAAGCCAGAAAAAGAGGTTGGGAGACAACATTGGAGAATGGACTAGCTTGACATTGAGTGAAGCCAAGAGAGTTGCTGAAGACAGAGTACGCAAGTTAAACGATCATCTGGGGTGCCCCAACGACTTTCGAGTTATGGAATAGGATAGATTTACTATTCTTGCAATAAATATAAGAAGGTCATAGTATTTAGGAAAGAGTTTTCTATATTTACAGCTGTACTTTGTACAATTTTGATGGCTTTAAATTGCATCTTGATTTTGCCTTTATAATTGACATTGCTAGTATGTGTTGATTCAAAAGCGATTTTCTATGCATGAAAACAGTGGAACTGTAAAGTTAGAAGTTTAGATATGAAATTAAACATATGATACATTGCACATTTTCCGGACAAATAAATGTTGATTTCTGCTGAGTTCCATGATATTGTGGAATTCATTGGAAAGGTTTTATAACAGACTAGCTAAGGAGGGAGCACAAATGACGTCGGGATCTTTAACTATATCTAATTACAATATGTGCAATCATGAAATATGCATTACTATAAAATGCAGTTCATCATGATAATAACATTAAAAAGTTAACAATACTAACATTTTCAAGTTAGTTTATATAGATTAAGAATGAATGCATGGTATACTAATATCTTACAGAGGTTCAATGTATATATGTCATACAAACGCATCACAACCAGACTGACTACATCATGGTCAAGAAACACTTCAGATCAAGCATCAACATTGGCAGGAAACGCACTTTTCCAGGAGCAGACATCAGAAGTGACCACGATTATGATGTCTTTCCGGCTCCACTTGAAGAGAGTACACACAGCAAAGTGCACCAGACTGAAGTTTGACCTGGACAAACTGCAACAAGATCCGGAGGTAGCAGAAATATTCCAAGCCACAATTGGAAGGAAATTTGCACCACTGCTCATTTTAGGAGCTGCTGGTGAAGTAGATGTCAACACCATGACCACAACCCTCAATTCAGCAGTTACAGATGACACCACTGAGATTCTTGGCAAACACTGGCCAAAGAAGAAGCCGTGGATCATTTCTGAACTTTTGGATCTGTGTGGTAAACGAAGAAAGGTGAAAAAGAAAAAAAAAACTCACAGGGAGCTGATGCCTCCAGAAAAATCAACAATTACATCCGAAAAGGCATGCACACAGCAAAAGAGAACTGGATAGAAGATCAATGTCAGAAAATAGAGAACAGTCTGAACAAGAACAACAGTAAGAAGGCATACCAGACTGTGAAGCGGTTCAAAAGTGTTAAACAGCCCAAAGTCTCCATGATCCAAAGCAAATCTGTCATATGCCTTACAGAAGAACAAAAAGTCTTGGATAGATGGACAGAGTACTGCTCTGACCTTTACAACCACACACCAAACGTAGACCCATCAGTTCTAGCATGTCCCCAGAACAAAGAACAACAAGAAATCCTCCCAATTCTCTGAGAAGAAGTTGAGGCAGCAGTACAAACACTGAAGAAGGGAAAGTCAGCGGGAGTGGCAACATACCCCGCAGAATTGCTTCAAGCAGGAAGAGAAGCAATGATTGACATCCTCACCATTATCTGTAATAAGATCTGACTGAGTGGGGTGTGGCCTACACCATGGACCCAGTTGCTTGTCATCACTCTTCCCAAAAAGGGTAATCTTCAGTAATGTTAAAATTACCGCACCATCAGGTCTCATCAGCCATCCCAGCAAGGTCCTCCAGAAAATAATACTCAACAGGTTGAAACCCCAAGCTGAACAAATCATAGCTGAAGAACAAGCAGGATTCAGTGCAGGGTGAAGTACCATTGAACAATTTTCAACCTCAGAATAATCTGTGAGAAATACCTACAGCAACAACATCTATATCATGTGTTTGTAGATTTCATGAAAGCATTTAACCATGAGAATGTACAACATCAGCCCTAACAATATTGAAGTCATCAAAAGCCTGTATGACAAGGCTACCACACAGGTAGCATGCGCCAAGGATGCCTACTCTCCCCAACACTCTTCAATATCTTCCTAGAGCGTATCACGTCAGATTCAGACCTGCCAACCCCAGTAAGGACTCAATAGTACTCCAAAAAAATTTGATAGTATTTTTAATAAAACAATAGTATTTTGAAAACGACGAAAAACATAATTACAAAGCGGCGTCGGTTTTACGTCATTTACACGTTGAGTGTAACTAAACCTTTATTTTTAATAATTAAAAGTCTTCACACGGTATCTCTTAAATGCTGCAGTATCTGAATTCATGTCTATTTCCAGTATTTAGTGTTCTTCACACTAGTTCCACAAAAAATCAATGTATAAAGCTTTTCAACTGCTAGAAGGACAAGTGGGGGTGGAGCATGTTGCTGAAGTAGCAGCTGCACTCTGCTGCATTTTGGTAGCCGACTTGCATTTTTTCAGAAACTGTTTTGAAAATTCTCTCTCATAGCATGGCCCTTCCTTTTTGGACTTTAGAACCATGAGAGAATCTAGGGTTTGCCTGCTCATGGATCCTCGGAAGTCAGTTTTGTTTCGCCTCACTTGTTGCAGATTTGTCACAGGATGGGGTGCTCAGTAACTCTGTTTTGATGTTCAAATTGCGATCAAGAGCTCTGACAACAATTGGAAAATATTTGTCTTCTACTTCGTGACTGCCATCAGTGCCCAAAACAAACATGCATTCACTGAGATATTTTTTGCTGGCAGTTGCACATTCGTTAATTATAGCAGTCATCTTGGTTCTAGCTGAACCATAGCTCTTTGCAATTTCACTGTCCGGGAACATTTTTTTTAAAAGTTGTCCAGCATGGTCCGATGCCGAAATAGGCACATTATGCTCCACCAGAAATGCAGTAAAATATGCCTCACTTCGAATTGTTTTCAAGTCTGCATCTTTCGTTGAGACATAGCAGGATAACTAGCGAATGACGAAGCATTTTTCAATGCCGAAGCCTTTGCAATATGCCTCTTTGGACATGTTTTTTCACATCATCGAAACCGCCATGCGCGACTGAAAAATCAAACTCGCAGACACGGCATCGAGCGTATTTGCTGTTGACTTTTGATGCGACGATGCAAGGATAATCCTTAGAGTAAGAAGGAAGAAAGTTTTGCTGCCTCCTCTGTTTTTAGAAGCGATTTCAGCAGTAGCAGGGGGAGATTTACTAGTGCATTTCCGCGGCCTACCTCTGCCCGCCATGTTTTTCTTTGCTTGAGAAAGAATGTATAGTATACCATTGGTGGTTCAGGAAATCAACGCGACCATTGATTGGACAAAACTATGCAAATAGGTTTATTCTTTTTCCGGTCTTCTGATAGTATTATAGCCATCGCACACGATGCAGTCAGTGCGCGACCAATCCGAAGGGTTCGTTTTTATTTTTTATTGTCAAAACGCGCGACTTGGCCTACCATATCGCTGGCTGCGTCATGTGCGATGGCTGTTAACAGTGCTGTAACTGTTGTACCGATAAACCAGATTTAGGGTTCACAAAGACCTATGATCGTTTTTTTTTAGCTCATCGTATTATTTTCTAAATCGTCGTAATTTCGTATTTTTTCAATTTCATCGTAAAATAATACGGTCAAATCGTACTGGTTGGCAGGTCTGCAGATTCCCTTGCAGATCACGCAGGTACAGTCACAATAGAGGTAAAGCAATCTCCAACCTCCGTTTTGCGGATGACATTGATGGATTGGCTGGAGAGGAACAAGAACTTGAACAGCTGGTACAGAGGCTTGACATCACCTCCAGAGCCTTTGGAATGGAAATAAGTGCAGAGAAGACCAAAATGATGGCCAACAACACCAATGGTATCAACACCAACACGGACATCAAAGTCCAAGGCCAGTCCCTCAACACAGTGCATAGCTTCAAATATTTAAGAGCCATTGTATCATACAATGCGTCCCGACAGGAAGTCTTCTCCAGGATCGCACAAACAACTGCTGCCATGACAAGGCTGAAGCCCATTTGGAAAGTCAAGACCATCAGTCTACACTCCAAGGTAAGGCTGCTGCACTCCCTTGTCATCTCCATCTTCCTATAAGCTTGCGAAACATGGACCCTCACAACAGACCTACAACAAAGAATACAAAGCATGGAGATGAGGTGCTACAGAAGACTTCTGGGCACTTCCTATACCCTGCATATCACCAACGACGAAATCCGACAGACCATTGCACAAGTCATTGGACAACACGATGACATGCTCACAGTGGTGAAGAAACGGTGTGGCCACGTCACCAGTGCACCAGGCTTTGCCAAGGTCATCCTGCAATGCATGGTGCAAGAAGAAGAGGGAGACAGAAAAAGAGGTGGGAGCAGGGAGGACAACATTCGAGAATTGACTGGCTTGACACTGAGCGAAGCCATTAGGGTTGCTGAAAACAGAGACAGATGGAGTACGCTGGTTAAACGATCATCTGTGGTGCCCCAACAACTTTTAAGCTATAGGATAGGATAGGATAGGCAAGGCCTAAACTGGCCTTGATCTTTAAGATCAACTCAAAAAGAGAACATATATAAAGACGAATCAATCATCTCTAAATATAAAAACGTTTAGACTTCTTATCTTTCATAGTTAAGGGTCAAGGTCAATTCAAAGTACCTATACTAACCAACATTAGATAGCTCCAGTGACCTTGACCTTGAAGTGAGGTTGACCAAATTTGCACAGTGTCTCATTGATATTTATCATGCCTCAAATAATCACAATATTAAAAACCTAGAAAAAAAAAGTAAAATTATGTTAAAAAGTGTCATTTTTTGACTACAATTTATTGAGCCTCTGAGCCTTGAAGTGAATTCATTCATTTACTGATCATTTATGAGGTCTCATGGGTATACACCATCTTAGTTTAAATAGGTTCTGAGATGTTAATCCACTTGCAAGATTTGCACAGAAAAACAGCAGACAGCGGACAGACAGACAGAGGGATGCTTCTTTTTTTGGTATGTCATTTTTTTTTACTATTTAGGATCATTGCACAGATTTGCACAAATCTGGAGAAAACATTCTTTAATTACGTTTTTTACTTGGTGGGTGGGGGAAGAATACCTAGTCTCGCATTGTCAAAAATTATTATCTTTACGTGCGTGTGTGTGTGACTTGGTGTCTGTGCGCAATCTTAATTATTCTTTAATAAGATCAGGCTTCTTATACATAGCATTATTATTATTATTATTAGTAGTAGTAGTAGTAGTAGTAGTAGTAGTAGTAGTAGTAGTAGTAGTATTGTGAGAAATGCACAAGTGAGAAAGAGAGGTAGACTGTGAGAGAAAAATACTGAGTAATGAATTACAGTGGAACCTCGCTATTCGTACACAATCCTTCCAGGAGGCAGTTCGAATGGCGATTTGTACCAATGGCAAATCATTTTTTTTACATAACATATAATGTAAATTGGATTAATCCGTTCCAGACCAACAGATGATTGCATATTTAAACCTTTGTAATAACTTCACGAGTCCTTTTTTCAATTCAATTATCGTTCTCACTGCTTTCCTTTTAGGTTTGGTTGAATCACAGCACTAATCTTTTTTGGACCCATCGCTGCACTATTTTTTAATAAAAATAACAACAACAAAAATAAATAGCACAAAGTTTCACGAAACTTGCATGAATGATGCGTAGCGTATGGAAACTACCACGAGACTGAGCTGAAGCGTCCGTGTGGCGCGGTCAGTAACAAGGTGACGCTGTCCGAATCGTGGGGCAAGCGTATGAATGATAAGTTGAATTTTCTTGAACAAGTTGTACAAATAACGAGTTGTACGAATAGAAAGGCGGGCAAATGGCAGGGTTCCACTGTATCTGGTAAGTGTTGATGAAATAAATAAATAATGCTGACCTGCGTACTTACAATTTTTAAAATCAATAGCAAAAGGTCCAGTTTTTAGTAGCTAAGCCAGGTTTTCAGTAGCATGCACAACCGTCGATGTAGGACGCCATGACAAGTTAATTGTGTACTTAAAATATATATTTTGACATTGAAAACGTTTTGAGAAAGCACAAAATCAGTCTCTACCTGCATCAGCACACATGATAAGTAAATACAATACTTGGTGTCGGGGTTTACTGTTTACATTTGCAGAGTCAGCGTAACAGCTCTTGAGTTTAACAAGGTCTTCTTTGGTCAGATGCCTGTTTAAACTGCCACCTGGCTGACTCTTCACCACCATCAGAGCTTCCATAGTGCCCTCTCCCAAGCTTGCTCTTTGGTCAGTTCTGTTCTTCCTCACACATGAGAAAACTCTTTCGCAGTGAGCACTTGAGTTTGGAATTGTGAGGATGGACACCATAAACTTGGGTAGATAGGAAAAGAGCAGAGAACCCTCTGGATCTTTCATCTCACTGACTCTCTTCCAAAATACATCAACTGATTCATTTTCCACTTCAGCAATGACAGTGCACTGGTAAAGTGAAAACTCTTCCAAGAGTTTCTGCTGGGTACAATTTATTGGCAGAATTGCTGGAAACCGCTTGATGAAGTACTGGACTGAAGTCTGGCTGCTTGTCAGCTGTTCTTTATGATCAGCAACCTGAGCATGACCCTACAGCTCATCATCGCCATTCCGCCAAATCGGAAAAGGTACAACAGAGCATGCGCAGCATTAATAGCCATCGCATACGATGCAGCCTTGCAACAATGTGTCCATGCAACTAGCGATACAATTGGGCAAGTCGCACGTTTTGACAAAGGAAATAGAAACGGAGCCTTCTGATTGGTCACGCCCTGGCTGCATCGTATACAATGGACTTTAGAAATAGCGGAAGTTCTACTTTCTACAGTCTGAATTTTTTTTTCCCGTAGCAATTTTATGTTTGCTGTAGCTTCGTCTTTATTTTTCGTAGCTGCTACGGCAAAATCGTAGCAGTAGGCAGGTCTGATAATGAACTGATCAGTTCATGTTTAATTCTTACCTTCATTAAAAAGAACCATTCATTGCAGATACCGTGAACTTCATCACTGTAGCCATCCTCAAGAATATTCTGTAACAAATGGAATGTAATATTAACAATAATAATACTACAGGATGCTATTATGTGCTTTTTCTTCAACAGAACTCAAAGCCTGGTGGTTATTTCAGAAAATGGAAGAGAAATCAATTTGTATTTTTGGAATTTAGATCGACTACATCAAATACCATTATTGATGGAATGGATGAAATCGAAGTATCTGGAGAAAACCCTTGTTATTAGACAGAAAGTTTGAAAGGCCAGTTGATGATGATGCAATCAATATGTTAGAAAAAGTCACAAAACCCAGCAAACATTTTGAGTTCACAATACGAAAATAAAAGCTTAGCTGCTAATGTGGTTTTGAAGTATGCCTTGCACTGCTAGGAAATATTTTATTAAGGTTACAGAGGAACCAAACATTAGCCAAAATAAAACCACAATATAACCAGTGTGAAAAATGTTTAGTGAAGCAATTATGAACCTTTTATAAACCCATTTTAAACCATAGTAATACCATTTATAAACCAAACTTTTACAAAATAATAACCTATGTTGACACCAAGTTTAAACCGTACATAAACCACTTTTATACTTTGTACACAATTTAATATAATATACAATATAGTTACAATCAAACAGCCCAACATAGCATCAGGGAATCAAAGTATCAAAACAATAAATCACCAGTTTTTATAAACAAATTTTACTTTTTTCTACAGATCAGAACATACCTGAATAACTTTCAAGGCATGCCCACCAATGTCTTTCAATCCTTCAACTTGGGACAGTCTTTCCACCGGGAATGGCAAACTTTTCAAAACACATGAAGCTTTGCGGAATGCTAAAGCACGAGAGTAGTCATTCTGATCGTCACGGAGTTCAGCATGCTTTTCTAGAATTTCAAGTGCCTCCTGAGAGAAAGAAACAATAACAAAGTAGAATAATTTTAGGTATCCAAGAATATAGGGATGGAAAGTGGCATACATTAGACTACATCTATGCTTTTATCAGGAAAATAATTGTGCATGTATTATTAAAGGGGGTTCTGACTCATCAGAAACACTTTTTGTGGGTTCAAGTGTTTACCCAAACTATAGTCTAAACATATACTCATTTTTTTTTAGAACCGCCCATGGTCCAGTCCGATAGACCATCTCACAAGCCATTGGACAACAGATGACCTGCTCACAGTGGTGAAGAAAGGAAACTCCGATACGGCCACGTCACCAGAGCATCAGGCCTTGCAAAGACCACTCTGCAAGGCACGGTCCGAGGCAAAAGAAGAGGGAGACAGAAAAAGAGGTGAGAGGACAACATTCGAGAATGGACTGGCTTGACACTGAGAAAAGCCATGAGGGTTGCTGAGGAAACTTGAAACTTTTTTTTTAAAACTTTGTTATTAGTGATAAAGATTTTAGACTACTTAATAAGTCTAATCTTCCAATCTGTCCCTTAACAAATTAACATAGTAAAGAACCTTTAACATTAACTTGGAAATCATGGAAATCACACACACATGCACTCACACACATACACACACAATCACACCAACATCTTCATCATTATCTTTAAACAACCCTCACAATAATAATAATAATAATAATAATAATAATAATAATAATAATAATAATAATAATAATAATAATAAATATTATTATTATTATTAATATTATTATTATTTTTACTACTACAAACACCACCATCACTACCACTATCATCACTATTATTATTATAACTAGAATATCGTCGTCCGGAAATACAAGTGTCGTAACTCGATTTTTGGCGTTTTTGAGATTTTTGGCATGCAGCATCGGGGGGCCAAGGCGCATGTTCTGTAAGAATCTTAGACCCCATCTCCTCCAAATGTGACCGTTATTACCAAAATACATTAGCAGTAAGTCAACCCACTAAATATTATGCGGAAATACAACTGTCGTAAGTCGTGTTACGACGATTGTATCGGAATTTTTGCTCGTAACGTCGCAAATACAAATGTCGTATCTCGACTTACGACTTTTGTATTGCGAATCTGGACAGATCCATTGCTTTTGCTCTTCACATACGACTAATGTATTCGATATTTTCTGTACATTTCTACTATTGCCATCATAAAAGTCATGTCAACCTTTTACATTTTTGATTCGCATTGCATGGATGAGATTGGGTTGTGCCACCCAGACGGCCTTTCTTGTGTAACAAAGCATAATGGCGTGCATGACTTGATGACATTCGTCCATGCTCTGTGTTTGTCCCTTGGGATGGACACCTGTACGACTATGTTTGAGGTAGCGAATGTCCGTGCTTGTGTTGAGATGACGGGAACTACTGCTGAAAAGCATGAGGGAAGTGTGTTAAATAATAGTGACAATGACCCCACTACACTCAGAGATCTTTCACAGTCAGACGATGATGATGATGATGATGATGATGATGAAGACACGCCCCTCAAACAGACGGACGATGATGATGATGAAGACATTCCTCTGATCCCACTCAAAAAGACGAAAGATAATGATGAAGACATTCCCCTTATCCAACTCAAACGTTTTGAGGAAGATGAAGATATACCTCTCATTCAACTTAGACGGTCAGAAGAAGATGACATCCCTTTGAAAGCCTTAGGATTTGCCTTAGGAATGCCGATTCGTTCCGTGCAATGGATCTTGAAACTACAACGCTCAAAGACTTGCCACTTGCACAGATGGAGAAGAAGGATTCTACCGAAGATCTGAGCGACGGCGACGATGAGTATGTTCCATCGAAAGAAGAGCTAGACTGTTCATCGTCATCATCAGAGATGATTTGTGACGACCGCCTTGATGACGTTGCTCAAAGCAGGCCAATGGCAGAAGTGAGTGGAGAAGCAAGTTGCAACGACGAAGTATGCAATACTTCAGTAGGCTCACTCAGTGCAGGGGATTCCACATTAACAAGCCCATGCCCCTTGCCCGCCCAGGATAAGCCAAGGCAATCAAGGAAAAGACTCCGAGACAAGGGTTCCTGGAAAATCAGCCAGAGGAAACGTTTAAGAGATATATCGATAGTGGACAGTCTTACGTCTCAAGGGTAGGGAAGGTCCAAAGAAAGAGAGAGCTCAAGTCCGGCTGTGAAGATAGGTGTAGAAATAAGTGCCGAATGAAAATCTCAGAGGGTGACAGAGAGAAAATTTTTCACAATTTCTGGAAACTGGGTTGTCTCACACGGCAGAGATAGTATCTCTGCAAATCCGTGCGAAAAGTCGACAAAAAAAACGCACACTCCAAATCCTGTTCCAGAAGAGGGTGTTCGTATCAGTACTGCCTGCTTGTTGACGAGAGAATGATTCCAGTTTGTAAACGAATGCTTTTGGACACTTTAGACGTAACAGAACGCGTCGTCGTCACAGCTTTGACAAAGATAAATTGTCTGGGTACGAGTGAGAAGGAAACGAGAGGGCAGCAGAGAAGCAAAGCGAACTGCACTGAGCGAGAAGAAATCAAGAAACACATAGATAGCTTTCCGCGAGTCGAGAGCCACTACAGTCGAAAAGAGTCAACAAGAGAATACTTAGAGAGCTCTTTGAGTCTGCTAAAGATGCATTCGTTGTACGTTGAAAAACGCCAAAAAGAAGGATGCAAGACGCCTGCCAGTGAAACAACATACAGAAATGTTTTCAACCGAGAGTTCAACATAGGTTTTTTGAGGCCCTTGAAAGACAGGTGCGATTTGTGCTCCGCCCATGACAACGGTTACTTCAAGGAAGACGACGGCGAGTATGAAAAGCACATCCAGCTAAAGGAAGAAAGTAGAAAGGTGAAAGATGCAATAAAAGAACAAGTCAAACGAGACCCATCAATGGCAGCAGCTGTGTTTGACCTCGAGGAAGTGTTACCCACACCTCATAGTGCAGAATCTTGTTTGTATTACAAACAATAACTGAACACCTACAACTTGACCATCTATGATTACCGGAACGGTCAAGGATACTGCAACGTATGGTCTGAGACGACAGCGCTCCGGGGCTCTAATGAAATTGGGAGCTGCGTTTACAGGTATCTCCAACGCATTCACAAAGAGGGAATTAAGAAGGTCATTTTGTTCTCTGATAGTTGTGGGGGTCAAAATCGAAACAGAAACTTTCTGTCCATGCTTTGGTGTGCGTTGCGAAAGTTTGACCTGGCAGAAATACAGCACATCTTTTTTGTATCTGGTCATAGTCAGAATGAAGTGGATAGCATGCATTCCGTGATTGAACGAAGTAGCAAAAACATTTCCGTGTACACAACCAGCCAGTGGACTCAGACTATGAAGACAGCGAAACGCCACTCACCGTCGTACATCGTTGAGGAGCTTGTCCAATCAGATTTTTTCGATTTCAGGAAAGTTGCAAGCTTGTTGAAAAATTCTCAGCTTGACACCCAGAAGGAGAAGGTAAGATGGCTAGACATAAAACGCTTTCTGCTTACCTCTGAAGAACCCAACCTGGTCTTCATCGGGTACTACTATACTGGTCCTTTCTGTCAGCTTAACCTGGTACAAAAAGTCAGAGCAGCACACAATATTCCCAACCCTGCCGAGATTGAACTGCAAAATGTGTCGACGACCCCATATCCGGTCAGCAAGGAAAAGTATGAAGACCTAAGCAATCTGTGTCAAAGCTGCATCATCTCAAAGTCTCATCACACTTTCTTTAAATCATTGCCCCACGAGGTATAACTTGTCTTGATGTTGAAATCGAAAGGGACTCTGAAGGGCACATGCTCAGTGGTTTATGTTTATTGGGGACTCAATGAAATTATATTAAAATTTGATTTTTGTTTTAAATTGTTTAATGAGCCAGAGAACGATGATCGGTGCCTTAATAAAGTGGTGTTGCTGATTTACACTATCGATTTACATAAAGTGTTTCAACTGCAATGCCCTCCTCCCCTCCCCCCTCCATTTCTCTCTCTCTCTCCCTCCCTCTCTCTCTCTCCCTCCCCCCTCTCCTTTTCTCTCTCAATTCTTTTCTCCGTCATAATTTTGTTGTTGTTTTTGTTATTGTTTCTTCTTCTTCTTCTTCTTCTTCTGCTTCTTCTTCTTCTTCTTCTCCTCCTCCTCTTCCTCTCTCTCTCTCTCTCTCTCTCACTCACCCCGCTTCACACAAATACTAATGCACAAAACAAAGCAACGGCAAACAATAACCATACTTCCATAACTTTAATTACAAAGGAAAACTAAACGGTGGCAACGCATCTATTACTAAAATTCTGCAATACAAATGTCGTAACTTGCAATTCCTGATAAGAGTTTTCATCTCAATCCGGATACAAGTGTCGTAAAACGACTTACGTCAATTTTATTTCACCTAATTGAAAATACAATAGTCGTAAGTCGACATACAACACTTGTATTTCCGTCTTTTTTGCAAAAAATCTACACATTGTTGAGATTACATAGAAAGACATATTTTTCCCTAAAGAAAAAATAACCGGGTCATGTATCTCGTCGAACAGATCTAATGTACGAAAGTTTGACTCAATTTGATCCTGAAAAGTTGGTTTTTTTGAGTTACGACACTTGTATTTCCGGACGACGATATCATAGTAATAATAACAATAAAAACAATAATAATAATAATAATAAAATTAATAATAATAATAATAATATTATTATTAATAATATTAATAATAATAATATTAATAATTATTATTATTATTATTATTATTATTATTATTATTATTATTATTATAAAGGAATAAATAAATAAATATATAATAAAAATAATAAAAATAATAACATGAAAAACTGTGTTTTCAAACAAAAATACATCACTTCTATAATTAATTTTGTAGATGCTTACATAGGTTATTTTTTAAAGAAAATATTGTGTCGCAATGTTTACACTCCAGAGAGAGAGTGAGTTCCATACAGCAGCTCCATTGAATAATAGGCTATAGAGTTCCTTGTATTTCTCATTAAGTGTAATATCTGTATTTATATTATAAGACTTATAAAGTATCTTGATTGCTCTTTTATGAAGACTGTTTAGCGGTTTAATTTGCGCGTCTCTTGCATTACACCAAATAGTTGATGCATAATTAAAATGAGACATACAGTGGGCATAGAAAAACGATTTTAATGCACCAACCGTAATAAAATGTCTAAGTTTAATTAGAAGGACAAGGTATTTAGACTTTTTTTTACAGATATGGTTAATGTGTGACTGCCAGCTAAAATCATCATCAATGATTATGCCTACCACTTTATGTTCACGAACTTGATCAATATTGTACGACTCTAAGTTTAGATTAGGGCAAAAAGATCAATATTGCCGTTTTTGTCTTTTAATGAGAAGCATACTTTTGCTTTTATTACGATTAAATTTCATTCTATTGTTGTCACCAGTTATCAATTTTATTTATGCTTCTTTGAAGAGACAATTTTATAATGAATGTATTTAAATCATAGATGTTCAGAGACTTTTTATTTTTCATTTGTAATATTAGAGAAGTTACTACATGTTCTGTTAACAGAGGTACGGTGGAACCTCCGGTATCCGTCTCTCTGGTATACGACTCCCTCCGTTATCTGACCTGAAAACTTCTGACGGATTCACTTCCAATAATAAATAACCTCTGGTATGCGACAACCTCGTTTATGCGACCAGCGACAGTGTCTTAAGCCCTTTATACGACCGTCTTAGGCAATTTAAAAGAAATATCAGTTAATTTATTGTCTGTACCTTTTGTTTTTTCTCTCATGCTGTTGTCTGCTATTTCCGGTTCGCAAGTAAGGGACATTACTCGCCTACACTGGCTAGTCAAAATGGTGTCGCGCAAGAGGAAAGTTTTGAGTTTGGCAGAGATAAAGTTTTTCCCTGTTCAAAATGTCTGAAGACACGAATGTTTTCTATTTTTGAAGTTGTGAATAAAAGACAAAGCTAAAAATGAAACATGTTTTACAGTTTGCTTTGTCAGAGAATCCATGCTGGTGAGTGTGAAAATTATGACTATACATACCCCTCCGAACCTGACCCTCCCCCCCCCCTCCCCACCCCTTGTTTCTGGTATAAGACCACCTCTATTATAAGACCATTTTTTCTCAGATTTTGGACTGTCGTATACCGGAGGTTCCACTGTATAATAAATGAGGCAGATTCGTGAAGTTTGCTTCTGCAACACTGGTTGATCCTATCATATATTATTGTATCTGTTTTTGTGTTTGCGTTATTAGATGTAATAATAGAGTCAGTCAATGAAAAGAAATATATATATATTCATCATTAGTAAACATATATTCATTTGTTTTTCTTGTTGGAGATTTTTTGCAAAATTCATTCATTTCTTGCAAAATACAAGTTATATTGGCGTTTAAAATTAGTTGATAATAAAGTTTGGAAATATTTTGTTTTTGCATTTCTTATGAGAGTAAGGACTTTATTACGTTGCTTTTTTATACAGATCAAACTAGTTTTGTTTTTTAAGTGTGTCGCGCAAGGACATGGGAGCTTTAATTTCAGTATTCATTCAGATAAGTAGTAGTACATGCATTTTTTTACCCTCTTCCTCCTGAGTGGAGCATGTGCACTGACGACAGAAAGCAGTAGTTTCAAACATATTTCGGCTGTTTTGTTAGGGTTATTACATGCTCTTAAATTGATAAAATCAATTAAACTAAAGTCCTGTAAATATGCGGACTTATTACAATTCGTAAAGTTTTTACATATAATGTAGGTGTGTTCTTTGAACTGTGGCTATGGAAGCTGGCATGAACATTGCAAATAATGGCATTATGATTACTGACAGATACGTCAGAGGTGGACTGAAAGCAGCAGAAATTATAATATGATTGTTACTGTCTATATGATCAAGAAGAGTTGACTTTGTTTTAGTTACTCTTGTTGGTTCCTGAATAAACTGAGTTATACCAAGCAAGTTTGTTATTGTGTTCCAGTGTGATTGAGACTGTAAAAGATTAATGTTAAAGTCTTCTAATGTAATAAAGTTTAAATTGCAAGCATTGACTTTGTCCATCATTTGTAAGAAATAACTGAACCAGTCGCAGTTGATGGCAGGATTTCTGTAGATAAATCCTATAAGAATAGGCATAATTTTATATGGCCTGACCTCCAGCCAGATGCGTTCAATACATTTGACTTTGAGTTCAAGATCATTTCTCCGTTTGACAAAATTATTGAAATTATTATGAACATAGACACCAATACCAGTAAGTCCAGGGAAATTAGCATCTTGTTTTATAAAATAGTAATGTGGTATCGAAATTGACTGAAGCATGATTAGAGTCACATAATTTAGTTCCATCATGCCGAGTATATGTAGACATCAGTGATGCTGTACTAAAAGAGAACAAATGTTATGAAGTTCACTGTAGAGATGGTAGACATTAACGTGTTCACATAAAATGTTAAGATTCCATTTAAAAAAACAACAATAAAACACACTATCTTACAAACTTGTTAATAATTCTATGTTGCACTATTTTATAGTGTAATTGATTGATTGATTGATTGTTGCTTTAGGTCCAGCGGACTCTTCCGAGCTAAATCAGGACCGGTTTTATAGTGTAAGTAACATTTATAAAACGCAAAAAACATGAACATCAATTATTAGTCATTCAACAGAATTCAATTTTTAAAAAAAAAGATGAAGTATGCTGATTAAACGATCATCTGTGGTGCCCCAACGACCTCAAAGTTACGGGATAGAATAGGATATGATAGGACATGGGCCAGAGTATAACCCAAGCAAAGTTTATGTTTCCAGAGCGGAGATTGCCAAGGGTGACTGAAAATGCAATAGAAAAACACGAGAATCCACTCTTGCACCACAAACTATGAAAATCACTGGTGGTCTTGATAAATATTGATCCATTGCCTTTTGCAATAGCTGCCAGTGCACGCTAACATCATACCTTTGTGACAGGATGAAATTACACACACACTGACAGCATACATTACACCCATCTTGTTTTCCTTCTCTACATTTCAAATGGGACAGCCCGTTTTCGCTGTTTCACTTCCTCAATTCGTTTTTTTACCAGACACTCATATTTGGGTCTCACTAACAACATTATAGAAACGGTTGTCATCTGTCATAACCGTAAAACTACTTTAACTGACAGGTACCACAAACATGACTACTTTTAAATTTGCTTTCAATAATATAGCCTGTGAGATATACTTTAATATCAATTAACCACAATTCTGTAACAGTGCAAATTATTTTATTACTTTCATATTTCCCTCTGCATTTAAAGGGGATAGGCAAGCAGGGTTGAACATATAATTTCTAAAATATAAGTGGTATTCCTACTTCCAATAAACATTTGTAAACGGCTTTATACCCCCCATTAAAATTTGTGAAGAGTATTCACGCCTCCAAAATATATGCATGCAAGGACTGCTCCACATATTGTAAATAATCCATGCCCGTGGTGTTTGTGTACAGTACACGCATGTAACAAATATAAATTTTATCCTGGGAATTAATGTTAATTAATATTATATTACTGTTTTATTTATGCCATGTTACTATAATTTTATTAAAAGGAAAATATTTCATCTTTCTGTAACTAGTAAACAAGGACAATAAAGTGCTACTGAATTAAACAGGATTGAATTGAATATGAGAGGTTGTACTGTTCTTTCATTTTATCATTTATTGTAATCTATATATATATAGAACTTCACAAGCTCAAGAGTGAAAAGGAAGTGGGTTTTGCCTGTGTATTAGGGTCAATTTGTTTTCGGCACTCCAGGCCATTTTTATATACATTTTCTATGTTTCAATACAATTTACAGTATCTTATAAATTAGTGGTTATCTTGTTTTACTGACACAACTAAATCAGTAAATACAATAATTATTGTACCCTTTAACATATTTAGGTGATGACATCTATGAAGCTTTCTGCACATTATCATCCATCCTTAAAAATATGTTACAGACATTTCTTATGTGTTGACACCCTTTCAGATGATGTTCATTACACGATTTTGTTCCTTTATGCGATATACCATGATTTTTACATTTTCGTACAATCCTATCCTATCCCATAACTCAAAGGTCGTTGGGACACCACAGATGATCATTTAACCAGCGTACTCCATCTTTCTCTGTTTTATTATTTTTAAGCAGCCCTCATGGCATGGTTCAGTGTCAAACCAGTCCATTCTTGAATGTTTGTCCTCCCACCTCTTTTTTTGTCTCCTTTGTACAACCTTGGGTCTAAAAACACTATAAACACTTTGACTTGTGATAAATCGGTCCCTCTTTATATTTGTGAATTCCTATTTCCAAACAGTTTATAATGCACAACTATATAATGCAAAATTCTTGCTAATATTGTAATAAAACAGATAACAAATTAAATGACTACTTGCAGTGAATTTGTGGTTATAGTGTTCCAGGGGAGTAACTCTTTGACAAGCCCACTGCAACACAATTGGCTGTTGTGTTCTCCCCTGATCAGCAGTCTTTGCAGCAGGCTAAATTAGTAAAACACAAAATTATAATTATAATCAGAACCAAATGCATACTTTTTTTTTTTTAAGTAGAAGGTTAAAATCCATATGACTCACATACTCCGTATGGATAATGCAATATTTAACTTGAAAATGAGTGCCCAGAATAAATGAAATGAAACGGTGGCATTAAAATGCAAATTAATACCAACTTTGATCTTTCAATGCTCTTGACCTTGAGATGATCTTTACCTCCAGCTCCAAATACACTCGTGTACCATCAAATAAACTACAGCAAAACGTATTATGCACCCACAAAAAACTTTTTTAAAAAACAGCGACCTTGGGATGACCCTGACCTTTATGTGACCTCTGATGTTCATATATATGATCAAATAACCCAATGTTGTTGCTTACTATTCTACTGTACAATTACCTATTTTTTAAAATGTTTTTGTAAGAACTAAAATGAACCTGGTCTTCAAAATAAACGCAAAAGAACAACATATGAAAGATCAATATACTATTTTTAAATACAACAAGTTTGGACTTTAAATCTCTCATAGTTTAGGATTATCATTAAGGTCACTTCTAAGTACCTATACAACCCAACTTTGGACAGCTCCAGTGCCTTGATCTTGAAGTGAAGTAATTCACTCACTAGTAAATTTTTAGATACACCATCCTACAAAGTTTGGTTGCAATAGATAAAATAGGTTCTGAAAACTTATGGCCCAAGTTTTACAAAGATGAACGGATGGATGGCAGACAGATGAACAGACAATTTAAAAAAAAATATCTTTTGGGGATTATTTATGACTCATCTTGCACAGATTTGCAATCATTTTGAACACTCTTTTTTTTGGTGAATACATAGATACACATTGCTTAATGCGCATGTGTGTCAAAAATTAACAATGCAATATGAACAAAAATAAATAAATTTTAAAAATGAACAGAAGGATTGCCATTACATGTCTTTTGTGAGTATTAGATGCATTTTAAAGTCGCTTGCGCAATTTTATTCAATTATTGAAATCACATTTATGCAAAACAGCTTTTCTCCAGTCACGTCACAGCAGTTGTTTATTTTCATTAAAAGACAAAACAGACTTTAGCACAAAGCCATTATTAGACATTTTGCCGCTGGTTATTTCCCTTGATTATTTGATATCTTTGCACGCGGACGAGTTCAGTACCCATAATGTGGGGCTAAAACGGTGCCTTGCCTATGTTAAGTCTGTATGTGCATGAGCCTTGTTGTCATTGCAGGAGCTTGTGCATAGTGTTATATTGATATTCACTCATAATGTTATATGAAATACCTTTTTAACAAGCAAGTACCAATCATGCTGTTGATTTATAATTATGTCTTGTTAGCTAATGTGCATGAGCATTGTTGTCATTGCAGAAGCTTGTGCATAGTGTCATATTCACTCATAATGTTATATGAAATACCTTTTTGATAAACAAGTACTGTGCTATTGATATATTAATGTCATATTAGTTAACTGTTGTATATTATATGAAGAGCCTATTGTGTACGTTGCAGCTTATGTGTGTTGTCTCCACTATCAACTCTGTCACATGCCTGCACTTTTGAAACTAAAGTGGTGAGAGAGAGGGAGAGAAAAAGAGAGAGAGAGAGAGATGGAGGGAGAGAGAGAGAGAAAATACAACTGAATGTTCTGTTCTAAATGTTTTGTGTTTTCAAAAGTGTTTTACACAAACGCTCGCGACAAAAAGGGTCGAAATAAAATAAAGTAAAGTACAACTACAAGGTTCATTTTTATGCATGCAGTGAATCAAGTGTGAAGACGCTGTAACAATAATATTTATTCACAATTTCTTCTTCAAATATTCCTTGTTTCTACTCGGAAATGCCCCACAGCAACAGCTTGTCAACAATTAGGTAATGCTACCTAACCTGAAACTGGCTGAGTCCAACACATACAGTAGGCTACAGATCTTGTGCTGTGGCATCAGACCCAGAACATGTCATTATTGGTTCAGGTGTCTAGGTCCTTTTAGAGGAAACCAGCCTATTGTTGTCTGTTTCTCAACAAAACTCACACAGTAAATCAATTACTATGTATGCATTGCTTGAGTTCTGTCATGTACTGTGCAGCCAAAGAACTATTCTTGCGGGTGCTTTTTTTTAATACTTGTAATGTGCAATATGCTTAGAAAGACGAGAAATCTTTTCTTTTTTTTCAAAAAAGTGATGGCATGTCCTGTGATGTTATTTTTTTGCAGGTAATACTTTATCACCTGTTGTCTTATGACTGGTGTTATTGATTTGCCAACCAATGTGTGTGTGTGTGTGTGCCCATATGTGTTGTCGTAGGTGTGTTCCTTAAGTGTGTAAATTTTGCCTTTTTCACTGCTTGTGTTAATGCTTTAAGGTATATATACTTGTTTGTTTTTTAGCATTTGTCAACTGTTTCAAGTAATTATGCTCTTGTGCTATGCACCACATTTAAATTTCTCATTCATCTTATCTTACTCAGTTACTGAAATATAAACATAGTCTAATCTCTAGTATGATCAATGTACTATTACCACAAACAAATGCAACAAAACAAAACAGAAAATACCAATTTATCATTGACATTTTAAATTACTTGCACCTTTGCTTCACTGGTGATATGTTCTTTCTCCACAGCAATAACTTTGCCAGACTTCAAGCATGCAGACAGCCAAGGAAGCAGCACTATATTAATACTACTGAACCTTGCTTTGTTGCTCATATCCACTCCATCTCTTTCCAGCTGTCGGAGGACTTGCTCTCTTTCAGAGTACTGTGTAACAATATGTGTCACTTTGTCTCTGCAAACAAAAATAAAGAAGATAAAAGCAACGATACAATTAGTAGGCCTACTTTATTAAACTAAACTACATGTCATAGGAAGTAAGCAAACGCTAACTCGGTAACTGACTATTCGTGTGTTGACATTAATCTTTTTTTCGTTTTTATTGTTACTTGTTTGTTTTTTTTCACAGTCCAAGAGCACTTACTCGTAAGCCTCTATTAGTCATATTTAAAGCTACAAAGACGAAAGAAGTTACTTCCAAATCCAAGGCAAGCTTGTTCAACTTGTGGTTTTCTACACAAAAGCCTGAAGGAATACTTTCTAAGAAAGTTTCTTACCCAAACTGCTCGACCACAGGAAGGCTGATGCGCTTAACACCGTTCTTTATATCTTGCAGCATCTTCTTTTGGATTCTCTGTGGCATAATATAGATAACGGTATCCTGGAGATCGTCATTTTTCTTACTAATGTCGTCTTCAGCTTTCCAAGACTTCTTACTAGCCGCCATGACATCGGACTGTGGCAAACTGAGTTAGCTCCCTGGGCCGAGTTTCAATTCAGCGAGACTATCTAGGTCACAAGATCTCGTTTTTGAGTCAGACCGATCATTGAATGAAACTACCCACCATGCTGCCTCATTCTAGCCTCGTTTTCAATGTGTACACAAACGGCGGTTCCTTCGAATGTGTTGGACGATTTGCGAAAATAAAATCAAATAAAGTAAAAAAAAAATCAAATGTATCATCAAAATCGATTAAAAGCAAAATTGTTCACTTACAGTTCTTCACCCCCTCCCATGATCTGGTTGAAACTCGAAGATTTACCATCGAATTATCACCGTAACAGATTCCAAGTAGCATAAACCGCGTACTTTCCGCCATCTTGATCTTGCAGGCAAAGTACCCCGAGAGGCGCCTAGCTCTTTCTCGCCTCGCCTTGCGATTGACTAGCGAGCGAGCAGCCGTAGAAACGACCCAATGAGCAAGATCTACCGAGATCTACCGAGATCTCGCTGTTTTGAAACTCGCCCCTGGAGTCATAACTTCACCACTACCACTGTACCGTGGCTCGACTTCACCACTGGGACATTATCATTGCCCATCGAGGACCCGTTGCAGGCGTCCAACTTGAGTAATGTCCCCGTGACTTCACATACTGCTGCAGCAGTTTCTCACTATTACTGGAGAACACGTCAAAGACGCCAGTTCAGTCTGTGCACACGCTGTTTGTATGTAGATTATAGTCACACGACACTTTCGCATATAGGTGACTACTGGACCGATTTATACTGACACCAGCGGGCCAGTTGTTGGTAAAGGGGAAAATAATATGATCACACGTTGACCAATCCGGGATTCGAACCAGCGACCTTTCGGTTACTAGCAAGACGCTCTTACCAACTGATCGAGCTACCCGGCCCCTCGCACACACCATGCAAAGAGCTTATTATATCTGTTCCGCGCTTTTTTGGAATCTGGGCAATTCTAGAATTGGCCTGCGCAATTCTAGAATTTGCCTGCCCATTTTTGGAATTCCAACATTTGGTTCAATTGACGAACAGGCCCGGTGGGCCTCAAACGTCTAACAAGTCAAGTCAAGTCAAGTGGTTCGGGTTAGGGTTAGGGTTACGGAAAGTTTTAGGGTTAGGTCCTAACCCTAACCTTAACCCTAACCCTAATCCTAGCGGGCCAATGTTGGAATTTAAAAAATGGGCAGGCCCTTCTATAATACTACTAATAACAAAAAAGCACAGATTCCAAAAAAGCGCGGAACATATCTATTATATAATTAAGCTATTTGCACACACAAACGCACACATACACACGCACACATACACACACACGTACACCCTCTCACACACACGCCTACCCCCCTCCCCCTCCCTCACACACACATGAGAATGTCTAAAATCTTTTGGAAAAATGACTAGAATTCAAATAAAAGAACTTCTAAATAATTAAAAACTTTTCTTAAATCAGTTACTAAGGATAATGCTGGCTATTTTTTCTATTATTATCCTGTTGTATAATTTATTATTAACATCATGATTGTTTAATTTTTTAAAAAACACACCATCTTTTGCTATTACGTATTATAGTCATTTAACCAAAATGCAACTACTTAGAGTTAGAGCTACCTCATCAAAAGTGATTGATTCAATAGGACTGTGCGAGTTCAAGTGATGGGGTTTGAGGGGGGGTGGTGGATACGAGAATGGGGGAAGTGTTCTGACCACGATCAAACGAGCAGGACAAATTGTATTAATGTCTTTACATTATTTTCCTAATCAAATATTTCAGTATCAGTATAATAAATGCAGTGTATATATATATATATATATAGGCTATTCTCAATTGTGAATGAATACATTAGCAAAGCAAAATTAAAATCGATTGAAATAAAATTGGGTGAAAGTGCATCAATTTTATAAAATTAGTGCGTATGATATTAAATTATTTCAGTTTCATTTACACTGGTCATGCTTTTTACGGCAGATACAATAATTAGTTTTGTGGAGTAAGATATACATAATCAACAACAAAATTAAACTATAATTATATAATCCAAGGCCTCTATACGTATGTGTTGAAGTTTGTAAACCGAATACTGATGTGGCATATAGAAGGCACACTATCCTCACTGAATAAGTAATAATGAAATCAGTTCTTCGTTTGCCTGTACATCTCGTGATCTTCAGAATATTCATTAATAATTAAAGCAACTGTCAAGTCATTATAGTTCAGAATATAATTATCGATCTGCTGAAGCCTTCGGAGAACGGTTTTTAATGACAGGTCTCGATACTAACTGGTAAATATGTGGGGCAAGCTTGAACTTGATCAAATTTGGGTGTAGTGTATGATTTTCGACAAGATTTTGTATTTGTAATTAAATGTGATATTGAAACAAAAAGATTCAGCTGACACTCCTTGAATGATGACTGTTCATTAATTGTTTGCAGATCTTACTTTGCTTTAAGTGAGGCGACATCTATTGTCTACAGTTCTAACTCGATTATTGAGTAAATTGAAGATGTGGCAAATAAACTAAAGTTGTGACAATTTCAAAATTTCGGAATAGTCAAATATATTGATTTCGATATAGATCGTATCTGGGAACCAAATAAACAATTTCCCTGTTTCAGGATAACTACTTAACAAAACTGCAAAAAAGATTGAGGGGAAATGGCAACGAGATTGAATTTTCATACGGCACTAAACATTGTCACAATAACTCTGGTGATTATGTTGGCGATGGATACTGTAAAAACAGGGACAAGTACATCAGAGCATCCAGAAATCCACCAAAACAGTCCCTGCGTTTGCGAGTTCGAAGACATGGTTGTGGATCTTACCTCTCTGGGGTTTCAAAACAACACGCCAAGGTAGGCTAACAGATATTTTTGTTGTGAGTAGTTTGGAAGTTTTTTTTCTATGTTCACTTTAATTCCTATAATCGCTATAATTTTTTTCCTAATCCACCCCACCTCTTTCCCGTCTATTTTCTTCTTCGTCGTCGTTCTTCTTCTTCTCCGCATCTTCTTTCTTTTCTCATACTGCTTTCTCTCTTCTCTCTTCCTCCTTATTTCCTAATGTACTGTGATGATATTCTGGGGAAGATACGTTTTATCTTACTAGGGGGTAAGACTTATTGATAGAGGGGCGTTAGGCTACCACTACCGATCGTTCTTTTACCAGAATTCCAAAGCGATGTGAGAGACTGATTACGGTGCTTGGTCACATAAAATTTATATTTGTTCTCGGACGTTATAGTATCATTTGGCTCAATTTGAGAAATGCTTATTACTAATCAAAAGACTAGGTTACTATGACTCGAGAGAAGAAAACTAGTAGATACACAACAATACAAATAGAATGACACCAGACGTATGTATGTGATTTCACTTTTTATATATTCAACACAACTTTTACATTTACTTCATTAAACTGTAAATTAATAATTCTAAGTCTTCAATGTTCTTCAAAGTTTGTCAGCAGGTCTTCTTCATCCTTTGCTAAGCAAGTCTAATATTGTTCAAGTGGTTGACTAGGTTTCTCTAGGGTTAGAACTCAGTTGCATTTGTGGGCGACTTATCTACTGCGCGTCGGCGCGTGATGGAGTCCGTCTGAGGAGTCTTGCCTCTCAGGTTAATCTGGTGAGTCGGGTGAGTCTTGTAGCTACGAGGTTCAGACGTGGGGAGGTAGAATCTTGGTTGTTCTCTTTCTGTACCATGGGAGCTAGCATCATGCGTTTGTCTCCACAAACCGTCCCAGAGCTGAACTGTAAAAGTCAGAACTCTGGCTACAATATTCTCTTCAGATATGTGTATGTGGTCTCCTCTGTAAGGAGTCCATAGCATCAGACATATGCACACTTCGATCCGAATCTTAAGGCTAAGATACATCAATCCACATGCACAATGTGTCAGAAACAATAATCAGTTTCTGTAATTATATATATATATATATATATATATATATATATATATATATATATATATATATATATATATATATATATATATATATATATATATATATATATATATATATATATATATATATATATATATATATCATGAACATATTATTAATACATGGGAATCAATATAATATAAACATGCACGTATCAAAACTACTGGTGTTAATAGTCTCTGGGATTAGTGAAACCGTCTCTAGTCTATCTTGATGATAAGGCTGAGGATAAGCGTTCACTGCAGTTTTTTCCTTGGTTTGACCCTCGCAGCTTCGTAGTTAGTATTCGACTGAAGAGCTAACATTGGGGTACCAAGGATATTATGCAGGGGTTCTATGTTTTCTGACAAATAGTTTAACTCTCGTTTTAGTTAATCTCGCCTATACGGGATTCTGTGTTTTTATTTGAATATTTCCCTCACCTGTCCTATTTATGGGACACGTGCAATTATGTCTTGAGTTGGAATGTCAGAGGCAGGGTGTAGGATAGATTCACTAGCGATAAGCGGCGCATGGCTAGTTAACGGGGACGACGTCCTGGTCAGTTTGGCAAGTAAGCTAACTACAGTCATGGGTCGCTAAGTCTGTTCGATATTATCTGGGAGGGCTAGCGGAGTTGCTGTCTGAAGGAAGTTAATTTAACATGTGTGGACTTCTCTTTAGATACTCGTGAATTAACGTCAAGTTTTATTCGATGCTATCTATTTCGCGCTAAGCTAATTTACTACATTTTGTCGTCAATATTTCTGCTGTTACATGTACACTCATCATCGCTCACGCCCAAGTGTGTCTTTTATCTCGACAACTTCGCTCAACATCAAAATCAAAGCTGGTTGTGCCATCAGTGAGCAACCGCAAAAAGAAGCGCCATTGCGGCCCAAATCTCTGGAATTCATTGCCACAAAAACTTAGGGACATTGATGATATGTATGTCTTCAAGAGACATCTAAAAGCACAACTGTTTGAACAATGCATAGTTGTTGTCCTTCTTCTCCCTCCCCTATGCTGTGCATCAACCCTGCCCCCTCCCCATCATCCATCCCCTTCTTTCCCCTTTTCTGTGCGACCTTTGCCATGATGAATTCTAGAAGGGCGTACGTGTGGGAGAGGAGAATATCCAAAGTGGAGATGGCGTAATTGACGAAGTGCTGCATTACAACGTTGTGAAAGATAACGATTTGAGTTATAATAAAGTTGTGTGTGTCACTGTGTGTGTGTGTGTGTGTGTGTGTGTGTGTGTGTGTGTGTGTGTGCGCGCGCGCGCGCGAATTACCATTATCAGTATACAATTTATTGACGATCATTTATCTTTAGTCATTAAAGTGTCTTTCCAGGTACAAAGACGCATTTTCGTACCACTTCGATTACGCCTACTCGTGGAATCCCTGCTACGATTTCGACGAGGGCGATTGCCACGGAGTAGCTGGGTGTCAACTGTCGCATCAATATCGCACGTCGTACCCCCTGGGTTCACAGTCCAGCGCCAAGTTCCTGTGGTCAGACAATGGGCTGCTGCAGATTTTTTATGAGGCTGAGCCTGTCAGTGGTTTTAAGAGGTCAGTGGTATTCTGTCCATTGTACAGCCTGTGCTGAGGTGATCTTACTAAACAGACAAATGAAATATCTTAATTAGTTCTTATTAAGTTATGTTGTAATCCGTGATGTTTTAAGGCTAAGTCACACGGAGACCTTCCTTTAAAACAACAGAAGATTTAAGGGAGAGAAGAAATGGACTTGTATTCGCCGAACTGGAAATGCTTTGTGAAATAGTCGGGAATCAGAACTTGCCAAACTCCGATCTGTCGGTCCGTCCGTCCGTCCGTTCGTAGCACGCCATATCTGAAGAACTAGCTTAATGGATATTGACTAAACTTCATAGAAAGAAAATGTTTGTTGAATAAATTAATGTCCCCAGACACGTGAGCAAATAGGGGACGTAGAAAGAAAAGAAAGAGATTACACTTATATAGCGCACTTATAAGCTCAGATAGCTTCTCAAAGCGCTGGCCACTACTATCCAGCAATCACAAAATAGTTTTGCTGAAGTCAGGATTCGAACCCACGTCGCCCGAGACGCTCTTACATAAGTCGAGCGCTCTGACGACTGAGCTAACCCTGCCGCATAGGCACATTAACGAGGATAATGCCCCCCCCCCCCCCCCCCCCCCAACTTCATATTTGTACTTTTGCAAAGTTTAATGTAGATGTGATTCATTATATTCTAAACACCTCTCATCTGAAGAATTCATCGTCATCTAAAAATGGGCTGAATCTACTCCTTTTTTCAGATAATTCAGGTAGCCCTGCAATCTATGTTTTATTTTGCTTATTTAGGATAAAGCCGAGTTATAATACCGCTAAGAAAATGGACCTCTTTAAAAATGTCTATTTTGGGGCTGTGTGTAGTACTATGTATGTATATGTGCGCGCGCCCGCGTGTGTGTGTGTGTAAGTTTGTGTGTGTGTGTGTGTGTGTGTGTGTGTGTGGTATAATTACATTTGAATGGTTTGCTATCTTGCTGTTTTATAATAATTATGTTTTATCAACCATTGATTTACTTAATACAGAGACTTAAAATGTATTTTAAAATGTATTTTAAAAAAGAAATAAACCCAAAACGTTTTTTTACTTAAAAAAAATGTTAATTGGGAAAAAGTTAAAAGTATAAAATTGTGTTTACGATCGATTGTTTGAGTGATATAATGTATAGATTAACTGGATGGGTGGCTAGAAAAATTGATGAATGCATGCATTTAAAATTTGTGTTGGTTGGTTATTGGTTGATTCATGACGACTATATTGATTGATGAATATATTAATTGATGGATGTATTTATTGAGGGATGGATTGATTATTCGGTTGATTACAGAATGCTGTACGTGACACTGGTGTGCACGCACGAAGAAAAGGACGAGAAGTTCGTCGCCAAAGGCGAAAGAGCGATGGAACGCGGTGTCTATGTGAGTCTATGTTATCATCCATTGCAAGTGGAAACATCTAGCTTTGCCAGCTCAATGTGTAGTTTCAAAAGACGACGCTTTGAATGGGCAGTAGGATTTTTAATATGCTAAAAATACACCATTAGACATAGAGGAATAATCTTTGCATATGTTATATATACCTAGCCATATTTGTCCTATTCTATCCTATCTTAACCCGGAACTCGAAAGTCCTTGGGGCACCACAAATAATTGTTTAACCAGCATACTCCACCTTTCTCTGTCCTCACAAGTCTTCATGGTTTCACTTAGTGTCAAGCCAGTCCATTCTCAAATGTTGTCTCTCCACCTTTTTTCTGTCTCTATCCTCTCTTGCCTCCTTACACCGTGCCTTGCATGGATGGTCTTTGCAAGGCCTGATGCTCTGGTGATGTGGCCATACCATCGGAGTTTCGGTTTCTTCAACACTGTGAGCAAGTCATCGTGTTGTCCAATGGCTTGTGCGGTGCTTTCGCACTTCGTCGTTGGTGATGTACTGGGTATAATAAATGCCCAGAAGTCTTCTGTAGAACCTCATCTCCATGCTTTGTATTCCTCGTTGTAGGTCTGCTGCGAGGGTCCATGTTTCGCAAGAGCCATATTTGTATTATAAATCAAATCCAGTTAAAATCTCGCGAGCGAACGGAGATGAAAATGGGAAGGACTCCGTTGTGTACTTTGATTTGAAATACTTAGAAAAAAAAGTTAAAATCGTTGTTCACAGTAAATTACCAAAAAAAATAATAAAATAAAATAAAAAAAAGGGGGGGGGGGTATTTTGTTTTGGGACAGTACACTTTTTTTTCCTGCATACAAGCCAAAGGCACACGAGGCAAAATTAAAGAAGGGACACAACTGTTCTATCATGAATGTTAGGTGGTTTGAGCAATAATAATAATAATAATAATAATAATAATAATAATAATAATAATAATAATAATAATAATAATAATAATAATAATTGGTTGTCTTCCTGACCTGTTCTAGGATGTGACATTGTATCACCACCATATCTGTCCAGTCAAGAAAGATTCCTCAGCGCTCTTATCAGTTGGAAGTATGTTGTGTATCGCGTGAGTACATATTATGTTTTGTGAGTACTTTGTTTTTATGCCACTGGAATGGAACTGAACTCAAAAAGAACTTTGCGGTGCACGTGGGTTGTGTATGATATAATAAGCGATAAAATGTATGTCCTTTGTGCGTATTGCAATTATAAATTTGAGATTAAATAGTGCAAATGTAAGCCTCGCGTATTTTAAATGCAATAAAACACAAGGTTACTAGTATTTTATAACGCGGTCATTGCTGACATGGCATATGCTAGTCCTGCTAGAAATGAGAAACATCAGGCGTTGATGACGAAGATAATGATGAAGATGTTGGCAGTGGTGGTAGTGATGATGATGATGATGATGATGATGATGACGATGATGATGATGATGATGATGATGATGATGATGATGATGATGATGATGATGATGATGATGATGATGATGATGAGAGTGATTTGCTACACGTTTGTTGTGTAAACCACAGGACAAGGAAACTGACATCTGCAGGCATCTCAGAGATGTACTATACAATCAAAAAAGAACAATTATAATATTATTACAAGTATCATTAAAGAATTTTGATAAGCATTAGTAGGCCTAGATGTGCATTTTCTTTATCCCTATCAGTCGCCAAATAACTTTGTGTGCAATTGGTAAACAGTTGTGGTATTGCTATTTTATATGATTGCAGTTCTCGTTTAGTAATGATGCAGTTTGCTTTATCAGTCAGCAGATATCTTTAACTTTTACTGCAGTTGTGGTATTGCTATATTAAATAGGTTGCAGCTCTATTTCAAACTTTCTTGTTAGAATATTATTTGTATGCTTCTATTCTATTTATGAATATGTTTATACTTGAGAATAAGGATGAGGTCTGAAACCACAAATAAGCGTGAAGACAGTAAATAGACTGTTTACTATTGAACTGGGTTAAATTAAACTGGAATATCCAAAGTAAGCTTACATCCAATGTGATGCGTTTTACAGGGTTTTGCTGCTGATCGTAATCTACATATCTGCAGGAGTAATTGTGCAGATGTTTGTTTTCAAAGCTTCCGGATGTGGTGTCATACCGAACATTACGTTGTGGTCCAAACTTCCGGGACTTGTTAAGGTAGGCGATTGCCTGACTAGGTCTCTAGAATGAAAACCGAATTGACAGACTGACTGTTTAATTGTCATTTGTTCAATATAGTATTTCATCTAAATTTACGATGACATAGACGAAACATCTTTCAGGATATCTGGAGTCACAACTCTTTACTGTCAGCATCTTTTGCACAAAGAAGAATATAGCCGAGTCGCCAAGTTTGTTCTACAAACCAAGAGTGGTAACTCTAACTAGCAAGGACTAGACCTATTTAAGGAATAGACCTATTATTTGAATAGAGGGCGAGTTTATTTATGAAAAATGCGCGAAACGATCACATCAACACACCGAGCGAGCACCAATTCCCTTTCTCAGCCTCCGGTCGCCCAACATTGTACGCAGTTGTCTGGGGCGTTAGACGTTGCGCCTAAGGCAGCAAGTTGGCGCCTCGGGTCACTTTAGTTAGATCCTGTATCGGGCAGCGCCGTGAACAGCTCTTGAGCTCTTTAGTTCTAATCAATAGTTTGGGAGTTTGGGACATTTTCTGTTGGTGCTATTCCGTGTTTTTAATCTATTTTTATTGTTTGTTCAGGATGGTGTTCTTTTCGTGGCCAGGAGAGGAAAAACGAAAAACATGTACCAGAACATGGAGTGAATTTAAAACGTTACAAGCGCAACGCATTCTCCATTAACTGGCTTATTTATATATGTTATGAAAAATTTCTGTTAAAAAAAAGTATCCAAGCATTTCCGCCTCAGAATCGCCCATTTTGCCCTTGATTTCATTTGTGTAGTATGATTTAACTGTTCACGTTGACATAGATGCGAGTTTGTGTCATGTAATGTAGTCATTCTTTTTTTATAATGTTCTTTGTTGTCACACGTTTTTTTCGTCATTATCCAGGTCGAATCACGTTTTTGCTAGACTTTAACGAAAATGTATGCTTACATATGATATAAACAGCATTATTTCTGAAGTTTGTTTCATCTGCAGACATCGTTGTTGTTAATATTGACTGTGGAGTAACATGTTTAATATCAATTTAAGAAATGAATTTTTTATATTTTTTTCCTGCACTTTTTGGTTTGTCATTATAAGGTAGGAGTGTGTGTGTGTGTGGGTGTGTGTGTGTGTGTGTGTGTCCTTGTTTACACAGTGTTATCTGGACAAATCAGTGAACATCTACATAACTTGTATTAACATGCGTAGCCTACTTGTTTTGACGTCAGAACAATGATCCGTTAGTGTTGGGCTGTGTTAGGGTTGGGGTTTGGGTTAGGGTTAGGGTTCGAACACTGCAAAGTACTTAAAAATGGGGACAAAATATGACCCATTGTCAGCACAACGTGGCGTTTCGGGAAAGTCATGATAATACTGTGTAACCTCGGCTGTGGGTGTGTGTGTGTGGGGGGGGGGGGGGGGGGGCACGCTTACACAGTGTTATCTGTACAAATCGGTGAACATCTACATAACTAGCTTGTTTTGACATGCCTACTTGTTTTGACGCAAGAACAATGATCCGTTAGGGTTAGGGCTGGGTTAGGGTTAGGGTTCGAACACTTCAAAGTACTTAAAAATGGAGACGAAATATGACTCATTGTCAGCACAACGTATGTGGCAAAAAATTAAATGTTTTCAAACGATAGCAACTTATACATATGACATAATTCCGAAACATCTTGAAAAAACAGATTTTGTATGTAATAAGAACATAGTGTCACCAATACCTGTATGGGAACTTGAAAATGCTAACTTTGACATTCTTTTAACAAATGAAACTAAGTATCATAACCCAGGTTTAATGATAATTGATGTTCGTAATCATTTATATGAAAAGTATTCAGCACAACTTAAGATATACACTGACGGATCGGTCTTAGAAAATGGTAATGCGGGAGCAGGTTTTGTTATTCCTGACTTTAAAATTACAAAATCATTGTATTTAGGGAAAGGATATTCCATTTTCACTGCAGAACTGATAGCAATACTGATGTCTTTAAATAGAATTATAAATCTCCCATTACATTTTTCTATTGTAGTCATCTGTGTTGATTCAAAATCAGTTTTAGAAGCTCTAAAATCTAATAACAGTAAAGAAAGAAAATAAATTATTTTTGAAATTAAGAACTTGATTCATAGTATTATAATTAATGGAACAGAA